>JBAIAA010000232.1:1200000-1899431 GCA_037893245.1 Crossaster papposus | reverse complement strand
ACATAACTGCTGCCTCAAAAAAAACAGTTAAAAGATTTTCATTTGTTGGCAATTACACAGGTAGATTGTATCAGAATTAGCCTATTGTCGTGACTTTGTTGGGATGATCATTGTTCAACTAAAGTACATGAACCCATACTTCCTATTTCTAATGAGCTGCTTGACAAAAAAAATCATGTGTTCATACTGTACTATAGAGGTGTACAAATAAACAGATCAGTCACATATTCTCGAGGATGTTGCAAGCAGCAATTTTTTTTGATGAATGGGGTTGCTCTTGTTGGGGAACCCTCTCCCCTCTTGCTTCCTAACCTCTACCAATGACCCAAGGAACACAAGAATAACACTCGGAGGACCCATAACTCAAAGGGGGGGGGGGGGGGGGGGGGGGGGGGGGGTGGGACAATGGACAGTCATCCAGTGATGAGCAGCTCGCTTTAAACGGGAGAGGAAGATTTCTGGAATCTAGTTTGATGAAACTTGTGCAGATGTGCAGATGTACGCATTTTTGTACTCTCTAGAAGCAGTCTGCAATATTAGTTACATACAATGTACATGAATGATTTCTAGTACAATTCTGAATAATTTCTATGTATGTATGCGTTTGTTTATGGTGTAAATGGAGGACACATGCCTGGCGATACGAAGGTGAATTTGGGGTTAGGGTTAGAATCGAGGACGACCTCGATTGAGATTCGTGTACAAAAATCAATGAGAGCCGTCAGAAAAAGTTTGAGTTCAAACAAGACAAATCTCGGGGTCCACACTGGTTGAAAACATGCAGTGTTTCACACTTGAACATGTTCAGCGCTGCGCCAACCCTGCGTCAACCCCGAGATTAATTTCAACCATAGTTTTATTAGAGAAACTAGAAAGCGCACTCACTATACTGTACGCGCTACACGGACGTGCCGCCCTGTAATCCGTCTCGCATTGTAATTTTTGCCATTTTGTAAGTAGGCAACACGATAGTAAAATACTCGGGATGTATCATGCATTTCAACGGCACAGCTAGCTATAATTCAGTAAACTTTTTCGGCTTGTGGTGCTTGGACAGACAGTTTCATCGGTAAATATTATCCCTTACAATACATACACTAGCACCATCATCTTCAGAGCAGAGAGAGTGCGTTTATCAGGGTCAAGACTTCAAAATGTCGCTTCATAGAATTTGACTGCAACGTTCACAGTCAACGACATTCATCAAATCTGGTCCACAAATTCTCAAAAGACATTGAACACATCAACGACATTGAACTAGCTACCCCTTTATAAATTGCATTGACCTAAGTTGGGAAGCTGCACAAAAATAGTTTTTCTAAAGTTCTTCTTTTTATAATTAAATTAAAAACCTAATTGAAGCATTTGTAACATGGGCTATAGGCCTTCACAGTACATGTATGATGCGACTTCTCAACATATTCAGTGTCAACAAATTTTTAAATAGTCAGTTATTTTTCTTTCCTAGAAGTTTAGAAAGGGGACATATAGATAAATATATCCGGCGTAATAAATCAGCAGTTTTTGTTGTTTGCTTGCAGGCATTCCTGGAGTGTCTACCAATGGAACATGTTTAAAATATAGCCGGTACAGTCAAGGGTCACCCGCAAGGATTCTAGACCGAAGAGCTTGCACACAAGTAGTATAGCCTGTGCGTAAATGTGCACCAAGAATGCCTTATTTGTGCATTTTTGCAAGGATGGAATATTGGACAATTTTGAGGCTTCTCCGTCTCTTCTTGTTTTTATTCCCCTTTGCATCTGCTCTGTGTGCAAGTACTCCCTGACAAGGAGAAGACGGGCTGGAGTGATGACCAAATCGCATTGTTGACGTCTGTCGCTCCCACGAAGACGCCATAGCATTGTACACATTGTTAACTTCGCAGTATGCATGCAGTGTGGAGAGTTGTAACGAGTCACTGTTTTTTGTGACCCAATCAAATCATTTTTAAAAAGTGACTTGAGTCGAGTCGTGTCATTCGGTCAAGTCGAGTCACGGTGTATAGTCGAGTCTAATATTTGCGTCTCACACATTTTGAACAATAAAAAGTAAACATAAGAAAGAAAGTAATTTGTTGGTACTTTTTATAAGAAATCACCCAAAGTCCATGATGAAACCACAAATTGTAAAATGTGTGGTTTCAGGGTACTGCAGAACCACAAAACGATACACAGCCACGTTACATGTACCGCAAGGTATTCACGAAGTGAACACAACATTTACACCATAAATCATTTTACATAATTGTTGCTTTTACTTTTGGGTCTTTTTGTGTTAGTAGCCTTCACTTGAGTCAAGTCGAGTCTTTTGATGGGAGACTTGAGTCGAGTTGAGTCATTTGCTTCCAGTGAGTCGAGTAGTGTATCAAAAAACTGTGAGTCAATACATGTTTGCACAATGAGCTCATTTGTGAGTTGGCTACTGCCCACAGTGATGCAACCAAAACTGCCCCTATAGTAATCGTCTACCAAATTTATGCAAATATTCTACTTTTCTCAAGCCCATAATATCCCGCTTGTCAATGTATTGGAATTCTCAAATCCCCGTGCTTCACTCAAAGCTGGTTTTTCGTTTTTTCAAATCTTCTGCCTCTCTCTGTCTCCTCATTTTTTCAAGTTAATCACCTCAATAAATGTGTACAAAAAAAGAAGCATACACACCCATTGTGTCTTGGGCAATTGCCAGGGAAAACCTGCCACAATTTGCACGTTACTTGAAAGAGTGACACCTGAAACACCTACCAGACACTGATGGTGTTTGAGCGGAAATGACTCATAAGACTGGAGAACACTTGCTGCTGCAGGTATGTTTAAATTTCATTTTGGTGTACATGATGTAATTTAACACAGCTTAGAGTCAGTTCCTACGGTGAGTGTGTGATGAGGTGTTCTGGTAAAATGAGACAAAACTGGGCAGAAGTTCAACTGAGGGTTTGCAGGTATAATACCTGCAGGAAAGAAAATTCTCTTTTACAAAATAGCGTTTGTTGCACTTCAATCGTACATGCTGTTGACAAGTTATATTGGTGGTTTAAAGTTCACATCTATGTCTACAAAAAAAGGCCTTTAAAGTTTTGTACACTTGTAGTCATGAAAATGAAAGATGACAATTGTTTTTTGGAACGATGTGGTGTTGACGTTTGTGGGTTTGAACCCTGACGGGGTAAATAGTGCTTGTGTTCTTCGGCAAGATACTTTACCAGCAGTAACCTTTTACTGTGATGCTCAAAGCCTGATGAAATTTCCTCCCTTCTAGGAAAATCCAGAGTCATCATCCCTCTCTATAAATCTCGTCCCAAACAAGGATTATCTTCCATGACTGTTTCATTACTGGTAGTCTGCAGGTTGTTTTTCTCTTGCAGTTCAGAGTTAGTTGACTTAAGGTAGAAGGTCTAGACTTGAGTCTTTGTACCGGGTACGTAGTGAATCAAGTAGAGGTGGAGGTTACCATGTAGTTTGACATCCAGTAAATTGGGAGGGGAAAGAGGGTTCGGCAGCGTGGATAAATTGGGGAAGATGCAGGCTGTTTGCCACCCAAATAGCAATCTCAGATTTAATGCTGGGATCATTTCTGGCGGTACTGGTACCACTCATGTTCTGAGGGGCTCATTTTCCCTTAATTTACAGCCAGTTCACTTCCTTGTCAAACACAGTCTATGGTAGTTGTTTTGAGCATGTACGTGGAGTGTCGTGGCCTTTTGGTTTGGAGCATTGAATTCGTTGTCTGTGGGTAAAACTGCAGGTTGTGGGTGATTGTACTCTTGAGCAGGGCACTTTGTCACTCATTGCTTCTCTCCACCCAGAAGTAAAATGGGTACCTGTGAGGGCGGAGATGGTTGTAATTATTAGCTGCTTTGCTCAGAAAGCAGCAGCATTGAGCTGTACACTCCCCAAGGAGCTGATGAGATGATATTTGAATGTTATGTGGGCCCAATGAGCAGGAATAATAATGACACAGTGCCTTGAGTTACCAGTCTTGTCATCGATATGTAATAACTGTCATTACGTATACTGTTGATGTACTCTAACGTGGTGCGGCCCATAACGCGACGCACTTTGATTGTAAAGAATATGAAATTTCATAAACAGTCTCGTTCATAAATTGCAAGTTTACATGTATCCGTGACAAAGTTACATGTAGAAGAGAAATTTATTTTGGCATGATTTTTCTGATTTTTATTTCGGCAAAGTAAATCCTTTAAAAAATCCCCCCCCCCCCCCCCCTCCAAAGAATTATTATTTTCTGACAAACCTAAGTTCTAGTATTTACCGGTAAGTTGAGATTGAGATTTTGATTTCATCATTTAAAGCTAAACAAGCTTTAAATGATGAAATCAAAATCTCAATTTTCATTTTTGCCTAAAAGTGTCTCATACTCGTGTTGGGTCACAAATGGTTTATTAGAATTTATCAACTTTAAAGAAATTCTTCAATGTTAAATTTTCATGATTTTTCATGATTTTTCCAAGTGCGCCACATTAGGGAGCACTCAGCCGATTTTGTGCCCAATTTCTGGATGCCACCATTTTTGAATTTTGGACTACTTTGTACATTTCATGACACCGAAATTGTTCACAGAGGTTACATATCAAGCATTATTGGCAGGTATTGAAAACGATGAAACAATATTATTTTGATTATATATGTTTGTTTCTTGTACACAGCCATTATGTCTGTAAAGAAGATCTTGTTAAGATCGAAATATTAGGCCCTCTTAACTTATTTTATTTGTATATTTCAGGTCATTCCAGCCAGTAAGCAGTTTGCAGCAGTTTTAATCTTATTCATGTTTAAATTTGTTTCTGTTATAAGGTGATTTTTTTTCTCGGTATGGTAGGAGTTATAGGACACCTGGGCCCACGTCAGAGGGTAGTCACCCCTTTGTGATCGTGCTTGACACGGTCGTGAACCCTGCGGTCTAGGTTCAACTCCCTCCTGAGTAATTTTAGCAGCTTTGGTCAATCATTTTTAATAAATTAGATTTTTCAGCCACCATTTAAGAAATTACTAGTTGTATTCATTAGTTCCGTATATATACTTACCATGATGGAGATTGATCAACAAACTTCAAAATTTGAAATTACCGGTACTAGGGATGTGGCCGTTTTACCAAAAAGACAAAAGTTGAACTATATCAGTTTTGTCAGTTTTGCGAATCACTTCTGGTATGAGTAATCATCACCTGTCACTGCACTCTCCATAGAGTCATTGAATATTCATGAGGTAGAGTTGTACAAGCTTTTTGATTGGTCGAAAGGTTGTGGTTGATCATTTGCATGTTCTGCCAGAACTGTGATGAATGATAGGTAAAACATTGAATGCAGTACTTAAATTGTAGGGCCACATGTTCAACTTAAAGTCTTGAAATACTCCTGGCTTTAGTACATGCATACACAAAATATATCTACCAAGTACCAGGTATCTTTCTGCATTAGTTTGAATTTTTGTGGTTAAATCTGAGTCAACATGTTTGATATTTTATGAGTCAGTAAATTACTGTGCATGTGTGGTATTTTTTCAAGTGAATTAGTCTTCAAGGAAAAGCAAACATAACTTCCTCAATAACAATTTAATGTCTTTTACTTTGTAGGAGAATTGTTTATTTCTGAAATGGGTACTAGGAAACAATGATTTATTCTGTGGTGTTTAAATTTGGTCCTAAAAACTGTTTTCTTAAAAAAATGTGTGGTCATAAACGTGAAATAATAGGTTTAGATACGTGTAGTTCTAACATTTTGTCAGAAAATTGTTATCTTTCCCATAATGTCGATGTTAAAGGGAATGTACAACATATTTGCTTTTGCTGATTTTGTTTCTCAAATGGGTGGATTTGGGGAGGTTAGTATGTTATAGCAAATATTGTTACACTGACTTGTTTGACGTTTTGGGTTTGTAGATGCTGAAAAAAATAAGAAAACCAATCATTTTTTTGTAGTCTGGTACCTGGCCTCACTTATGATGAAACATAGGGGCCTTTTCGAATCCCTGGCTTCGTCTTCGTCTTTGGCTTAAGGCGATTTTTGACTCCCAACTGCAAGATCTCCAGCCACTTTCTGACGTCTGTTGTGCTTCAGAAACATTCACTCGAGTGATGTAAACCCAAAAGTTAGACTATTTCAATTTTCTCCCATTTCTATTTGCTTCTCCGTAATTCGGAATTCGGAGGCGGAGGCGAAGCCAAAGCCAAAGACGAAGCAACGGTTTCGAAAAGGCCCATAGTGATTTATAGACGTTGTGGGAATTGTAAGGTTAGAGAATCGGTTGTAGGCATATACCCCTTCACAGGTGTAAAATAAATTACAAAGAAAATGCGCAATAGCTACATGTATATGACAAATTAAGAGCAGTATTACAAAAAAGTCTAGGTTTTTTTCTACGCTGGTTGGCCGACCAGCGTTGTAAATTTAAAACAATAATACTACTTTACTTAACAATGCTAGCACGCAAGGAGCTATGATTTTACAGGATGCTTTAGACTGTCACTCCCAGTCCAGTAAGGTATTTTTAGAAAATTTTGTCATTTTGTAAATCTGTATGTTTGCATACATGTTAATTCCTTTAAAAACTACAGGCAAAACAATTATTATCTGTTTCCTGTAATTAATTATGTGTTCAATTCATATTCTTGTTAATAAGAAACCGCAGAAGATTTCCCAGACTTTTGTGATTAAACTCTAGAAGAGTCACAACATTGCACAGCGACAGCAACAAAAACAAAGGTCGAGGACAGGAAATGGACTTTGAAAATATAATTTAAATGATTAAGTTTTAAGGGTGTGTCAGGGAATTTCTCCGTTTATTCAAGGAGAGACGAGGAAATGTATCAAGGAATGAGAGACAGTCGACGTAATGAAAAACATCCCAGGCTGGTTCAGATGGGAGTGAAATATTAGATTTGGGAGATTAGGAATGACGCCGTGTTGAGGTGGGGGGCGGGAAGGGGGGTGTCTGTTATCTGCTTGGAGTAATGGAGTTGAAAACAAAAATGTGCAAACCTCTTTTTTTATTGTCTGTGAAACCTGTGCTCTGGGAATGCTTTTCTGCATCAAATGTACCGCCAATGTGCGAATTTTAACAAACTCAAATGGCAGTGAACACAAACCATTGTTTTGTTCGCGACCCCTTTTTTTTTTACATTGCAGGGGGAAGAAAGATATACTGGCAGCACAAGTAGTTTGTGTTCTTGTAGAAGAAAATTTGAGGCCATTTGCGAGCTGACACATGCGGTAGCACGTTTTCCGCATGCCTTGCGATCTCCACGAATAATGGCTTTGGAGACAAAAACGAGGTCGGCTAATTATATAAACACAAGAAAAAGAGGTTTAGAGCCCCGACCCAATCGACCGTTTAGCTCCTTACAATGAATAGGTTAGAAGAAGGATGGATGGATTGAAATGGATTGAAATGAGTTTGAGAAAGAACCGAGGGGGTCTACTGTTGGACTCCATGGAGCCAAATGTCAATTTAAGGGGGAATTTCAATATAAAACAAGAAATGGTTGTCTATCTGATCTTTTGGCCCCACCATGTCAATTGATTTGGGTGTGTTTTTGGAAACCACACATTTATTTGTTGCTCCCTAGGAGTGTGTTGAAATGGTAAAATGGTAAAATTGGAGGGTTAGGGTTAATCCTTCCCAAGTGTGGTTAGTTTAATATTGCTAATTTGTACATTGTACAAATATAGTGAAGTAGTTACTGAAGGAAAGGTAAACAATAACAAAAAAAGGTCTTCTCCAACGCCAACGTCTTATAAAAGCTGCCTTGATCTATATACACGTTATGTACATGTATGAGTGTGATTTCCGTGTGAGATGTTAAAGTTGGAGAGGTTCATTGTCCTCGTGTGTCTAAGATCAAGTTTGACATATCGAGGGTGCCCACGATTTCTTTGAACTCTGTTCTGGACTTGAAGTAGGCTTGTCTCCTCCACCCCCCCCCCCCCCCCCCCCCCCCCACTCAAACCTCTTTCTAGAGAGGTCTATTATTCATCCAAGTTTCAAATGTGTTGCTGAGGAACTATGGGTCGGAGGGGCAAGGGTTCGCATTAAGGAGCGGAAATAGTGAGAATAGAGACAAATTGGTGTTTTTCTTTTGTTTTTTTCTTAATTTGTTTTTTTTAGGAAGGAAATAATCACATGTGTTAGTGGAATGTTTTATGATTTGTGAAGTTTTAACTGAAAATGTTGGTGTAAATATTTTGGTGTTTTTGTTCAGCCTCTGTAAAAATTAGATACATGTGTTCGACTGCAGTGTAAACACAAGAGCACAAGTTAAGACAAGGAGAGTAAAAACACATTAATTACAAAGAAAATTATTGATGACCCGAATAATCTGCAAGACTGCAAACAAACTACTTTCCTTTTTTTTTTTTTGGGGGGGGGGGTTGAATATTTTTGTAAAACTTCAAAGGAATTAGTTTTGGTAAGGGGTATCAGATGTGTTTTGTGGTCTTAGTTGATATTTGTGGCAGAAAGTCAGACAGGAAGAGAACATCCAAACCTTTGGAAATGTCTCACACTTGTCTCATGCCCTCCATGCCCTTATGCCCAGCACAGGAACAGAAATCAAAGTGTGTGATGTCACCTTAACTCAACTCAAGAAGTATCGAGGAAGACCGGCTTATCTGGGCACCGTCTAAGAAACCCCCCCTACCACTCCTCCTTTTTTAACCTGTTGTATTTTTTTTACTGCCTTTTAAAAGGCAAAGTCTGGAAAACTTTCCGCAGGAAATTATTTCTCACTTTTCACCTTGAATTGCAGAGAGGAAAGGGTTCGCGTGACGGTAAAAAAAAATACAGAATGCTGAATGCTTGCTGAAAGTAAGTTGATACTTTTCGTTCCTGGTATTAAAAGCCCAATTTCCTGGACCCTAATTCTTGATTTGATTGCTTTCCCAAGGAGATTAAGTCATTTCCCATAATGTTATGTCTACAATGTAGGGGGGGGGGGGAGGGGGGGTGTTTGGGGGGGGGGGGGGGGAGGGTGTTTATAACACATCACTAAAACACAACCTGAATATTTATTCATCTGCTTTAGTTTTTATTGAGGCTGTCGCTCCACCAAACAACATTTTAAACATGAAATGGAACAAGATTGTCTCAAAGTTGAAACAAGTAGCAAGCCAGTGTGCTAGCTACATGTACATGTATGTGACGTCACCGTGACTTGTGACTTCAAGACTCTGTCGAATGCCCTCAACTCAAGGTGCCTCCCTCCCTCCTCCTCCCCCCTCACCCTTCTGCCACCCTCTGGCCAAACGTGACGAGCCCAACCATGATCATCCTGGGACACATGAGCCGTGTTGAAGGAAACGAGGCCTTGCCTCGTTAATTGTCAAGAATTTCCTGAGATGGGTCAACCCTCGTGGTGGGCTCCACGATGCTGTTTTCCTTATAAGCACGGACACCTTTAATCCAGTAGCCATATATCAGTCTCCGCCCGTTGCCCTATTGACAGCCTCATGCATGTGTTTGTGGCAACTGACAGGCTGAATTAGCACAGGTGTCAGACTCTTGTTGGACATCTTTATACTGTCTCTAGAGGTTTTAACGAGTAGGTCTTAATGTTTTAATACTTCCTGGCACAGGCCTCTAGATCATACTGCACAATGGATTTTGAGGTGATGGATTTTAATGACTCTATGGGGAAACACTAGAAATCATTTGTATACCAGGATGGTATTCTGAATCCATCATTCTTTTGCTGGTGGATTTTTGATGGATTCAGGACATAAGCAGTTTTTGCAGGAGACATTTTGTGGATGTTGGCGGATTTAGGACACTTTCTACTAAAAGTGCTCAAGGGGTTAGGGTTAAAGCATGTATTCAGGTACATTAAATGTAGGATACTGGTAGTTCAAACTCTCTAAATAAAAAATATAATATTTTCTTGGCAAAATAAATTATAGCGCTTGTACCGGTATGTACATGGAGGGATATGGGTGGCTTGTGTGTAAAGCGCTTGCCTCTCACCAATGTGGCCCGGGTTCGATTCCCGGCCCGGACCATATGTGAGTAGAGTTGTGCGTTGGTTCTCTCCTGTGCCACGAGGGTTTTTTCCAGGTCATCCGGTTTTCCTCCCTCCAGAAAAATCAAACACTTTCGACCTCAGGCTGTGCTCCGTAGTCAAATATGAGTCGATGTGGCCGGCTGCCGTAGGCGCCTTTACGTGCCAGCGACTCGACCACGTTGTAGCCGCGTCCTTTGCAATTCAGCACACCAGCTGCGAGTAAGGATGATTAGCCTCCCAAATTATTATTATTATTATTATATACACAAATATCTTTTTCTAATCATTTTGTATGCGAGAACAAAGCGATGTCTCCACAAGGATACAAAGTATGCAATTGTGTACAATATGTTGAGCCTTCAAGTACATGTATGTTGTGAAACAGCCAACAAATGATATATAGTTCTACAATATTGCATTTAGAAAGACACTGCATAATACTGTGGTTGTGTGTGTACTTGTGTGCAGTATTAGAGTACATGTAGTTTGTAGCTGCAGTTTGCAATAAATCATTCGCGGAACCAGACTATTAGATGAACAACGCAAAGAGATGACAGACACGCAACCCTTGTCCGTTTTCACTTGACAAGAACTCTGCATATATGCGTGCACATCGTAATTTTCGTGTATGTAATAATGTCTGACGAAAATACCACACGTTGTCTCGACACTACTTAATGCGGAATTTGGGTTGTGATGAAAGGTTTGCATCGCGGTTTACATAAGATGTGTGAAATATGTAAGGCCTGTGTATTTTCAAAGCAATTTTGGTGGGCATGGAGAGTTAATGAACACAAAAAATGAAGAAAGTGGAATTAAAGTTTCGTCAGAATTATTTGATAAAACCAGTTTTGATGATGTTTGGGGTGTTTTACCTAAACTTATACAAAAGCAAATAAAGGTTTGCTAATTGTTTTTTACTGTTGTCCTTTACCAAACCAAATTATAAAATTACACACATTTTTACATCATAAAGAGGCTATTCCTATTCCTAAAAGTTTTGGACAAACAAAATCTTGCCTTGGGTAAAATGGAAATGTATTGTCTAAACAGCAAAAACTTAATGCCACCAATAACATTCCTTTAAGAATTCCCAAGGTGAATTTTAGATCTTCAATAAAATAAACTATTCAAGAACAATTTACTGACTTTATCTGGCACCAGAAAGGGAGACTAGCTATTCAAACATTTTCCATTCAAATTGTGGAGATTCCGGTCATGAAATTCAGGCCAAGCCTAATAAAAAAAACATTGACATATTTTCTAGATTTAGAGGGCTCCAACTTCCAATAAATTTATGGACAGTTATCACTCCCAGTAGAAGAATAACTGTACTCAATACTGCAACTCCAAGATTAAGAAGGGTGAGAAAATCAGTTGAGAAGTAAATAAAATCAACTTGGAGAGATCTGTTTCCAATTCAGTGAGATGAATTTAGTTCCAAGTGTGAGATGGTCGATGATTGATGCCGAGAATCTGAATTCCAAGACGAAGGTGTGAAACTTGAAGGTCGGAACTGTGAGAAAAAAAATTGTTAACTTCTTTAAAGTTTGAGTGACCCCTACACCACCCCCTCCCCCCCCCAAGTTGGCAGTGATTATGGGAGAACCGCACACTCTGAATATTTACTTCTTCTTTTTTTATTGCTTCCAGGTTTGGCCACTCAGTTTTATGCGATTTTCATGATTGATCAAATTGGCACAATAATAGGCCAACTGACCCAGTTCTTGTGCAAAAGTTATTCTAAAGTTTTTGAGTTTAAAAATGTGGACCTGTATACTGCCAAATGTTTATTACACTCCAGAGATGCCGAAATGCCACCAAAGATATTTGTTTCTAGGGAGAATAGTTCTTGCTATTGACTGATGATGTTATTCAAGTATGTTCCCTTTTTGGGACTGTCTTGACAAACTTTTGTCTAGCCCTCCAAAAAAAATGCAATAAAAAGTACATTCTGGAAATGACGTATACTGGATTTGCAAAAGTTAGAAGTTGCCGTTACGTGCAAAGGGTCTAGCCCTCCTAAAAAAATGGCTATAGAACCGCGCCTGCCTCTGCCTCGGTTTCCTCGACAAAGTAATCGTGGTTTCAGTTGTATTCAGGCACATCCTTCAAACATTTGACATATCGCGCACACCACAAGCCGAAGAAATGCGGTGAGTGACGCTCGGATGTGACCCTAGGACTTATAAGCCGGACAAGATGAAAATAACGGCAACACGTGTTGTGTGAACCACAGGACATTGTAGAAGAACCAAAGTTACACCACGGTCTGACCACTTTGACTGTGTGGTTTGTTTGGCTGTCATCGCGAAAAAAAATATGCCTGACGCAATTCCAAGTCAGCACGTGGTCAAGTTTTGGTTTGACGTCAAGTGCTTTCTTCCTTTAAAAAAAATTAAAAATTTACTTGATTCAATAGTTTTATGTATTGATGAAGTTATGCACTGTTTACTGCAGTGCATCATGGGAAAAGAATTGGGGTCAGCGCCAAGAGTCGTATACGAAATGAGAACCACAGAAATAAAAAGGGGCGCCCTTACGTACAGGTATAATTTAAGGCTATTAAAAAAATTCACTCCACCATTTGAACTGGAACTTGGGACACGACAATTTGAATGAAAAATTATTCAGTGGAAAAAAATAGTTGTTTCAACTGCAGAGATTCTTTTACAAAAAGTGTCAATCTACACGTAACTTACGATTGTTTTTCACTCCAGACCCTAGTTTGACTTTTAAAAATTAGTTTTTAAGTTGAACAAAGAAATTTGTTGCGATGCTCTTCCAACTGAGCTATCCAGCCCCATTTTTGGAAAATGTCTTTGCTCATTGGATGCCTTCTTAGAAAGGAGACTTGACGAGTTCGTGCCGTGATTATTTTAACATCACCGAGCCGAGGGGCGGAATATTTTTTACGAAACTTGTTCTGAGGCGGGTTGGTACCGGGAAGCACACCTACGCATTGTCTGCCTTGCTCGCTGCTGACAGACATTTCCGGCCTTGCTCGTGGCGTGTTTATGCGTCATCCGTTTTGAATCTGGGGAAAATTTTGCGTGTATACGTCTTCCGGCGCGAACTAGTTAATTAGCCGTAACCGAATTCAACCCGTCTAAATCCAACTGAATGTTTTGTTAGAATCTGTTAGGGTGGGTACTGCACTAATACAATGCATGAATTTTGCAAGGATGGGTATGATTTCAAGTAAATCACACGAGGGTTCTTTTACCCTATTGATATCAACATGAATGTTGATTTAGCGGGCTACTAAACTACAACAGGTGTATGTGCCGTTACATACATGTACCAGCTTCAAGAAAATGGTTTGGGTTCTTTTTATAGCAAAAAAATATAATACAAAAATGAAAGTTACTGTAATTGGTTAATTGAGAGGGGAAAACGGGAGTGCTGGTGAACAGACTAACGCTCCTGGCCTGGAGGTGTTAATAACCAACAGTGCAATGACTGTCTGGTATCCCGTATCCCCGTAGGCCCAGTCCCTAAACACATTTCCCGTCCTTTGAAATATCTCCTCTTACCCGGCCACTTTACACCTGTTATCTCGTTTCCGCCAATTTTCAACCTGCCGTCACCTGAGAGAAATAACAATGTACCTGCAGCCGATATTCCCCCCGGGATTTGGTTTAACCCCCCTCCCCCCCTTTCACTTTTCTTCCAACTGCATGGGAAATTTCAATTTCTGGGAGGGGGAGGGGTTTATTTTGACTTGCACCTGGCTTTGGATTGGGACTCGCATTTCTTTTGGGGATTGTTACCTATAATAGAAGCCAAACATTAAGCTAGACACCTGCTTCCTTTAATGTCTATCCTGCTCAAGTTATAAAGATTTCACAGATACCAGTACTACGGGTATGTTCGATCTGCAATTCCCCCAATGGAAATGTGCTTGGTCTTGATTGGTTAGTTGATTGATTGATCGACTGAAAGGCTTCAGACAAAGAAAGTTACCAGTTTGCAAAAACAAAAAGCAATCCATTTGAAGTTAACAAACATTTTGTGACCAGTTCGCGCCGGAGGATGTATGTATACACGTAAAGTTTTTCCCAGATTCAAAGCGGATGATGCATAAGCACGTCACGAGCAAGGCTGGAAATGTCTGTCAGCAGCGAGCAAGGCTGTAAAAAATGCGTGGGTGTGCTTCCCGGTACCATCGGCCTGAACCCGCCTCAAATCGAGTTTTGATAAAAATAATCCCAGTGCGAACTGGTTAATACTGTTGAGTTGAATTGTATGATACATTTTATACATCATTTGAGTTCCTAATTTTTTTTACAAATTGGATACCAACCGGACAAGGTGATGTAGTAGTAGTAGTAAGAATTTAGAATTGAAAACTTGAAAACATAGGAAGTAGTAAGGACCATAAATCGACTAGTAGTGATTGACTTTTTATTGCAAGGAAAAAGTGCTTGCTAGCCTTGCAAAACATATCACGTGTACACTGTGTTTTCTGCTATGTACTAGTATTCAAATTTGCTAAGCAATATGTTTTTCTGACATTCCCATAGAATCGACCCAGTTTGGCTTGAACTTGTTTACCTTCTTCTGGTGTCGATCTTCAATCTGCGCCATGCACTGATTCTTCTCTGACCAAATTACGGTTTACCTGAACAGTGTCTGCCTAATCATATCCAGTTTAGCTAACATTTTAACACGGTCTGCATTCTGGCACTGATTTCGTAAAGGCTTTGCGGGGGTAAAAAGTGCTTGCTAGCTCTGCAAAACATATTATGTGTGAACTTGTTAAAGTGACAATAAACCATTTGTCAGTTCAGTTGTGCATTTTTTTTTCGTTTGAAAAGCAGAAGTGCTCAAAATATAAAGAAAGGTTCTTGACAAACTCTGTGAGTGCTGCATGTTTCGAGAAAACAATATTCTAAGATTTTTGAAATTGTGACCACAATCTTCGTTCAGATGCGTTCTCATTCAGCCTATTGCAACTACTCGTGTTTTGCGCACTGAACAGACCAATAGTGGCGCCCACGCTTGCACTCTCTATTTGCGAAAATTTACAAAAGTGCGTCTCTGAGACGCATCTTTTGAAATGACATCTTTGGAAATTCACAGAGTTTAGCATCATTAATATCTTTACAACAAGTAAGCTTTTTAGCAGTATTTTGGTTGGTTACTTATGGATATCTGCAAAGATGTATTCCACCTTTAAAGGTAAGATACACCATTTGCAGATATCGAAAAAAATTAATACCGAATTATTAAGAAATATCTTACTCATTTGAAAGTAAATAATGATTCTAGGCATCCAGCAAAATGATTGCGCTAGATATCCTGTAATTATTATTTTTTTTAAATGTATAAAGAAAAATTTGTGATCGCCGGATGGCGATCCCGAAAAAACACAAATAACATAAGAATAACTGCTCGACGCCGGTTGAAAACAAACGCTGTTCTTCGTGTTTTTTTTAAAATCCATGATTGTAAAACTTCGGACAGGTCAGTTAAACGATATTTACTATAAAATACAACCTCTTAAATCTACCCATTCATGATAATTCAAGCAATGACCAATGGTGTATACTACCTTTAAAAGGACAGGCCATTTCTGGTACGTGAATATATACCGCTATGCATTCAAGTGTAACATTTAAGACAAATCTTGGAAAATGCAGGTAAATCTCACCTCGCATTTTTCACCGAAACCAGCTTAAATCATAAACCTTTATAAATCTCGCCCCTTTCAAAGCCAACTTTGAAATATGTCATTTGCTGGATTACACTTTCAGTTTTCAAATTTTCACCGATGTGAAAGTCCAATCACAGGGTCAGTCTTGATGCTTCTGTACTTTTCTCTGAGAGAGGCTTTAGCTAAAACAACAGGTGATTTTACACTTTTAATCTGCCAATAAATTACCACTTATTACTTTCCTATTTGGATGGAATCCCATTCATAATTCTGGTGGAATTTTGCGGAAAGCACACTTTAGATTTATTGCGTTCTTGGGTCAAATTACTGTATGATTTTTTTTCCTTCATATTTTTATGGCCTCTCCCCTGGGGGTAATATTATCACACCTTGTGACTGACAGCTACATCTGGATCCTAATAGGTCAGTCAACACCTGTCGGTTCCAACACATGGTCCTAATTGGCCAGGCAGGAATAATTTGGTGTCTGGGGGGAAACAGGTGTTTTGCATGATATTATTTTTTGGGGAGGAAGAAAATTTTGCAACAAACACAGATTCTTTTCCAAATCATACCATAACACCTCAATCACCATGGGATGTGCTCCTAGGCAGGTTTCTATAATGATACTTGGCAAGGGGCGCACGGCTTACATTTATGCTTGTCCTGAGTTTGAAGACATTCAGTTTTAAGCAATGCTGCATTTGACACATAATTCGTTTAGCATACAAGTTGGCTAAACAATTTCGACCAAATTATACCTAACTCGCATCCTAACCTTAGTTTTTGAGTAATTTTGAGTCGATCCATGTATCTATTTCGTGAAAAACGTTGTGGAGACCTTTACACCTATAGAAATTACCTTGTGTAGAGGTGTTCATTCCCATTGTCCCCATTGGGTTCACGTCTCCACAAAGTACCGTATTTCTCTCTACACGTATGTATGCCAGTAACACTGTTTAATATGCATAGCTTCAAAGGTAGGATACACCATTTGCAGATATCAAAAATATTTGCTTCCAAATTGTTAAGAAATGTCTTGCTTATTTTAAAGTAAATAATGATTCTAGGCATTCAGCAAAATGATTGCCTTCATATCCTGTAATGATCGCGAAAAAAACAAAGATAACATAAGAATAACTGCCCGACGCCGGTTGAAAACAAACGCTGTTTTTCGTGCTTTTCTCGGCATCCATGATTGTAAAACTTCAGACAGGTTAGTTAAACGATATTTACTCTAAAATACAACCCCCAAAATCCACTCATTCATACTAATTCAAGCAATTACCAATGGTGTATCCTACCTTTAACACCTAAAAGCACTGGTATATCGTACATTTAAAAAGTGGGTTGATTGAAATGGTCACCACACCAAGAATTGATCTAATTGTGGTCGGTACTTCAAAAGCAACTTTGTTAAAATCAGACACTAACTTTGCCCGACAACTATTCAATTACCCAAATACTGTAGTATTCCCTCGAGAGCTTCTAAATTACTGGTGCTTAAAGCAGAAATGTCACTGACCTCGATGATTAGAAAGATTTGCCTCTGAGAGACCATGTTGTAGATTGACAGAAGTGATAGTATTTTGAATTGTTAACAACACCAGTTAATTGTAAAAATTGTTTAGGTCTGGTACAATGTACATGTACTCGTGGCGCCAAACAGTTCATCATTTTAGACTTGGCTCTGCTTGGAAACTGTGTGTATTATTAAACTAGGCTATAATTACTGCTCCAGGCCGAGTTTTAAAGGTACTAGGATGCACCATTTGCTTTTGCTGTAATTTTCTAAAATGGATGGGGGATTTCACTCAGCTAAAAAACTTTGTCAGGTTTGTTACATGTAGTATTCTATACCTTCAATTGCTTGAATTATTTTGTTTTTGTTTAATGGCATGCCTAATACAAGCTCTGCTTACAAGGTCTTGCTACCTCTGGCATTTATATCTTGTTATTTAATACTTATATAATTGTGTATTTATGTCAAGAAGAGGAAATAAATGTGTAAATGTGTGTGAATTATCAGTAATGGTGGATTTTGAGCGTTAAATTTTTTAGTACTGGTAAATATCGTTTAACTGACCTGTCTGAAGTTTTACAATCATGGATGTAGAGAAAGAAAAGCGGCGTTTGTTTTCAACCGGCAGCGGACATTTGTTCTTATGTTGTTCTTGGACGGCGATCATGATTTTTAATAAATAAAATTCAAAATTTTTTCAAAACAATTACATGATTTCTAGAACAATCCATTTGTTGGATGCCTACAATCAATATTTACTTTCAAATAAGTATTTTCGATATCTGCAAATGGTGTATCCTACCTACCGGTATATATAAAGTATAAAGTACATGTGCACTGTGCCGAGATCACTTTCTACCCTAGTTCTTACCCTTTGGTACAAACCCCTCAATCACTGTAATGCCCGGGGCTTAACACCCATTGAATGCTCATCTCCGGACCTTTCATCACCCGATAAGATAGTGGCCCTCATGCTATGCAAACAAGGAAACAGTAAATGCCCTGTGGCAGTCTTGGTCCCAGTCCGGTCTCGCTCTGTAATCAACCATAATACCCACTTTCCTACTTGAGTTATCTCGGCGGTCCCCTCTTCACATCCTCGACAATAGATCTTGATGGGATGTACATGTACGTGCTCGCGCCGGATCTACAAGTTTGCGGTATCCTTGCCTTGCAGTGTGGGCTTTAGAAGATCTGGATTTTCTGCTTCATCAGATAAAGTGATACTGACTCGCAGCCGCTGTGCATTTGGGTTTGAAGTCTCTTATCGGAAGATGACAAATTTTCTTGGAAAAGGAATGATGTACACCCAATCCGTAAATTCAGTTTTTAAATTAACCCTAATCCCCTATAGCTACATGTAGTTGTGTGAAAATTTGTATTGAAATTGTTAGTTTCTGCGCTGTTGTGGTTAATCGTGGTATACATGTGTATACTCATTTAGAATGTGTAGAACTAAACCAAGATATTTCAAAACTGCCATGCATGCTATGAATTATATTACTATAAAAAAAAATTGGAGTACCGGTATCTCTCTCTTTTATGATACTTTTGGAATATAGCTTAGAAGAGTTTCAAAAATGACATAAAATATGTCCAGTTTTATCAGAGGAACCTACATGTACATCCGATTTTTATAAAACTCATCGTAGAATACGATGTACCGTAGGCCTGCAATATGCCGGGCTAATGCTTTTAGGCATTTCATTTACAACTTCACACATGTTGTCTCGGAATTACATGTATTTTCTCCCATTTTTATGGCGTAAACTGCAGGAAAAAAACACTTAACCAGTTCGCACCAGATGATGTATATAAACGCAAAGTTTTCCCCAGATTCAAAACGGATGACGCATAAACACGCCACGAGCAAGGCCGGAAATATCTGTCAGCAGCGAGCAAGGCCGGAAATGCGTGGGTGTGCTTCCCAAGACTATCGGCTTGAACACGCCTCGGATCGAGTTTCGTTAAAAATAATCCTGTGCGTCGGCTCAGTGATGTTAAAATAATCCCGGCGCGAACTGGTTAATTGGCAATGATCCAAAGACAAGTACATTGTAGTAACTTGCGATGTGTATTAAACCAAGTCAAGAAATTACGTCGCAATCAGTTTTGTGAATGGCTCATTCAACATTTTGCAGGTTGCATCTTGAGTTAGAATCTGTTGGTGTTTTTTTATAAAAACCGAAAGTAAGGTGTGGGTGTTTTTTTCATTCTATTAAAAAACAACTTCTAGCTGTTACCCATCATCACATAAAATGTGTGAACTTGACACCACATACAGGGTCCGGTGTGGATTAAATGTGGTGCCGGCGATGAACGAATGGATAGGATCTGTGTTGTCATCATAGGATGTTGCATGGAGTAAATAAAGACACTGTCTGATTTCTCAACTTCCTAAATAGAAGACTGGAGAAGGAAAAAAATGGTCTCTAATATGAAAACAGGTTGTTAACAATTAAAAAAGGGTTTTGGGGTTTTTTTTCTTCCTGATTTGTTTTGAATTTATTCATGGCCGCACATAGGAGAAAGAAAAGAATCATGTTTAAAACAGATAACAGAATGTCGGGAAGGTTCTTGTCGGATGCCGATCTAATTATGTAATTTTGTTGACAATTGAAATGTAAATTTTAACTCTGATTAGAACTGTACACACTAGATAGGCTACACCTCCATCTTAGGAGTTGTTTACATGCGAGACTGGTGCCGCGAGCAAGGAACGTATGGTACCGGTACCATAAACCAAAGTTGAACAAAACAGTTGGAAATGCTTAATTGTTGACTTCTTTTGACCGAAAGGTACTGGATCGAATAGACCGGAATAAGTACATGACAAATTTGACAAGTTTGAATAAAGGCAGTGTACACCATTTGTTTTTGCTGCAATTTTCGAAAATGGATGGGATCATATTTCATACTGTTATAATTGTGACACTGACCTGTTTTATTATTAGTTTTGTGTTCATAAATGCTGGGGAAAAAAAATGAAAAAAAAATGATGTTCTTCTAGTCCGGTTCCCTGACTTCCTTCAGACAAAACAGAGCCATTTATAGACATGAGGGAATTATCCGGTTAGGAAACCAGACTAGTTGGCTTGCCTGCACCCACCCATTCACGGTTGTGTAACCGTATTGCAATTGCTGGAAATAGTCAGGTTTTCCCAACAATTGCTGGGCCGGAATTGTTAAAATTGTCCTGACAACCATAGCACACAAGGTGCCGTGATTTCACAGGATGCTTGAGACTGCTATTCATTTCCAGTCAAGTAAGATCTTTTATAATAATTCAGTAGTTTTTGAGTTTTGATGTTTGCAAATGGTATACACTACCTTTAAAAGGGGGGGGGGGGGGCATGTGACTCCCGATAATTGATTAATTTTAACTCTCTCACTGCTCCTGTGATGGAGGTGTACAACTTTAAAAACTGCCTCAGTACAACTTCCCAGGGACTTCGTTTCTCCTCTCTCTCTGCCCTCCAGTATTCATGTTTTTCAGTAAACACACCTTCCACCAGGGACCCAGTCTGATTACATGTCTGGTTTTGCATTTGTCTGGGTAAACTGTTCGTGTCAGTCTAGCGTCCCTTACTTTGCACATCTGTCAATACTACTTTGAACAGCACCAAGTAGTAATTGGGCAAAATTTAACTTGAAAGCATTTCCAAATGTTTCCATCCCAAGGTTTACTTTGGTTCAATACTAATAAACCGCACATTCCTTGACAACATTTTGGGTTTTTTTCCTTCATTTTGAATTGGAAATTGGGCATTACTGAAATTTCAGGTCCCCTGAAAACTGCCTTTTTAAGTTTGTCCCCAATATGAGAACATTTTTTTCCCACAGGCAGCTCTTTTGTTACAAAAGATCTTATCAAAAAGTAACACGGCAGTGCATTAACAATTGTTGCAAAACTCTATGGAAAGTTATTGGAATGTTTCAACAAAAAGCTTCAGGCTGAACTTTATAGAGGTGCTAAGCAGAAATGTTGGCTTTGGAAATGTCATTGAATCGGAGAACCAGTTTCCCATAGTGTATGTCACATGACTATTTGCTTGGTAACATATTATTGCTTGGCGTAATAATATCTCCAGCAATTCCCTGGAAGGGGCCCGTGGGCCTTTGTAAATGTAATTTAAGGAAACCAGAGTATTTCTTTTCCTCTTTTTGTGGTTTTGTTTGATTTTTTTCCCAGTCAATTTTGTTTATCGGATTCCTGTCGGCAATTACATGTATTTGAATAAACGGTTGATTTGATGACAAGTTGTTCTGGCAAGTTCACGACCCTCCAGATTGCAAACTGCTTTATGCCAATAATGTGCGAAAGCAAAGATTTTTTTTTTTTTTGGCAGCTTTCAAAATAAATTGACGATTAGGTGTGTGATAAATGAAAATAAAAGCATTTAATAAAGCAGTTACACCATCAATTCAAGTAAATGTTGCTACATGTAAGGTACCAAGTATTGTAGACTAATATTTAGAATTTAGTCTTAATTTAAAAAAAACCTGGGCCTTATTCACGAGGAAGCCATTTCGGTTGTGTCCCCCGTTGAACCGTTGAATGGGATGGTGCCAGAATATTTTTGCATTCTAGCCTGACTTTCAATTTTGTTTTTAATGTGGCGTTAACATTATAGTATGTTTAATCACAATTTGTGTATTATTAATTGTATTTTGTATTACTTTTTCTACCTGGGTACACTGGCGTATATTAATTCTGTGTGGTATTAATTAATCCCCTATAAATCCCCTATAAATTGCCCAGATACAGTACAAATGTAGGACAACAGTTTGTAAGTGACTCAACTTTTGTTGGGTGGTTTGTTTTGGTGTTTTTTGTTGCGTGTGCCCAGAACAAACCTTTGCTCCTCCGAATCATCTTTCGTCACTTGGAAGCAGTTAATGCAACTTTGCGTTGTGATTTAACGCCGTAATAAATATCTACAACAGCTGTTGTTTCCGGGCAAAGGATGTTGCGTATCTGCCGAATAATGAAATAGTCACTAAATCTTCCTGAAAGATTTTTTCTTTTTTCTTTTGGTACAAATGTTGTCGGCCTTTCTGTCTCCATACGAATTAAAGATTTTACCAAGTTGAGATTTAGTTCCAACTGGCGACTGGATAGATCAGTGGGAAGAGTACAGTGTTAATGAGTTCCCAAATGGGTCATTCCACCAAGTTGGAACGGATGTCGGTCACTTCGCCCCGTGCCACTTCGCCACTTCGCCCCATCGCGCGCGCCCGGCCGGCTCGCATGCATGCTGCGCGCGTCGGTCAGCATGAATTTTAAGAGGGTTTCTATTATGTTCAATGTTCCCAAAGTGGAGTTGCTATAAAAAAACACGTTCCCGATGTCTTGTAATTGGGCTAGCGGGATTCATGAAGGAAAGACTTCCATACATTTCCGCCACTCATTCATTCCTTAAATGCCACAAGTTGTAAATCTGATGAAGAAACACTAGGCCCAATTTAGGAGTAAACAAAAAGTTACTCTTTGAAAATACTTTGTGCAGGAGCTAGGTCGAAGAGGCGGAGCGGTCGTGTATGGAATTCATGCCCTGATCACTTTATTGCAATTATCAAATTTTATAATATAAATTATGAATTATCATAAACGGGGGGAGGGGGAGGAGAAACAAAAAGAAACAGTAAGGGTAACAGTTAAACTAGCTGTTTCGGCTGTTTGAAAAAACTCTAACTTGTGGTATGTTCCTAATGTTGATGTTCGATCAAGACTAAACGTTACGACTGAATCGGACCTCTTCTTTACAGATAGGATCTAATTAAGTAACCTACGTCATTAACACAACAATTTTTTTTTAAAGTATACAACTAATGTAGCCTAGAGATGGTAGTTTGAGCACGGCCAATAGCAGTTTGGGTATGGTTTAGGGATTCCTTGTTGTCGCCCTCCACCAATGAATCCGTGATTCATAGAAAATAGAAACCCTCTTAAAATTCATGCTGACCGACGCGCGCAGCATGCATGCGAGCCGGCCGGCCGGGCGCGCGCGATGGGGCGAAGTGGCGATGGGGCGAAGTGGCGATGGGGCGAAGTGGCGATGGGGCGAAGTGGCAATGGGGCGAAGTGGCAATGGGGCGAAGTGACACGGGGCGAAGTGGCACGGGGCGAAGTGGCACGGGGCGAAGTGGAAATGGGGCGAAGTGACTGTAAAGCGTTGGAACATGGCGTCTAATTTGGATTGAAAACTATGCATAGCACCCAAAGTACCAGTACCAATTGCATTAACTTTGTATCTCTTCATACTTAATATTTCTCTTTGGGTGGAGTTGAACTTCTTGGCTTGTCTTTCCTTAACACCTCCTGTCAGCTTCTCTTGGACTTGACCCCTCCTGGGAGCTTGGTGGACTTTGGTTAATCTCTAGAAGGAATCCTGTGGATCATCAGCTTTAAGTTCTTGTCTGAAAAAAGAAAAAAACGGCACTAGTCACCCTGTAATAAAATCATCAAATTATGCAGGGAAAAAAATGAGACATTTACACATGAGCTTTATTAGCTTGGCCTCCTGAGTTTGTTTTCAGATGTGATCGGCTCTAAATGAGAAAAGAACTCACTGAACTAGCTGATTTTCATTCTTGAAGATCAAATATGCTGGGGAGAAACAGAAGAAAATTATTGAAAATGCTTACCACTGTGAAAGAGTTGTGAACACTATCTAAAATGACAACTGTGAACTCTGATGAAGACCTTTATCGTGTAGCGACGAAAATGCTCGTCAAGAACAGTTCTTTGTTAAATATGACGGTGTCATCTTACTAGGGTATCTGTAATCTTTGCAGGTTTGTCAACAAGACGGGAGGAAATAACGTGAGAGAACGTCAATTTATTTATGACGGCGTCCCAATTTGCGGTTTAACACTTTAGCGGCTGTGTCCAGGAAATTGGCCCCTTCCTCTCTCACCCTGCGTATGGAGTAATCATTTCGGCAACCATCCAGGGGATTTTTTGTTTAAGCCCCCTCTCCTTTCTGTAATCTTTCTTGACAATCTCGGCTGCTGCTTGGAAGCTGTCGTGTTTAATTGCTGGTTTTGTCTTTGGGATGGTTTGGAACAATTGTGATGACTCGCCCCGGGGGATTTTGGAATCTTTTCTCACACGCGAGAGACGCAGATTCGTGTCTGACATGATTTGACATGCATGTCTCGGAAGCTCTGCATTTGTTTGCGTCCTTGAGAGTTTAGTACCTTGAACTGGGTGGACACTTGTTAGACACTCATTGTCATCAAGTTAAAGGAAATCTTTAATCTGACAACCACTGCCAGCTTGACCGGTTGTTTGCTAGAGTCTCCCAGTTTTCTCTGTCCAGTTGGGCACGTCTAAGAAAAGGTCTCTATTTTGCCCCCTGTGTAACATTAGGTTTTCATCACAAAGACTCAAGTATCAAGTGGTAAAGCCCACGGTCGGTAACGCGTTAACACGGGTTATGACAATAACTAAGATCCTCGGCGCCCGCAAATCTCATGTGCTCTCCTACGACCACCAGCCCAACTCGCAGTCTGACACGGGAACCTGCTGACCTGCGACTAGTTCATGGTTGTATCTGCATGTATTGTCGTTGTTACATATGGCGCATACGTAACACACCGTAGGTTCTTTTCGTACATTGCGTTATGGGGGACAATCCGTAGGGTTTGTGTGCTAAGGGAAATCTCTCTAAACTCAAAACATTCTAAAATTTGAAAATATTTAACATCACCCTAATTTTTACCTCTAAACCCCATTACTGAAGACCAAACGCGCTATGGGAACTCGAAAATGTCACTCAGTCTGTTTTTCCAAACAAAAGATCCTGTCCCCACAACTAGGTGGAGGATAGGACACACAGTAGGGCACTCTGTGTCCATACTGATTCAAGCATCATGAGGGGAAGTATACTCAATTATGTTTAGTCTGAAATCCTGCAGATTCTTCTCATTTTTAAGCAACAGTTTCCGTCAGCAAAACTTCCAGATGAGCCACCCAACTTTCTCTTGAAAACCATTGTGAGAACTATATGGTACTTGTACATGGAATTTAAAATCAGGCTTACCTCAACGAACTTCTCTATCTATCTTTTGTTTCTTCCCCGTTTCAGGAAACCGAGAGATGGCCTTCCTCCAAGGCATGACGTCGGCCAGCATCACCTTCCACGTGACCCGGGCCTGCGGCAGCGGAGAGGTCCAGGAGTGCGGATGCGACCAGTCTAAAGGGCGCAAGCGCAACAAGAATTCCGACGTGGAGGACTGGGCCTGGGGTGGCTGCTCGGATAACATCCGCTACGGCATGTACTTCACCAGGGACTTCATTGATACCGGTACCATGGACGGGGGCGCCAGTGATACGACGGGCGCCAATCTGATGATGCAGCACAACTATGAGGCTGGGCTTAAGGTAAATATACAAAAACAGAATTGTGACCTGCTCCAACGAAACACAGACAAAGTTGACAATTTTGCTTTTTTCAAATTCTCTAGGTTCTAAGCTTTAAAATGATGTATCATTTACATATGTACCCCCACCCTTTTTTCTCTTGGGGAAGGATTTAGTGATAAAACCCTGACAACCTAATTTTGAGATAAACAGCTTTGAAGTTCCAAAAAGCGTATTATTTCTATACACAATTGTTTCACAAAATCTTTTTAAAAAAACTTCCGGGGGACGGATTATGTTCAAATTTGAGGAGATTGTAGATTAGTAGTTATAGTGCTTCAGAAACCTCAAAATGCTAAAATCCACCTGAAATGATTTCACGAGTACATTGTAATAAAACACATTGTGCAACTTTGTCCAGGTTTTGTTGGAACAGGTCACATATACAAAACAGAATTGCAATCTGTTTTGTAGCCCAATTTAAGTTACATGTATGACGCCGTATGATTCATTAGTGATGATGTGGGATTGACTTCAACGCTGACAGAAAAATGATTTGAATCAACAATTATGAAATATAAGTATAGACATCAAGGCAATGTTATGACTCATTTGATTGCACGAAACATACATAGTTCAATAGCGTGGCTTCACTGCTGCAGTTTGTAGGATAAACACATTAATTGCAAAACATCCATCATTCCGAATTTGTGAAACTTGGTAAAATGAGTTTAGAAATTATGAAGTCGATCCTGACACATACACATGTAGCACAATGCAATGTATTTACAAGGTCTCTAAAACTGTTTCAGAATGATGTACAATCTCCTCTTGGTTTTGCACACGTTTATGTGTGCCTAAGTAATAACTTTATGATGTCCAAAACTTAACTATCCAAATAATTTAAGATCAGCTTTTTTTTAATAGTGGGGGGGGGGGGGGGGGGGGGAGGCTGGATAGATATTTCTGCGTTCGTCCGTCATCAATCTCTCTGTGAAATGGTGTGAAGAAATGTAACTTAAAATGCATAAAGAAAGAAAAAATAAAACCACTATTTTGAGATACACTATTAAACGGTATCTCTCTTTAGTAAAAAATATCCCCTGTACTTTCATCCAATTACATAAACCATCGTACATGTGGTCCCAACTGCACTTTTTTGATAGGCCGTAGCGGCAAAATGACTCAACATTAAGCGAGCAAGGGAAATAGAGGGCACGTTAACCCCCCCTGAGAATGGGGAGATTGAGATTGAGTGGGTAATGTCCCCGAGCCCCTCAACGAATTGAAAGGAAACCCATCACAGGACATCTACGTACTTCTTGAGTTGTAACTAAAACTGACGTGGGAAGGCTTAGAAGCCAGGGCCGACAATGGACCCATACTGCTGGCTGGACAATTGATTAAAAACCTCGCAAATCCTTGGGCTAAAGGAAAAGGTATTTAACGCTGAATATAGCACAAGTTTAACATTTTGAATAAGGGTGTCCAGTTTCTACATGTAATTTCAACCACATCAATCCAACATTAATCTTCACATGTACATGGTGTAAGTTTTATTTCAAGATTTAAAAACATTTCAAGATCAAAAAACGTTCAGAAACCTTTTTGCATGCATTTTATTGTTAGGGGGGGTGGTTATCAAATTATTATTCTGTCTTCCTTATGAGGGAGTTTTGGAGCACAGATCTACAGACTTTAAGAATAGCACACACAATTAAGTCATTGCTTTGATCCGATAGGATTAGAAAAAAAACAAATTTATTTCTCTTTTTTCCCCGGCATGACTCAAAAAGGGTGGTGCCGTTGAAAGACTCCAAAACTGTCAGAAATCCAAACCCTTGTGACATTTTAGACAAGTTTCTGTCTGGTGACGATAGCTCCACATATGTTCTTAGCGCATCTGCCGTGTTTTGGGTGCTTTCTTGAAGGAAACGAGGAATCACGTTCAATCATCTTAAGACAACATGACAGCGCGACCAAAAATTGTGGATGCATCACTTAGTGAAATGCTCGCTGGTTTTGTGGGGGATGATCTTTTAGGCCGAAAACACAAGCGAAAGGCGGAAAGAGTAAAATTGGCAATATGAAGCAAATTTGCCTAGTCACACAGCCTTTCTGCTCTGCCAACAAGCACCAGATTTTCAGATAACCAGAAACGTAGCCAAAACTTGAAGAAGGCTATTTGGGTTAAGGCTATGGCTGCTTTGCCATACTCGGAAATGACCCAAAAAGTGTTAGCCACAAAATACCAAAATGGACGAATTTTTGCCCTTTTTCATCGCTGTTTATAGCTTGTTCTGATATTTATTCATTTTTTAAGAAAAAAAAGAGACTTCTTGCTTTTTGTTCAACCTTCTAGTAAAGTACCCAGCATCAGCATGATGTGGCAGAAGGGTACCCCCTTGTTCCTTTACCTACTGTATTACACTCCACCCCTCCCCTTTAAAACCTAAATGGAATTTCTGAGATTCTGGAAACACAAAAGAGGAGGAAGGGTGGAGGTTCCTTCTGCTGTACCTTGCTTCATATGTATAATTTGTAAGGTAGACTCCAAAATCAAAAATGGGGTTTACAAGAATCTGTATTGAGTCTTTTGTTGGGTTTATACTGCTTCGTTGTATTGACCCAATACACCACATCTATGTTCCGATCCAAACCTTCTATTCTATAGGATTGGGAACCTAAAGACAATCTTTAGCAGGAAAGCTTACTTGTGTTTTTTCCCTGAGTTTATATACTTTATTTGTTGTACAGCAAAATAAGACCAGTAGCATATCCAGCTTTTTGTGCTAGGGATGAGGGCAAACAATTATTGACCATTCTTAAAACTCTTAAAAACTATTTTTATTACACTTCAAATGGCAGGGGGTAAGTGTCCTTCTGTTTACCTCTATTCTCATTTTCAGCCTTAAATGAAATACCAGCCAGTAGCCAGAGAGTAATCAAAGCGGTAAAGCAGAACAAGACGATTTGTGTTCATTCAGGCAGTTTTGCAACTGTTGCAGTTTTTAATGGCACTTAAAAAGTATTCAATCCGGCCAGATGAAGGGATTGCGGATGCCCATTATAGAGTACTTGCAAGGACTGGGCAGTAATAATTTTCTTAGAATATAACAATAAATCTTTGAGGTTATTAGAAATCTAGGGTCGTTAAAGTCCAACTGTTACAAAGGTCTTTAGAGAAATGCCAAATTTAATCAAATCTTGGTGGGTGGAAGAAAATTGCAAGGACCTGGGTTTATCCTGCTACTTCAACATTGTCTGTTCAATTTGAATAAACACAAAGGGGAAAGTTAATCTAAAATTTAGGATCAAAGTAAATTCAGATCCACATAGTGGATCTACAGTTTGGATTTGATTTTTTAATTTGTTTGTGCCACAGGCTTTACAATTGTGTTTACCACCCCCCCCCCCCCCCCCCCCCCCCCCCCACCCCCCTCAATTCCACTCTTAATAAATGTTTTTATTTTTTGAAAATTGGTTTTTGTGATTTCGCAACTGAGAAAATCAATTTTAGTTTGAAGATCTTCCATTTCTTGACGTAACCATTTTTGTTCTATGAGACAACCAATCTTTTTCAATTGTGATCTTGGAGGTACCCAAAAAACAACAACATCATCAATTCTGACCTTCAACGCTCAAATCCCCAGCCATTTTGTCTATAAAAACAGCAGAGAATGCGAGACAATTTGCCACAAACAAGTGCCATAAACAGTCGTAAATTGCCACAAATATGCCCAAGAGGTCAAGTCCGTGTGTATTTAGTCTTAAATAAGACACCTCCCAGTGCAAAAATGTTCTGTGCACGGGAGTAAAAACAACAAAGATCTCTAAAGTCACCTTTGTGTCTGGTGATAAATTTGAAACCTTTGTCAAATAAAACGTCTTGCCAAGAAATAACGGCCACCGGCTACACATTTTCCCCACTCCATCCTTAACAATGATTTGTCATTGATTATCACGAGGATAAGTGACTGCCCTGCCTGCGTGATGGTGTTTTTTTCATGGATGAGCAGCATTTCGATTCGCACCTCTTGGGGACAAAAAACTGGCGGCACTCTCCTATTTAGCCTGTTTGGAAACCCATTTCTTGCGAGTCCCACAAAAATCGTGCTGCTCTTTCGTAAACATCTGACTTGACAAATGAATCCATTTATTTGGACAGCCCTTGTAATCCACACTGGCTTGGGCAATAATCATTTATCGGAAGGCTCCAGAACAACTTAACTGAAATTCATATTTCATCCAAGCGGATTTTACTTTGATTGCTGGTGTATCAAGTATCCACTAATTCATCAACTACTGGTAGCAGTTGACATAAATGATAAAATCAGTTGATCTTGAACCCCTGAGGAGTTTATAGAGCAAGCTGCACTTTTTTTTATATTTGTTTTAATGAAACTCAAATGCAGTTTTGTACATGTATGTTTGTTATTTTGTTATTTACCCAAGTAAATCCCTGTAATGTAAAGTTTATTTGTGTTGGCATATTTTTTTTTTTAATGAAAACATGTTCAAAACTCATGGGTATATATACATGTAGCTGGAACCGAGATGGTAACTTTAACCTAAATTATGGTATCATATGGTGCAAACGTAATAGAGCTTTCTGTTTTACCTTGGTCTGTTTCAGGTGAGGTTTCGGTTCAGTAGTACATCCGATATCTGAAGTAACAAAGGGTTGAAGTCAAAATTGTTCTTGGCAGTACTTGTCAGAGGTTAACATGAAAAAGGAATTAAAACAACGGTTTGGGCCTATAAGATCTAATGCTCTTCGCCTATACATGTACATCATAATACAATGATTTAGAGCAACAGCTAATTGTCTGGAGTCGGTCTCCTGTGCAGTACAAGCTGAATCATGCCAGACTATTCTAGTGTCTTTGAGAGATGGTCAGACCAACTTCAAGTTCTGCACAATATCTCATTGAACATTTGACAGCTTCTTGAAAGTTCCACTTATTGTTTCAACCCCCACATGAACTATTGCAAGAAGTGACAAGGACCAGCCCGTGATTGGTCGTTTCTTCCAAGGCACACCTGTAGCTTGACCTCCAGTGACCTCTTCTTCACCCTATCCTTTACATAAATCCAGCTTATTAGAACAGTTTCCTTCTTTCGTACTTCATAATTGGTCACAGGTTTGAAAGCACATGCCTAATTTAAAGAAAGATCTCAATCGAAGTGGTTTTGCCATTTGTGTGTACGTGCAGCAGTGGTCTGTACCAGTGATTTATTTTGTCCCCTTGGGGCAAAATGTGACTTCCTTTTTATCTAATTCCATGAGGGAATTATTTTGAGATATTCTGGTTGTTTGGCAGGAGATGGCAGGCCTGGAGGTGGAAGCTTTACAAGCTAAGGAAACCAAGACTTAATTCCTTAATTTTTTCTAAGACTAGATTTTTATCTTTCATCTGTTTTATTTATTTATTTTGTTCTTCAGATGAGTCGATCTGGATGAGCTACTCGAACACACCCAAAGAAAACCAAGAATCCATTCCTTCTAAATTATTTTTTTAACTGTCAGATTTTCAACTCACAATTATTTTCTTCTCTTTCTTCTCTTTAGACGATTGACTCCAATATGAGAATCAAATGCAAGTGCCACGGCGTCTCAGGTTCATGCACCTCCAAGGTCTGCTGGAACACCATGCCCAAACTGGAAGAGATCGGACGCACCGTCTTCGAAAAGTACGAGCAGGCGGTATTCATGAGGTACTCAATGAAGCGCCGCCGGTTACGCCCCAACAACAAGAAAGACAAGGCGGCGCGCAGGAAGCCGTCCAACGAGGATCTTATCTATCTGCTGCCCTCGGTGGACTACTGCGAGCCCAACAGGAAGCACGGTTCTATCGGGACCCACGGCCGGGTCTGCAACAAGACCAGCGTACAGGAGAACGGATGCCCCCTGCTTTGCTGCGGGCGCGGCTACCAGACCATGGTGCTAAAAACCAGGGGAAACTGCAACTGTCGGTTTGAATGGTGCTGTGAGGTGGTCTGCGAGACGTGCCAGTTGTCTGAGGAACAGCACAGGTGTAATTGATGACATTATTTAAGTCTTCACAACAGATCGTCTATGAAATATCCGCTCATAGGACAAGCGTCTTTGATATGTGAGCAGATTCAGTGATTAATTATGCAAACAAGACTCTATCCATTCAGCAGGTGCTTTCCATCGCGTTTTACGTTACCCGTTGCTGTTACAAAAACACAGCAGTCAAATTGGCAGCTTTGTCCAGATTTCTGCACCAAATAACGTCACAGTGATTGGCTGACATCGCAGGTCAGATCGCCTTTGAATTATGTGACCTCTGATGTCATCTCTTACCCAAATTTATGCAACACATGATTCGTGCGCATACCACCAGGAACATTTGAAAACAGAGGGCACATGATCCATATGCGAGCAGATCCTTTTCAGAAAAATTATGCAAAATAAGACTGCATCTTGACCTCAAGATTCTGTCTATTCAGCAGGTGCCTTCTTAATCTATCGCGATATTGCGTCTTCCAGTACCTGTTGCTGTGTAACAGAATTAGCAAATCAACAGCATAGTCCTTATTTCTGATCGCATAAATTAGCGTGTACAGATATCAGACGTTATACATGTATGCGAGTTCCACTTGGTATTATGTCCGATACTTAATAAACTGGCCTAAAGGTTTAATTTGTCAAGTAAAAAAAAAAAAAAACTGCTTAAAATTATCACTCATTCAGCAAAAGCGTCTTTCATGGAATATTATCAAAATTTAATTTGTACATAAATCTGTTTGTTTAATGAAGCAAAAAGTGTGTAACTTGGGGGACGCATGCATTTTATTTATCAGGGTAATGTTATTTTGGTGTTTGGAATTCCAAATAGGGTGTGTTATTTCCACAATTATTTATTCACTGGTTTAGAAATAATGCTTATTTGAAAGGCTGTGGATTGTCAAATTTATTTTATCTGATCCGACATATTGTTAAAATAACCTACCGGTAGATGATATATTTTGAGAAGTATTTTTTAGAAAACTTGAATGATAGACTGAAAATAATGTAAAATGTTAGTACAAAATTTAAGTGCCTTGAAATAACAATTTAAAACAATTTTTTAAAGAGCTTATTTTGTTAAATTAAAGTCTAAAGTGTCGGACAAAAAAAAGTATTGTTTTTTTAGTTCCTTATAAATGAATCCACCAATTTCTAAAGAAGAAAATAAAAAAATGTTGTTTTCATAAAAGATTGAGTTTTAACATCCTGTGGTTTTCATAATTCTAACAAATTCCATGCAAAAAGCTTTGATACTTTTGAATTTAAAAAAAACGTAGTTGGACATATTCTAGACTTAAGATTTCTAAGTCACTTTGTTTGTTTTGTTATAAATATTGTGTATTGTACTTTATAATAAACTGGTACATGTATTTACAATAATTGATAATAACAACAAAATGTAAATACATTATTATTTTTCTGAAGCATGTACAAAGACGAAGTGTAAAAACCAAGATTTTATGAAAGACATGAACAAAATGCATGCCCATATTGGCACATTTTAAAAATAGCAAAGATGTTAGAATTTAATGTGTTAATATGTCATTTAGAATTCAAACTAAGTAAGTAAATGGGTCATATGGAATATTCCATGTTGCATCTGTAGTTTTATGATATTTATGCACTTCTTAATTGTATTGGCCTTCAAGATTGATTACGCAATTCAAAATGATGACCCAGCAACGTTTAAACTAAATTGGAGATCCTAGACTACTGTTTCACAGAGCTAAAACTTCATTGTCCTTCGAGGATTCAAACGAAGAAAAAATGCACAAAATAACAAATGGTCGACTCTGCCTTTAATCTCGCTGTTGCTACTTTGTACATGTAGATTTCTGCTATTTTATATTCTTGCCTAGGGAACTAATGTTGTTTTTATTTGAAAATGAATATTCATATGATTTGCTGAGGTATTATTATGCAAGTATCAGATGTATACAATATTTGTTCAGATGGATATTATTTTGGTGGATGATACAATAAAGTAATGGGACATTATTGTATCAGTGATGGAATATTGCTCTGGTTTTGTTGCCTATTTGTATATTTACTGTATTTTAAATCTTTCTGGTAATAAATTCAAGAATTCCCCAAAGTATTGCAGCTCAGAAGCATTTAGAAACCTGTACAGAGGACAGTATTTGAGGTACATTGAAACCCTCCCCTCAGAAGAATTTGCCTCTATTACGGACCGTATTTTTGACAAAAAAGCAAGGCTAACCCCTTACAATTTTCAAAGCTTCAGAAATCTACATTTTCACCCATTTTGGACAAAAAAGCAAGGCTAACCCCTTACAATTTTCAATGCTTCAGAAATCACAATTTTTACTCATTTTTGTCACAAATGCAAGGATAAACCCCTTACAATTTCCAAATCTTCAGAAATCTTAATTTTTTCCTATGTTTGACAAAAATGCAAGGCTAACCCCTTACAATTTTCAATGCTTCAGAAATCACAATTTTTACTCATTTTTGTCACAAATGCAAGGATAAACCCCTTACAATTTTCAATGCTTCAGAAATCTTAATTTTTACCCATTTTGGTCAAAAATATAAGGCTAACCCCTTACAATTTTCAATGCTTCAGAAATCACAATTTTTACTCATTTTTGTCACAAATGGAAGGCTTACCCCTTACAATTTTCAATGCTTCAAAAATCTAAATTTTCACTAATTTTTGACAAAAATGCAAGGCTAACACCTTACAATTTCCAATGCTTCAGAAATCTTAATTTTTACCCATTTTTGACAAAAATGCAAGGCTAACCCCTTAAAATTTTCAATGCTTCAGAAATCACAATTTTTACTCATTTTTGTCACAAATGCAAGGCTAACCCCTTACAATTTTCAATGCTTCAGAAATCTTAATTTTTACCCATTTTTGACAAAAATCTAACTCTAACCCCCTACAATTTTCAATGCTTCAGAAATCACAATTTTTACTCATTTTTGTCACAAATGCAAGGCTAACCCTCTACAATTTTCAATGCTTCAGAAATCACAATTTTTACTCAATTTTGTCACAAATGCATGGCTAACACCTTACAATTTCCAATGCTTCAGAAATCTTAATTTTTACCCATTTTTGACAAAAATGCAAGGCTAACCCCTTAAAATTTTCAATGCTTCAGAAATCACAATTTTTACTCATTTTTGTCACAAATGCAAGGCTAACCCTCTACAATTTTCAATGCTTCAGAAATCACAATTTTTACTCATTTTTGTCACAAATGCAAGGCTAACCCTCTACAATTTTCAATGCTTCAGAAATCACAATTTTTACTCAATTTTGTCACAAATGCATGGCTAACACCTTACAATTTCCAATGCTACAGAAATCTTAATTTTTACCCATTTTTGACAAAAATGCAAGGCTAACCCCTTAAAATTTTCAATGCTTCAGAAATCACCATTTTTACTCATTTTTGTCACAAATGCAAGGCTAACCCCTTACAATTTTCAATGCTTCAGAAATCACAATTTTTAGTCATTTTTGTCACAAATGCAAGGCTAAACCCCTTACAATTTTCAATGCTTCAGAAATCTTAATTTTTACCCATTTTGGACAAAATTCTAAGGCTAACTAACCCCTTACAATTTCCAATGCTTCAGAAATCACAATTTTTACCCATTTTTGACAAAAATGCAAGGCTAACCCCTTAAAATTTTCAATGCTTCAGAAATCACCATTTTTACTCATTTTTGTCACAAATGCAAGGCTAACCCCCTACAATTTTAAATGCTTCAGAAATCACAATTTTTACTCATTTTTGTCACAAATGCAAGGCTAACCACTTACAATTTTCAATGCTTCAGAAATCTTAATTTTTACCCATTTTTGACAAAAATGCAAGGCTAACCCCTTAAAATTTTCAATGCTTCAGAAATCTTAATTTTTACCCATTTTTGACAAAAATGCAAGGCTAACCCCTTACAATTTTCAATGCTTCAGAAATCTTAATTTTTACCCATTTTTGACAAAAATGCAAGGCTAACCCCTTACAATTCTTAATGCTTCACAAATCTCAATTTTTACTCATTTTTGTCACAAATGCAAGGCTAACCCCTTACAATTTTCAATGCTTCAGAAATCTAACTTATTACCCATTTTTGACAAAAATCTAAGGCTAACCCCTTACAATTTTCAATGCTTCAGAAATCACAATTTTTACTCATTTTTGTCACAAATGCAAGGATAAACCCCTTACAATTTTCAATGCTTCAGAAATCACAATTTTTACCCATTTTTAACAAAAATGCAAGGCTAACCCCTTACAATTTTCAAAGCTTCAGAAATCTACATTTTCACCCATTTTGGACAAAAAAAGCAAGGCTAACTAACCCCTTACAATTTATAATGCTTCAGAAATCTTAATTTTTGCCTATGTTTGACAAAAATGCAAGGCTAACCCCTTACAATTTTCAATGCTTCAGAAATCACAATTTTTACTCATTTTTGTCACAAATGCAAGGATAAACCCCTTACAATTTTCAATGCTTCAGAAATCTTAATTTTTACCCATTTTTGTCAAAAATATAAGGCTAACCCCTTACAATTTTCAATGCTTCAGAAATCACAATTTTTACTCATTTTTGTCACAAATGCAAGGATAAACCCCTTACAATTTTCAATGCTTCAGAAATCTTAATTTTTACCCATTTTGGTCAAAAATATAAGGCTAACCCCTTACAATTTTCAATGCTTCAGAAATCACAATTTTTACTCATTTTTGTCACAAATGGAAGGCTTACCCCTTACAATTTTCAATGCTTCAAAAATCTAAATTTTCACTAATTTTTGACAAAAATGCAAGGCTAACACCTTACAATTTCCAATGATTCAGAAATCTTAATTTTTACCCATTTTTGACAAAAATGCAAGGCTAACCCCTTAAACTTGTCAATGCTTCAGAAATCACAATTTTTACTCATTTTTGTCACAAATGCAAGGCTAACCCCTTACAATTTTCAATGCTTCAGAAATCTTAATTTTTACCCATTTTTGAAAATAATCTAACTCTAACCCCCTACAATTTTCAATGCTTCAGAAATCACAATTTTTACTCATTTTTGTCACAAATGCAAGGCTAACCCTCTACAATTTTCAATGCTTCAGAAATCACAATTTTTACTCATTTTTGTCACAAATGCAAGGCTAACACCTTACAATTTCCAATGCTTCAGAAATCTTAATTTTTACCAATTTTTGACAAAAATGCAAGGCTAACCCCTTAAAATTTTCAATGCTTCAGAAATCACAATTTTTAGTCATTTTTGTCACAAATGCAAGGCTAAACCCCTTACAATTTTCAATGCTTCAGAAATCTTAATTTTTACCCATTTTGGACAAAAATCTAAGGCTAACCCCTTACAATTTCCAATGCTTCAGAAATCAAAATTGTTACCCATTTTTGACAAAAATGCAAGGCTAACCCCTTAAAATTTTCAATGCTTCAGAAATCACAATTTTTACTCATTTTTGTCACAAATGCAAGGCTAACCCCCTACAATTTTAAATGCTTCAGAAATCACAATTTTTACTCATTTTTGTCACAAATGCAAGGCTAACCCCTTACAATTTTCAATGCTTCAGAAATCTTAATTTTTACCCATTTTTGTCACAAATGCAAGGCTAACCCCTTACAATTCTTAATGCTTCAGAAATCTCAATTTTTACTCATTTTTGTCACAAATGCAAGGCTAACCCCTTACAATTTTCAATGCTTCAGAAATCTAACTTATTACCCATTTTTGACAAAAATCTAAGGCTAACCCCTTACAATTTTCAATGCTTCAGAAATCACAATTTTTACTCATTTTTGTCACAAATGCAAGGATAAACCCCTTACAATTTTCAATGCTTCAGAAATCACAATTTTTACCCATTTTTAACAAAAATGGAAGGCTTACCCCTTACAATTTTCAATGCTTCAAAAATCTAAATTTTCACTCATTTTTGACAAAAATGCAAGGCTAACACCTTACAATTTCCAATGCTTCAGAAATCTTAATTTTTACCCATTTTTGACAAAAATGCAAGGCTAACCCCTTAAAATTTTCAATGCTTCAGAAATCACCATTTTTACTCATTTTTGTCACAAATGCAAGGCTAACCCCTTACAATTTTCAATGCTTCAGAAATCTCAATTTTTACTCATTTTTGTCACAAATGCAAGGCTAACCCCTTACAATTTTCAATGCTTCAGAAATCTTAATTTTTATCCATTTTTGACAAAAATGCAAGGCTAACCCCTTAAAATTTTCAATGCTTCAGAAATCACCATTTTTACTCATTTTTGTCACAAATGCAAGGCTAACCCCCTACAATTTTCAATGCTTCAGAAATCACAATTTTTACTCATTTTTGTCACAAATGCAAGGCTCAACCCCTTACAATTTTCAATGCTTCAGAAATCTTAATTTTTACCCATTGGGGACAAAAATCTAAGGCTAACCCCTTACAATTTCCAATGCTTCAGAAATCACAATTTTTACCCATTTTTGACAAAAATGCAAGGCTAACCCCTTAAAATTTTCAATGCTTCAGAAATCACCATTTTTACTCATTTTTGTCACAAATGCAAGGCTAACCCCTTACAATTTTCAATGCTTCAGAAATCTAACTTATTACCCATTTTTGACAAAAATCTAAGGCTAACCCCTTACAATTTTCAATGCTTCAGAAATCACAATTTGTACTCATTTTTGTCACAAATGCAAGGATAAACCCCTTACAATTTTCAATGCTTCAGAAATCACAATTTTTACCCATTTTTAACAAAAATGGAAGGCTTACCCCTTACAATTTTCAATGCTTCAAAAATCTAAATTTTCACTCATTTTTGACAAAAATGCAAGGCTAACACCTTACCATTTCCAATGCTTCAGAAATCTAAATTTTTACCCATTTTTGACAAAAATGCAAGGCTAACCCCTTAAAATTTTGAATGCTTCAGAAATCACAATTTTTACTCATTTTTGTCACAAATGCAAGGCTAACCCCTTACAATTTTCAATGCTTCAGAAATCTTAATTTGTATCCATTTTTGACAAAAATCTAACTCTAACCCCCTACAATTTTCAATGCTTCAGAAATCACAATTTTTACTCATTTTTGTCACAAATGCAAGGCTAACACCTTACAATTTCCAATGCTTCAGAAATCTTAATTTTTACAATTTTTGACAAAAATGCAAGGCTAACCCCTTAAAATTTTCAATGCTTCAGAAATCACCATTTTTACTCATTTTTGTCACAAATGCAAGGCTAAACCCCTTACAATTTTCAATGCTTCAGAAATCTTAATTTTTACCCATTTTGGACAAAAATCTAAGGCTAACCCCTTACAATTTCCAATGCTTCAGAAATCACAATTTTTACACATTTTTGACAAAAATGCAAGGCTTACCCCTTACAATTTCCAATGCTTCAGATATCACAATTTTTACTCATTTTTGTCACAAATGCAAGGCTAACCCCTTACAATTTTCAATGCTTCAGAAATCTTAATTTTTACCCATTTTTGAAAAAAATCTAACTCTAACCCCCTACAATTTTTAATGCTTCAGAAATCACAATTTTTACTCATTTTTGTCACAAATGCAAGGCTAACCCTCTACAATTTTCAATGCTTCAGAAATCACAATTTTTACTCATTTTTGTCACAAATGCAAGGCTAACACCTTACAATTTCCAATGCTTCAGAAATCTTAATTTTTACCAATTTTTGACAAAAATGCAAGGCTAACCCCTTAAAATTTTCAATGCTTCAGAAATCACAATTTTTAGTCATTTTTGTCACAAATGCAAGGCTAAACCCCTTACAATTTTCAATGCTTCAGAAATCTTAATTTTTACCCATTTTGGACAAAAATCTAAGGCTAACCCCTTACAATTTCCAATGCTTCAGAAATCAAAATTGTTACCCATTTTTGACAAAAATGCAAGGCTAACCCCTTAAAATTTTCAATGCTTCAGAAATCACAATTTTTACTCATTTTTGTCACAAATGCAAGGCTAACCCCCTACAATTTTAAATGCTTCAGAAATCACAATTTTTACTCATTTTTGTCACAAATGCAAGGCTAACCCCTTACAATTTTCAATGCTTCAGAAATCTTAATTTTTACCCATTTTTGTCACAAATGCAAGGCTAACCCCTTACAATTCTTAATGCTTCAGAAATCTCAATTTTTACTCATTTTTGTCACAAATGCAAGGCTAACCCCTTACAATTTTCAATGCTTCAGAAATCTAACTTATTACCCATTTTTGACAAAAATCTAAGGCTAACCCCTTACAATTTTCAATGCTTCAGAAATCACAATTTTTACTCATTTTTGTCACAAATGCAAGGATAAACCCCTTACAATTTTCAATGCTTCAGAAATCACAATTTTTACCCATTTTTAACAAAAATGGAAGGCTTACCCCTTACAATTTTCAATGCTTCAAAAATCTAAATTTTCACTCATTTTTGACAAAAATGCAAGGCTAACACCTTACAATTTCCAATGCTTCAGAAATCTTAATTTTTACCCATTTTTGACAAAAATGCAAGGCTAACCCCTTAAAATTTTCAATGCTTCAGAAATCACCATTTTTACTCATTTTTGTCACAAATGCAAGGCTAACCCCTTACAATTTTCAATGCTTCAGAAATCTCAATTTTTACTCATTTTTGTCACAAATGCAAGGCTAACCCCTTACAATTTTCAATGCTTCAGAAATCTTAATTTTTATCCATTTTTGACAAAAATGCAAGGCTAACCCCTTAAAATTTTCAATGCTTCAGAAATCACCATTTTTACTCATTTTTGTCACAAATGCAAGGCTAACCCCCTACAATTTTCAATGCTTCAGAAATCACAATTTTTACTCATTTTTGTCACAAATGCAAGGCTCAACCCCTTACAATTTTCAATGCTTCAGAAATCTTAATTTTTACCCATTGGGGACAAAAATCTAAGGCTAACCCCTTACAATTTCCAATGCTTCAGAAATCACAATTTTTACCCATTTTTGACAAAAATGCAAGGCTAACCCCTTAAAATTTTCAATGCTTCAGAAATCACCATTTTTACTCATTTTTGTCACAAATGCAAGGCTAACCCCTTACAATTTTCAATGCTTCAGAAATCTAACTTATTACCCATTTTTGACAAAAATCTAAGGCTAACCCCTTACAATTTTCAATGCTTCAGAAATCACAATTTGTACTCATTTTTGTCACAAATGCAAGGATAAACCCCTTACAATTTTCAATGCTTCAGAAATCACAATTTTTACCCATTTTTAACAAAAATGGAAGGCTTACCCCTTACAATTTTCAATGCTTCAAAAATCTAAATTTTCACTCATTTTTGACAAAAATGCAAGGCTAACACCTTACCATTTCCAATGCTTCAGAAATCTAAATTTTTACCCATTTTTGACAAAAATGCAAGGCTAACCCCTTAAAATTTTGAATGCTTCAGAAATCACAATTTTTACTCATTTTTGTCACAAATGCAAGGCTAACCCCTTACAATTTTCAATGCTTCAGAAATCTTAATTTGTATCCATTTTTGACAAAAATCTAACTCTAACCCCCTACAATTTTCAATGCTTCAGAAATCACAATTTTTACTCATTTTTGTCACAAATGCAAGGCTAACACCTTACAATTTCCAATGCTTCAGAAATCTTAATTTTTACAAATTTTTGACAAAAATGCAAGGCTAACCCCTTAAAATTTTCAATGCTTCAGAAATCACCATTTTTACTCATTTTTGTCACAAATGCAAGGCTAAACCCCTTACAATTTTCAATGCTTCAGAAATCTTAATTTTTACCCATTTTGGACAAAAATCTAAGGCTAACCCCTTACAATTTCCAATGCTTCAGAAATCACAATTTTTACACATTTTTGACAAAAATGCAAGGCTTACCCCTTACAATTTCCAATGCTTCAGATATCACAATTTTTACTCATTTTTGTCACAAATGCAAGGCTAACCCCTTACAATTTTCAATGCTTCAGAAATCTTAATTTTTACCCATTTTTGAAAAAAATCTAACTCTAACCCCCTACAATTTTCAATGCTTCAGAAATCACAATTTTTACTCATTTTTGTCACAAATGCAAGGCTAACCCTCTACAATTTTCAATGCTTCAGAAATCACAATTTTTACTCATTTTTGTCACAAATGCAAGGCTAACACCTTACAATTTCCAATGCTTCAGAAATCTTAATTTTTACCAATTTTTGACAAAAATGCAAGGCTAACCCCTTAAAATTTTCAATGCTTCAGAAATCACAATTTTTAGTCATTTTTGTCACAAATGCAAGGCTAAACCCCTTACAATTTTCAATGCTTCAGAAATCTTAATTTTTACCCATTTTGGACAAAAATCTAAGGCTAACCCCTTACAATTTCCAATGCTTCAGAAATCAAAATTGTTACCCATTTTGACAAAAATGCAAGGCTAACCCCTTAAAATTTTCAATGCTTCAGAAATCACAATTTTTACTCATTTTTGTCACAAATGCAAGGCTAACCCCCTACAATTTTAAATGCTTCAGAAATCACAATTTTTACTCATTTTTGTCACAAATGCAAGGCTAACCCCTTACAATTTTCAATGCTTCAGAAATCTTAATTTTTACCCATTTTTGTCACAAATGCAAGGCTAACCCCTTACAATTCTTAATGCTTCAGAAATCTCAATTTTTACTCATTTTTGTCACAAATGCAAGGCTAACCCCTTACAATTTTCAATGCTTCAGAAATCTAACTTATTACCCATTTTTGACAAAAATCTAAGGCTAACCCCTTACAATTTTCAATGCTTCAGAAATCTTAATTTGTATCCATTTTTGACAAAAATCTAACTCTAACCCCCTACAATTTTCAATGCTTCAGAAATCACAATTTTTACTCATTTTTGTCACAAATGCAAGGCTAACACCTTACAATTTCCAATGCTTCAGAAATCTTAATTTTTACAAATTTTTGACAAAAATGCAAGGCTAACCCCTTAAAATTTTCAATGCTTCAGAAATCACCATTTTTACTCATTTTAGTCACAAATGCAAGGCTAAACCCTTACAATTTTCAATGCTTCAGAAATCTTAATTTTTACCCATTTTGGACAAAAATCTAAGGCTAACCCCTTACAATTTCCAATGCTTCAGAAATCTAAATTTTCACTCATTTTTGACAAAAATCCAAGGCTAACCCCTTAAAATTTTCAATGCTTCAGAAATCACAATTTTTACTCATTTTTGTCACAAATGCAAGGCTAACCCCTTACAATTTTCAATGCTTCAGAAATCTCAATTTTTACTCATTTTTGTCACAAATGCAAGGCTAACCCCTTACAATTTTCAATGCTTCAGAAATCTTAATTTTTACCCATTTTTGACAAAAATGCAAGGCTAACCCCTTACAATTCTTAATGCTTCACAATTCTCAATTTTTACTCATTTTTGTCACAAATGCAAGGCTAACCCCTTACAATTTTCAATGCTTCAGAAATCTTAATTTTTACCCATTTTTGACAAAAATGCAAGGCTAACCCCTTACAATTCTTAATGCTTCACAATTCTCAATTTTTACTCATTTTTGTCACAAATGCAAGGATAAACCCCTTACAATTTTCAATGCTTCGGAATTCACAATTTTTACCCATTTTTAACAAAAATGGAAGGCTTACCCCTTACAATTTTCAATGCTTCAAAAATCAAAATTTTTGCCTATGTTTGACAAAAATGCAAGGCTAACCCCTTACAATTGCCAATGCTTCACAAATGACAATTTTTACTCATTTTTGTCACAAATGCAAGGCTAACCCCTTACAATTTCCAATGCTTCAGAAATCTAACTTATTACCCATTTTTGACAAAAATCTAAGGCTAACCCCTTACAATTTTCAATGCTTCAGAAATCACAATTTGTACTCATTTTTGTCACAAATGCAAGGATAAACCCCTTACAATTTTCAATGCTTCAGAAATCACAATTTTTACCCATTTTTAACAAAAATGGAAGGCTTACCCCTTACAATTTTCAATGCTTCAGAAATCTAAATTTTTACCCATTTTTGACAAAAATGCAAGGCTAACCCCCTACAATTTTCAATGCTTCAGAAATCACAATTTTTACTCATTTTTGTCACAAATGCAAGGCTAACACCTTACAATTTTCAATACTTCAGAAATCTTAATTTTTACCAATTTTTGACAAAAATGCAAGGCTAACCCCTTAAAATTTTCAATGCTTCAGAAATCACCATTTTTACTCATTTTTGTCACAAATGCAAGGCTAACCCCCTACAATTTTCAATGCTTCAGAAATCACAATTTTTACTCATTTTTGTCACAAATGCAAGGCTAAACCCCTTACAATTTTCAATGCTTCAGAAATCTTAATTTTTACCCATTTTGGACAAAAATCTAAGGCTAACCCCTTACAATTTCCAATGCTTCAGAAATCACAATTTTTACCCATTTTTGACAAAAATGCAAGGCTAACCCCTTAAAATTTTCAATGCTTCAGAAATCTAAATTTTTACTCATTTTTGTCACAAATGCAAGGCTAACCCCCTACAATTTTAAATGCTTCAGAAATCACAATTTTTACTCATTTTTGTCACAAATGCAAGGCTAACCCCTTACAATTTTCAATGCTTCAGAAATCTCAATTTTTACTCATTTTTGTCACAAATGCAAGGCTAACTAACCCCTTACAATTTTCAATGCTTCAGAAATCTTAATTTTTAATCATTTTTGACAAAAATGCAAGGCTAACCCCTTACAATTCTTAATGCTTCACAATTCTCAATTTTTACTCATTTTTGTCACAAATGCAAGGCTAACCCCTTACAATTTTCAATGCTTCAGAAATCACAATTTGTACTCATTTTTGTCACAAATGCAAGGATAAACCCCTTACAATTTTCAATGCTTCAGAAATCACAATTTTTACCCATTTTTAACAAAAATGGAAGGCTTACCCCTTACAATTTTCAATGCTTCAAAAATCTAAATTTTCACTCATTTTTGACAAAAATGCAAGGCTAACACCTTACCATTTCCAATGCTTCAGAAATCTAAATTTTTACCCATTTTTGACAAAAATGCAAGGCTAACCCCTTAAAATTTTCAATGCTTCAGAAATCACAATTTTTACTCATTTTTTGTCACAAATGCAAGGCTAACCCCTTACAATTTTCAATGCTTCAGAAATCTTAATTTGTATCCATTTTTGACAAAAATCTAACTCTAACCCCCTACAATTTTCAATGCTTCAGAAATCACAATTTTTACTCATTTTTGTCACAAATGCAAGGCTAACACCTTACAATTTCCAATGCTTCAGAAATCTTAATTTTTACCAATTTTTGACAAAAATGCAAGGCTAACCCCTTAAAATTTTCAATGCTTCAGAAATCACCATTTTTACTCATTTTTGTCACAAATGCAAGGCTAACCCCCTACAATTTTCAATGCTTCAGAAATCACAATTTTTACTCATTTTTGTCACAAATGCAAGGCTAAACCCCTTACAATTTTCAATGCTTCAGAAATCTTAATTTTTACCCATTTTTGACAAAAATCTAAGGCTAACCCCTTACAATTTCCAATGCTTCAGAAATCACAATTTTTACTCATTTTTGTCACAAATGCAAGGCTAACCCCCTACAATTTTAAATGCTTCAGAAATCACAATTTTTACTCATTTTTGTCACAAATGCAAGGCTAACCCCTTACAATTGTCAATGCTTCAGAAATCTCAATTTTTACTCATTTTTGTCACAAATGCAAGGCTAACCCCTTACAATTTTCAATGCTTCAGAAATCTTAATTTTTACCCATTTTTGACAAAAATGCAAGGCTAACCCCTTACAATTCTTAATGCTTCACAATTCTCAATTTTTACTCATTTTTGTCACAAATGCAAGGCTAACCCCTTACAATTTTCAATGCTTCAGAAATCTTAATTTTTACCCATTTTTGACAAAAATCTAACTCTAACCCTTTACAATTTTCAATGCTTCGGAATTCACAATTTTTACCCATTTTTAACAAAAATGGAAGGCTTACCCCTTACAATTTTCAATGCTTCAAAAATCAAAATGTTTGCCTATGTTTGACAAAAATGCAAGGCTAACCCCTTACAATTGCCAATGCTTCACAAATGACAATTTTTACTCATTTTTGTCACAAATGCAAGGCTAACCCCTTACAATTTCCAATGCTTCAGAAATCACAATTTTTACCCATTTTTAACAAAAATGGAAGGCTTACCCCTTACAATTTTCAATGCTTCAAAAATCTAAATTTTCACTCATTTTTGACAAAAATGCAAGGCTAACACCTTACCATTTCCAATGCTTCAGAAATCACAATTTTTACTCATTTTTGTCACAAATGCAAGGCTAACCCCTTACAATTTTCAATGCTTCAGAAATCTTAATTTTTACCCATTTTTGACAAAAATCTAACTCTAACCCTTTACAATTTTCAATGCTTCAGAAATCTCAATTTTTACTCATTTTTGTCACAAATGCAAGGCTAACCCCTTACAATTTCCAATGCTTCAGAAATCTAACTTATTACCCATTTTTGACAAAAATCTAAGGCTAACCCCTTACAATTTTCAATGCTTCAGAAATCACAATTTTTACTCATTTTTGTCACAAATGCAAGGATAAACCCCTTACAATTTTCAATGCTTCAGAAATCTTAATTTTTACCCATTTTTGACAAATATCTAAGGCTAACCCCTTACAATTTTCAATGCTTCAGAAATCACAATTTGTACCCATTTTTAACAAAAATGGAAGGCTTACCCCTTACAATTTATAATGCTTCAGAAATCTTAATTTTTGCCTATGTTTGACAAAAGTGCAAGGCTAACCCCTTAAAATTTTCAATGCTTCACAAATGACAATTTTTACTCATTTTTGTCACAAATGCAAGGCTAACCCCTTACAATTTCCAATGCTTCAGAAATCTAACTTATTACCCATTTTTGACAAAAATCTAAGGCTAACCCCTTACAATTTTCAATGCTTCAGAAATCACAATTTTTACAAGGCTAACCCCTTACAATTTTCAATGCTTCAGAAATCACAATTTGTACTCATTTTTGTCACAAATGAAAGGCTAAACCCCTTACAATTTTCAATGCTTCAGAAATCTAAATTTTTACCCATTTTTGACAAAACCTAAGGCTAACCCCTTACAATTTTCAATGCTTCAGAAATCTCAATTTTTACAAATTGTTGTCACAAATGCAAGGCTAACCCCTTACAATTTTTAATGCTTCAGAAATCTCAATTGTTACCCATTTTTGACAAAAATGCAAGGATAAACCCCTTACAATTTCCAATGCTTCATAATTTTTTATTTTTACCCATTTTTGACAAAAATGCAAGGCTTACCCCTTACAATCTCCAAGTGTTCAGAAATCTCAATTTTTGCCCAATTTTTACAAAAATGCAAGGCTTACCCCTTACAATTTCCAATGCTTCATAAATTTAAATTTTTACCCATTTTTGACAAAAATGCAAGGCTTACCCCTTACAATTTCCAAGTGTTCAGAAATCTCAATTTTTGCCCAATATTTACAAAAATGCAAGGCTTACAATTTCCAAGTTTTCAGAAATCTTAATTTTTGCCTATTTTTGACAAAAATCCAAGGCTAACCCCTTACAATTTTCAATGCTTCAGAAATCTCAATTTTTACTCATTTTTGTCACAAATGCAAGGCTAACCCCTTACAATTTTCAATGCTTCAGAAATCACAATTTTTGCCAATTTTTGACAAAAATGCAAGGCTTACCCCTTACAATTTCCAAATGTTCAGAAATCTCAATTTTTGCCAAATTTTGACAAAAATGCAAGGCTAACCCCTTACAATTTTCAATGCTTCAGAAATTTAAATTTTTACCTATTTTTGACAAAAATGCAAGGCTAATCCCTTATAATCTCCAATGCTTCAGAAATTTCAATTTGTACCCATTTGTAAATTTCTAAAGCATTTAATATTGTAAGGGGTTAGCCTTGAATTTTTGTCAAAAAAGGGTAACAATCTAGATTTCTAAAGCATTGAATATTGTAAGGGGTAAGGATTACATTTTTGTCAAAAATTGTGATTGGTGAACACTTGGAAATTATAAGGGGTAAGCCTTGCATTTTTGTCCAAAATGGGCAACAATTGTGATTTCTGAAGCATTACAAATTGTAAGGGATTAGCCTTGCATTTTGGGTAAAAAATGGGCAAAAATTTAGATTTCTGAACACATGAAAATTATAAGGGGTAAGCCTTGCATTTTTGTCTAAAATGGGCAAAAATTGACATTTCTGAACACTTGGAAATTGTAAGGGGTAAGCCTTGCATTTTTGTCTAAAATTGTGATTTCTGAACCCTTGGAAATTGTAAGGGGCAAGCCTTGCATTTTTGTCTAAAATGGGCAAAAATTGAGATTTCTGAACCCTTGGAAATTGTAAGGGGTAAGCCTTGCATTTTTGTCCAAAATGGGCAACAATTGTGATTTCTGAAGCATTACAAATTGTAAGGGATTAGCCTTGCATTTTGGGTAAAAAATGGGCAAAACTTGAGATTTCTGAACCCTTGGAAATTGTAAGGGGTTAGCCTTGCATTTTTGTCAAAAATTGTGATTTCTGAACACTTGGAAATTGTAAGGGGTTAGCCTTGCATTTTTGTCAAAAATTGGTAAAAATTGAGATTTCTGAACACTTGGAAATTGTAAAGGGTAAGCCTTGCATTTTTGTCAAAAAATGGGTAAAAATTGACATTTCTGAACACTTGGAAATTGTAAGGGGTAAGCCTTGCATTTTTGTCAAAAATGAACAAATTGAGATTTCTGAAGCATTGACAATTGTAAGGGGTTATCCTTGCATTTTTGTTAAAAATTGTGATTTCTGAACACTTGGAAATTATAAGGGGTAAGCCTTGCATTTTTGGTAAAAAATGGGCAAAAATTGTGATTTTTGAAGCATTGAAAATTGTAAGGGGTTAGCCTTGCATTTTTGTTAAAAATGGGCAAAAATTGAGATTGAGATTTCTGAACCCTTGGAAATTGTAAGGGGTTAGCCTTGCATTTTTGTCAAAATTGGGTGAAAATTGAGATTTCCTAAGCATTACAAATTGTAAGGGATTAGCCTTGCATTTTGGGTAAAAATTTGCAAAAATTGAGATTTCTGAAGCATTGAAAATTGTAAGTGGTTAGCCTTGCATTTTGGGTAAAAAAATGGGCACAAATTGAGATTTCTGAACCCTTGGAAATTGTAAGGGGTAAGCCTTGCATTTTCTTTAAAAATGGGCACAAATTTGGATTTCTGAAGCATTGAAAATTGTAAGGGGTTAGCCTTGCATTCTTGTCAAAATTAGGTAAAAATTGAGATTTCTTAAGCAATGAAAATTGTAAGGGGTAAGCCTTGCATTTTTGTCAAAAATGAACAAATTGAGATTTCTGAAGCATTGACAATTGTAAGGGGTTATCCTTGCATTTTTGTTAAAAATGGGCAAAAATTGAGATTTCTGAACTCTTGGAAATTGTAAGGGGTTAGCCTTGCATTTTTGTCAAAAATTGTGATTTCTGAACACTTGGAAATTATAAGGGGTAAGCCTTGCATTTTTGGTAAAAAATGGGCAAAAATTGTGTTTTCTGAACCCTTGGAAATTGTAAGGGGTTAGCCTTGCATTTTTGTCAAAATTGGGTGAAAATTGAGATTTCCTAAGCATTAAAAATTGTAAGGGATTAGCCTTGCATTTTGGGTAAAAATTGGCAAAAATTGAGATTTCTGAAGCAATGAAAATTGTAAGTGGTTAGCCTTGCATTTTGGGTAAAAAAATGGGCAAAAATTTTGATTTCTGAACCCTTGGAAATTGTAAGGGGTTAGCCTTGCATTTTTGTCAAAAATTGTGATTGCAGAACACTTGGAAATTGTAAGGGGTAAGCCTTGCATTTTCTTTTAGAATGGGCACAAATTTGGATTTCTGAAGCATTGAAAATTGTATTTTTGAAGCATTGACAATTGTAAGGGGTTAGCCTTGCATTTTTGTCAAAATTGGGTGAAAATTGAGATTTCCTAAGCATTAAAAATTGTAAGGGATTAGCCTTGCATTTTGGGTAAAAATTGGCAAAAATTGAGATTTTTGAAGCATTGAAAATTGTAAGTGGTTAGCCTTGCATTTTGGGTAAAAAAATAGGCAAAAATTTTGATTTCTGAACCCTTGGAAATTGTAAGGGGTTAGCCTTGCATTCTTGTCAAAATTAGGTAAAAAATGAGATTTCTTAAGCAATGAAAATTGTAAGGGGTAGGCCTAAGCCTTGCATTTTTGTCAAAAATGAACAAATTGAGATTTCTGAAGCATTGACAATTGTAAGGGGTTATCCTTGCATTTTTGTTAAAAATGGGCAAAAATTGAGATTTCTGAACTCTTGGAAATTGTAAGGGGTTAGCCTTGCATTTTCTTTAAAAATGGGCACAAATTTGGATTTCTGAAGCATTGAAAATTGTATTTCTGAAGCATTGACAATTGTAAGGGGTTATCCTTGCATTTTTGTCAAAAATGGGTAAAAATTGAGATTTCTGAAGCATTGAAAATTGTAAGGGGTAAGCCTTGCATTTTTGTAAAGAAATGGGCAAACCTTTCATTTAGTTAAGTTTCTTAAATTAAATTTCTTCAAACAATGCAGTAACACAGCCTCAATCATTGTTCAAACAGGCAACATTTTGAAGATTTGGGCAAAAGATTTTCAAGAATAAACAAAATTAAAATGAAAATGCAAGGGGTAAACCCTACATTTTTAATGAAAGAGGAGCTTGAAACAAACAAACAGACACAATTTGTGGAGGGCGTTGATAAAATTTGTTTAGGGACTTAAATGTCTTGACTGTTTTTCATGCGACTCGATTCAAAAACACTTTCTACAAATCGAATCCCCACACCAATCCTCACACCAAACAGTACTAGTATCTGACAAGCATTCGTCAACCTTCACCATCTCAACATAAATCTTACTTCACTGGAAAATAAAAAGACTGATGGCTCTTAATTCTGCAACAGAATGTTAAACCTTGTCATTTGTGTACAAAACCTGTCCCCTCCAGTCCAAACAGCAATAAAACAAATGTAAAAAAAATCACCAGAAATTTAAGCGTTCTGACACTTTTATGGCAAGAATTCTGTTCCTTAATATGTGGCCAGTGCATTTTGACAGACTCCAGGCACGTACCTTGTGCAGATAAACAGTTCCTGGCAAACACAAATAAGTTGAAATATCTCCCGAAATAAACCAACGCTCGATAACCGTTGTTTGTGCCAAGCGAGTTAGTTGTACACGTGCAGATGTTTTTTGGGGGCGACAACTGGGGCCAATAGAGCTGCTAAGCAAAAAAATTCCTTGGCACAAAAAAGTCTTGCTGATTAAAAACAGGTTACCAGCCAAAATTATACGTGTTTTTCATGCTAAGCAAAAAAAAAGCTGATTATCAATCCAGAACAATAAAGATCAGGTGAAAATTTGGTTTGTAACCTTGTTTTTGCCAAGGATAAATTGTCATGCTAAGCAAATTTGTGTGCTTAGCAGCTCTATGAAATTGGCCCCTGATGACACGCCCACCATTGAAAAGAGGATGGTGGTTGGGAGCAAGACTAGTGTATATCACATGATGCTATGGTTGAGTTCATATGGTGCCTGTCAATGGCGCCTAAACAGCCTTTAAAAATATGAAAGTGGTTTTAACTGACTATAATTATTCTTACAAATTCCGATTTTTAAAATACGACATTCCAGACAGCAAAATCCAGACATTTATATTTCAAAGCATAATGAAATTATAGCTAGAATAAACATGTTAGAAATTTAAAGTTATAATTAATTAAAACTGCATATTAAAGCTATTGCTCTTTGTAAGTTGGTACATGTATACAAAAAGTATATAATTCTGGGGATAGTTTTTGAAGAATATAAGTAAACAAACATTTTGAAAATTAATATACTTCGACTTGTAACCACAGAAGTAACGGTGTTTGTAATTACTGTTTGCAAGTAAAATTAAAATCATTATAAAATTACAATATTCAATCTATCTTTAAGTTGTTAAAGGGGTATATAATTTTAAAAAATATTACAATTGGGGCTGAAGTTTTTGAACAATATAAGTAAAACATCCAAATGAAAAGTCATATTTTTTTACAAAAGTAAAAGGTCTCTGTAACATTTTGGAAGTAAAAATAACAATCGTTAATAAATAAAATATTGAATCATATTCATAACTGGAATAGACCCGAGACCAAATGACGTCAATTTTTTGTCTACATATGCGCTTTCCTAAGGGAGTGAAGTCAGGACGCCAGACAAAGTAGGGACAGACGGGCTTATAGGATTATACCCAGCACAATTTGTGTACTCATCTCCCCTAGATAACTGAACAGAATTCCTGAGAAACCTGGAACACAAGGATTAACACAGATAATTATGTATAGAGAAGTGCACATGTAAACGAAGCTGACGTCATTAGGCCTATTATAAATCTTGAAATAATGACGATTGAAAAAATAATAGATTTTTTCCCTTCAAATTACAGTACAGTAACCTTTGGTAACCCGGGTGGCCCCTCCACCAGGAACAGGAAATAATAGTCTGTATTGTAAACAGCCAACTAAGACTGGACTGAAGACTATAATATCATGTGCTGTTTGATGAATGAGGCGATGAAAGATGGCCAAAGACCAATATTAGACAAAACAAAGGGGAGATTTGGATAGTCTTGCTCCCTCACAGCTGCAGTCGACCACTTTTACAGACATTGGGCAGTTGACACTACTTACCCAAAGGAATTAAAGACTGCAGATAGTCATAATCTTGTATGAACTAAGCTTTTAAAACAAAGCCTTCAAGTTATTTTCTTCTCCAACACCGACTTTATTTGCTGTATGCTGTCAATGTTTCCCTTGGTAATATTCACAGCACTTTATAACTCGGTATAACTATACAGCTAAGACCCCACTTCCCCCTTGGTATAGCTTCTTAAAAGAATATTTCTTCTTTCTACAACTTGCCCAATTGATTTTGCAAGTGGCTGGATAAATCTGAATGGTAGTATACACCATTTGCTTTTGTTGTAATTTTCGAAAATGGATGGGTTGGGTGGGGGTTCATATTTATAGCAAATATTGTTACGCTGACCAATTTTTTTAGTTTTGTGTTCCTAGATTTGATAATAATGCAGTAGTTAAACAAATAAAAGTATGTTTTCAAATTGTGTAGACTACCTTTAATTATATGCATGTACATTGTGAGTGAAATCATTGGCGCCTCTTGATAGATGTGTCAATCTGGCAGATCTAGGTTGACACCGATTCCGCGTCTCTCTTGAAAGATTGAGTCTGTCGCAGTTCATGGACTAATGTGATAAACACGGCCACATTATTCTCACGAATGCAGTGCTGCTACGTTAAGATGGGGGGTGGGGGGGGGGGGGGGGGGGGGTTTAGGGACAAAACTCCTATCCGGAAATAAAGCTGTAAAGGAGAAAGAGGTAGACAGAGAGAATGTAGGATGTGTTGAACGGAGGCGATGACAGAGGCTTGAAATTAAGATACGAGAATTGGAGAAAGTAGGTAGAAGAAAGTTTAGGGAAAGGGGATTTGGGGGGAGGTTGGGGGTTGTGTTGACTGGGGGTTAAAAGGGGAGGGGGTTGAGGGGGGGGGGGGGGGGTTAAAGAAGGGGGGGTTAAAGGAAGGGGGGTTAGGGGGAGGTTTAGGGAAAGACCTGACCCCCCCCCCAAAAAAAAATAGAATTAATATAGAATTAATATATGGTATTCATGTACATGTATTGAATACCATTGTTGTCAAGTTTAAAAAGCACTTTGTTGATTACTTGAGAATATCTTCATTGTATTACAACATGAACACTGAAAATGGTTCCAAGATTTGAATCATTTTTTATTCAGTCATTTTTGAGAAACACCATAATAACATATTTACCACGTCAATAAATAATCCTGAAAGAAATATGTAGCGAAGGGTGCTCCTCTTTTTGTTCACCCAAGTTGGACAAAACTTGAAAATGTTATCACTCGACATATATTTTATATTTACGAAGAATCCGTCCGCTTAGAATATCTGGAGAGGTTATGCCTTTTCGGGCGATATCAAGACATTCTTGTTTCAAGTTTGGCAAGCATAGTTCATTATTTATATTATTTCATTACAAAGACCTTTATTTATATTATTGATTCCTGATACATGTACCAAGATATTTATCAACAATGTAGCTTATATGATTATTAAAAACGTAAGGTAATATACAACATTTGCAAACATTAAAACTTACCACATTATAACCTTACTTGAGTGAAAGTGAATAACAGTCTCAAAAGCATCATGTGAAATGTGCTGTCATTTTCAAGAAAAGTGGAATTTTGTATACATTTCCAACACCAACCACCAATCATTGGAAATTATTTCTTTTTTTAAATACTGCCCTCAATTGACCAAATTGAGTTAGTTTGCAAACAGTTACGAGTGCAAGCCAGTTGGACTGGTTCCCTGACCTGCCTAGTATTCCCCGACATCTATAAATTGCTTCCACTACAAGAACTGCAATTTTTCCTTCTCCCCCTCCCCCCTCCCCTCCCCCAGAATCTGGGCACACAAAACTTTAAATAAGTCAGTGTAACAATATAGCATGGGTTCACCAAAACCGACCAAAATGTTGTATATTACCTTTATAGTCAAATCTAAGCGAGAAAGAAAAATAATCAAACTTACTGGCAAATATGGTAATAAAATCCCAATAATTTCCCCAAAAACACCTAAAAAAAAAAAAAAAGATAAAAGATTTGTTTGGTACACTACACTGATTCATTCATCCATGATATTTCTCGTTCTGACCAATACTTCAATGACCAACAATGACCAATAGAGGGCACTGTTGAATTCACTTTGACAACTCCATGGCCATCCACACTTATTCATGCAAGCGCGACCCCGTTAACTTTAATTCGCATCTGACTTCTGTTGCCCAAGATGTAGGCTCACAAGATTCATCTATGGCGAGCATATTCAACATTACAAGACAATATTTTAGAGTTATTTAACGACATCTCTGTCTCTAAATAATAAAAGATATCTCTATTAAATAATTAGAGATATTTGTAAATAATTAAAACTATCTGTAATTCATACATGTATAAAGATATCACTAAATAACTCTATTATCTTTGCGTAAGTAATAATGTTATGGGTCGCCATGGACGAATCGAGTGAGCAGACGTCATCACCAAGTTTCAGTGCATTACTAGTTTTGTTGCAACATAGCCAAAGTTTTTCGACCCCCACCCACTCGTAAAGAAAGCTAATAATATAAAGATATGCTACCTCAGTTTTGGGAAGAATCGTATAAAGACTATCATCCATAGGAATATGATACTGACGCAAAGTAAGGAACCCCATAGCCACCAGTTGCAAGCCCGCTGTGTGTGCTGCTGTAAGCGTTCACTCTCCACTTTCAACTTGCTGTAGTTACTGTCAGCTAAGTGGATGGTCTCTCCAAGCCTCTGTAGATAAAAAAAAAAAATGACCCAGGTAAATAAAATGTACAGTTTTGCTGTCAGGGTTCATTAAATTCCTAACAATAAGGCAGTTAATTTTCTAATCGTTTGATTTTTAGGACAAAAATGCACTTGACCAAATATTCTTAATTTGCTGATCAGCACACAATATGTGACCATCCACGTCAAAAGGGCTGTAAAGTCGCCAGAGCTTATTTTGAGGAAAGGACCATTAAAATATGTGGGGGAAAAAATGAACAAAAACAAAGAGTTTTCATATTTTCAAAGAGTTTACATCATTTTAAAGCTTATTTCTTGTAGATTTAATTTCTCTAAATATCTCAAAACGTCAAGATGCCTACTTTACAGCCCTTTCGTCGTGGACGGTCACAAATATTCAAATATTCTTAATTTGCTGATCAGCACACAATATGGGGATTTTGAGGTCCATAACGTCAGAATTTGAAGAGTGGGTCACATGCAGAGTTTACGTAGACACATACTCTATTATCCTCCTGGATGATGTCGCTAGCCACCATGGTGTTATGCTTGAGACTCCTAGTCAATGATAGCATCTCCTCAGCTAACTTCTCCTGCATGTTGTGATGATGCTGCAACACCGCATCTAAGTCATCGGAAGACGCCTTGTCGTCAAGATCGTGTAACCTGGTAAAACAGAAACAACCAAAATGCACTTAACGGGACACTACAAACTGGAAAGCACCTAATTGGGCTACAAAACGCATTTTGTATAAAATAATAAAAAAGAAAATGTAATATGAATATTCTCTTTATTTTTTACCAATGAAACTGCACTATAAATAAATATTCATATTTTCTTGATTCTTAGCCAATCAGAGTGCTCCGTCTGAATTGGGTAGCAGGCATGGTGTCTTGTGCACAACAACAATTCGAGAATTGGGGATAGACGCCTCCTCTTGGGGCCAAGGTTGCACAGAACGTTCCCACATATTAATATATCGCTCGCTAAACGTAACCCATGGAAGTGCGCTAGATGTGCAGTGTCAGTCGTGGCGGTGCAGGGGACTAACGACTAATTACAGACTTGATTTCAAGTCCGTATTCAGCCTGTTTTGTACTCACAACACTTGTGCTCCGTCTGCATATAAGCTCGTGAAAGTACAGATTCACTGTGTCATTTACATGACAGTATGTAACACTGTTATAGAAAGTATTCAATATACTTTCATTTTTCGGAGTTGTGGGACACAAAAGAAGCAAATAATAGGAAATAGTAGGAATACTTAAAAGCCTGCTCTTTGGAATTTGCTTCTAAAAGTCAAACGCCTTCCCAAAGAGGTTTAACAATAAATAACTTTACCTTCTGTGTCTCAATCCATTCTCTTGTAAATCGTCAGTCTAGACAAGAAAACGGGGTCAAAGAAAACATTTGAAATATATATTAATTTCTTTAATATGTGACCCGTTCCTACGAAACCCGACATAAGTCGCACAGGCTATTTCGAGATACAGCTCATTAAAGTTGAAATGGGGTGAAAAATCTTGCGGACATCGATTTTTATTTTTCGTTATTTTTGTATTCTTTAATATGTATACTTTAACCCTCAGTTAGGTTAAACAAAATCAACTTTATTGATGAGAAAGTACAAAAATCATGCATGTATTGAGACAAACTGTCTCCTAAAAGTGGTAATTTATCTCCCAAATACATCGAAATAAAATCCTAATAAAATTGGAAGTTTGTATGGTATAAAGGTGGTTTTGGTACCAAATGAAAGCTGACGATGTGTACTAAATGGAAATAACAATATCTCACAATAACAAAAAAACACTTATGTCTGTTTTTGTGGGAGCAGGTCACATGTATGTACTCTGGTTTCATTTTGAAATTTTTTAATAAATGACATTTAAAACCTTTCGCTTTCATCGTCTGTAAAGTGTAAAGTGTGACCACGGGTAATAGATTCCATAATCTGGAATCGGTTCCTGACATCAACGGTCGGGTACTCTAGATCCCAGTTTCGATGCACAGCCCTAAGTCGAACCCATAAAACACAGTGCGGTGTTGGTCTGAGACAGTACAAGGAGTAACAGATGGGGGCACACTAGGGGCCAATTTCATAGAGCTGCTAAGCACAAAAATTTGCTTAGAACAAAAAAGTCTTGCTCATTAAAAACAGGTTACCAGCCAAAATTCTTCGTGTTTTTCATGCTAAGCCAAAAAACAGCTGATTATCAATCAAAAACAATAAAGATCGCGTGAAAATTTGGTCTGTAACCTTGTTTTTGCTAAGGACAAATGTTCATGCTAAGCAAACTTTTGTGCTTAGCAGTTGTATGAAATTGGCCCCTGGAAACAAGCAGGGTTATTCCTGACAACTCTCCATTGTCTGTTCCTTACCCCTAACAGTTCTCGTCTCATCTCGTTCACATATCTTGACGTAGCCTGCAGATGTAGGTCTTTGGAAGACGTCCGAAAGACTTTGGCGTGTGAATTGGGCTCGGATGAGACGCTGGACGCCGAGTGGGCGGGAGCTAGGAGCTGATTGGCCATGGCCTTGTCGCTTGCTGAGGTCTGTGGGAAGAGAACATTTTTTAAAATATGAAACAGAATTCCATGTAAAGCTACAATCTTACAATTTCTGTTTACAAATATAACACGGTTTGAGAGTCAATTATCGATATTATCTCCCTGGGGTATTGGAAGTTGACAAACTAGTTCCCGAGGTGAAGCCGAGAGAACTAGTTTGTCAACTTTCAATAATGACTGAGGAAAGCTAAAATCAACTATCCACTTAAAATATGCTATGTTATATTTGATTCACTAGACCTCATACATATGCAGTTGCCAAATACAATAAACTTAACTTCTAAAGCTGGGAAAAACACGACCTCTGGGGAAAATCTTGTTAAGATCGAAATATCAGAACCTAGCTTCTAATTTATTTGAAGAAAAAAATAAGAATAAGATAAAAGATTAAGGAGCTTACCAGTTTCTCTGTCTGTATGAGGCCCTTTAAAAATTCAATCTTTTTGGTATATTCGGTTAGTGCTTCTTGGCTGGTCGAGCTAAAAAACAAAAACAAACAGATAGATTTAAAAAATACCAATTGTCAATGTGTGTAGTGGCTGTTAATGGGCTGTTAATGGGCTGTTAATGGGCTGTTAATGGGCTGTTAATGGGCTGTTAATGGGCTGTTAATGGGCACTTTTTGGTCTGAGCCAACTTTGTCAGATGTTCGGTCTTAGAGTTATGGCAGTTTTAAAATTACATTTTTTTTTTTAAGTACCCAGTTCCAATGCACAGCGCCAGTTCTTTCGTCTTTTTATAGGGAACGGTAAGACATTAGGTTAATTTCCTTTCAATAAGATGTTTAAAATATGATAAGTAATTTTTTTTTCGTCGCGAGCAAGGCCAGAAATATCTGTCAGCAAGGCTGGAAATATCAGGGTGTGCTACCAACAGATGCCGGCCTGAATCTGTCTCAGATCAGGGTTCGTAAACAATAATCCTATACCTCCCAATCTATACCTCCCAGTCCCAGTTCACTGTCAGAATAATCCCGGCTCAAACTGGTTAAAGACAGCCAAACTTTTGTAAAGTACTCACATTGAAGATCTTTTCAGCTCAGCAAGTTTTTCTTGAAGTGCACCAACAAACTACAAGGAAAAGAGTAAAAAGTGAGTGCAAATAAAACACATTCAGAAAGAGTCCAGTAGTTTTACAGCACAGCGGAATCGGCCAATGACGTGCTCTATTTTGCTCATGAATATTTATGAGGTGTAGTAATATATATAATAATTTTGACTTAGATGCATTCAAGTGAAAAACAGACCACACATGTGTCATTTGAGTCGCAAATTGACAACAGGGTCTAGGTCAGCAGTACTCAAACTTGTTCTATGCATTACTGGGCACTCCAAAGTAGTAAAAACTCTTGCTTGCGCACAGATCTAGATCCCATTTACTAACAATTTCAACACTACTTATTACTCTGTTTGACCTGAGGGCACAGTTCCGACCTTTGACATCTAATTACTTCTCACCTTCTCCAATCGCCAGTCTCCCTGGTCCTGCTCCCCAGCCATTGTCTCACATCTCGTCAAGAGCCTCTGGAGGTTGATCTCTAGCTTGGATGCCATTGCCATACCGTCGAGCATCTCACCCCAGAACGTTCCGTTTGGTCACAATAATCAATGCCCTTGGCTAGATACAAAAATATCGGCTGTCAAAAAGTTAATATCTGTGGGTTTAATATAATGACAGTGGTTAAAGTTACTAGACTTCCCAAACTAGTTGCGACATTAAAGAACAGCAGGTAGGCCAGGCCCTAGGGCAGGCCTATCGTGTAGGACAGGGTTTCAATTTTTTGGAGGATAATTTGTGGCTACTAAAATAATTACGAAGACAAAAAAAATCAACACAAAATAAAATAGTTATTACACAAGTCTTTTTCCCAAAACCAGAGCAATTACGAAAATCATATTTTCTAACCACAACACAATCTGTTTAATTTCTCGTGTTCGAAATAACAGAGCAAATTCCTTGCTCTATGCTAATAAGGTTGTTTCACGTTCCAGTTGCTCAGTAGAGCGCCCTCTGTAGGCCTACTACATGTAGGAGAGGGGAACACCCATATAAACACGCTATCATCCGGGTAAGTTGGGTACCTCTTTTTGCGCTGAATCCAAGATGGCCGCGGAACATGAAACAACCTTATAACAACAGCGCGCCGCGTGGCGTTGTATACCAATACCAACGCCACACACTTGGGGGTCTAACTCCAGCCGAGCCATTTTAATTCTACCTCCATGGTTTACAAATTACAGCTGATGATGCATTTCATCATTCATTGACATTTAGTCCCACTAGTGTGCCCCCGGTATACTGCGATTTAGTGGGACTATAATTGACATTGTGAAACATTACACACAAAAACATTCCTCCGTCCATGTCCACACATAACATGCCATATGGTTTACGTGACAGATATTGCTTTATCATTTTGTATTATCATGGAGACTTTGAAACAGTGAACTTTAACTGAGGAGTGAAAACTTTCAATAAGATTCTTGTTTACCTTTGTTTTCCAAATAGAAAACGAATTTCTGCGATAGTTTTGGCCTACAGCTCTAGTCGCAGCAGTCAGTGTGTTGGACGTGGATATGATAGATCGATGACTTTATATCACCGATTGAGGGCGCAACGCAAGGTCTTGCAATCTTGAACCCCGTGTGCTGATGAAGTTGAAGTTCAGCACTCATCAAAAGTTACGTCGATAATTTCCCCGAAGATACATTTCCCTTTTTTATATCTAGGTACAGTACGGGTGTAATGAATTCCGATTATGAAAACTTAAATTTCATCTTCAGTTCCTTACATAATTTTGTGAATTGCTTGTTGTATGTTGCTATTTGGCTGAATAAATAATAATAAATGGCTTAACTATTATTAGACCGAGTTACTGGCCTCTAGTTATCGCTTTTTTAACATTTGGGCATTATCTTGCGCTACTAGAGGCCGAGCCAGAAGATATTTGAAATCCTATAAGCTCTAGAAAGTGGTTCAAAATGTCGCCATAATCCACACAAATACGTAACAAAATACCTCTTAATCGTCTAAATAACCTTCCATATGTGTCCAAGCTGAGTTAACGAACTTCTAAGGTATTCACGATCAATTCTTGACCTGCAAATCAAGGAAATTCGACGCCAGTTTTCCAGCGCGTACTGAACTTTTGCATGGCCGCCATTTTTGTGATTGCCTGTGACGTCACTGCCAAAGTGCATGCCGACCGTACCACTATACGCGGGGGTGCTCTGCGATGTCACAGGTCGGAGTATCGCGTCGCGTGCGCGATACACTGACCTGTGACATCGCAGAGCAACCCCGCGTATAGTGGTACGGTCGGCACGCACTTTGGCAGTGACGTCACAGAATACCCACAATGCATTTTTTGCTCGAAACAAAAAATGGAGGCCATGCAAAAGTTCAGTACACGCTGGAAAACTGGCGTCGAATTTCCTTGATTTGCAGGTCAAGAATTGATCGTGAATACCTTAGAAGTTCGTTAACTCAGCTTGGACACATATGGAAGGTTATTTAGACGATTAAGAGGTATTTTGTTACGTATTTGTGTGGATTATGGCGACATTTTGAACCACTTTCTAGAGCTTATAGGATTTCAAATATCTTCTGGCTCGGCCTCTAGTAGTAGCGCAAGATAATGCCCAAATGTTAAAAAAGCGATAACTAGAGGCCAGTAACTCGGTCTACTTAACTATATAGAATGCAGGCGGCCGGCCCAGCAGGGCCCACTCACAACTCTCGACTTTATTTACCCTATGCCTGAATGGAGTGGCCCTGTATTCTATGGGTATTGGGGTATACAGGGTGAGGGTAGGGTCAGTCCATTCTATGTCCTAGGGTAAATAAAGTCGAGAGTAATTGTGAGTGGGCCCTGCATTCTATAATTCAATTGCTCCATTTCTCAATCCCAGAGTCGTGTCTTTTCACAATTTTGTAAAGGACATTTATTAAGATTTTTCTCTTTGCGATAAAATGCATAAACAATGAGAAATAAAGGAGGTTCCCGGATGTCCGACCGCGAGAATAGGCCTAGGCGTACATGTGATGAATAAAAAGTGGCGTCAGGATGCAACATGTGTTCCCTGCCAAACAATAGGCTCCTTATAATCGATCACACTCGCAGACTAGTTAAAACTTTTAGATGCCTTTTCTGTCAAGTAAAAAGACCTAATTCTCGTATTTAATTTGTTATTACAGGTTTCGCAGATGCTTTTCAGTGACACGTACATTTTGGACCGCGTATCCTTATATTTGCATTTTTTCCCCAACTCGCATTTTTAACCAAAATGTTGGCCACTGGTCTGCGGGTTTTCCGCTTAACAGTTAAAGACTTGGCACGCTGTCTTCACAGTGGTCATAAGTGTACAATGAAAGCTATACACGACTCTCATTCTGGAGCCGGAACAGTTTCCTCATGCACAGCAAGTTCTTGCAAGAACCTAGGTTTTGGCCGAGAATTCGGCATGATGGAGAAATACACGCAATTGAGGTTCAGAGTTCTGTGCAGCGATGTGAATGCAGCAGTAAAAGAACCAAAGAGAAGGAAAGTTTTGGTTCCGAATAAAGAAACAAAACAGTACCTAACTTCCATTGGCCTGGACTGTGACGCCATTCAAGAGGGCCAACCTATGGTGCTCTTAGAAGATGCGGCAAAGGCCCGAAACCTCGTAGCGTTCTTGCATAATCTGAATTTGAGCGATGAGGAGGTTGTGGCTATACTGAGAAAGACACCGCAACTGCTGAAAGTGAACACGGCCGATATCCAAGAACACATCAGATACTTGCAAGACTTGGAATTGGAGGGTCTTCTCATACTCAATATCCTGCAGCGCGTCCCGCGATTCTTTACCTCTCCGTTGTCCCGGATACAGTCCAACGTGCAGTACATTCGGAGCTTGAGCATTACCAACAAGAATCTGCGAGTCCTGCTGAAGTACTTCCCGAGTTTGTTTTACCGGCGTAAGGATGGGGTCCAGCATGCCGGGGAGTGCCTACAGCGCATCTTGCTAGAGCACGACCCCGGCTGTAACTCTCAGGCATCCCTGAGGTACATGATTCGAACTGATCCACTCTTGTTTGGTCGCACCTCTAATGAGATCGAACACCGGGCCAAGCATCTCATGAGCCTGGGGTTCACCAGCATCTCTCTGGCCAAGGTTATCCGTTTCTGCCCGAGCGTGCTGAGAATCGGAACGGATTTCATCACCGGACGTCTCCTGCTGATGCAGAAACACCTGTCGCTCACTCGTGACCAATCCCTGGACATCGTTATACGCTTACCAAAGCTCCTTCACGCCTCGGACCGCACCATAGAGACCAAAGTGGACTATCTCTTTGGGAGAGGCTTCACGGCAGAGGATATTTTTCGCAACCCAAGGGTTTTCAATTCCGGTATGGAACGGATGGACAGTCGATTGGACAAGTTGGCGGAGTTGAAGCACCGGCCCAAGAGTCTGAGTTTCATGCAGGGGACGGACGAGTGGTTTGAAAATTACCTTGAATTAATAAAGCAGAGACAGGAAGAGGGGAAGGACATACAATCAAAACAAAGCACTGAAGAATGATTCAAGAAGTGCCAATCTTGTCCAGGTGTGAACTGACAAATGTGTAATGATTATTTGAACAATGTTGTGTTTTAGCCAGAATGGTGTTTAGGCATCTTTCGGACACTAACTTTCGTAATAAAAATTAAGGGGGAGGGGAGTTTCACTAATTAAAATGAGAAACAAACAAAAAACAAAAAAAATACAAGACTTTTGGTTCAACTCGCAAGCAAAATTGTTTTAAATTCTTTTCAAATAATAATTACTGGCATTCATAAGGAACCACATTTCCTATTAAATAATTTCACTTATATTTCTGTACTCTAATCATTAAAACAAACTGTTTTACAATGGGAAAATTATCAAAATGACATAAGTAATAAATGTAGTAACACACATACTGGAAGAATCAAGAAAAGAAAAAAGCAAAATAAACATTCCAGGTATTTTTACATGTGGGAAACTGGAATGAATCACAATGAATCTAAAATTGTGTTTCCTTTTTTTCTTTTAAATATTTATGTGACCCAGCACATCAAAATCAGGAATAAGTCGGAAAATGACTTTTTGAGATATGTACATGATAAGATTGGACATTCTAATGATACCCATCACAAACCTGCAGCTCAGTCTCAAAACGTTATTTTCTGACGTATTCCTGATTTTGATACGCTGGGTCACATATATATTAATTATACATTGTGTATAATTATTCACTTTGTGGACGGATGAAATATACAACATTCTTTGCAAATAATGGTAATAAAAACAAGGGCCGGTAATTATTGTTAGTTTCATATAGTTTACTTGAACATCAATTATTGTTTAAATATACAACGTAATTTGACGGAAATGGTGAATGTACACTAATTTACATTTTTATGTTGGAAAAAAACCTTGAACTGGATTGTATATGAAATACATGCATATACATTGAACATAGAGGAGAGGTTATGCAGAAAAATTCCCTTTTGATTCCAAGTGTCGTGTTGTAGCCTTTTTGAAATAGTGGGGCCACAATATTTGCTTTTTATAAGTAGTTACCCAAACCTACATTGTAATATTGCCCTTATACCTCCCATATCTCAAGTCAAAATGGAGATTTTTAGAAATCCCATCACAATGTCCCCCACAAACAACTGGATTTAAATCATTTGCAAGTACAGTCCAACCTGGATAGTAAGAGCACTATTAATACAATAATCCTGCTTTTAACAAGGAAAACGTTAGGTCCTGAGTCTTCGTTTTTCTATTACTGATCATACAAGGTACCTGTTATAACTTTTAATTTAGACCTTGTTATAAAGTTGTTCATAAATCTCGGGTTCACTAGCCCAATACAGTTATCAAAGAACAAGCAGCCGATTTTGTGTCAGAAGGAACAATTTTACATGAAGTTTAGAACCATTAGTATCTTTACAAAATAAGTAAGCGTTTCAACAGTATTTTGGTTGGTTACTTTTTAGATAGCTGCAAAAGGTATATTCCACCTTTAAATTGAGAAATTTAGCTAAGAATTGTCCGGGTACAAAATTGAAGTGTTGTTGAAAGGAATGCGTGTGCTAGAAGTATTAAAATAACTGAGAAAACTAAATAGAAGCCAACGGAAATATTCAAGCTTTGGGGTTCATTTCAATGAATTGAATGTTTTTGAAGCACAAACAGGCACCAGAATGTGGCTGGAGTTCTCAAAGTTAGGAGCTTAAAATCACTCTATGCCAAAGACCAAGCCAGGGGTTCGGAAGGCCCTCAGTCAATGACAGGACTTTCAGGGTTCGTCTCAGTTGTCCTTGTTGGTTGGCTCGCGCACCAGGGCCAGCAATTTATCCATCTTGGCAATCTCCTGTTCAGGGCCTCGTTCCAGCTCGTGACCCTTCTTGTCCTGTTGGGTTGCAAATTAATACTCGGTATGACAACAATTGGTTTAATGGGCCCGTTTGTTTTGTTTGTTTTGTGATCCGGATCATGATTTAATGGATCTTGCTTGCGAGGTCAGGTGGGTTCGCAAGATACACATGATACACGAGTGTCGTGGCCTAGTGGTCTTGGGGCATTACATTCGAAGTCTGTGGGTTACTGTAAAGCTACAGGTTGCGGGTTAGAGTCTGGACTTGGACTATGGTGTGTGTGCCCTTTGGCAAGACACTTTGTCACTCATTGCTTCTCTTCACTTAGGATTGAAATGGGCAGCTTTGAGGGTGGAGATGGTTGTGATTAGCTACTTTGTGCTGAAATGGCAGGATTATTTTGACATTGACCAACAATGACCGGAACCAGACACAAGATTGTTATTCACGAACCAGTTGATCCGAGATGGGTTTAGGCCGGCATCTGTGGATAGCACACCCTGATATTTCCGCCTTCAGTCACTGCGAGCCGGTCGCAGACAGATATTTCTGGCCTTGCTTGTGAAATCTTTATCCGTCATCCGTTTTTAATTCCGGAAAACTTTGCGTGTGTACACTTCCTCCGACGCGAACTGGTTAATCGTGAATTGGACAAATGTGGCACTTTGTTATGTATCATGGTTAAGATGGTTGGGGCATGAAATAATTGGTTGCACGCGAGGACACAGATAAGTCTTACCTTTGGAACTTTCCTTAGATTTGGCGACAGCTTCAGACTGGTTACGTAACCCCTGAAAGTAAGTGAATAAGTTCTTGAATAGATTGTTGACCCAGCATAATGAAGCAAGAAAAACAAAATCGAAGACGGAAATAAACTGCAGATACTGGTTTATGTAGCTGTCAAGTAGACATTCATCTAGAAAGTTAATATAATTGTAAAATTTCAAACTCTTTTCAGATTGTCGTTTTTTCTCACATACCTGTCATCACCAACTAGGATGATGGGATGGTCGGGGTTAAAGGTTATATGCGTCAGTTTGGTCTTTTTCTTCTGCACGACGGCCTGTTCACAGATTGGCTCGTATTTGTTGATGCTCAGGTCAAACACGTGCACCTGTGAAATGAAAACCAAACATTACTCATTTAATGAAGTACAGCTTTTTAAAAATATATTATTATTATTTTTTAATTTAAAAAACAAAAAACAAATTTAGGGTTCCCACCATTTCATGAAAACAAAATGCCCTGTTTTTTTCCTGATGAACTTTGATAGTTATTTTGAACGATATCCAAAAAGGGATTTTCACATGAAAAAGCTACCATAGCCAATATCCAGTGCATACGCTGTTCGGCCATGAGACAACATATAACAGGACTTTCTCTTTGGGCCAATCAAATTCCCTGACTTTTTCACAACTGGAAAACAAAACGAAACTAAGTTGTCTGGTTTTTCCAGATTCCCAGGATGCGGTTGAAACCCTGAAATTGTACCTTTCCATCGGCTGTGACTGCAGCAAAGATGGTGGAGGAGTATGGAGCCCAGGCTACATCACCTACGGAGCTTCCCAGGTCAAAGGTGAACATGGCTCCATTCCTACAAATAGGAAAACAAAAACAATAGATGAAAGTTGTGCAAAGATTCAAACTGAAGTGAGAAACTCAAAATTGATTTTAAGCTAATAATAATAGCACTGATTCTAGGTTGGAAAGATAAGTATTCATTTGGATAGATATAACTATCACAAAAGTTTTGGAGAAAAATTATGTTCTTGTGAAATGATCAAAGTACAGTCAAGTTACTGAATAAAACTTAAAATTGCCTATCCAGTCTTTACGAGTCCATCCTGATAGGCCATTTTTAGACCCCGGCTTTATGTATTAAAGTTCAGAGTAACCCAAGCACTTTTTGATTTTAACTTTTCTTTGGTTCAAAATGTACGTCCGACACTATGCTGTGGAACTACCCTTTTATGCAACAAACCCTAACTCCTTAGTGCGTGTGCAAAATCATATTGAAATTGGAGGATTTAGAAATCAAGTGATCTGCGGATCGCGAGAGTCTCCCGGACTTTCCTGTGGTCGATCCCTATATGTTTTAGACTGACTTGTAGGTGTGATCCCAGATCCTGACCGTCCAGTCAGCGCTGCAAGAGATGAAGATCTTAGGATGGTAATAGTTCCAGTGGACCCTGTAGACGGCCATGTGATGGGCGTCAAACGTGTCCAGGAACTGGCTGGAGTAGGCCTTGGAGCATTTGTGGATCTTACCCTCCTCCGTACCCACCAGGAACAGGTAGTCTGTCTGCTTGTGGAAGTCAAAGCACGTGCCACAGCCTGCCAAAAACAAAGTTTGATTTGGGAATTGAGATCGTCACAAGTCACAAGTCAACACAATTGAGCTATCATAGTTATCCCAACATCGCCACAACTCACCCAGTGGTGTGAGCTGTGTACCCTCGGGGCCCTCCTGAGGAACTTCGTCTAGTTTCAGCTGGATCACGTCTGTGTATGTCAGCTCATTCTTTAAAGAAAAAAGACATTGAGATTATAAGAAGAGTGTTACTTAGGGGCGGCGATCAGAGGGTCAGTGTAGTTTTTAATTAAAACTTGAAATGTTAAAGGGTATTTTGTCAGCGAACCTTGACTAGGGTCCAAGCCACCACGCGGCCGTCAGAAGACACAGAAAAGAAGTTGAGGTTGTTGTCAAGATCATCCTTCTGCCAAGCCACCTAGAAATCATTTGACAGAGAACCAGAACAAAAGGTATCACAAGCAATCCAATACAATCGAAAACCTTTGTTCTGTGGTACATAGGGCGTTTGTTTTGCACAGATTCGGCGAACCAGGTGGGTTCGCAAGATCTAAAATGGCAATGTCTTCGACAGACAGAGAAAAAAATATAATTTTTTTTTTCAGATTTTAAGCATGAAATGAACTTTTGTAAAAATATGTTGTCAGTGTTCTTTTTGATCATTACAATTGGCAACAAACTATTACAATATTCGGTTCGTGATAAAATTGAAATATTTTTTCAGCTACTCGGCAGACCAACCTGCCAAACGGGATCCGTGTGCTTGCCAGTCTTGGCAGTACTCTGATATATGGGCTTGTTCTCCTTGTCAGTGACATTATACACGCCCACCGAGCCGTCATAGAAACCAACCGCTACGAGGTACGGGTGTTCTGGGTGGACATCCACACACATGACTCCACTGGTGGTAGGGTAGACAAACTCGGGGTAGGAAGGGTTCTTCAGGGTGTAACACAGGAGCATACCTCGCGATTGCTTCATGAAATCATCTAGTGGGTTATATTTCAGATGAAAGACAAACGTTAATTGTAGCAATTAATTGTACTGCTTTGGTCTTCACTAAAGTAACAATCAGCAATGGTTAGTCAGTTTCGCAAGAAAAAAACAGTTACATACAAACTTGAAGCTTGCTAAATGAGTTTATGTTTAATGTCTCTTTCACGAATGGTTCTTGCACGTTTTTTTCATATTTCAGTTGAATGTGTTTCACACATTAATTTACAAAGATGTTTGCTAATGTCAGTAAAGTTGGCAGTCAAGACTTCAGGGGCAAAAGCCGCTAAACAGCACCAAAAAATAGTTGATTATCGCATACTAGGCACCGAGTGCTTTCACTTGATCCTGCCAGACCCAGCACATTGCATCTGTGGTGACTGCTTGACCTTGCTGCACTCTGCACACAAGTCAATGTGACAAAGTATGCAATCTGATGTGTCTGGCAGGGTTTCTATCAAAAATACCCCGGAGGGTTATGGTTAAAATGTCCACGCCCTCTAACTAAAACAAAACTCATTTAGTAAATAAAAAAAAAGTAAAAATTACAACTTTGCTCAAAATTGTTACTCACAGGAGCCATGGGTGACCACAAAGAGATCCCTGTATTTTGGATTCCAGCAGAGCGACGTGACAGCCAGGCGCTTGGCCTTGTCATAGCTGAACTTCCATAACGGCAGCAAGGTACCGTCCGAGTCCCGGTACTCGTCAGACACATCCTCCCAATACTTGAAATCTGTACACGGGTGAAGCAGTTACCAGTTAAACCGAAATAAGACAGTTTGGTATGGTTCATGGGTAAATTATTAAAATGGGCGTCCACATAACATTGCATGACATCAATTTTATCCAGAATAACCTTTGACCCAAACTACTTCATTGAGATACCAAACTAGCTTATTGTGAAGATTTGTTTTTTAATTTAAATAAATAAACAAGAGTTTGTTTTTTTAGGGGGGGAGGGGGTTAGTTTCACCCCGAAAAAAATTGACTCTAAATTGTATAAATTTGAGCAATTTTCCCACAATGGAAATATTATTCACCTTTCAAAGAGACCAGCAATGAACTGAGCTTTGTATTATTTAAGAAATTTAAGTTAAAAAAAACAAACTAGAAACTTACCCTGTGAGACATCATCGAATGTGTTCTGGTTGACCATGCGCTCAACAATCTTAGCAGCATGGTTGATGCGAGAGACATCGTCCGTCTGCGTCTCCATGGCTGTCAGTTTCTTCTTGGCTGTTCCTTCCTCCTTCTTACTCAAGGTCTGCTTCTTTTCTTTGGCTTTCTCCTAACAAATTAAATAATAATTATAATTGATATTTGTTTTCAAAATTAAAGCTGTAGTATAAAATGTATGCATTATATTATACCACTTTTGTTTTGAGAACCATTGTTGCACTTTTAGCTGATGTATATTTCAAGTTGATGTATTTTAATCATTTCCTTATTTATATCTTCAATTAATATCTAAAATGACAAACAAAACCTTAATCAGAAAGTGAGCAAATTTTGGAAAATTCACAAAGAAAAGAAACTGCAAATGGCGCAACTACAAAGAGGTAAATTTTAAATGCTAACAAAAATCTTAATATTTAGAAAATGAGGGAAAATAAAAAACAAAAATCACAAAATTGAAACGAGTACGGAAGAGAATAGACAAGGGATAATTTCTACATTCTCCACTGAAACAAAAGAAAAGAAATGCAAGCACTATGTTAATTAAATAAGCTACTACACGCAATGTTATGAATTTAATTAAGATAGCAGAATTAATTTGCAAAGAAAGACATAACTCAAAAGATGCCTGAAAGAATACAAGTCTGTAATGACAAAGTTTTATGATTGAAGGCAAGAAATTAATTTAAGAGCAACAAACAACAATGATCATGAATAAAGTTTTTAAAAAACTTTCGTTTTAAGAAGGCTTTTGTTTGTCTTTGTTTATCACAAAAATTGAAACAATTGGGATGGCAGTCAAGAAGAAATTAAAGAAAAACAAAACAAAACAAAGGGAGCAAGCAAAAGGTTTTTTACTCAAGGTTTCTAAACAAACAAACTAAAAAAAACTTTTCACAGCACTGCAAAAAAAGGAATTTGTTCTTTAAATGTTCTCAAACCTCAGCCTATAAGTTGCCGTTGCATTTTCCACACAGACATTCGTAGCATGGGGTCAAGGTTGAAGGCCAAAGTTCAGCCGCAGGGGTAGGATGGCATGTATAAAAGCAGACACAGGAAAGATGCAATGGACGAAATATTAGAGAACGACAGGAATATAAAGGTCATGGTTACATTGTTACAAATGTTATTTAATGCGGGTATTAGATGATGTTGAGGGATACATTGATTACTGGTACCATTGTTAACCAGTTCGCGCCGGGATTATTTTGACGGGTTCAGGGCGGCATCTGTGGTAGCACACCCTGATATTCGCGGCCTAGCTCGCTGCGAGCCGATCGCTGACAGATATTTCTGGCCTTGCTCGTGACGTGTTTATTCGTCAACTGTTTTGAATTCCGGACAAACTTTGCGTGTATACACGGCATCCGACACGAACTGGTTAAAGGCCAGTTCAAAAAACATTTGCAAAATTAACCAGAGTTGATATGTGCTCAACTTTTGCGAATTTGCAGCCCGAAATCTTGCCCTGACGTCACAAATTCGCATTGGCATTTGCTTTAGCGCTGAGTAATGAAACAGTTTGGTATGGAAACTTTTTTGTTAGGCTCTAGCAATGGTTGCATACGTTGATTATTAAGATTGAGGATGATTTGTTTTCCTTCAATCATGATGATTTTAGCAACTGAAGGCTTAATCTTGGGTCAAGATGCTGTAGTATATACAGGATAACCCACCACTGTAATAAGCCAGTTCGGTATTCCAAGAATCAATGATTTTTTTCTCAGGAAAAAACATAGCAGATAAATGCACACAAAACAAGTTAAAACCATATTTTTGTTTAAAACAGTATGTGTGTTGCACTTGAAATGTGAAATTCTCTTCTGAAAGCATCACACTCTTTGCGTGAATTGCTCTGTGTTGTTTATTCAATGTTTTTAAATATTTGTTGTGTGTGTATTTTAGTAGGGCTTCGTGGCTTAATGAGCAAACCTGTTTCTCCTGATCGTCCTTGTAAGCGTCATAGATCTCCCACTGGTTACCGGTAGCTGAGAAGTTAGCTCTGGGCGGCGGCTCTGTCTGGGTGGCACGTTCCTGGAATAGAAGTTTGACAGGAAAGGTTTTTGGGTAGCCTATCACTGAAGATCGACCTTACGTTGCTATATGCTTACAATATGCAAATCAGTTGACTCCTATCTCACGCCTTTACCCATCCATACACCTTGGGTTATGTTTTTTTCTTCGTTTTGTTAATGTATTTCTAGCTTAAGTTATGACAACCTATGAAAACTAGAAAAAAGGCACTCGATAGAGCGCAGACCTCTACCCTAAAAGCTTTGTACGTCACCTTATCTCTAGCCAACGTAACAAAAAATTCATTCAAATGATTCAGATTCCTGATCTGGATCCAGATCAATCTGAAATGTTAATGGATTTATCTGTGACCCATAAGCTACATGTATCTACCCACAAAGTTTCGTTGAAATCCCTCTAGTATTTTTCCAAAATCCTGCTAACGAACAGATAGACAGACAGACAGACAGACTGTCACTGAATATTTGACCAAGTCGGGCTGAATTGCATATTGTAGCTTTGCTGTGTGAGATACGAGTGTGAGTACAGTGCATAGCATGTGGCTTCTGTTTATGTAGCAACAGATCATCAACTGTCGGATGATCGTCCAAGTATAGCGCCAAGTATGAACCAGTCTTAAGGCCTGCATACCGGTTCATCATCGTCAATTTATCTTTCTTCTACACATTAACCCTACTCACTCTGTAGGGGTTGTTGTAGGTCTGGGACGCCCTCTCGCTGTAGTTGAACTGGTTAGTCAGCTTCTGATCACCTCCCTTGGCAGGGGCTGGGGTGCTCTCCTCGTCCCTCTTGTTAGCACCTTCCTCCCCCTGAAAGGATAATGGAACAGCCATGAACTTTGAACCAACCAATGGTGGGCCTTTATGATGAGGTACTGTTTTTCGTTCAATTCATTTCTTAGGAAGGGGAGGGGGGATTTAAAGTGGCTTCATTTTTTAACTTTTATTCAGAGTTGAAATTGAGTTTTTCAAATGAATAATGGAGTAAAAATAGGAGCACTAAAAATCAGTAAAGTGACGATGCTGTAAAGTGTCATTATTTAACGATCTTTCCGATTTTTTTTAAGAAAGCCTCACTTTTCGATTTCTAGATTAAATTTCAAGAAACAATATAGCAAGGCTATGGAACGTCATTAAAGAGACTATTACTAATTAGACTGATATTCTTGCAAAAACTGGATTTTGTTGTCCGGTACCCTGCTGGTTCCATGGTACCCTACCTCCACTTTCTCTTCGATTTCCTCGTCTTTCTTGTCTTCTTCTGCCTCGCTGATCGCCTGGTCACTCACAGCTGTGTCAATGTCAAAGAAATATCACAAAATCAATCGGGGATCAATTACTCACAAAAATTACCTCAACAGATATTACAGACAAAAGTTTCAAACCACGTTCGGTATTCCAACACTTCACTGTCCAAACTTGTTTTTAATTTATTTGTTTATGTTACCTTAGAACACGACGATTTCTTTAAATTTTTCTGGTCTATTATGCTTTTGCCAGTATGGGGCAACATTTCTGTTTCAAAAATAAATTGGCAAATGTTTATTTGCATACGCATAGTTGAAATACCAAACTGGCTTTAGACATCTTCAATGGCTATTCTATTTTCCCAACCCCTGGAATAAAAAGAACCACAAATATTTTGGTGACAGCCAATCTCTTGTCTATCATTGCCGAGGTGTTTGCCTATTGCAACTACTTGTGAGCAAGCTGATAATAGACATAGCCGTAGCTTTATGAAATACACTAAAGCAATGACTAGGCAGTTGATTATATAAAGCAAAGCAATGATTTGTTTCATTTACAATGATCTCATTAATGAGAAGGCTATTATTTGCAAATTCTAGGCTAGCACTGTGGAACTACGTCAATGATGAGCATGTTAAACCTCAAAATGCCTAATATTTGCCCAAAATCCCTAAAAATGCACTTTTGTATCCAATATAATCTTACATTTAAGAGTATTTTGATTTGATGCTATTAAATGCAAATTTATGTGATATGATGTCATTCTGGGCAAACAATTTTATGTTACTGCTATTTCAGCATAAAAAGCAATTTTTCTGTTCACTGCAGGTGCTGAGTTATCAAAGTGCCTAGTTCGTAAGGTGCCCAGTTGATTTTTGTGCAGGGCTATGAACAGATGGTGAGGGCCGAGTTGGTAACATCCCCAGTTGGTAACATCCCCAGTTGGTAACATCCCCAGTTGGTAACATCCCCAGTTGGTAACATCCCCAGTTGGTAACATCCCCAGTTGGTATATGCTGTGTGCTAATAAGGTGTCGAGTTACAAGGTGACGAAGCAAGGATACTCAATTGTAAATGTTTTTTTTACTAAAAAAATTACTAACTTACTAACTAACTAACTAACTTACACAGTACTTTCTTGGGTTTCGCAGCTAAGATTTATATAACAAGGCATGCAGTAGAGGTGTAACGATTCACCAATGCTTCTATAACAGCTTGACTGAAATGCCAGGATACAGCATCGTGATACAAAAAGTGTTCTCCTATATGAGACCCGGTGAGAGAAGATAGTGTGAAGAAATTACAGTTTTAGAGGTGGGAGGAAAACCCCTGACAAATATTCTGGGGGAAAACTCATGGAGTCAAGCAGGGACTGAAAACCTAATCCACAATATGGCCCAGGCGGGATTTAAAAATACACAGAGGCGTGATAGAGGCAGAGGCTAGTAATAGACTGAGCAATACAATATGAGCAATAAAATATGTGAAAAAAAGTTGAAGATCAACTTTTTGGCACAACGATATTTATATGAGTATATAGTAATTGCCAGCCAGTATGCATTTATTTTAGTTTTGTGTGGAAATGAAACATGATTTTGAAAGTGTATTTTTATTTTATTTTTTTTCTTCTTTGCTTGCTGTTTTTCATTTTGTTATGATTGCTTTATGTTTTTATGATAAATGTACATACCATGATACGTATCATTTCGCGCCCCAAGTATCGCGATATATTGTGAACAAGTGGAACCGTTACACCCCTATCACGCAGTCCATGGATACATTTATGAGTATGCAGCATGCATAGATGCCTATGACAATGCATATACAGCAAAGATACTACGAACTTGCAAATGTTCATGGAATGAGTTGGAGAAAATTCCAGCAATACCTACCGCCGCTCTTCATTCGTTTCGTGAAGAGATATTCTTTTGGGCAAAGATAACAAGAAAAACAAAACAAAAACAAAAAAGAGAAAAAAAACACACACGAATGATAAAAGCTTTGCTAATAATCTACGCTGACACACTATCCAGCAAAAACTTACATCTTAAAATACATTTCAATGGTACACATTTCAAAACTACATCAAGTCTCTGTCCGAAAGGTTTCGGCAAATAAACATTATCTTCAGGAAGGGTACATTTTGGATCGTGGTTGAGTTTTGTCAATCAAGTTTAGAAACTGAAAATTTCAAAGCAATTTTTGAAATTAAACATACACACTAAAAAATGTACCTTTATTTACCATTGCTAAAGATAACTGTTTTGAATTGTCACAAATTTGAGTTTGCAAAAAAACCCACCAAAAACAAGAAAGAAAAGAGAATAGGATTGACTACTTTAAAAAAAATTGTGAAGTTTTGTCTGGTCATAAGAATGTTTTTTTGTTAACTAAAGAATTTGTTGTAATACCCGACAGAAGTATACAAAAAGAACAAAAAACTATCGGAGAGGTTACAATTTTTTTAACTTGATAAAATACTACAACAAACCATTAAAGATGTCTACAAATACTTGGTTTGCTATTGGCAACTAAAATGGGTCACACACACACGCACACGCATGATTTAAGGATTGGGTGACAGAAATGTTACTGAAAAAAAAGTGTTAGTAATCAAACATGGGCCCTGTTTATTAAAACGCAACAAGTGAATGCACGTAATATTTAACGCAAACACTCAGTCTTTTATCGTGTTTTTCAAAGGCTGATCTTGTTTGCAACACATTGACTATTAAAGCCCGTCTAACATGGTTTGTTCTGTTTATAATCCATGAGTTTCCTTGCTTTCGTAAACATGGTGAAAAGATGCCAGTGGGGAGTCTGCAATTCATACTGGAAATGAAAAAGGTGTTTTTCAAGACCAGTGAGTGCACAAAATGTTGCATGTATGGCGAGAAAAGTTGTCTCAGAAATCTAAGACAACCCTGTAAGTATGTAATAATGCGTCGTTATTTAGGAGATTGTCTAACTCGCTAACAGCAATTAATCAATTAGACTTGTATTGGATATTTTTCTCGCCTGACAAATATGGTACTTTCCATTAGATACAAATATTATTCAATTAAAACAAATCCATACGAAGGATATTAAATTATTCTGATTGTCGAGCGGCCAATGAAATAAATAGAACCTACTTTCTGCTGCACCATATTTGGCTGTTTGTCGCCGGGCCTCGTCCGAGTCTCTATGGATCATGTTGCCATCCAGGGAGAAATGGATGGCTAGCTGGTCAACATGAGACGTCTGCTTGAAGGTACGATCCTGTGACGAAAATAAGTATAGATATGACTGGCTCCACAAAAAGGTTGTTAAGTTGCGCTGTGCATTATCATGCAATGGTACACTCGGTGTGGAGAGGGTAGACATTTCACAAAAATGTGATTTTCATATTTTTTTTTTTATATTAAAATTAAAATAAAAAACAAAAATGCATCCCTGAAATTCAACTCTGGAAATTTTTTATTATTATTTTCTTCAAAATGACATCGAGCCAAAAGGAAGAATTCTACAGGGAGTTTGTTTGTTTGTTTTTACTTGACAATCTCCACGGAAACAAAAAAAAAGAAGAACAAAAAAGACAATCAAAACTATTTACAAAAAGACAAAATACAGGTATATCCGAGGTGTTGTTGAGGATAACAATTACCATAACCACTTGGACATCTTTACTAGAAAATATCCTCAATCCGCCTAAATCCATACATTTTGTAACGCACAAAAATGTTGGTGTTGGTGACTGCCCAATATAGAGGTATCCTGAATCTACTAAAATCATGCAGTATCGCTAGGCTTACAATCCTTAATCTATCAAAAATCCCCCAGTTTTCAATATAAAGATATCCTGAATCTGCCAAAATTCTTCAAAACAGGGGTATGGATTTTGATGGATTCGGAGAGTTTAAGGTTAATATCTTTACAACAAGTAGGCTTTTCACCAGAATTTTGATTGGTTACTTTTTGGGCAGCTGCAAAAGGTATACTTCATCAGCTTTAAACTTGAAGAAGCTCTCACCTTGAAGTTGTACCTGACGATATTTTGTGGTGCGTGGGGATTGTTGGCCGTCAGAATGCGGGTGAATTCCTCCTTCAGTTCCTACAAATCAAAGAATATCAACTGCATTACTCAATGCAAACTTGTTTTATTTTAAGACCAGTTTTTACAGATAATGTGAGTTTTGTAAGCTGAAATAAAGTAATTTGTTGGCATTTTGAATAAGAATCGCCCAAAGCCAATGATGAAACCACGAATTAGAAAAATGCAATTAAAGTTTGATTCTGAGATAGTACATTGTGCAGAACATGAACCACAAGGTACGAGTCAATGACACGGTGTATGTTAATGATACGCAGCCGCTGTACCATACTGTAGCCTATTCTCAAATTGATGTGAACTATTTTCCCGCAAACTTTTTCTTTTCTTTTTGAGACTCGGGTGTTATTAGCCTTCACTCAAGTCAAGTTGAGTATTCTGATGAGAGACTTGAGTTGATTCATTTGCTCGGAGTGACTCAAGTTGAACCGAGTCATTTGCTGGCAGTGACTCGAGTTGAGTCAGTAACCCATTGGGCATTGGGACCCAAGTCAAGTTGTAAAAAAATGACCCAAACTGGACTCCAGTTAAGTCAATGTCATAGACTCAACTATGTGCAGTGTTCTAAATGTCACTCAATATCAGCTTTTGCATACAATAATACAAAACAAAACTCTACGACAATAAACAAATAATAAACAGAAATTTACTTACAGTTTCTGTCAAATCTAGTTGATCATCAGGCTTAATGAGAGATTTGGTCTGGATAAAAAAAAATTGAACAATTTCTTATTATTTTCATTCGACACTACAATTCGGCAAAACTTCAATGAATCTCGGTTTTATAAAGCATACTAAATCCCCTGGGTCCATTCAATGTAAAAAAAAACAGGTGCGAACTGGTTAAAATCATTAACCAAAAATTTACCAAAAACATGTTGACTTTTACAATCACTGCCATCACCACTGCCAATTTTCAACCTGGCTATATTGAGGCATCTAAGGAAACAAATCTTGTTGCAATGTGTCTTGCTCAAGAACACAAATTTCCACGATGTTCTGTGGAACGTCCCCATCTCTACAGATCGGCACATACCTGCATCCATTCCTCCCCATGACCTCCCTCACCGACCTCAGTAACGTCATCTCTAATATCATCCTGGACAAGTAAAACAAAAACAGCATATATTTCAAAGTGAACAAAGAAATTGGCAAGGTGAGATTCGAACCTGCGACCTCCGGAATACTGGACCGGCGCTCTACCAACTGAACTAACTTACCTTGAGAACTACTTTGGCTCCTCCCATGCTGACTCTAGGAGGGCGCCCCGCCTTGCTCACTTTCAGACTGCTTGTGCCCACTCCTCCAACCTAAGCAAACAAAAGGAAGAAAAATAACACCGAGAACACACTCAAACATCTTAATAAACCAGGGGCTAATTTCATAGAGCTGCTTGCTAATGCTATAAAGCACAACAAACATTGCTAACATTACTTCCAGGGTCAGAAACCAAATTTTCAGGTGATGTATGTCGTTTGTGACCAGCTGGTTTTTGCTTAGCATGAAAAACAAATGGAATTTTGGCTGGAAACCTGTTTTTACTATAAAGCAAGACATATTAAGAAAATAGTTTTGGGTTTTAGGAGTTCAACCCTGTGCATTTCTGTATTTCCTACAAACTATGTACATCGGGCCCACTGTATCTGGGGTACTAGAATTCTCTTTTTAAAATTTTGACTTTGGTCTGTATATTATGGCCTGGTGGTAGGGAGCAATGAGTTCGTGGTCTGCGGGTAATTCTGCAGGTTGTGGGTTCAAACTCGGCCTGGGCTAGTCAAATATTATTGGTATACATAATAATATAATAATATTATATCTTCGCATAATATAAAGTTAATGCATATGATGTCACACGCGCTACGCGTACGCGCTAATCGCACGTACAACCGGGCGGAGCGGTGAGGTCAAACACACTTTGTTTGACCTCACCGCTCCGCCTGGTTGTACGTGCGATTAGCGCGTACGCGTAGCGCGCGTGACGTCAATGCAACCCCTTTATTGGTAATTAAACAGTTGCCTTGCAGTGGACTAGTTACCCATCCCAACCCTACTCATACTGTGAAGAGATCTGATTGTTGTTTTAGTGCGAAGAGCTGGTTCTTCCACAATTTTCTTGAGCTCCACTAAAACTAGGGATTAGTAGGAATTTATGTTAGCAGGAACAAGTTAATGTATACCCAATTGTTGTTCGCCATGATGGTGCATGCCGACCGTACCACTATACGTGGGGGCGCATTGCAATGATGTCACAGGTCACAGTTTATCGCGCACGATGTGTGGAAAACAATTAACATTAGCAACGGCTGTTTCATGAGATGGCACTGTCACCTCTGCACGCAACAGACTTGACAGACGGGACGGTGCCTTACATTTTTGGAAGTAAACAATGTGAAGATAAACAAGGTTCCCAGATGTCCGACCACGAGAACACCCAGAACCATTTGGTTGGTAGTCGGGTTCAGAGACCAACAGATTGTAACGTCGAATGTTATTGTTAAGTCAGGGTCAGGGAGCCTGACGTGCAGACGACTCTCGCGGATGTTTTCATCAGAATAATTTTTAGACTAGAGTTCATTTTTAAAGCAAAGAAAGATTAGTTTTCAAATCAAATTGATAATACATTTTGAAATTCACCTGTTTAGGTTTAACCGGAGCCTTAACCGGCATTTTCGTAAATTCTGTGTCTAAACTCGTGTAAGAATCTGAGCTTTTACACCGATTTTGCCGACGTCGACGTTCTCATCATCATCACTGACTGTATAATCTGTTGTTAAGGCAACTGAGCATGCGCTGATGGTTTGTGGTTAATAATTTTAATAAGAAACAAAATAAATGTTATTAAGTAAAGTATTTGAAATTTAATTTTTCGTTTATGTAAAAGTATTTTTTTAACACGTTTTCATATATATTATGATTTTATAAGGTATGCTTTTAGTAAAGTTAATTCAATAAGATGAGCGAGCCAAAATTGTATATTGACGACTGTTTTATATTTGTATATCTAAAACCATACAACAACCGTTGGTATGGTTTAAGTAAGATTAAGGCGCGATTGAGGGCGCCCTTCATAAAAGTTAGTTGATGATCAAGCGCGGCAGCTGGAATGGCATGATGTTGAAATCAGCGATGTTTCTCACTGCAGGAAACTATATTTCTTGAACAAAAATGGGCGAGGACGAAAGAGACAGTGGATATTCTACTTCAATAAATGATAACGTAAAGGTAAATGTTTCTTCTTCCCTTTTAAATTGTCAAAACATCAAAGCTTTGTTGCCGAGTCCGACCGTGGTGGTCGCAGGAACGCCCTAGCCGTTTATCTTCACAGTACTAGTACGGGTGTCTATATATATGCACTTACTCAGGGCGAAGGATAGCATTTTGGGGTTTAACCGTAACGCATGTTGCTATGGACGGCTCGCCCTTTCGTGACGTCATGCCAACCGCAAGAATGGCCGGCCCCGCACTAGACTAGACTCTGTCAGTGTCAGTCTGTGCTGTAGAGTGTAGGCCATACTGCCTTTACTATCTGTGTGACTGCGCAAAGTTACTGATTTTTTTCATGGAAATAATTTGGCCTCAAACTGGGCATGCAGGCTCTCTAAATCTGCCACTTGAAGTTTCAATTTTTTTACTCCTTTGTGATAAAAAAACATAAAACACGTTCGCAAAGTTGCGCACAGCTCGTCGCATTGAACAACAGAGGGCGCTCTGCTAGTAACGATACATAAAATAAAAGTGTACATGGCCGAACAAGTGTAAGATATAAACTTTCCTTGACGTATTTAGAGCACATTTCGTTTGATGAAGTTGAGTACTCTCACATTGCCTTGTTAACAGCAATGCTGTGTCTGATTTTTCCATCCCAAATAATTTTGGATTGTTATCCTCGGATACGTGAACTCCAAGTAGTTGCTTCAAGATGCACACCGCCCTTCTTAAGTTATAGGAGGGTTTACCAGGGTTTCCTTTACGAGAAACTCGCATCGTTTTACAATTTCCACACATTTAGTAAATGTTCACTCCTGCTCGCTTCATTTTTGTTTTGTTTATTTTGACATTGACAGGTTCATATCAAGGATCAATCCAATGGTACAACAAGTAGCACGCTAGAACAGCGTGACATCAATGGGCACAAAGTGACTAACGGTCTGAAGACCTACCGGAGACCATCTCCATTGCAGATTAAGATGGGTAAGGTCTAAATTTGTGATTACTGGATGGGATGGTTGTGTGACATGATCTGATGAGAAATGACAAATATATAATTTCCCATTGCCATCACAAGGTTACATCATGACAATTACAGTTACAAGCCGATTACAACTTTACAGTTAGAAGCCAATTACAACTTTACAGTTAGAAGCCAATTACAACTTTACAGTTACAAGCCAATTACAACTTTACAGTTACAAGCCAATTACAACTTTACAGTTACAAGCCAATTACAACTTTACAGTTACAAGCCAATTACAACTTTACAGTTACAAACCAATTACAACTTTACAGTTACAAGCCAATTACAACTTTACAGTTACAAGCCAATTACAACTTTACAGTTACAAGCCAATTGCAACTTTACAGTTACATGCCAATTACAACTTTACAGTTACAAGCCAATTACAACTTTACAGTTACAAGCCAATTACAACTTTACAGTTACAAGCCAATTACAACTTTACAGTTACATGCCAATTACAACTTTACAGTTACAAGCCAATTACAACTTTACAGTTACCGTACATGCCAATTACAACTTTACAGTTACAAGCCAATTACAACTTTACAGTTACAAGCCAATTGCAACTTTACAGTTACAAGCCAATTACAACTTTACAGTTACATGCCAATTACAACTTTACAGTTACATGCCAATTACAACTTTACAGTTACATGCCAATTACAACTTTACAGTTACAAGCCAATTACAACTTTACAGTTACATGCCAATTACAACTTTACAGTTACATGCCAATTACAACTTTACAGTTACATGCCAATTACAACTTTACAGTTACATGCCAATTACAACTTTACAGTTACCGTACATGCCAATTACAACTTTACAGTTACATGCCATTTACAGTTACAAGCTATTTACAGTTACAAGCCATTTACAGTTACATGCCATTTACACTTTACAAGCTACATGACATGTATTTACAGTTACAAGCCATTTTACAAGCCATTTACAGTTACAAGCCGTTTACAGTTACAAGCCATTTACAGTTACATGCCAATCACTGTTACAGTTTCAAGCCAATCACAGTTACAGCTACAAGCAATTCACAGTTAAAGCCAGTACAACTAAGCCAATTACAACTTTACAGATACAAGCCAGTTACAACTTTACAGTTACATGCCATTTACAGAGCCAATCACATGTCAACCACAAGCCATTCACAGGTCAACCAGCACAGCAGAATCCATCTCTGGCATTGTTCAATGGGGATTAGCTCTCATATTAGTCTTGGACTGTTGTTTTTTGTTTTTGCGCTGGTGTTGGCAGCAAAATGCATCAATTCAGTGCACCAGACTTTTACCGGATGCATTCAATTAGAGTTAATTAATTTATAGTTTTAGATTTTTTGATTTTTTTTTAAGAATTTTTTTTTCAAAATCGTTTTTTTCTCTGGATTTTTTACTATTTCTTTAAAAGTTGGGTGGTTGACATGCGCCGATAGCAATAAATCTGAAATCTAAAATAAATTCCCCCCCCCCCCCCCTACAACCTGTAGCCAGTTACATCATGTAGGCCCTATGTACAAATTCCATCTCAGTTTGCCAATGTTTATGTTCATGCAAAGAAATCAATATACACTGTACATACATGTAGCTTTACCTTACATACGTACTGTGGACATTCCTTTGTCTTCGTGTAGTTAAAAAACGTTGACTAAATACTCACTTTTCTCGCTTCCCTAAAACAAATTTACCCTCAAATTTTGATTATGGGCCTCTCAGCTGTCAGTTCCTCCTATCTTTTCTATCCCTAACCCGTTTTTCCTTTAGCGCTCTTTTTCGGAAACTGAAAAACGGATTGTGGACCTGGGCAAGTCCACAAACCGTAACCTCTTCCCGCATCGTGTGGACCTATATTGTTCGGAGGTCCACAGTGCGTATGCAAGACTAACTCACACTTATACACTGTACATACATACATGTACACGCATACATATTATACAATGTACAAGTGTTCATGCGTTTGTTTTTGATTGAAATAGGGGACGTATGACAAAGGGAACAATGGGGTCCCCTATTCCGCAAAGGTCCCCGATTCAGACTCGTGTGCAAATCCTATGGCGATCATCCGAAAACGTTAGAGTACAAACAAAAGAGGGAAGACGGTCGGACAATGCCCCGTCCCCTATTGACGGCATTTACCCACTTGCGTGTGTTTGAATGTGTACGTGTACTTGAATACATTTGTTCAATAAAATGCTACATGTAGTAGTGGCAAGTACTCAAAGGAAATAACTGTCAATTCTAATGCGTACATTTTTTTGTACAGTCATTTTAGAAGACATGTTATCTGCATGTATTTTAACCTTGCCATTTGCGCTTGACGGCCAAATACTGAATTGAAAAGGACACTTTAAATCGGCAGACGATGGAACGATGTACATTGTTCATACTGTGTTCTACCATAATCACCATAAGTAATTATAATTTGCCTCAATAACATGAGGTTATTGCACGGTATTTTGGATGTGTAGCTGGGTGTGTAGAGGTGTACATAAACGAGTAGTTTGAAAACCGGGTACCTGATTAAACAAACAAATACGGGTATTTTTTTAGGGGGTTGGTCTCTCCACCTAAAGGTAGGATACACCATTGGTAATTGCTTGAATTATCATGAATGGTTAGATTTGGGGGGGTTGTATTTCATAGTAAATATCGTTTAACAGACCTGTCCAAAGTTTTACAATCATGGATGTCGAGAAAAGCACGAAAAACAGCGTTTGTTTTCAACCGGCGTCGGGCAGTTATTCTTATGTTATCTTTGTTTTTTCGCAATCGCCGTCTGGCGATCAAAATTTTTCTTTATATAATTCAATTTTTTGGAATAATTACAGAATATCTAGCGCAATCCTTTTGCTGAATGCCTAGAATCATTATTGACTTTCAATTGAGTTAGATATTTCTTAAAAATTCGGTAATAATATCTGCAAATGGTGTATCCTACCGGTACCTTTAAATGCATACCGATAAATTCCAAAGACCGTGGTTGCAATACACAGTATGCCTGACTAAATTATTGGGCGTGAAAGCGATTGCGTATTTGTGACGCCAGGGCAAGTTCTCGCGGCTCACGCTGAAAATTCGCAAAAGTTAGAACATATTTCAACTCTGGTGATTTTTTTTGCAGTGTTGCCTTTGTGACATCAAATTTGAAAAATTTTAAAACTCTAGCCATCCCAAATCATCCAAAATCCTCTTTGCAAAATGCAGGATTTTGCAGGATTAGTGGCACTTTTAAAGTTGATGCATCAGAGGAATTTGCAGGAGTGAGGGCATTTGGGGTTTTTGCCACTGAAGGATAATGCAGGATCCAGGTCATAAGGCCTAAACTAATGCTGGATGATTTTGCAGGATTGAGGTTACTTGGTTATTTATCCAGATGTGAAAGTACAAAGTAACAGCCCCTGGTTGGGAAGATTGGTTATATACTCTATGCGATTTTTCTTCGTGAGGCTTTACTTTTCAGTTTCCGTGTCGCACTTCCGTCCAATTTTCTGTTCCGTGATTTAAATTCTCATCACATACCGGTACCCGCAATACCCAATTTGCTTCCCTTCCCCCCCCCCCCCCCAATTTCGAATTAGACACCGTAAGCAATTCCAACTCTCCCTCGAATATTAAGTTTGCGAATGTGCTAGACGTGTACAATGTGCACGTTCAGCACTGCGATTGGTTCTGGTTAGGGAGAGCCTAATTACGTAGGTGGTTGCAGGCAGCGCGTTTTGGTGTAGCTGCCGTGGGGGTAATTGAGGCTCATTCCCCCACGGACCCCTCTAGCTGTGATGAGGCTGGCGTCACTAACATGAATCTTTAATCCCAAAGACAGAATCTCAGTTGACTGGGAAAAAAAGTAGACCGACAGTAGAAAGCTGTTCCATCACTCACAACTCGTGTGAATCATATAGTGTGTGAACTATATTAATATGCAATTGCAATAAAGCCAGTTCGGTATTCCAACTTTTATTATTATTAATAATTATTATTACATGTAATTCTTACCCTAACTCCCTCACGGCTTTTACTAAAAAGTATCCTGAATCCGCCACAGTCCACCAATTTTGGTTTGCAAAAACTGCTGGTGTCCTGAGTCCATCAGACTCCACCAGTATGCATTCTGGAGAGATCCTGAGTCCATCATAATCCACCAGCAAAAGTTTGATGGACTGTGACGGATTCAGGATACCTAGGTGGCATACAAAAAATTGCAGTGCGTTTCTCCATAGAGTCCATCACAATCCATCACCTTAATTTCTGTATCCTGAATCCATCAAACTCCTGCAGTAACGCTAGGCTTAAAATCCTCAATCCATCACACTCCTCCAGTTGTTCAATATGGAGGTATCCTGAATCCGCTAAAATCCTCCAAAACAGGAAATGGATTTTGATGGACTCAGGGTGGTTAGGGTTAATTAATGTACCCCGTACAGTTCACCTTTCAGTTTTTTCAATTAGGGAGCCAACATTCTTACCACTTTTAAGGTTTGTGATTTTTGAAAACTTGTACACATACCGGTACATGTACATATACATGTACATATACATTCTCCAGTACAATAATGTAGCCGATGAACCTTCACTGTTTGCAGTTAAGTACTGGTGGTACCAATTGGTGCTTGGCCTCATCCTAATCTGTTCAGATCAGAGAGTGAGACTTCAGGCTATGGCTATGGCTATCTAAATATGCCTCTAGGTGTGTAGGTGCTAAGCCGTAGTCCAATAATTCAGATGCAACCCTACTGATGATGATCCTGCAATGTCTTCATCACCATCAATCATTGTCCTGGCTTAAGTGTGCCATGAACTGTCCTCCGAAATTGCTGAGACCTAATGGAGCCAAGACCCCCCCCAAAAAAAATAAAAAAATAATAATATATAAAAAAATATGAGCGTCATTTTAAGAGTTTTGACGGATCGATCACGGGAAGATGACATCGGGTTTAATTGAGGTACAAGTATGGTACATTTCATTTACATGTAGTACTATACGTGTCGTGCTAAAAACAGACAACTCGTTATTTTGTCCGGAATTAAATAAGCAGCCGTTCATTTACATGAATTGTACGCTTGCCAATTATGCTTATTAGGAATTGGCATCTAGGCATAATTAATGCTCATTAGAAATTGGCATAGGCATAATTAATGCTTATTATGAATTAACATTTTGTGTACACATTTTGTGTACACATTTTGTGTACATGTTTGTTTTCATGTTTGTTTACCTATAAAGGAGTTTAAAAAGCTGTATCAGCCTTCTACTGATATATTACTGTATGTATGTATTGCATGTTTACTACATAATATTATTACTGCCTTACTTAATATTGAAGGACGTCGTTCATGTACACAAAGTCCTTCTCTGTAATTGCATTAAAACAAGGAATAAATAAATATCTGAGACAGTTTACCTATTGAAATGTTTACTAGAAGATCCTACAGTATTAGTGCTGGGCGAGTTACCCTGAGTAGTGATTTTTCCCCACTCAAGTACTTGTTTGCGAATAAACTACTCGCGAGTAATCAAAATTTTCACAAGAGGGGATAATGAGAGTCACACGTGTTTATCACCATGTGTTTTCAATCAAAATCATAACGGTAATTTCTCAGCGTGCTTGGCAGAAATTTGGTTTTCTTTATCGCTTAAGTTCCAATTCAAAATGTGCTTTATTCCTCCATGGTAGAATTGAAAATCAATAAAGATCGTTATATCGTAAAACCATCGTAATTTTCATAAGTTAATAATCCCTACGTGTTGCAACGTCTGCCTAGGCACTCGTCAACAATCAATGCTCGCTAACAATCACTACTCGCGAGTAATTATTGCTACTCAGGCTGGCACGAGTACTCGAATAGTTGAAAAACCGCGAGTAGTTTAACGAGTAGTAAAAAATGATCACGAGTAATGACAAAATTGAGTTACTTGTCCAGCACTATACAGTATACTACCGGTTACCGGTATGTAACAATGTTCTCAAGCTACTAGTACTGGTATACAATACAATCACAGAATGTGTACCGGTATGTTGGACTCTTACGTACAGCTCCTCCCACAAGTACATGTACCCTAGTACAACGTTTTTGTATCGTGTTCTCTTTCACCATCCCAGCTGAATCTCTGTATCGTAATGCAATAAGGCCAACGTAGATCCTTTTCAATTTTAAAAGCTTTAATGAGGTTTAAAGGCTTGAGTGTCTGTTGATTGAATGATTGGCTGGGTCTTATCAGCATTATTGCCCCCCCCCCCCCCCCCCCCCCCCTTCGGTCCTAATGAAAAGGAGAAAAGTCGCATGCATATTAATTGAATGATAGATGGTTTAGTGCATACCGGGAATTAATGCATTCCTGGTTATGTCTTCTACTAGTGTGTAGTCTATAATTAATGTGATACATTTAGATTTTCCATTGTAAACTCTGTCCTAATGAAAAGGAGAAAAGTCGCATGCGTATTAATTAAATGATAGATGGTTTAGTGTATACCGGGAATGAATGCATTCCGGGTTTACGTCTTCTAGCGGGTAGTCTATAATTAATGTGATACATTTAGAATTTACATTGTAAACTTGCTATTGGGCTGCTTTAGAAAAATTCCTAAACATCAGCGTGGCTTAAAGGTAGGATACACCATTTGCAGATATTGAAAATATTTACTACCGAATTATTAAGAAATATCTTACTCAATTGAAAGTAAATAATGATTCTAGTCATTCAGCAAAAGGATTGCGCTAGATATCCTGTAATTATTTTATAAAGAAAAATTCGCGATCGCCGGACGGCGATCGCGAAAAAACAAAGATAACATAAGAATAACTGCTCGACGCCGGTTGAAAAAACCCGCTGTTTTTCTTGACATCTATGATTGTAAAACTTCGGACAGGTCAATTAAACAATATTTACTATAAAATACAACCCCACAAATCTACTCATTCATGATAATTCAAGCAATTACCAATGGTGTATACTACCTTTAAGCGCTGTGGCATTTTGTCATTAATTATTTAGTCGAATGTCTTTACTACATGTAATAATAATATGGGATTTCTAAAGCACCATTCTATCTAGATCCTAGTGCTAAGGGCAGCAGGTTAATATCGCGATAGGATCGAAGGCCAGCTCCAGATTGTATGAAACTCATCGCAACTTGCACATGGCATGTCTTTACATGATGATGCATCACAGCACTGCGACATCATACATGCTCCATTCCAATGATGCGTCATGAAATTCATTTCACAAAACATGTTGTACATGTGCCGCGTCGTAGATGAATTTATAGCACAAAACAGTGACTGTTATCGTCTGATATTCAGCAAATTAGTCGTCAAATCTCTTCTCGAAAGGTTTTCAAAACATAAATAAAAATGGCATAAATAAAAATGGCATAATGTGCATAAATTCGTGGACTTGCCCTTCTACCAAACCCTAAACCCTCTACAATCATCCAAAATCAACCAGGTGGCAAGAATTGGAGGATTGAGGCTTATGGCAAAAAAGTGTCAAAACTTTGATTTTGAAGGAATTCATGTGTTGAGGTTAAGGCTGTAAACCTTGCGTTTTTACAATGTATGTTCAGCCATAATGTGACCTGCTCCCACGAAAAATGTAGCAAAATTAATGAAAATTTGAAATTGTCACTGCTGGTTTTGCTCAATATTATATATTTTTTAAATACCGAACCCAATAAATTATATATCATTTTAAAGCTAAGGATTCAAAGATTCTGGATATACTAATATCTGAAAATATCAAAATATCAACTTGACTCTGATTTCGTGGGAGCAGGTCACATGTACCAGTAAATGTAATTGGAGCCCCCACGTACATACATACATACTAGATAGCACCCACACAGCTTCTGGATATCATTGACACTGCCTGGATGTATGACAGTGGTTGATTGGAAGACTTTAAAGGATTGAGGAGGCACATGGCCACCTCTGCTGAACCTCCAGAAGTAACTGTTGAGGCTGTATCCAATTTGAACATAGTGGCAGTTGGAGGATTTTGCAAGATGCTTCTCAGCCATAAGGGCCTGAGGGGTTAGGGTAAACATCTACAAAGATTGGCACCATAGTATCATTTTTGAGAAAATGCTTCAGAGGTTCCTTCAATTAAAGCCCTGTTCGCACTGGACTTTTTTTTATAAAACTTACAGACGATGGGTACTTTTCCCATTTTAAGTCCAGTGCGGACAGCCTAGGACGTTTTTCTCTCAGTTACTTTTCCCGAGTCCAGTGGTTACTTTTACCCGCCAACTGCTGCCCGGGAAAACTTCCCAGGTAACTTTTCCCTAGACGATAAGTCCAGTGCAAACAGCGCGAGTCGGTAAAAGCGGCTCAGGAAAACGTACACCCGGCCCCCAGTGTGATTTCATGCTACACAAGACACCGCGCATGCGCTCTTTGCATTGTTTACGTGCGCGCGCTGATGCGCTATGCATGCACATCGCATCGTGATCACATTCGCATGTGGTTCTGCAAAAAGAACAAAAACAGAAAAGAGCTTTGAGTAGTTGTACTACTACTAGAGTGTCGACGATGGCATCAGTGATCGATCGGACAAAAACCGCGCGCGTGCGAATTGGGTACACCGGGGTCAATGCAGAAAGGTCATGCAAAGCGCCCTCATGAGTCATTATAATGACAGCTCGGCTACTTCTTCCGCGGTCTCGGTAAAATTTTCCAGTATCGAAAGTCCAAGTGCGAACCGTGTCAACATTTTACCATTTTTTATTTTACCATCGTCTCAGTAAAACCTTCCCCCCAAAAAGTCCAGTGCGAACACGGCTTTGGAAGCGTCTCCTGGGATAAATTCAAGAGGTTCCCAGACTGATGCGAAGAATAAGACCTACTGTATGCCATTAATTCAGTCCGAGAGGCATCTAAATTACGGTATCTTTATGCGCTAAGAATTTTGTTTTTGTTAAATGGCAAGACATTTTTACGAGTTCAAATATTGTTAATATCCCCTCTGCAAAATATCCCTGTCAAAACAATTTGTCTGCAAGCTTACAGTGCGCGAGCTTGTATGATTGTGCAGGTCTCTATAAATTGTATGTTATTCTGAAGTTGTGCCGATTGCCTACAGCTATCTGTGGGAAAGAACGATAAAATGTTTTACTCTGTGTGTAGGCGGACTAGATCATATGAATTTAGTCGATTCCTGGATGGAGAAAATCAATACAGAATCTGTTGTTGGCCGCCTTCAGCAGACAAGAAGCAGTGAGGTACATGGATAAGAGAATGAATTGGAGACGATGTTTTTAAAGGTGAACCGAAACGCGAGTTGATTACTTATCACTTTACAGAAATCATATGTTCGAGGAGGAGTATTTGAAACTTGGGTGAGCTCAGGCTGGTCACAGCACAGTTAGTAGGCTCACTTTCAATTGATTTGTATCCAGACATCACGCATTTACCATCGCGCTGTTACCATCGCGGTAGATACTATATATGGTACATGTCTACAAAAATATAAGGTTCTGTGCATACAGCAAGTGTACACTGTTTGCCTTGTGGAGTGTCGTGGCCGAGCGGTTAAAAGCTGGGTTTTCTGTTCCGCAGTGCGTGAGTTCGAGTCCTGGTGTCGACACGTGTGTCCTTAAGCAAGGCAATTAAACCACTATTGCTTCGTCCTTCGGATGGGACGTAAAGTTGTAGGTCTCGTGTGTTGTAAAATTTATAATGTGTGTATATATCTTTCTCATTATAACATTATAAAATTGTATAATGCACGTAAAAGAACCCAGAACACTTATCGCTAAGAGAAGGGGTTTGCCCCGGTGTTCCTGGCTGACACAGCCTCTGTCTACGGGTTTCTTCTGGCTTACGAGCTACAGTGCCTTGAGCGCTTTTGAAGGATCCTTGGTTTCATTACCAGAAAATAATAATAATAATAATAATAATAATAATAATAATTGTCAATTCAAGTACATACTACATTGCACTTTAACATTGTACTGTAGCAATTACTTGCTTTATGCATTGAAATTTATTTGTAATGATCCCCTGCCAAAGGTGTCAGTACCGTAAACATTTCATCAGCAGTGAAAACATTGACAGGAAAATGACAACCAGCTGTAATCGGTCAATTCTTAGTCCTCAACGATCAGAATCGAAAGCCCTTCCAAAATCTCTATAATACTTCCTCTCTGAGTCTAAACCCTGTACAATGATTGCACTCTATTTTTTCTCTTTAAGAAGCTTATTTATAAGGGCTCTGCGATAGACGTCATCGGCATCTTGTAGAGGGTACTCGGATCAGAAGGGGGGGGGGGGGGGGGGGGGTGAGAAGGGGGGGTGTATCACCCCCTTTATTCCTTATTTTAGCAGGAAGGAAGACGGAGGATAGAGGTACTCGGAGAGAAGAGAAATCAATAAATGCCTCCTCCTGGCCTCTGTGATATTTCTTCTTCAGTCTTTGTCCCTCTGTGTCTGCGTTCCTGGCGTCGTGGGATTTATTGTCCAGAACCAAGAGCCCGTATCAAATGGATGGGATGAGATTAAGTGTGCTTCTAAAGACTTTAAAAGTGTACGGTACATGTACCTGTATAGTAGATACGTACTTGTATGACTTCCTGCAACGATAAGTCACAATTCTGTCTTTCCATTAATCATTTCTCAGTCTCATTTGTAAATTGTTCACTGAAAAGAGAATCTCCGTGCACGCATAGTGTTTCTTGTCTTACTTGTGATGAATTTGGGCAGATGTTTTTTTTGTGGGTTGAAGCAGTCCCATGACCCCATCACCTACACATATCAGAGTGAACCGGATTTATTGTAAAGCATGAAAGTGCCATGAAAAAGAAGTGATATTTTAAACAAAAATGCCTAGAAACTTATGAAGACTTTTATTATTTCCAGAGTGTCACGTGGTGTCTTTGCCCATGCCATGACGGAGCATTTAACCCCTTAATGCCGGTATTAATGGCTCACTCACCGGATGAGATGCATGACTGCAAACAGCCTTTGCCCAGTAGCTGCACTGCACAATGGACCCGTGCATGCAGCTGTGGCACAGACCGTGGCAAGGCTAGAAATATTAGGGTGTGCTACCCACAGATGCCGGCCTGAACCTATCTCGGATGGCGATTCGTAAAAAAATATTTTTGACCCAGCACGAGTAAATGAGACACTTTGAGGCAAAAATGAAAATTTTGATTTTGATTTCATCATTTAAAGCTTGTTTAGCTTTAAATGATGAAATCAAAATCTCAAATTTTATTTTTGCCTCAGAGTGTCTCATTTACTCGTGCTGGGTCACATTTCGCCCCTGGGCCCAGTCAATGTTAAAATAATCCTGGCACGAACTGGTTAATGCTAGAATTAACCCCCAGGGTAAATTTTACCGACAGATGTGGTACATAGAGCTCCCCATCACCCACAAAACAAAGTATATTTGTTGACGTACATGCACGTGTATTTATTAATTACTTCCCCATTGAAGCATTCCCAGGAATACACCCTCCCACTTTTCCTTCCTCTCTGATCCACCCCCAAACGGAAGCCGACAACGTGTAGCCAGTTGCCTCGGTCACTGACATGAATCGCAACAAATTCAAGCAAATTTGTTGCAATTTCAAGTGTTTCCTGTTGCACACATGATGGTTTTACCCAGACACCCCCCCCCCCCCCCCCCCCCCCCCCCTCTCACTTCCAATCATTTTGCATCAGTGCTGTTCCTTATCCCTTTTTCTGTTTACCAGGAACAGCATTGATTGATGGAGCAAAACCCATTAAGATTTTACCACTTGTATGTTTAGTGAATCCTCTTAGTGCCCCTCCCTGTACATGTACAGTAGGATACACCATTTGTAATTGCTTAATTTATCATGACTGGGTGGAATTTGTTTTTGTTTTTTTGTTTATAGTATCATTTAAGGGTAGGATACACCATTTGCAGATATCAAAAATATTTACTACCAAATTATTTAAAAATATCTTACTCATTTGAAAGTAACTAATGATTCTAGGCATCCAGCAAAAGGATTGCGCTAGATATCCTGTAATTATTCCCAAAACAATTTTTATAAAAAAAGAATTGCGATCGCCGGACGGCGATCGCGAAAACAAAAAACAAAAATAACATAAGAATAACTGAATAAGATTAATACTGCTGCAAACTGCTTACTGGCTGGAATGACCTGAAATATACAAATCAAATAAGTTAAGAGGGCCTAATATTTCGATCTTAACAAGATCTTCTTCAGAGACTAAATGACTGTGTACAAGAAACAAACATATATAGGGCAACATACAGCATGATGCACATCATGCTGAATAAGAATAACTGCTCGACGCTTGTTAAAAACAAACGCTGTTTTTCGTGCTTTTCTCGGCATCCATGATTGGAAAACTTCGGAAAGGTCAGTTAAACAATATTTACTATAAAATACAACCCCCCAAATCTACCCGTTCATGATAATTCAAGCAATTACCAATGGTGTATCCTACCTTTAACTGACCCGTCCGAAGTTTTACAATCATGGATGCTGAAAAAAAGCTTGAAAAACCGCGTTCATATTTCAACCGGCGTCGGGCAGTTGTTCTTATGTTGTTCTTGTTTTTTTCTCAATCGCCATCTGGTCATCGTAATATTTTTTAATGAAATTTTCCATAACAATTTTGCTGAATGCCTACAGTCATTATTTATCATTATTCGTGAAACGAACTTGAATCCAAGTTGCTTCGCCAATGTTAGAGAAGAAATAACGTAATATAAAATGTCAGCCATGCCAAGTCGACATTTGAGTTGCAGTACGTGTGGCCACTCATACGGGGCTCGCTTTTATTCTCTTTCACCATCTTACCTACATGTACACCTTATTCTAAAGATCTCCCGATCAGATTTTTTTTTTTTTATTGCAAAATATCACTGTCGGCATTTCTTGGCTATCACAAAGACATCCTGAGTGGCCGTGAGCCGTGGCGGAACTCCCACAATACCAACTCTTTTTTTCTTTTATTGAGTCCGGGTTTCTTTATTGAAACGTGACTCCTCCGTAGGGGGAGGAAGTTGGAACGGTAACGTGATAAGGAACGGCAGGAGAGGTAGCTTTGGAGTGAAACTTGACAAAGAGAGGCTCTGTGTCGGATTCGTTGAATGTCGCAGCGCAGGGTTGGTTGTTTGCGAATGAGCAGGCGACCGAGCCCTAAAGACGAGAGATGTTATCAAAAATTAGGTACATGTTAGGTACAATTAGGTCACAATGACCTCTTTTTATTCCAATATGTTGAAATTGGATGCAGTGTTTGTTATAATTAAAGATGTCGAGTATATTCCAACGGAAAATAGAAGACATCTGTTTTAAACCTTGCATTTACACTTTATAATAAATTCCAAAGATTTGGTTTCAACTGGCCGCATGTACTTGTGTAATGGACCTAGGTGTAAATTTGAAAGGAGAGGCAGGATAATGTGTGTTGGTCAATAGAGCATGTAAGTTGACCTCAAAAACGTACAAGACTTTACGAGAAACTAAACTTCCGGGCACATCGAGTAATAGCTTCAACGTGTAAAGCGAGTAGTTTTACTGAAACAGTTTGTTTTGACGCTGTTCTTTTAAATAAATTTTATTTTTCATTTAAATTTACAAAATGTGAATGATATCAAATTAGGGAAATAGATAACGAAAAATAATATTCACGTCATACCGGTACGTACAATGTACGTCATTCCATTGTTCTCGTTCAAGTGCTAATTTTTCTAAAAACGTGTAAAAGCTGGTTTATATTCGCGCAAAAGCGAATGCGAATTTGTAACATCAAGGCAATTTTTCGTGCTGCAAATTTGCACAAGTTGAACACATTTCAACTCTGGCGAATTTTTGCAGCGAATGCTCTGTAGTATCAAATTTGTTGCGCTCCTGCGTAAAGCTGCTGCTGAAGTCTAAAAGAAATTTCCGATTTCCTTTTCTCAAGAAGGTCTTCATAAAGAGTGTTCAAAACAATGTTAACAGTTGTTTTGTTTTTTTGTTTTTGTTTACAACAGAAAAACAAAGAGAAGGTTCCAGAAAGCGGGAGGCGGGGAGACAGAGGCAAAGCCCCAAGAAGCCACGGCAACAGAGCAACGGCTCGCCATTAGTGGATCAGCAGCCGCGTCGCTCCGCACTCATCTCCATCGATAGACTAGCCGTGCCGTGGAAAACAACGGCACTGGACAGGCAACCAAGTGAGCAGCCACTGGTCTCTATCGACAGCGAAAGGTGAGTCTGAGGCAAACGTTGGTGTAATAAATCCTGACCTGGGGCCAATTTCATAAAACATATAAGCACAAAAATGTGCTTAGCACAAACAAGTCTTGCTCAGTAAAAACAGGTTATCGGCCCAAACTCCATGTGTTTTTTCATTCAAAGCAAAAAAGAGCTGAATACCAGTCACAAACAATAAACATCAACTCAAATTTTGGTTTGTAACCCTGTTTTTTACCATGAAAAATTTTCATGCTAAGCAAATTTTGGTGCTTACACGTTTTATGAAATTGGCCCCAGCTCAGATCCTAGAAAATCCGCTAGGAGGTTCTTGAAGATTCTGCTGGTTTGCGACAGGAATCTGAGTTTTTGTTCCCTTGCAGGCCGAAGGTACCGGGAAGCACATCCACGCATTTCCGGCCTTGCTCGCTGCTGACAGACATTCCCGGCCTTGCTTGTTACGGGTTTATGCGTCATCCGGGTTTATGCGTCATCCGTTTTAAATCTGGGGTAAACTTTGCGTGTATAATACGTCCTCCAGCGCGAACTGGTTAAAGTAATGTTTGGCAGACATAAAATCTCACCTGTCAATACTTTTGTCTGATTTGTCTGCTAAGATGCTGGCAACAAATCTGACGTTGTCCCGTTCTCCTGTGACTCATTTAAGCCACAGGCTCATAAATTTCGCATCGTGTGCCTCCTGTATGACATCACCCATACTCAGCAGTGACATGTATAATGTGTGTCCTGTCAATGTACATGTATGTAGAATCGATTTTGTTCGTTCTTAGGATTGCAATTACACATAGTCTTAGACTTGCGACTTATCAGAAACAAACATTTTGAGCATTGGTCTGAAGACGTGTACATTGGTTGTAAATCTGAAAATATAGTTACATGTACAAAATCTTTGAAGTACATTTGTGTACATGTACAAAGTCCAACTTAAATTATCTGCTATGTTTTGTTATGCTATGTTTTGCTATGTACCGTACTTTCTAACTTTTTTCTTAATTTTTTACTTTTTCTTACTTTTTTTTGTCCTTCAACTCCAAAGAAAATTATCTCATTTTAAGAATATTTGTTCATAAGTCTGTTTGACAGCTGGACATGTATGTAATTTACCAAATGGTTTGTGGGTAGATTTTAGATACTACCTCCCCCTTGGTATTGGGATTTGACAAGCTTATTCCTGAGGCAAAACCACCATCTTTTCATGGAGATAGGGTAATGTCTACAATGTGCTTCATTATTGTATCCCAATCAAACGACTGATCTTAAGAGAGTTCAAGCAGTCTAACTTTTCATATGCCACCCCCAAAAAAAAGGAATCCCAAAGAAATGTTTGTGCAAATTCTGAAATGTATCAGGTTTCCCGTCATGCCATTACCCAAGTCATCGCTTTCCATGTCTTGTCCTCCTCGCCCATTCCGTGTTCCTGGATCTGCCTGGATGCATCTGTGCATACTTTCTTCCGTCACTTGAGATTGAACAGTTTGCACAAGCAGTGGCAAAACGTCTTCCATTTCAGTAAATTTACTGCCCACTAATGCTTGTTAGGTGGGGGGAATAGTTTACATGGTTTTCCCTTCCTGGATGTAATTTGTGTAAATGTACATGACCCATTTTAACCCTTGCTCTTCACTCATGGCCTCCGAGGAATGGCTTAGAAAACTGCAAGTAAACTGGGTCATGCTATGAAGCCATTGTGTATTACACTAATAGCAACATGTACCGGTACATGTACATGTATGCCCGTTTAATAACTACAGAAGAGCCCTTCACTGTACATGCAAAGAATCCTTCCAAGCACTGCAGCTGGGGTGATTTGGCATCTTGAGGAAAGTTTAACCCCCCAACTCCCTAGGGTGTGTGCAAAATCATATTGATTTGGGAGGATTTGGGAGGGTTAGTGTGTTTTCATACAAACCTTTTTGATATGGAACATGAGCCATTAAGAAGTAAAAATAGTGTGATTTGTGAACTTTAGTCATGTTTTTCTGAAAATGTTTTTCTGCACCGTTTTTAGGTTTGGCAAGAATACTTGTATTTTAAACAAAATGTTATGTTCAGCATGTTCATTGCCTTTGTCATTATTATCTTGTGACATGACGATCATCTTTGTCACATTATTATCATCACATTGTCACTTTTGTCACATTGTATTTTTGTTCAGTCGTTTTGTCATTTAAATTTTGTAATTTTTCTCATTGTCACTGTCATGTTTGTCTCATTTGTTTCATTGTCTAATTTGTCATTGTCATTTTTGTCATGGTCGTTTTGTCATGGTCGTTTTATCATGGTCATATTGTTGTAATTGTTGTCATCAGTCATTTTCCAGTTCATTCATCTCAAAGGCACATCACATTTTTAATCTAGGCCTGGAAATTAAACATTTTTAATACAAATATTAGAGCAACCACGCTGCATACCCCGCAATAAACAATATCAACACTCCCATATATACCGGTTAATTGTGACTGGCCCAGTCTCACAAGCCTCGTAGCAAATTGAAAAGTCAATCCAATATTAAATTCGTGCACCGTTCCCCAACAATAGCATCTTGAGGAAGGGGAGTGAATGTATTGAAACACACCCCCAGGTTACACCGAGGCGTGTGACACCAGGGTCATTCTAACGCTATGCCATGACATCATCTAGTGATTGAGGCTTTAAAATTTAATAAACGACAGCAACTTAGTAACCGTGATGTGCATTCTTAAAATGTTGCAATTAGAGAGTTTCATCTGGTGCTTCAGAAATCCTGGTTTTCCAACTCGAGTCACATAGATCTGGGTTTGTGGGTTTTTTGTTTTTTGTTATTTTTATTTCTAAGCCGCCACAAGCTATCTTTCACGAGATTGGCCCCTGAGACTTGAAATGCCAAAGAAGGAATATTGGAAAGTATCGGTAGCCGTAGAAGGAATAAGTAGCCAGCGAAAGAGATTTGGGCAAATGATAAGGAATGCTAATCTCGTCCGTTTGATTGCCCTTAGGAATTGAGTACATTTCTGCCATGTTATTAACTTAAAGGTTGACTTCTGTATACTGTACAAGACATGTACCAAACAAATTGTGGCGATGTTACAAATGACAAATATTAAACTCACAAACTCGGTTGATATCAGATTTACGCTTGGGTAATTCTATTATTAACCCTAAGCATCGCACGTCCTAAAATCATCTCTGCAAATTGCAGGATTTTGCAAGATTGAGGTCACTTGGAAGTTGATGCATCGGAGGAATTTGCAGGATTAAGGGTGTTTGAGCTTTTGCCACTGGAGGATAATGCACGATCCAGGTCATAAGGCCTAAACTAAAGCTGAATGATTTTGCAGGATTGAGGTTACTTGGGTAATTATCCAAATGAGGTTTTTTGGGGGGATTGAGGTTATTTGCTACTTTGTACTTTCACACTGCTCATGCTCTATGCACATTCTCCATAGAGCTTCAGTCAAGGTGTAAGTTATGTGTCAAGGATAAGAAATGTTTGCATACCAATTAAGGGTCATGTGTGCAGACCCTTGTTGTAATAGGGCACTTAGCAGCTGTTTGTTCCATATTTGGCTGCTTTATAGCAAATGGTGAACCCACTGCAGGATTTTGCAGAATTCAGGCAGTGGTCACTATTAATAAATATTGGAGGATTTTGCAGGATTCATTATACGGAGTTTTAATGCTTTGGAATTGCAGGATTTTGCAGGATTCAGGTTATGTGTAAGAAAAAAGTAGGGAGTTAGGGTTAAAGGTAGTATACACCATTGGTAATTTATTGAATTGTCATGAATGGGTAGATTTTGGGGGTTGTATTTCATAGTAAATATCGTTTAACTGACTTTTCCAAAGTTTTACAATCATGGATGCCGAGAAAAGCACAAAAAAACAACGTTTGTTTTCAACCGGGGTCGAGCAGTTATTCTTATGTTATCTTTGTTTTTTCGCGATCGCCGGACGGCGATCGCGAATTTTTTTTTATAAAATTATATTTTGTATTTTGGGGAATAATTACAGGATATCTGGCGCAATTCTTTTGCTGAATGCCTAGAGTCATTATTTACTTTCAAGTGAGTAAGATATTTCTTAATAATTCGGTAGTAAATATTTTCGATATCTGCAAATGGTGTATACTACCTTTAAAGGTCCGAAGTTGAAGTGTGACATTTTTCTAGTCCCTATTAATTACCGCAGATCTTTGTAGTTTGTTATTCAAGCATCATTAAAGGTAGGGTACACCATTTGCAGATATCAGAAATATTGACTATCGAATTATTAAGAAATATCTTACTTATTTGAAAGTAAATATTGATTTGTAGGCATTCAGCAAAATGATTGCGCTAGATATCCTGTAATTATTCCGAAAAATATAATTTTATAAAGAAAAAATCGCGATCGTCGGACGGCGATCGCAAAAAAACAAAGATAACATAAGATTAACTGCTCGGCGCCGGTTGAAAACAAACGCTGTTTTTCGTGCTTTTCTCGGCATCCATAATTCTAAAACTTCGGGCAGGTCAGTTAATTGATATTTACTATAAAATACAACCCCCTAAATCTACTCATTCATGATAATTTAAGCAATTACCAATGGTGTATCCTACCTTTAATACGGTAAGAAGATAAATGTGTGGTTAGAGGGTTAACACTGTGTTTAAGACTGGATAGAGTCTGGATGCAAAAACAGCTTTAAGACTTCAATCAATCTTAAACAAAGTGTTTAAAGATAGGATATTTGCAGATATCGAAAATGTTTACAACCGAATTATTAAACAATATCTTACTTTATTTGAAAGTAAATAATTATTCTAGGCATCCAGCAAAATGATTGCGCTAGACATCCTGTAATTGTTTTGAAAAATTGAATTTTATAAAACAAATTTGCGATTGCCGGACGGCGATCGCGAAAATAACAAGAACAACTGCCCGGGCTGGTTGAAAACGAGCGGTTTTTTTTGCTTTTTTTCTCGGCATCTATGGTGATATTTAGAGCGGTGTTTCACCTCACTTTGTCCATAGTTTAATGGCCTCTTCAGTGTATTCAAGTGGTGTGGATTATAATAGGGCCTTGATGGTCCCTGGATGAAATTGATCCAGGAAACAAGTGTGTTTGTGCTTCTTGGAGAGCTTCTCGCACTTTAGTGTGAAATTGTATCTATGCACTCAAGAAAAAAAAATTACATCTTCTGTAGCAACAGCAAATTTGTAATCCTGTTATTTCAACTCGCAAGAGATGGAAAGAAACAAAATCATAATTTCAACATTTGTTCCTCATTTCATCTTCAAAATTGACATAAATCTTGTAATTTGTCTTGTATACGGTTATGCCAACCTCATCCCCAGGGCTTATACTTTCTTTTCAGTCTTGTTTCCAGTAGTAAGCCCTGGATTGAAAACTCACTGCCTGCATGCTAATTTGAAACAGCAATGGCATGCTGTTTTTATTTTGACATTGATGCACGTGCATTTGAATGTTTAATGTCAATTACAGTATCTCGTCCCCTCCACTTAAACAAAATTCATTCATGAGATGATACTGAATATTGGCTTGATAAAATAGTTTTACAAAATTGGAAGGAAAACAAATTGTTGTTTTTTTACCTCCCATTGCATACATTGGTCCATTTGTTGGCCTGGAGCTAGGTGTATATTTGTTCAGCCAGTGACACCTTTGTAGAGGTCATATGTCCCTAATACAGTGACTATGTGACACACATAACACCTTCCTCCCTCCCACACACTAGCTGTGAGACTGCATCTCAGCTTCCAAAGAGTATGAATAGGGACACACAAATTCCTTTGCAGTATTTTAAAGTTATCGCTACGGTAGTATACACCGTTTGCTTTTGTTTTAATTTTCGAAAATGGATGAGTTAGGGAATTCATATTTGTGATGCGATCTGTGAAAACCTGTCGGATGTCGCAAAGTTGCAAATCCCATAAAAGCAACACACACAGCCAAAAAAATTATAAAAATTAAAATTAAAATTAAAAAAAAAAATTAAATTTATTTTGTATTGCTATTTTTGTACCCTATCGTTAAACGCTGTTTTCTTCGAACTTCGCATCGCCAATAATCGACTTTTGATGTAGAGGTCCTAAAGACCTGTTTGAAAAAGCATTAGAAATTTATTTTGCCACCATGTGGCGAGTTTTCACAGATCGCATCACATTTATGGTAAATATTGTGACGCTAACCTGTTTAAATTAAAATGTTGTGTTCATAGATGCTGGAAAAAACAAGAACCTTAATGCTGTTTTTGTAGTCTGGTTGACTTTCTTCATACGAAACGGAGCAATTTATAGCAGTTTTGAAAGATTTTGGTGGGTGGTTGATTTCGAAGGATGGTTGATTTTGGAGGATGCATTGTGTCGAGAGCTGATGAAACACCAACTGGTTTCATTTAACATCGCGCAGCACGTGCGTGCTAATTTATAATGTATTACGAGTTGTGATCACACGATCGAGGAATATACAAAGTGTACCCTCATAGCGGAGACGTGCACATGTACCGTATCTGCGAGACGGGTGTTTGAAGCAAAAAGTATAATTGTTGATCAAAATCGTTGGAAATTATTCTTGATTTGTTTTGACTTTTTGACTAAAAAGTATTTATAAATTAATTGTTTAAAACCAACTCATGGGTCCTGATGGACATTGACCCATTTAAAATTACCCTCGCCTCAATTTGACTCGGGTCCGTTAACGCTTCCAGGCTCCTGAATGTACCACAGCCCAACAAATACTATTATTTATTTCATTATTTAATCTCACTGCAATGCGGAACCAATCAATCTGCTGAGATTGTACACATACATGTACAAGACAAGATAAAAGGGGATTTTTTTAAACAAAATTTGGGTTCTTATCAGTAGACAGACTGTGTTCAGACTCGGTGGTTGTACCGGAACACGTAGTAATTCTCCTTGTTAGCACGTAAGGAATATCGATGATTGCGTAGATTACAATCAGCGTCGGCCCCCTTCTAAACACAATATTCACCATGAGGTATACAACTTGCCTCTTGTTAAAATAAACAGAGACATGCAGCAGACGTGTTCAAGTGTCGTCAGTGTTTGCCTGAAAGGTTTTTGTATGTCTGGGGCTTGTTTTGCTGTTCCTGAGGCAGAGACTGTTGAATCTGATAACATACATGTACATGTTGTCGCCATCATTTGTACAATTAATTTGTGCATAATCACTCCAAAATAAAAAGTAGTGACCTACCGGGCAATAAATTGTTAAAATCCCGTTAACCCTATTCCTCCCAGACACAGGGCAGTCAGTGCATCAGCTACAAAATCTGGTGCACTTTGATGCAGTTAGCTGTCAACAACAGTGCATAAACGACCACAGTCTAAGACTATGAAAGCTAATCCCTCTAGAACAATGCCAGAGATGGATTCTGCTGCCTTGGGTGACCGCAGACTCTGAAGCAGTTTGACCTTGAGATTTCTGACCTGATGGAAGTCGCTGCACTCTGCAGCCAAGTCACTTTGACAAACGATGCAATCTGATGCTTTTGGCAGGGTTCCTAGCCAAAATACCCTGGTGGGTTAGGGTTAATATACCCTTAACCCTAGCCCACCTCAACCATTTAAAATCCTCTGGGTGGTTTTGGAGGATTGAAGCTGAATGGCAAAAAGTGTCGGTTGATTTCAGAGGATGCATTGTACCGAGTTGGATGTTGTGGTAATGCCATGTGGTAACTCTCCTTAGTGGGTTGTGTGGTTCTAATGAGAATTGTTGACTCGAAAATGTACACATTTACCCGAATTTGCAGTGGTTATGAATACTCCTAATCTGGCGGACACTGAGTAAAAACACTTCATTATTTTCTTCTCCCAAAACTATGCAATGATGTAAAATTGTCGAAGACGTTTGCAAGTTTATCAATCCAACATTAACATTTGCTGTAACACCCCCCCCCCCCCCCCCCCCCCCCACCCCCGCCCCCCTTCCTTTTCCATTATCACAATATTGTTATGTCTCTACCTCCTTGACCCCCCTCCCCCCTTTTTTATCAATTATTTCCCTACCAGTAGGAGGTGTTATGCCATGTCAGTGTTTATAAAACTGAACAACGTCTGGAATTATCCAAACAATTTCCAGCCATTTTTTTTCTCCTCGGGCTCCCCCTAGACCCATGGCAATGGAGAAAAAAATATAATTAGTTTAGGTGATGTTTTGACTTGAGCTGGCATTTCTTAACGGGAGTGACGCATTTCAGACACCCACTCACAGCCAATTTTCTCCCAACGCCCTCATTTACGCGTTAGGCGCCGGAGCAATTGCGGGAAGCGTTAATATTTTTTTGAATGACTCTGAAGAATAATATGTACTGTACGGTGTGTGTGTGTATGTACCGGTACTTTGTAAAATGTATTTTGATTGAATATTTTGGAAGAGTTTATTGTAGTTTTCTTAAGTATGTAATTCTAGTGAATCCACAAGAAAATGGGAAGGGAAGGAGTGAAGAAAGGGGGAGGGGGGTAGAAAGGGGGAGGGGGGTAGAAAGGGGGCGGGGAGGTGTAGAAAGGGGGGTATTTACAATGTACCACAAATGACATGTACTGTATTTTCAAAAAAATTGTGATGACCATAAAACCACGACCTCGTTAATCAAAAACTTTTATCCTGATTGCTAGCAATGTGCTGACGTAAATGCAGAGACTACTCGGCCCCACACTGCCTAGGGAAATTAGAAGATGCCTGCCTGGCATAACAAATAGACATTTGTACAATTTTAGGTCATGCATCTTGGAATGTGTAGAAAACTCCGAAAGGAAGGGCCAAATGCCTTTTTTTTTAACACTTTGAAACACTGAATCTGGATAAAAAAAAAATTTGAGCCACTTATGCACATTGTACCTTCTTCCAAGTTGGGTATATGCAGCTCTCAAATTAGTCAAATTTGTAGTCTAAAATTTGCTGTTAAAGTTATGGTACCACGTACGGTAGCAATATCCCAAGATCGATGTGGGAATATTTCATGTAGATTCGAACTCTGTACATGTATATCTGCCTAAGAACATTGTCAAACAACACAGTTGGTTTACTGGACATTTTCCTGTCTGGAAATTTAATTGGCTCAATCCTCGATCAGCGTCTTCTTTTTCCTCATTTTTTTCGTCTGCCCCTCCCCCCTCCCCCCCCCCCCCCCCCCCTTCTCTTCTTTTCCTTCCTGGTGACATCTTGGTTTACTACGGTCTCTTCCCACTCATCGCCTTATTTCATCTTTCCAATCGGATCTCTCCCCGGTTCCCTTACTCCCTGGTTCCCTTACTCCCTGGTTCTCTTATTTACTCTCTGATTTTTTCTCCTTTTTGCGAAACAGACCAGTGTACAATGTGTGTGTACATGTATGTATGAACAATCTGGTTTTTTTCGTTTTTTTGATGGCATCGAATTCAGACAAAATTAATCATGTACTGTAGAACGTACTGTAATTTATGTAAGTACTGCCGCATGCACGCTCAGGTACAATGAATTTTGACATACATTGGACATACGTTGGTTTCCAAAACCGCAATTTATTTTAACATTAGACCTTTCTCTCTTTTTCCCATGATAACCTCCCTTGTGATATTTTGGTTCTTCTTTTTATTCGTTTTCCCATCAGGAAGACAACAATTTGCGGCACATTAAACGATTTTTATTTTTTTTTCCTCGACCGTATGAGTGATGATTTCCCCAGGGCATCGAGGGTAATATTGTCCAAATTGTGACATTTCCAGAGAGGGCAGTGTTCGTCTCGAGTTCGCCGCATCAATTTTGACAGTTGTTGCGATCATGTTTGGCTGAAGACAGTTATTGAAGAATAGACGAGGCCTTCACGTACACCCAAATTGCATTTTTTTTTTACCAACATATTTTAACTTTGGCAAATTTGTGCAGTCAATACTGTGACATCGTGCAAAGTATATGAACTGTCCTTTAAGTTCAGACTGCAAAATTCATTAAAAGTCAATCGCAAGACCCATTTTCAAATTAAAATAGTAGAAAATAAGAGTGTCTTAAACTTCACTTTTGCCGATTCCTTAATGTTGTTTTTCCTTTCTCTGTGAGTGTGAGGTTATTTTCGTTTGGCCTTTACCCACTTTTGTTTGTTAGCTGTGACTTCTTGGCCCGTGCTCTTAAACCATTAACTCCCTTTAGTGACGTAAATGCAGAAACTTTAACGTCATAAGATTTGACAACTAAGAGCTTTTAAGAAAACCTCTCTTTGCATATTGGATTTCCATCCAGACAAACATTACATGTACATGTACCTCATCATGTACGCGACGATTATTTTCCAATTTGTTTGAAGCGAAGAAAGACAAAGAAAGGTGCATGTATTTCTTCTCACGGCATCTTTCATTTCATTTCATTTCATTTATTATTTTGCAGGATTACAAACAATACAAATATGAATACACATACAAAAGTTGACAACAAAAATAAGAACAAGACAAAGCAAGACAGATTACAAAAAAAACACCCTGAAGACGATATAACAAGAAAAACAACAATGCACACCCTTGCAGGATTGCCAAGTAAGCAAACCAAATTACTATCGAGTGGCTCTCTCTTTAAAGTGCGACTTCTGTAAAAAAATATATAATAAAATTTAAAACCAGAAAATATAAATTATCATAAAAAACATGGAGTCGCGCTAGAATAACAAATTCCCTGCAAAAGTGGACATGGTTAAAAAGTGGGCAATTTACAATTTTGTTCAAACAAGCATCACAAAGTACTACAAGATACTAAATACACTGTAGTGCTCAGATCTTTAGCCCATTGTTATACCTAGGACATTAGAGTCAAATATTGATAAATGTTTTTAACAATGTACATGTAGAATGAATCCAGCATATGTGTCGGTATGTTAAAAAAAAAGACCTAAATGCAAGACAGACAAAAAGAAGTATTACACCTACCAAGGAAATATTTGAATTCAGTGTTTGTGCTTGTCTTTGTGACAGCGGAGTGTATACTCTAGAGAATGGACCGTTTCATGTTACAAGTGTAAAAGCACTTGTGTTAAGGCACTAACCTAAAGGGTTAGAGTCACTTTTGGCGATGACTTATGTTTTGCTTTCATGAAATGGTGGGTACCCTGAGATTTATGTATTGGAGAATGTAGAATTGGAGGACGTACACGTACACAAGGTATATGTTACTACATGTATTGCATTTAAAACAAGATTGGATGTCAATACGTGCAACATTGGCATTTCGATTAAAGTTGATTAATGAAATTAGTCTCGTGAAAAAAAAAAAGAGGGGTGTTTTTAGCGGTTTTGTAAAGTGACACAATGATTGATGGGTAAATCAATGACTTGTGGCCATAATTTGACCGGTGACTTGTGGCCATAATTTGACCGGTTGCAGCTGGACAGAAGGCTGACCAGGTTGACCGGTACTGGTTTATGGTTACGTTCATTTGATCAGCCCCTTCATTGATTACCGGAAAGTGAAATTGCCAAGACTGTTTTTTTTACAGATGAGATTTGAAGGTTTGCATGGTGAAAAGGTAATAAGTTAAAGCGTGGAGAAATTCCTCCATGGTTAAGGGTAGGATACACCATTTACAAATATTTAAAAAAAAAAATTATTAAGAAAGATCTTACTTATTTGAAAGTAAATAATTATTGCGTGAATTGCGTGTATATTATGTTCTCCAGCGTGAACTGGTTAATAACGTTTTTTATTGGCAGCTAATGGTTCTCTTTATTCTGTTTTCTCTTTGCCTTTACAGTGAGGATGAGTTTGATATCGTAGCCTTGTCGTCTGCACCCTCGCAGGTAAGGGCAAATATTGTTGTGGTTTTCTGTAACATTAGACAATGTTCTTGTAAGCATTTGTGTGGGATGGATACATTATTATTTCTGGTAATGAAACCAAAGATCCTTCAAAAGCACTCAAGGCACTGTTCGTTGTAGCTCGTAAGCCAGAAGAACCCCGTAGACAGAGGCACACAGCCAGGAACACCGGGGCAAACCCCTTCTCTTAATAGCGATAAGTGTTCTGAGTTCTTTTACGTGCATTATACAATTTTATAAATTATACAACACACGGGACCTACAACTTTACGTCCCTCCGAAGGACGAAGCAATAGTGGTTTAATTTCTTGTTTAAGGAACAGAAAACCCAGCTCTTTATCGCTCGTAGTTATCCCACGAGCTCGAGTGAAACACGGAATAATGTAGTGCATCTGTTTCCCATCTCTCACGAAGGCCGATGGCCGATGGCTGAGTGGTGTATAGGACACAGACGCAGGAAGCCTCAAAGTCCCACTCGGGTGCAGTGTACTTTTGTCGAGCAATTCCCCAATGCTGCCCTTATACCTCACACTACCCGGCCTTCCATCGCATTATCCAGCGACTATTGACATCAATCCCACTCTATTGAGTATTGCTGGTCGTTTCTGACATCCAATTTCCTCTGAAACCTTGACAGATGCATGCCGATCCGCCAGCTGGCTTGTATTCTCAATCTCATTTTTTGTTGTATTTAATTTTTAAAGGGAAAAAGGAAGTTCTCTCCATTTACAGCTGTAGTTGTGATGGCAACATTTACATTTGTAAAACATTTTTGTGTCATCTAAACAAAGTTTTTGTGACACTAACCAGTCCTAAAATCTATGTACATGTACTCTATGACCGTATGTGAGTTCAAATTTGTCTGCATTTAAATAGTGGACGTGGAACAATAGGGTCGACAGTTGACAGATAGTCCACGATTTTTTAATTGTGTACAAAACCTACGGAAGGCCTTTCAAAAAGGTACAAACAAAAGAGGGACAGTAGAGGGTCTACAATGGAAGGTGTTTACACACGTGTGTGGGTAGACACCCAGTTATAGGGGACAGTTTATTTTGTTTTGAAAGTCAAGCACATTTTTTCAAAATGCTCCTATTTCAACCAAATTTATTTCCTACTGGTAGGTTGAAGTTTCGACCCAATATACCCTATATTATATCCTGACTCTGTACAATAACTCTAAACCACATCCTAACCCTAGTTTTTGAGTAATTTCAAAAACCTTGTTGTAATAGGGCATTTAGCAGCTGTTTGTTCCATGTAGATCAATGGTGAACCCACTGCAGGATTTTGCAGGATTCAGGCAGTGGTCACCAGTAATAAATATTGAAGGATTTTGCAGGATTCAAGTTACATGTACATGGAGTTTTAACACTTTAGAATTGGAGGATCTTGCAGGATTCAGGTTATGTGTAAGAAAAAGGGTGTAGGGTGTAAAGTTGACAAATATTATCTACACTTTCAATCATAACCCAACTCAGTACTGTACCAGAAGTAAGCCTGAAAAGTTTCAAAAGTGTTTCAAATTAAAATTGTAAAATCATGCCAAAATAAATGTATCTGTAAGTGTTAATCTTACATCGAGCAGGTACACTCTGAATCAAGTTACTAGAAATACCAACAGTTTATTCTTAGCTTTACTAAATAAAAGTAATGGATTGAACATGTACTTCAGTTGATGTGCCACTCTGTAGCTTTCTTCATAATATGAGGTTGTCTGTTTAGACAATATTTTAAAGTTTTTTCGCAGATATTTCTCGGTGGTTGGTCATGTAGGAATTAGGCTGCAGTAGCATTGAAAGACTTATCTGCTGCGAAAATGTTGTGAAAAGTGATGTGGGCGGCCAAAAAAGGTTACTTTATTGTGCCGATTTGGAAGACAAACAAACACTATCCGAAAGCAATTTCATGGCATCATATATAGTGTCAACATTTGAGCAGGAGTATTTGTTTAGTGGGTCCCGGCCTCATCTCTGGGAAAGAAAAGGCAACTCTCCAAAGATTGTGTTACAGGGCGCGAGAAGCCAGTGTGAACTGAAAAACAAAATGGACAAGATAGCTTTTCTTGAAGATGTCGCTTTTAGGTCGTGAGCAGACCAGTGAAAGGATCTGGACGGCTAGCTCTAAGCCTCTAGCTGCTTCATTGGAAACCTGATACGAACATAGATCTCATGATTCTTTCTCGAGACTGATCAAAGAAGTGTGGAAGTTGCCCCCCCCCCCCAAGAATTTGCATAAAATGAGGCAACCGACATTTCATATTAGGTGGGAACAACTTTAACGTGCAATCCAAACATTTGCTTCACATTTTTTTTTTCAAATTGTGACTCTACAAATTTTAAATTGAAATCAAAATCGTAGAATATTATTTTTCGGAATACACAGCATTTACACTCGTAGCTAAATCTGTTGTCAGGTTTAGTTGTCGAACCTTATTCTTTAGATTTTGAGAACTTTTGCGGCTTTAAACAATAACAATGTACAAATGACAAATGGTACATTTACATGTACACTAAAACTTAAGTAGGCCTAACCATTTTCTTTTTCTGCACATTCCTCCGATGCATCAACTTCCAAATGACCTAAATCCTGCATACACATTCTTATTTAGCTAAACGACCAATAACAGCACGCTCTATTTCCAAAAATGCGTCTCTGAGGGCCAAGGGCATCTTTAGAAATGACCTGCTTTCCACATTTTCCTCAGTCAAAATGACAGCAAGCCTTGAAGGAATAATTTCACAGGGAGTTTATAGAATCATCAATATCTCTAATTGAAGTAAGCTTTTGGATAGTTGCAAAAGCTGTATTCTTTCCCTTTAATAATAATGTGTTTGGGTGAAAACTTAACGGGGATAATCTGTCTTTGCCACATCCGCACGAGGTTAATTATTGTCGGACGAGGCACGCCTCGACAGGTTCGGTCTGCTTTAATCGCCGACTAACTCGATCAAAGATCCGATTACATCCTTGTTTTAACCAACGGGGCTTTATGGGCCGAGGAGGAAAAGTCAGGTTACACCACACCCTCCCCCCTACCAATTATTATTCATTGAGTGATTGCGCCGTGGCCCAGTTTTAACAAGGTTGCTGGCGTGAGTTTTCGCTCTTATAGTCTTTGCTCTATCTTCGCAGCTGCTTAACTGGGATTATTTTTTTTTTGCTTTGGGCCGTCACTTCGAGATGATTTCTTTGCCATCGGGTGTCTGGAAAAACAGGGATGAATCATAATTCCTCGGCTGCTCAGACGAGTGTCGATTTTCCCCTGCCTTTACCCCCCCCCCCCCCCCCCCCCCCCCCTCCTCCTCCTCCTTCCCCTACATCATTTTGCATTATATGAGGTGCCGACAAGAGATGTGAAAAAAATGTGCATGCAATCCAAACATTAATGTGAATAATGGCAGCAGGGAAGCAGCTGTGAATCTAGGGTGGATTTTTTTGTTAGGGGGCACCCGAGGGTGCACCAATCCTAATGCAAAAAATTGAAAACTTGATTCCATGGTTAATTTGACCTCTCTTGAAAAATTATGCATAACTCTTTCAAACATTATCAGATTTTGGCATTTGTTGTCTAATTTTAAAGTGGAAAGATGTATCTTCCAAACCACACCTATGTTTTTTATATTGGTTACACATTCTATGTGTGGCATTCTGTTGTATTTTAACGAAACTCGATTCGAGGCGGGTTCAGGGCAATGGTACCGGGAAGCTCACCCACGTGTTGTTAAGACACAGTACGTTTGTCAGTTGTGTATTTTTATCGTTTAGAGCAGCAATTGTTTTTTTTAATCTAACGAATAGTGCTTTAACTAACCTGACAACATTTTTGCTCTGTGAATGCTGTATAATCCAAGAAAATAATATTCTATGATTTCAATTTTGAACCAACTACTCACAAACATTTCAAAAAATGCATCTGTAAGACACATTTTTGGACTTCTTTTATTTTTTATTCAAAATGACAGCATGCCAGAAGGAATAAATTCAAACAGAGTTTAGAGTTATCTTGTCTATCATAGACACAGAATTCCGTGATTCAAAAAATCTGAGAAATCGGATCTCAATTCCTATCCCAACTGATAATGATAACCAATATCAATGTTTCCCCCTTTTCCTCTCTCGTTTTCTTGGCAACATTAGACGACAGAGAATCTACGACAACAGCTTCTGAAAGATGGCTTCCGATTGGACGAAATTCCCGACGACGAGGAGCTGGACCTTATACCGCCGCGGCCCATGAACGAACGCTGCATCTGCTGCCAAACCACGCAAGTCGCCTGCTCCATCCAGTGACACTAGAGGGAGCCCTAGGCGAATCGCGTCCGTTGGCTGGCTAGCTGCATCATTTGTGTATATTAAAGAGAATTTTATAAAAAAACATATTGTGGTATAAAGTAATGTGAATATTACATAATTTACTCCAAGAAAGCTGGTATTTATTTAGCTTTTGACTGCTCGGAATGTTCTTGTTCCGAGGGTAAAGTGAAGATAGTTTGACCACTAACTATCTCTGTAAAGGTAATGGTACCGTGTTCTTCCATTCATTTGCAGTCGATCTTCTCTACAGTGTGATTTATCATCATGTCCATCTTTGATAAAATATGCTGATTAACATTTTCCCCAATTCCTCATGAAACCTAAATAGTGATTTCAACAGAAAATACGACAAAGTGTGCCCGCGCTCGGAAGAAACCCCCCCACCCCTTCCCCCCCTCTCCCCCCACCCCTCCCCCCCCCCCCCCACCCCTCTCTCCCCTTCACTCACCCAAACTTGTCACTGTCTATTGACATAAAAAACATAATGTGCTGCACGATCTGCAGTGTAGTAATTGTTAGCTGAATTGAGGCACGTTTTCCAGCCTCCACTATTTTTCCACATTTCTATATGTGTACATGTACATGTACATGTCATGTAGGTCCCAGATACATGTAGTATTCATAGTCGAGTCTACCCATCCAATGTACAGATAACTAGGCTGTCTCTGCCTAATAGTCCAACCATGGCGGAATCAAAACACAGTGTTAGGGTAAGACTAAGGCTCCTCTGGGATTTAATTGGATTTGTGGAATCCAGGACTGGTGGTAATTAACCGTCAAATGGAAGGACGCAGGATTCCTGTCTTGTTCTGTAGGGCTGTATTCAAAAAGCTTTTTGGTAGTATAAATATATACAAAAATTAATAACGTACAAAGCTGAGATGTTATTTTAATTGTAAGTTTTTGTCACATTATTTTCGGATGCCACTTCATTTAGCAGGTTGAAGCCCTTGAAAAAAAAAGGTATTTCCATTTTCCACTGAAAATACTGTTCAGTTTTTGTTAGATTTCAAAGAAAACTACATTTACACAGTTACATCATATTAATTTCAAGCTTGTGAAAAAGAGAAACAAATTGATATTGTCACATAATTTTAATGTAATATTACATTTATCATTCCAAGCTCATTCATTTTCCTAGGTTGTACTTTTTTTCTGTGAATTACCAACATTCCTTTATTACCAAATGTGACTTTCAGACAATTGCATATCACAACTTCTTCTGTGCGAGAAAAACAAATAAATTTTGAGCTGTTTTTCTATGCGTCATGTTAAAGACGTGTAGCATAGGTTGGAAATGATGCCGGGATTCTTTTTGTCCCAAAAATGGGAAAATCACTACTCGCCTAGCACAAGTGAGTGACAAAACTCAATGCTTTAACCTGTGACTATAAATTGCCGAATTTTGTTGGCCCATCCCACAGAAATTTTGTTTCAGAAAATGATGTCACTTTGATTCACAATATTCATTGGTTTCAATTTTTCGCTAAGAAATATTTTCTCGCAACTAAAAAAAAAAGGTGAATGTATATAATTATGTCAGTAGCATTCTCGTAGAAAAGTGTTCGTTATTTATTTATAATTTGTTGGTGTAGATTATCAAATTGGAGTACTAAACCATTGTACTGCATAAAATGCGCCTTTAAAACAAGTGTTGGCAATAATTCTATTAATGTCAAAGAATTGTAAATAACAAAAAAGAAAGAAAACAAAAAAGAAAGAAAACAAAAATAGTTTTCAGTTGTTGTCCCAGTGCATGTACAGTACCTTAGCTGATTATTGTATAGATGTACAGAAGTATTCATACAAAATGTCCAGACGAAATCTGGACATTGTAAACTCAACTTCCAAATGGTTTTGGTTGAAATGTTCCAGTAGATATTCCTTTTAAGTAACTTAAAAAGTGTTGAAATATAGTACATTCTACTACTACATGTAGCTACATGTAGCTACATGTACATTACAAAAATGATTTGTCTACTGTTTTGTCGATCTTGTAGTCGGCACTGTGTTTGGTTTCTATTACTGGTTAACGCTAAGACTCAAGTAATGATGAACAATATTTTGACCATTATTTGTGATGCATATTATTTAGACTGTTTCTTTTTCTTTTTTTCCCCTTTTTTCTTTTTTTATTTTTTTTTTTTTTATTTTTTTTTTTACTGCTGAATATCGATAATATTGATTTTAATTTCAAAAGAAAAAGAGGCATTTGTAACTCACGATTATGAATTTACCAATAATATTTTAATTAAATTATCATTTTTTTATTTTAATAAAACAATCATCGCTATTCTGATGCTTGGGAATATCGTGATGTTGTATAATTCTGTGTTGGGATTGTATTTTAAGGCACAATGTATTATTGCAACTCTGTCATAATGAGGACTCAGTTTCTAAACTCGTGCTTGGAGCTCAGTTATTGTTGGCCAGTTTTACTAAATAATGAAATACATCATTTCAGTGTAAACTATGTGAGTACTGATTAGTGTTGAGAATTCTATTTCAGTGTGGCTCAGTCAGAAGTATTATGTGTATCGAAACATGAAACAATGGAAGTGAAAAAAAGTATTTGACAGGTTCAATTTGCTCCATAAATATAGAAAACACTTTCCCTGTCCTACATGCATACGTATTTGGGTGTTCCGATCAAAAGTTACGTCAAATTTATTGAATTACTGAGCCCAATTTCTTGGCTATGCTAACGACAAAATTACGCTGTGTGTGCTAACTCTGTAAGCACAGAATCCTTAGTTACGGGATGTACGCATGCGCAGAAGCCAACGATTTTTGCTAACGCGGGAAATACGCTTACTGTAAGCACAAAATTTGTTGATACAGTAAGCAGGGATTTTTTGCTAAGAGGAACTGATTTGGCAAAGCACAATACAGTAGGTACCGGTACTTAAAGTTAGTTGGCAATCTCCTTTCATTCACTTTGTTTTAAAATCGACTACATTGACATATCATCCCTTTAACCAGTTCGCGCCGGATGACGAATATAAACGCAAAAATTTCCCCAAATTAAAAACGGATGACGAATATATACGCCAAGTTCAAGTTCGGAAATGTATGTCAGCAGCGCGCAAGGCCGGAAATGCGTGGGTGTGCTACCCAGCACTATAGGCCTGAACACGCTTCGGTTCGAGTTTCGTTAAAAATAATCCCGCCCGTCGGCTCGGCGATGTTAAAATAATCCCGGCGCGAACTGGTTAAAACTATTATTTGTGAACCTAGATGTCCAAATGAGATGAGAGAAAACGTGTTGAACAAAAATATATTCTTTTAGTGTATAACAAGTTGATATTTAAGACAATAGGAGCTAGTATGTTTAATATTATTTCTCTAAATATATCATTTGTTGATAAAAACATTACATTGTAATATGAGTTGAACATACATGTACAATTATTTTGCTATGGTTTGATATTACACAAGTCTGTGGTAGTGGCTACAGCCATTTTCCATAGATTTGTGTGTAGTTTTAAGCCGTAGCCAAGTAATTCAAACGCAGCCGCACACTCTCATGTAAAGATTTTGGGTTTTATCATTAGATGTTCAAGCGAGGGCAGCAGATAGCTTTTGCAGTTCTTGTACTACATGTACCAACTTAAAAGCTTGCCTATTTTGCTCATCTAAATCATGCAACAAACATCTTGTTTGATTTCTGTTGGGCTCAAATGAAGGAACTTGGCAATTTTTCAAATTGGTGCTCTATTTTAAACATACGCTTGTCACAAAACCTTTCTCATGCAGAGCAACATTCTAGATTCTTTTTTTGATGCAACTTCAAAAACTGAAAATTTCTTCAAATAACAGAATTCATTCAATAACTTATAATTTTTCTGAAAGCCTTTGCCAGTAAGCAATCAATCTTGCTCTGTCTTTTACAATTTGGGGAAAAAATGTTGAACATGTGTGTTCAAAATCCGAACAATTATCTTTTTCTTTCATTTAGCATTGTGCAATTCTTTAATTTAAAACAAAAGAATTCCTTTAAAATTTCCAAGATATTTTCATTGTACATTTTTGGTATTTGTAAACAGTAATTAAATTTGTTAAAGACCACCTCAATTATGCCAAGGAGCAACCGAGGCATTTACCCAACCTTGATTTCACTCTAGCTTTGGCTTCATGTGAGTCTTTTGACTGTAAACTGCCTTCAAAATGATTTGAGACAAAGCTAGAGATGAAGTAGAGATTTCAAGAATGACCTTGGCTGGTCAGTAATGGCCGACACTTTTTGAGAGCATTTTTCCTGCTTTTTAAGTTTAATTTTATATTGTTAATTTTGAACTATGGCAAAATTGCGAGCATGCCAAAACGGTTTATTCTTATTGTGTAAACTGTTTGAAATATCAGTTATGTAGATACTTTTACGATTGTGTACAATCTCTAAATAGGATTGTAGGGTATTTAACGACTTTTTTCTTTAGATCATTGTCTTTCATGTTTTCGTTAGTGTTGGAGTATATTAGCTCTAGACAAACAAAACCTTTAAACACAAACTTTAGAAATCTGATATGTTATTCTCATGTCTCATAGTTTAGACTTTTACTGGAGATTTTGCATGAATTTAATTGTCATCACTGCTACTTTTTTTCCCTCAAGTGTGATGGTTTCAACACGGTTATTATATAGCAAAACAAAGAAATTTTGCCTCCTATTCATATTTTGGATGTAACAAAAAAATATTTTTAAAAATCCATAAAACTGAGGGGGAAACACAGTAACAGGGAAAGACAAATTTGGTAAAATAAAATAGATGGCATCATAGAATATCACAAAGGAATAACTGTATTAATATGGTGCTGAAAATGTCCCCACTGCTTGCTATCTGTGCAATGTTTAATTAATTAATTAATTATTTAATTTTATTTGCTGCATGCTTGTACAATTGATGATTTAATTTGACATGATTGAATTTGTTGCTTTATTTTGTTGAGGTTTAAACAAATTGGTTAGTACAAATGTATATGAATGTAAACAAATTGAGGCTAAGGAATTATAAGTACTAAATAAGACAATAAATTGTGAAGCATTAAAAGGTAATTTTGTTTGCTTGATGTGGTTTTTGTGATTTGTCTCAGAAGTTCTAGAAATGAAGCCTAATTTGGGCCTAAACTATTTGTTTCTGAACAAAAATGAAATTTGTAAGGGGTTAGCCTTGCATTTTAATTAAAATAGGTCTTAAATTAGATTAATTTGAAGAACAAAAATTGTAAGGGGTTAGCCTTGCATTTTAATTAAAATTGGGCTAATTTAAATTTTTGCAGAAACAAAAGTTGTAAGGGGTTAGCCTTGCATTTTAATTAAAATTGGGCAACATTTGATTCATTTGAAACAATTAAATTTGTAAGGGGTTAGCCTTGCATTTTAATTAAAATAGGGCGTTAATTAAATTTGTCAAAAACAAATACATTTGCAAGGGGTTAGCCTTGCATTTTAATTAAAATAGGTCTTAAATTTGATTAATTTAGAAAACAAATTTGTAAGGGGTTAGCCTTGCATTTTAATTAAAATAGGGCCTTAATTAGATTTTTCTGAAACAAATACATTTGCAAGGGGTTAGCCTTGCATTTTAATTAAAATTGGGCTAAATTTAAATTTTTGCAGAAACAAAAGTTGTAAGGGGTTAGCCTTGCATTTTAATTAAAATTGGGCAACATTTGATTCATTTGAAACAATTAAATTTGTAAGGGGTTAGCCTTGCATTTTAATTAAAATAGGGCGTTAATTAAATTTGTCAAAAACAAATACATTTGCAAGGGGTTAGCCTTGCATTTTAATTAAAATAGGTCTTAAATTTGATTAATTTAGAAAACAAATTTGTAAGGGGTTAGCCTTGCATTTTAATTAAAATAGGGCCTTAATTAGATTTTTCTGAAACAAATACATTTGCAAGGGGTTAGCCTTGCATTTTAATTAAAATTGGGCTAAATTAACTTGTTTCAAGAAACAAAAGTTGTAAGGGGTTAGCCTTGCATTTTAATTAAAATAGGTCTTAAATTAGATTAATTTGGAAAACAAAAATTGTAAGGGGTTAGCCTTGCATTTTAATTAAAATAGGGCCTTAATTATATTTTTCTGAAACAAATACATTTGTAAGGGGTTAGCCTTGCATTTTAATTTAAAAAAGGCCTTAATTAGATTTTTCTGAAACAAATACATTTGCAAGGGGTTAGCCTTGCATTTTAATTAAAATAGGGCCTTAATTAGATTGTTTCTAAAACAAATACAATTGCAAGGGGTTAGCCTTGCATTTTAATTAAAATTGGGCTAAATTAAAACATTTGCAGAAACAAAAGTTGTAAGGGGTTAGCCTTGCATTTTAATTAAAATAGGGCCTTAATTATAATTTTCTGAAACAAATACATTTGCAAGGGGTTAGCCTTGCATTTTAATTATAATTGGGCTAATTAAAAACAATTGCAGAAACAAAAGTTGTAAGGGTTTAGCCTTGCATTTTAATTAAAATAGGTCTTAAATTAGATTAATTTGAAGAAAAAACAATTGCAAGGGGTTAGCCTTGCATTTTAATACTAATTGGTCAAAATTTTATTAATTTGGAAAACAAAAATTTGTAAGGGGTTAGCCTTGCATTTTAATTTTAAAAGGGCCTTAATTAGATTTTTCTAAAACAAATACATTTGCAAGGGGTTAGCCTTGCATTTTAATACTAATTGGGCAAAATTTGATTAATTTGGAAAACAAAGTTGTAAGGGGTTAGCCTTGCATTTTAATTAAAATGGGGCCTTAATTAGATTTTTCAGAAACAAATACATTTGCAAGGGGTTAGCCTTGCATTTTAATTAAAATTGGGCTAAATTAAAACATTTGCAGAAACAAAAGTTGTAAGGGGTTAGCCTTGCATTTTAATTGAAAAAGGCCTTAATTGTATTTTTCTGAAACAAATACATTTGCAAGGGGTTAGCCTTGCATTTTAATTAAAATTGGGAACATTTGATTAATTTGAAACAATTAAATTTGCAAGGGGTTAGCCTTGCATTTTAATTAAAATAGGGCCTTAATTAGATTTTTCTGAAACAAATACATTTGCAAGGGGTTAGCCTTGTATTTTGATTAAAATTGGGCTAAATTAAAAAATTTGCAGAAACAAAAGTTGTAAGGGGTTAGCCTTGCATTTTAATTAAAAAGGCCTTAATTGTATTTTTCTGAAACAAATACATTTGCAAGGGGTTAGCCTTGCATTTTAATTAAAATTTGGCTAAATTAATTTGTTTTAAGAAACAACAATTGTAAGGGGTTAGCCTTGCATTTTAAATAAAATTGGGCTAAATTAGATTTTTGGAAAACAATTGAATTGTAAGGAGTTAACCTTCACAATATTACCGGTCAATGTCAAATGAGTCATATCTGAAAATCGGCATGAAAGGATGAGCGAAACAAAGAGACCAGGCAGATAACAAGTTCAAGATAACAACAAATCAGACACAAATAAGTAAAATAAGTCTGTTTAAACATAATTCACTGTTTTATTGTGGATGCTTTCCCGTTTCTTTTTTTCTGTTTTTTTAGGGCATGACAAAAATGTATCCTTTCTTGTTACGGTGAAAACACTAACATCCAAATGGCTCTAAATGTCTGGAAAAAATTACTGAATATTCAGAGGTCTAATTTCATGGCTGTGCGATATATAGCGTTAGCGAAAAATACCTGCTTACTATAGCAGAAAATTAAGTGCTTACGGGACAAGTGATTCACAGTTAAGCGAGGAGTTTACGCTTGCTTTATAGCGCAGTTAGCACAAACTGGTGATCGTAAGCGCGGAATTATGTGGTTAGCAGAGCCATGAAATTGGGCCCAGTGTTCTTAAAATACGACGAATTTCACTTTTGGTGCTTCATATATAATAATAGATTCATAGAAAGTATAAACACGAATGCACTCAAGGGGAAACTTGTTCAGACATTTTAGTGACCGAATTCCTAGAAATGAGTCCAAAAGGCATTTTTCAAGGTATTAGATTTCCACACCCAGTAGAATGATAAAGTTCATGCATATGACGTCACACGCACGTCGCACTTCACAACAGCGCCCCCAATGAGGTCATTGCGTAATCACGGTAATGTACCGTCTGCACTTTGTTTGACCTCAATAATGGCCGCTCGGCCCGGTTGCTAATGCGATTAGCGCGTACGCGTAGCGCGCGTGACGTCAATGCAACCCCTTTATTAAATCATTAATGTTGCTCTTTGTTTTGGTTTATCACTCAGATTGACATCCAAACATGTCATTTTGGCGAAAATGTTGATAGCTTCCATTGATTTCTAATGTGCAGACTAACATTCTCACTTGCAGTAGCTCTGGCGACTTGTTAACTCATTTTGTTGGGTTGGGTCACATTTTTATACTGTTCATTGCCCATTGCTCTCAGAAAAAAACGGGGTTTGGTAGGGTTAGGTTGGTTGTAGAAATCTCTTTTGGGTAATGAAAGGCGCTACAACCAGTTCGCATTGGATGCCGTGTATACACGCAAAGTTTTTTTGGGATTCAAAACATATGACGGATAAACACGTCACGTACAAGGCCTGGAAAGTCAACGACTGGCTTGCAGCAACCGAGGCCGAAAATCAAAGGGTGTGCTACCCACAGATGCCGGCCTGACCCTGCCTCGGATCGAGGTTCGTAAAAAACAATCCTGCGCATGAGCCCGGTCAATTTCAAAATAATTCCGGCGCGAACCGGAGTCCACCCCCAAATTTCCAGCAGCCTTGCTCAAAAATTAGTTCATTCAAAAATCCAACAAACATTTTAAACTTCCAAATTGTCTTTGGGTTATTCAAACGAAACCCGAAACTTTACTGGGAACAAGATGGAATCTTTATGGCTAAAAGTACAACAACACCAAATGTTGTACATTTACAGAGTTACACGACCACAAATTGTGACTGTTTAGTGCTTGCCTATAATTCTACGGAAAGTTTACTGCAAGACATTTAATCTGGTGTCCCTCTTCCTCTGTGCAAATCGGCCCCTGCAATTAAAATCTTGGTGTACAAATTGCCAGTTTTGTTCCGCTAATTTTCAAAGATTATCTTAAAGGATGACAAATCCTTTTCTTTGTTACTTTTAATTGAGTGTTTTGTCCAAAAGAAAATCCCTTTTGACTTGTCAACTGTAGTTGCATTACCAAAATTTCAGATTATTGTTTTTTTGTGTGTTTTTTTACAGCTAAAGCCATGTTGTGTTGCTATAGTGGCTGCATTTTCCACAAGCATAAAAGAGTCTTTTCTCAAAAATTTCTGCTGTTTCTCTGGCTTTGATTTTTTTTAAATTTTGGCCCCGGTGTAGTGTACAATTTTGACTGAAATATAGACTCATTGGTCTTTACTGCGCATGCTTTGGTGAACATAATTAGACAGTGACAAGTCACATGTGCGAGTGTTAGGGTAAGGTAAAAGATACATTTTTTCTATAGCAGTTAACATTTCACATGTCACGGGATTTGGGAGACCAAAGTTTGGAGTATTTTCATTAAGTTTGGCCTTCAAACAATTCTGGAATTGGAGATGAACCACAGCAGAGATGCAACCAAGGTTTTGTAAATGGCCCTGCACTCCCGTTATCTTACATAATATTAGTCTCTTTGTGAAAACACGTTAAATGTACACAAAAAAATATGTACAGAAGATGAAAGAGCAACAACTGCTTTTGGCAATAATTTTCACTCGACCAAAATCAAAACATTTTAATAGGGCTGTGCATTTTGGATAACTTAGCATTCAGTTATAGTCAAACTTAAATATTCAAATATTTGAAAATGCCGCTGAAATGTTTCCAGCCAGTTTTCGTCTTCTCGAGACCACTCACAATTTTGTTGAATATTCAAACCAAAAAAATAATTATATTTGTATATTCAATGGGTGACTGAATATATGAATGTTCAGTTTATTTGGCACAGCCCTACTATCGTTACAACGGTTTGGTTTTACGAATGCATTTACTCATGTTTAGTTTGTACATGTACATGTATGTGAGAAGTGAACACACACACACAGTCGTGAACCACATAACGACCGAGGATCGATATTGTGTTTTCCTTTATTCCTTTACTATACCCTAACCCCATTACTTAGCGCTTGCCCCAACGATCGAGGACCGAATTCGGACAAGCAAATCGTCCTTCGAGGATCCTTTGTTCCCTTTGTTCTCTTTTGTGTTTCGATCCTCGATCGTAATACGATACAAGAACACAAAAACTAGTTTAACCCTAATTCCCTACCCTAGTTTTCTTACACGTAACCTGAATCCTGCAAACCATGACAATCTCATGACTGCCTAGCCGTGTCTAAATTACTTGGCTATGGCTCAGAATTACACGCAAGTCAATGAGAAGTGGCTCTAGCCACTTGGCACAGACCTGTGTATAAATGTAGACCATAGCCAACTAATCGGACATGGCTATATTTTATGAAGTCTTTGGGGTAGCAATGATGAACAACATACAAGTCACAAGAGGGCACTATTCTGAAATAATGATAAAAATGTATTGATGAAATTACAAACTGTTTACCAGAATGTGGAAGTCCGGTGGCCTAGAGCATTGAATTCAAGATCGGCGGGTAGGGGGTTCGAACCCAGCCTGGGCTAGGACACTTTCATGTACGCCTACGCCTCAACTTGCTGGTACATATATTTGTCACTTTTGAGTATTAACCATTTCGCGCCGGGCGGAAATACCGAGCGCGTGACACGGAGCCGGGCTAGTTTAGCCTGACCTGCACGCTCCAGTGACTCCATTGAATTGCGCCCGGAAATAAACGGCCCCATTGTTTGGTCTTGCGTAATCCGCTCTTTGTTACCGAGTCTAGACAATCCTCCAGCACTATAAAATTTATATAATTTTCGATGCCCGAAACTGGGCACCCGGCTGCGTGGTATCGGGAAAAATGCCCGATTTCGGGTAGCCCGGCGCCAAGTGGTTAAAGGTAGGATACACCATTGGTAATTTGCTTGAATTATCATAAATGGGTAGATTTGGGGGGTTGTATAGGAAATATCATTCAACTGACTTCTCTGAAGTTTACAATCATGGATGCTGAGAAAAGCTAGAAAAATGGCATTCATTTTCGCAATTTTTTCGCGATCGTCATCTAGCGCAATCGTTTTGCTGGATGCCTGGAATCATTTTTTACTTTCAAATAAGTAAGATATTTCTTAATAATTCGGTAGTACATTTTTTCGATATCTGCAAATGGTGTATCCTACCTTTAACCAGTTCGCGCCGGAGGACGTATATATATGCAAAGTTCTCCCCAGATTCAAAACGGATGACGCATAAACACGCCACGGGCAAGGCCGGAAATGTCTGTCAACAGCGAGAAAGGCCGGAAATGCGTGGGTGTGCTTCCCGTACCATCGGCCTGAACCCGCCTCGGATAGAGTTTGGTTAAAAAAATAATCCCGCGCCTCGGCTCAGTGATGTTAAAATAATCCCGTCGCAAACTGGTTAACCCTTTATTTCCCAACAACTGGGGCCAATTTCATAGAGCTGCTAAGCACAAAAATTTGCTTAGCATGACAATTTGTCTTTGTTCTTTATTGTTCTGGATTGATAATCAGTTGTTTTTTTGCTTTGCATGAAAAACACGTATAATTTTGGCTGGTAACCTGTTTTTAATGAGCAAGACTTTTTTGTGCTAAGCAAATTTTTTTGCTTAGCAGCTCTATGAAATTGGCCCCAAGACTTGCATGGGGAAATTGTGTTGCCATTTGGCATCAGTGGGAAAGAAAGAGTTAATCAACGTGTGATCATCAACCACAAATTTGGTGGGAAACTGCAGACAAAAAAACCACAAAAAACTTGTCTTGTAATAATCCACCGACAGCCCTACATTGAATACACATCCATTTCATTTTATCCCTGCAAAGTTAAACAATGTTCAAAATTCCAATACAAAAAAACAGAAAAAAGAAACTCACACAATGGAGATTACATTCTTGTAGGCATATGTCTGTACACATTTTGTTTTTGCTATGGTTAAATTAGTGGGGAGGGGGGTTGGGGGTCGGGGGTCGGGAGGAGGGAGGGGGGAGGGGTCGGGAGGGAAGGGTAGGGAGTTTATTATCACGCCATCTTGTTTCCGACGGCTTTTTGTAGCGACGCTAGCTGGACCGTCCACCTATCTAGGGCTTGATAGCGAGCTGTGTCCTGAGAGTGACGGTCCAATTCCAATAGCTGGTTGACCTGGTCTATCCGCCCACATATTGTACTGGATAGGGGAGGGGAAAAACAATGGCACAAATTCAACGATTGGTCTCCTAAACCAATGTTGTTTATATAAATTCATTATAATTCTTAATAATTCGGTAGTAACAATTTTCGATATCGGAAAATGGTGTATTCTACCTTTAATTTTTTTTTCTCAGAGGAACTTACTTATCTAAAATGCATTGCACCAGCAGACTTTCTACCTCAGATACGTCGATGTTCAACTCCTAAACAAAAAAAATATAGAAATGAGAGAGAAATTATGTTAAATAAAAACACTCTTCCGTTGTCTGAAACTGAACAACATTTTGACACATAATACAAGCTGCTTTTTATTATTAACTGAAGTGAACTAAACCTAACAGCTTGTTTTGTTGGTATCTGTTAGGTTGGGTACTGGACCCTTAAACTTACTGTATTTTGCATTGGGTTAGGCATACATGTACATGTACCTCTAGAGTCCAACAGTTTGTGTGTAGTTTACCATACAGTTTACCATACAGTTTACCATACAGTTTACCATACAGTTTACCATACAGTTTACCATACAGTTTACCATACAGTTTACCATATGGTGTTGAAATTTGAAAGGATGGGCATGGTTCTTAGTAAATTACACTAGGAGATAAACTAGTTGTTGTTTTTTAAACCATGTTGAAGCAATTCAATGTCACAGTGGGAAGTTGAAATACATTGTATCGTACATAAAAAAACATGAAGCCAGACGATATTCTTCCTTAACCAGTTCGTTTTTATTTATTTTTTGGCCGGACGCAGGCACGGAATTATTTTTTACGCACATCAACCCCAGCGGGCCTAGGCCGGCAGTCCGTGGGTAGCACACCCACACATGCCAGCTGTGAGCCGGTCGCTGACAGATATCGCTCCGAGTTGCTCGTGGCGTGTTTATCAGCCATCCGTTTAGATTTTTGGAAATATTTTGCTTGTACAAACGTCCTCCGGTGCGGACTGGTTAAATCAGTACTTACCCGCGAGATGAAGGGAATATGAATTCTCGTGTAGGGTTTTATCAATTTAATAAGCACTTGAGTACGAATGTTTCTCAACAAATCTGCAAAAGAACAAAATAAATCAAACAAAATTGATATTGTTTTATAGTGAAATTGATATTGTTTATGGTGAAAAATAACATCAAATAAGAACAGAGTGAATATATAGAGGCAATTCAATTTTGGAGAACCACACTTACCGATAGGTACAAATGTGACCTGTTCCAACGAAACCCGGACAAAGTCGCACAATGTGTTTTGTCACAATGTACTCCTGAAGTCATTTCTGGATGGATTTTACCATTTTGAGGTTTTAGGTTTTCCTAAGTCACTTACTATTAATCTACAATCTCCTCAAATTTGAACAAAATCCGTCTACCAGAAGTGTGTTTTTTTGTCAATTTTGTGAAACATTTGTGTATAGAAATAATACGCTTTTCTGAACTTCAAAGCTGTTTATCTCATAATTAGGTTGTCAGGGTTTGATCACTAAATCCAGACCCCAGGGAAGATAGGGTGGGGGTACATATGTAAATGATACATCATTTTAAAGCTGAGAACCTAGAGAATTTGAAAAAAGCAAAATCTGAAAAACTAAAAAGTCGACTTTGTCCGGGTTTCGTTGGAACAGGTCACAAATGTCAATACAAGTCACCAACAATATTTAGTAAAAGTAAGTATCTGGCATTTTTTAGGTCTTTGTGAAAAGTTGATTACAAAAAAATATACAGATACATATATCGTTGTTAATAATATTGTTGAACCCAATTTTTGAGTCATTTCCCACATTTGACAAAATTTGACAAAATACATCACATTTTCATTTCTCAAAATTCCAAAATAAAAATGGCGATTTTATGAATTTGAAGGTCGACTTTTTCTTTCCCCTGTTCCATCTGACACTTAGATTTGTGTAATCTGGGATGTAATCCTTAACCCTAACCCTGCTTATTCCTCCAAATCAACCAAAATTCATCAGTCTGTTTTTCGTTTATACATGGGGACTACCAATGAATTGTTGGTTGACGTTGGTGGACATACCCATGTAGTACACATGCCTTATATGACAACAACAACACTACGGGATCCTCGGCAAAATTCATACATTACACTGGCACTGCATCCTGCCTCTTGGACCAAGTCTGTCAAAAGCCATCAATATTTGTTTAAGCCGCCAAGCCTTTAGGACCAAATATGCCAAAAATCCAACAATTTGAAGGGGAATGAATGTTGGCGGATTTGAGACAGTTTAGGGTTAATGGAGACTCTCTTACCCACCTTCAATGTGTTCTCTAATAAACGGGTCGTCCATGATGTTTCGCCGGTTGTTCTTTAAGATCTTCTCAAATTCGTTAATGTCGTTATTCTGATATGCGCTGACGAGATTTGTCATGGCCAGGATTTCTGGATCGTTCTTGTACGGTTTGGCCTTTCAAGAAAAAAATTGTTTTAAATGAGAAACAAATTATCACAATGTTTTTACTTCAAATCTCAATAACCCTAACCGAACTCAACCCATCAAAATCCAACTGCATGTTTTGATGGAACCTGTTTTGATAGAATCTGTTTTGATGAAATCTGTTATGGTGCGTACTGCACAAGTAAACTGTTTGTTTTCATTGTTGGGGGGTTAGGCAAACCACAAAAACCTGTACGCCACTCAATACAAAACTGATATAACGCAATCACTAGGTTTGTATTAATGAGAATCAACAATATCTATCTTGGCGTCTACTTGATATTTACATAAAAGAGATACAGGGATTTTAATAGAGCAATAGTCATTCCTACCTCTTGTGATTCAAAGGGATTGATGTCTGACTTCATCAGCATGTTAGCTAGGACCAGGTACTTAAGACATGTCGTCCGCCGCGGGCTACCAGACTCGTCGTAGTTCTTAAACGCTTCAAAGAAGTCCGTGTGGGCTTTCTCGTATTCACACTCCCTCAGATGCATCTTACCTCCACATTCTGGGGTCGGACAAAACGTGGCATTTTTAAATAGGAGGATGTATTTTTTATGTAAGACCACAGGAGGATCGCTGAACATGTTCCAAATCGTAATCCCCATTTTGCAGTGCACAAAAATATACACACACATTAAGAAACTCACAATGGTGAATTTGTATCACTGTGGAGACGTGGCATTGTTCTCGTGTACAAAATATGTGGACTGTCAAAAAGTTCGCGCTAGGATTATTGTAACATTCACCGAGCCGAGGAGCGGAATTGTTTTAAACGAAACTCAATCCGAGGCGGGTTCAGGCCGATGGTACCGGGAAGCACACCCACGCATTTCTGGCCTTGCTCGCTGCTGACAGACATTTACGGCCTTGCTCGTGACGTGTTTGTGCGTCATCCGTTTTGAATCTGAGTAAAACTTTGCGTGTATATACGTCCTCCGGCGCGAACTGGTTAATACCCTTTATTCGGGAGCCAGTCACATTTGTGCTTTCTAACCCTAGGAGGGTTAATATGGGGCGTAGGGTGGATATAGTAACGAGACTACATACCCCTAATGACCCCCATGATGAGTGGATGTGGAATGGCAGACTTGATCTGTAGTGACTGTTCATACAGGGCTTTTAGCTTCTTGTTGTTCTTCTGGGCTGTGTACATCTGTATCTCCAGTGCATAGATTTCTAGTAGTTGTGTTCCTTTCTTCAGGTCGTCCGAGCCGTCCTTCGTCTGGGTAAGGTAAGTCACAAAATATATAAAGTAGGGGACAATCTACAAATATTGCCTGCTTTGAGTGGTGTCGTGAAAATATACCCCCATGGTGACCCAGTAAACATTTGACTAAGCAGATATTGACTGCTGTATTCGAGTGGTATAGTCAAAATGAAGCCGCTCTCCACCCGAGGTGACCAACTGAGTGTTTGCCTAGGTACACATATTCACTGGTTTGAGTGGTATAGTAAAACTATAACATGGTGACCCAGTAAACATTTGACTAAACAGATATTGACTGCTGTAAGTGGTATAGTATAAAACTTAGCAATGGACTATTCAAATATTGACTGCTTGTGGAGTTGCATAGTACAACTATAGCACCATGGTGAGCCACTGAACACTTGACAGTCTTAATATTGACTGTTGTAAGTGGTATAATTTAACTTTATAACACACCTCTTGCTAGTTCTGGTTGGCTGAAACACGGTCAGGTGGGGTTAACTAATATAGGCTAGTGCATGAGATTTGCGCCACCGAGAATTTGCGGGAAATAGGTTCCGAAGCGGGCAATATGCTGCGTTCCAATCGCGTCGTTTTTTATCGTGTTCACCGTGAATTTCTCCATGTTCACGAGTGGGTTGCATTCCAAACGCTACTCACCAAGACGCACGCGCACAGTCGAGTTAGTCGTGCGGTAAGGACATTCTTTATCGAGCAAGAACTTGTACGTAAACCAACACGCATGCGCGAGTATTTCATTGGTTATGAAGTCGTGAACATGGAGAATAAAAATCTACCTCGAGTTCACCACTGGTGAACACGAGTTACCAGGCGATTAGAACGCCATTATACGACTCGTGAACACTATAAACACGACGCGATTGGAACGCAGCAGTAGACTTAACATTTTTGACTGGTTACAGCGCCCTCAAGAGGTTTGCCAGGCTCATCTGAATATGAAAAATGGCGGCGTCTGGATCGGATCACGATTATTTCACATTTTAAACTGCTTACCTTGCATGCTTAACAAAACTGCTTACCTTGCATGCTTGGTGTAGCTGCTTAAGGATCTTGGCAAGTTTGTTGAACTCTTCTCTGTCGAAATACAGCTTGCCCAACTGAACATCAATAAACAAATCAAAAAAGAAGTCTTAGCAGAATAGTTAACATTTAGGATGTCAGGGTTTACACAGTTTTCAATCGAACCGGTTAGTAAAAAAAATAGGAATTTTAATTACATTTATGTCAACTGACAACAGTGTGACATTTTAAACTCAAAAAGTCCTCGCAATATTAAAGGTATGAAACACCATTGGTAAATGCTTAAATTAACACGAATGGGTGAATTTAGGGGGATGTATAAACCTATTTATCTTCAAGCAAACTTGAATCCTTGATCCTGATTGGTCGATCCATGGCAACAACAAACGTGATATGACACTATAAATATTGCGAGGCCTTTATCAAACTCTGTGTGTTGCACTGTTCTAACTCACGTATTGCGCGATATGCAAAACACAGTGCTTCAAAAGCTGCACGCTTGCGTTACATTCTGCGAGCTGTTATTGATGCGCGCATGTTGTTAATTTCTGGTTTCGGGCACAGCGCCGTCCGTGTTCTATCTTTGTGTTTTTGTCTACCTTTGTGTTTGTTTTGAACCAGAGCCGGTCGTTCTTGGCATCTTTCAGTGCCATCAGCGTGGTCTCATAGAACTCCTGCAGGAGGCCCATGTTCTTAGACGTTGAGATGTAGTCAAGGATGCTATTGATGGACTTCTCGGAGTAGTTCCTTGTGACTGCACTCTGAAGTATAAACCAGAAGGTGGGCAGGGGTTTAGTGGATCTAGGATTCAGAGCATTATAATTAACCCTAACCCTCCAGGGTATTATGGCTAGAAACCCTGCCAGATGCAGCAACATGCAACATTTGTCAAAGTGACCAGCCTGCCAGTTAGCAACAGCAAGATCTATTGGGTCAAGGTTCCCAAGGCCAAACTGCAACAGAGTCTGTGGCCACCTAATGCAGCAGAATCCATCTCTGGCATTGTTCAAGTAGTATAATCCAGGCATAAAAATGAGTTGAGCAAAGCAAAAAGAATGCAAAGTACAGCTTAACTAGTTCGTGCAGGAGGACCTGTATACACGCAAACAATTTCCAAAATTAAAACGGATAACTGATAAACACGATACCAGCAACTCGGAGTTAGACAGAAATTATCTGTCAGCGACCTGTTTGCTGCTGGCATGTGTGGGTGTGCAACCCACGGACTGCCGGCCTGGGCCCGCTGACGTCGATGTTCATTTGAAAAAATTATCGCGCCTTGGTCCAGTAAATAAATAAAAACCTGGCAGGAACTGATTAAGACCTTGACACAATGCATCATCCAAAATTAACTAGTAAAAAAATGGCATTTAGTCTCAACCCTTCAAAATCTTCAAAAACTGCCTAGTTAGTTAAGGAGGGTTAAGGTTAATTAAACTTGCATTCAAAAGTTGAGGATGTGCCACTGAATTCTGAACAATTTTCCCATTGGATTTAGGCTGGTTACATAACATTGCCCAAGATAAATCAAATAATTATAAACCCAAGATACAATTACCCAAATCAGGCCAAGACATTGGACAAATTGAATACTGTTTTTTCCCTCTTTTTTGTAGTCCACCTTCTCACCTTGATGTATGTTAAAAGCTGCTTGTACCTCTTCATCATTTCTTCATAGTTTCCCTGGACACCAAACAAAAAACAAAACAGCTGTGAATTTCCAGAACCTTAACCCTAACCCATCAAACTCAAACTGTAGGTTTTGCTAGGTTTTGCTAGGTTTTTGGGCAGGTTTGGTACCAAACATAAGCAAAGTGTTAGACTTTGTTTGACTCATGTGGAGTGCCGTGGCCTGGTGGAATTTTGCTCACAATTATTATCTCTGTTCATCAGGAACGAGACCATTTCTGCAGCAGCTCAAGATCAGCACATTTTTGTCTCTACCTTCACAGGTACCCATTTATACTCCTGGGTGGAGAGAGGCAATTGCAGTAAAGTGTCTTGCCCAAGAACACAAGCACCATGTTCCCACCAGGATTCGAGCCAGTGCACCATCGCACACCAGTCGAACACCGTAGCCACTAGCCCACCCTGAGACTCACCAATTTAAAGTTGATTTTTATCATTTGCTTCAGAGCCTTGAATCCCCAGTCCCCTTTGTCCTCCTCCAAGTCCAACACCTGGGGTCAAAGGCCAAAAGTCAAAGGTCACAAATCACGTATCATTTGAAATTCTCATTATGGACTTCACGTAAAGTAAACTTATAAATATCAGATACACAATAAAAATATCGCTTAGTTTGGGATCCGTGCACAAGTACCCCCTCGACGTCAAGAAAGGACATCTTGCTTGACTACAATAGGCCGTATTCCTGGTCGCATCAGTAACTTTCACATTTTGGAGCCATAAGAATACATGTATGTAAATGCCTTGGAATGTTAATGGAAGAGGCAAAGCTTACCCGCTGGAAGCTATCCAGCGCTGTCCTTGGGTCATCCTCCTTCAGGGCTTTGGAATTGTAGTATTGGTTTTCTAGATCTACATCGGGCTCCGAATTGCTGTCTTCTGAGTATTCCTGCAAACAAATATATAACATTAATAAATACCTTGGAGAGTTGATAGCTTCTAATTGGTCGAGACACGATCATGTGGAGGGCATTAGTTTGTTACTTAACCAGTTCGCGCCGGAGGACGTATATAAATGAAAAGTTTTCCCCAGATTCAAAACGGATGACGCATAACACTTCACGAGCAAGGCCAGGGGGGGGGGCGGAGGGGGGGCCCAACAAAGTGCGCCACCAACGTTGAAATGTATCTCATTTGTTCTTCCACGCTCATGAGCCACACATCTCACACAGTAAATACGTATAGATCGCTACCGCGAAGCGCACCGTTGAAACACGTACAAATTTGCTCCGCGCTCGCTCTCCGAATTCAGTGATTCATATAACGTCCGCAAAGCCAGGTACACAGGCACGATCTACACGAATTTGTTTTGGGGCGATGTCATTTTCTGCCATTTTCGTCGAAAACAACACGATAAAACGCAAGGGGTTCACAGGCAGATTTTTTTTTAAATTCAGTATATCACTGCTACATCCTTTTTAAACGTATCCATGGAAAAAAGTGAGTGGGTTCGAAGCACGATTTTTCACAATTTATCGATTATTATTGCCCTTTTTAGGGGAGGTATTTGTCAACGTCGTTTTAGTATTTGTGCACAATCTCTACGTGCATCAACGGTACGTCAACGCTTAATTTTTTCGACTGCTTTTTTTTATTTTCAATACAATTTTTGTCATTGGATGATAAAAATTAAGGTAAATAACAACCTTTTACAACTACAAAAGACAAGATGTTAAGATTGGATGCCAAAAACTCTTTATTTTTCGCGTGAGAAAATTGTTCCCCCCTATTTTGAGAATGGACGGTACGTCAGCGTTGCGCAATCACAGTCTCGAAGGGCCCCCCCCCCTCCGCCCCCCCCCCCCCCTGAGCAAGGCCGGAAATGACTGTCACTGTGTCAGCAGCGAACAAGCCGGAAATGCGTGGGTGTGCTTCCCGGTACTAGTGTCCTGAACCCGCCTCGGTTCGAGTTTCAGCTCATTGATGTTAAAACAATCCCAACGCGAACATGGTTAACTAACCGGCTTGCGGCTTCCAATATCAATAAGAAACGAATAAATGGCAACGGAAACAGCTTTGATCAAGTATGCCTATAATTAGCATGGACTATTTTTTTTTGGAGTAAGTTTGAGTTTTAGAGTAAGTTATACTTGTTGTTTCTTAAAGCCAGAGCCGCGTAATGCCACCGCACCGAATTTAAGGTGTGTTTGCATGAACTCATTTTAATGGTAATTTTTGGAGTCATGGTGAGATAAAACACAACCACTCGTAGCCACTTTTAAAGTTGAGAGGGTAAACTCTTCATTAGTTTTCTTAAATAAACTCAATTCCTCGTATTTTCTCTACTTACCAAATCATAATCCTCCTCTTCGTCGCACATGAAATCATCATCGGCGTCCGACATCTTGAAAGTTCGGTAGACGAACATGCGCCCTCTGTTGACAACATAACTGACCGACGTTTGACTGGATTAATTCACGCTCTTGGTGGCGCTATTTAGAGCGCGCAAATGAATATTCATACCTGTTGCTAAGTTGCTAAACTTTACTTGGGCGTCCTTAGTGACGTGAGGTTAATCCTATAGGGCGCCAGCGCTCTACTAACTGTAGTAATTTGCGTGACACACAACTCACAAGTTCGCATAAAGTTGGATCGATTTGTAACATTGGTTCTGGAAATATTAACGATTAGAACAAAGAAAATGGAGAATTCAGATGGGTTGAAGGAAGATGGAAGTCCATTAATCGCTGCAAGAGAGAGAGGTTGGTGAAATTGATTTGCTCAGTTTCTGAATCTTTTCTCACGGTTTTGCAGGAAGTTTAACGAGTAACTAACGTTTAAAAGTCAAACCGCGCGAAATTTGATAGGTGCATGAACAATAAAACTAACTTTTTCTTTCTTTCACAGGACCGGGACCTGGTCGCTATATGCTTCCTACGACTTGTGGCGCACAAAAACATGACTTTACCAAACACATGAAACCTTCTTACACCTTTGGAAAACGGCTTGAAAATTCCAGTAAGTTAAGCTAGTTTTGCAATATAAATATCAGATTAAGATCACTTATTTATAATATACTTTTCTTTGTATTTAATGTAGGCCCTATTTTGAAATAAAATTTCATGTGGATCAAGTGTGTGGATGATTGTTTATTTCGGTAAACTAAAAATGAAATTGTTTTCAGCAAAACCAATCTGTACTATATTTATTTATATTACAAAAATTGTTGCCACTGCCAGTTAAAGGTAGAATACACCATTGATATGCTTGAATTATTAACAGGAATAGGTGGATTGGGGTTGTATTTTATAGTAAATACTGACCTGTCAAAAATTGTACAATCACAGATGCAAGAAAAAAAGCAAGAAAAACCACTGTTCAATTTTTCAGAACAATTACCGATACAGGATATCTAGCGCAATCTTGCTGGATGCCTAGAATCATTATTTACTTTAAAGTAAGATATTTCTTAATAATTTGATATCTGCAAATAGTGTAGGCCTATCCTACCATTAAATAAATAATTAAAATAGACCTAAACACTGTTTTTTCTTTGCAGTGTTTGGAAATGACATCAGTCCTGGGCCAGCACATTTCATCAATCCTACAATCACAAGAGCAGGAAAGGACGGTACACCTGCATACTCTATCCTGGGCCGACAAAAAGATCCTAGTAAGTTGATTGATTTCCTCAGTAGAGACAAAAGTATAAAATTAATTATTTGGTTTTCATCATCTTCCTCCTCGCTGTTTGCTCTTTTTTTTGATTTTTTTATATTTTATATTTTTTTCTGAAGTGGGGTTTTTGTTCTAAAAAAAGTTTTTTTTTTTTTTTGTTTTTTTTACAATTTACCCCAAATATACAGGCATGGCCATATCGATTGACACGCAAACATTGTGGATGACATTAGCTACCGGGGTTGGTTATGCATGCCATAGTGCATGCACTAGCAGCATCATACAAAAGCTCCTGACTAATAATGATGACCTCTCCCATAATTAGAATAACAATTTGTGCGACGTGTTTATGTAAACATGCGACGTGTTTATTATAATATACATCATAAATTTCCCACTGACTGATCTTTTAAAATCTTGAGTGATGAAAATTTAAAAAATATATTTAAATGGCCTAAAAATGCTCTATTTGTTTAATTTCTTAGTATTAAATGGATGCTTATGAATTTATTTACAGATACGTTTATCACACCCTCACCGTATGCCTACAGTCCAGAGAAGGTGCACCCACAGGGTGAACGCCATGCGCCAGTGTACTCCATGGGCGCTCGCACCCGATTCAGAAAGCACGACCAAAGCCCCGCCTCCAACAGTTACACACTGCCAAAACTCATCGGGCCAAAGGTACCCAACAAAAAGTCTGCCGCGAGCCACTCTATGACGGGTCGTCCCAAAGTGGGCGGGTATTTGGAGGATTTGTCTAAGACCCCCGGGCCCGGAAGTCACAACGCGGTGCACCCGGACGTCACCAAAAACAAGAAGCCCTTGTATTCCATGCTTGGCAGGAACACTATGCCGGGGGACGGCACCCTGAAGCCCGGACCAGGAGCCCACAGCCCGGAGAAGGTCACCGTCAACAAGAGAAAGTATCCAAGCTTCTCCCTGGGAATCAAACACTCGGAATTTGTCTGCCCACTCATCATAGATGTAACTGATTAGATGATGCTGTCATCTTTTTGAGTTTTTTGTTTTTTAAAACCAAGTTTTAATCGGTCACTGGTCTCAACAGAGGACATTTCATGAAGTTTCTGCCAAGCAGAAATTTAATTTACTACTCGACAATAGCCGAATAACGTATCTTCGATTATTTGGCAAAGCCATGGAGCTAGAAATGGTACACATTTGGCAGTTTCTTGTCGCTGGATAATTGTGAGGCATTTTGGCAAAATGAGACGGAACTGAGAAGAGGTTAAAATGAGGGTTTACAGGTTTAGGAAAGAGATTTGAATTCTCCTTAAAATACTTTTTGTTGCACTTCCAATCGGCCATTCTGTCGACAAGTTGAGGATGATTACATTTTACATTTATTGACAAAAAAGGAAAATTTTCTTTTATATTTGGACTTGAGTTTTATGAAAGATGCCAAATGTTTTTCCCTAAAAAGCTCTTCTTCCACAATTTGTATACCTTTAAAAAAAAAATTAAAACGTGTATTAGTGATATCAAAGATTTAAATTATTGTTAGTAAGTGTTAAAATTGAAAATCAAGTTACCTTTATTTGGTTTTCGTATTTTTCTCCGTTATGGCCCGTGCCGTCTTATTTTTCCAGAATGCCTCACAATTATCATTCTTGAATTTCGTCACAAACTGTTTTTGTCCATAGCAGATAACATTTTATTTACTCAAAGCTGTGTGCATTTTATCAGGGAAATTATTTTCTTTTTCATATCTTCCTCGTTTTATAGAACAAAGGTATTTGATACATTTTTGTATATAGACTATTTCTAGCATTTTTATTATCCAGACATCTATCACATTTTTCTTGCTGTATAACAGGGTCCATGTATACATGTACATAGGGTATAACATCCGTCCAGTTTTGTCCATTGTGCTACTTGTATTTCTGCTATTTAGATAAAGTAAACTTGTAAATATGTACAGTACAAACGGCAGATATTACAATAGTTGTATTTATTTAGTATCTTTAAGAGGTCAACGGTCAGAATGTTTCAAATAATGTGAACAGTAAAAAGTTCATATGAAAAAACCATTTACATCTGTGCCAAAAGTGTGCAGCCTTTTGTAAATGAATAACTTTTCTACACGTACAAAATTTGATAAAATTAAATAAAACAATATGCATGCATTACGTTGTCCAGTAAGTTTTTTTAATTTTTTATAAGTGGTCATACATGCAGCATCATCAAGATACTTGCAAGAAAAACGAAGGTTTCTAAAAAAACAATTCCTCTAAAGTCAACAAAGCTGTTGATAATACTGATGAAAGGCATTTCTTTCATTCCATGTACTTTGTTGTACATAGTTTTGTGTGCATTGGGACATGCTAAAAAAAACTTTAGCAACAAAAACTAGAAAATAATTGACAACAAAGAACTCGTGGGAAACTCGGACAGTTTAATGGAGTTTCTTCTGGTAAATGAATTTAGACAATGTTCTGGGAACAAAAACATATCCTGAGTATTCCATTTTAAACAGACTTTGAAATCAGGATACAAAATATTTAAATAAACAATTACATGTACATGTACCACCAACACTTCTTTCTCGATACCAACATTATCGCAATAAGCCTCTATCTGTACTGATGACACATTTTGTTTGCATGTGCGCTTTCTTATGGGAGCTAATTAGGTTTCGTAGCGCAAGTGTGACGTCATCCGTACATAGGCTTATTGTGCAATTTGGCACAGGTAAATAAAAATAATAATACTGTTTTCTATTAAAGACAAGTCCTTATAACAATATCAAATTGACACGTACCAAAAAAAGACTAGTGTTAAAGAAATGCATTATATTATATCAAACAAAAATACCTTAATTTGGTAAGGTAAATGTGCTCAAAGCAGAACTTGTCCTTTAGCAGTTTGGGCCCAATTTCATAGTGCTGCTTAACAGCTGATTTTTGCCTCCGTCATTTAAGCATGTTTAACGACAGAAGAAAATGTGCTTGAATCAGTGACGTAACAATAGAAATGTCTATGCGTGCGCAAGTTAAGCACGTCCACGTCTAGTCTTTGCTGTATTTGATTGTACATGTAACGAACGTGCAGTAAAGTACTCTCATAGAGGAAGGGTTAAGCAGTAGTATGGTTTTCTGCTACAGTAAGCTCAACTTTTCTGATAATTGTTAAGCAACGCTATGAAACTGGGCCCTGTTTGCAACTGCAAAATTTAAATAATTTTGACCAAAGAAAACAACATGCAAAATTTCATCACATTTTGCACAAAAGATTAATTAATTACAATATAAAAAAAAATGACTTTCTTAAAACTAAACCAATGAATGAAAATGTAAAGGACGAACTCAATTTACCCTAAAGAATCTGATGATATTAACCAATTCCCCCAAAAAATCTTTTAGTTGGTTTGGTAAAAAGTTCCAAAACCAGACCCGCAATATCAATCATGGCACCAATTCCTTGGGAGTACAAAGTCAATGGAGAGTCAGTGCATTTTCTAACAAAATTGAAAAATTTTCTCAGTCACAGATTCATGTCTTTTCACGATGTTTGCAATGACTGACCTTCATTGAGATGATTTATGATACTACATTTTCCCCCATTTTTGTTGACAAGGCAGTTAATGTGCACCATTTTAATTTGTCGTGGCTTCTTTAAATTTCCGTATATGCTAATATAATGCCAACGACAATAATTACCATACATTATATACTCGTTTTAAATCTAACCCTTTTGTCGAGTCGTATCAAAAGCTCCAGTATCTTGGTACAATACAAGTGCCTGATCTTGACAAGTTTAGCACATTTCATTGTCAATGGAATAAATTATTGAGTGGGACATCTCTCCAAGTCCAACCAGACAACAGAATATGCTACTTTAATATTTACACATGGTTTTTTTTCTTCTTCATATTTACACTTTACAAGTTCGGACAGGTGCCTGAAAAAGGAATCACCCTGAGACTGAGAGCCATTTTTAGGGGTGAAAGAGGGGCTTGCTATCGATAGCCCGTTATGAAGTGGTCATATTCTGAACCTCTGAAAGAGGTTTGTGATGCGGTCTTCTGAAGAGCAGAATGTGGGGCTCTGAAATGAAACGGATCAAAAAATTAGGATTTGAAAAAACGAAAGGATTTCATATATGTACAGGCTACAGCAAGCTTTAGAGCTTTCTGATGAAAATTGCATGAGCTTCCATAACTAGCATCATAAATGTGATTTCTAAATGTCTTAGTAAATAGTAATTAGCAGTACAGCTGTGGGTTTTTTTATGAATGAATATTTACATGTACCTGGTTCATGGGCCATGTAGTGGACCCATCCTTGGCTCTGTTGCACTCCAAGACCTCGCCATTCCCCTTCACTCATCAGGTGGCCCTTGGTGACCAACTTGGCTATGGACTTGGGAAGCATCACATGCCTTGTGAAAAAAGGAGTTACGAAAACGATTATAATAAATAATTACACTGTGGCTATTTTTACGTGACCGTAAAGCTACATACTTTTTCTATTTTTACGTGATATAACTGGTTCCTGAGTCCTGACACAGACGAGGGAAACTCAATACGCTCAGAACGTATGAGGACCAGTGAGGAAATTTGTTTTGACAATACTAGTCGATGTTAAATTGTGGTATTTAGTCCAAAATTCACTTTTTTGACATAATATGTAATTATTCAAACGATTCCATGATTGAATTTAGATTTGTGTGCAAACGTAGTGACAAATTCACATTATATTTCATTCGTATTCAAATGTTGACATTAATCATAAAAAAGTAGCAGTGACTTCGTCGTGGACAAAAAAGCGAACTAGTAAAAACTAACAACGGCAATAGCTAGGTTTGAAGTGTTCAGGACTGTAGGTAATGGGAATTATTGTATGTATGCGTGATTGCAATGTGTAATAAATTAATTCCATTGGTATTATTTCATTATGTAACCTTTTTCTATTAACCAAAATTATTGGTTAATAATGATTAATGGGTATACGAAAAAATAGGGACTGTATACGAAAAACTAGGGACTGCACATGCGCTACCGGAACTCGCGTAAAAATAGAAAAAGTACGTGTAGGGTTACTATTATTATTATTATTATTTATTCGGCCAAGAAATAAAAACAGTACATTTACAAAGTTATACAGCTGTACATGAAATCACTGCAAGTATAAAGTAACAATGCTTTCAATATAACAGAAACAATAAGTTTGAATAGCAAAACTGAATTATTCAAGAGGTAAAGAGGATTAGAGAGCTGGGGTCAGTGGGGGATGGGGTTATCGGAGGGAAACAAAAGAAAATGAGAAGTAAAGTATGCAGTGGGGATTGGGGAAGGATTGAAGTGGTTGAGGAGGGGATTGGTGGAGAAGGGGATTGGTGGAGGAGGGGAGGGGTGAGGAGGGGAGTGGTCAAGTGGGGGGGGGGGGGGGGGAGTTGTGAGGGGGGGGGGGAGTTGTGAGTGTGTGGGGTAGGCGAGTGACGAGTGGTTGTGGGTTTACGGAAGGGAAAGGAAGGGAAATAGGGAGTGAAGAATGTGGTCTATTTCGGGGGGGGGGGGGGGGGGGGGGGGGGGGGAAGGTTAGACAAATGATAAAGGATTGAGATCTAAACAAAGACAAGAAAACATTTCAAGCTGGCCAGGGTAGGCAAAAGTGTACTAAAACACTGTAGCCCTAAAGCCTGCCTACCCAACCTTGAAATGTCTACATACAATTACGCCGGTCAGAAATAGCCACGGCGAAATAATTAAACAATTAGTTACCAAGGAAACCAAGGCTGATTTATAAATTATATTCAAATTTTGTTGGAACTGGAAGGGAATGTTTCCAGACGCCACAAAATATTAGACCCAATAATTGGGGCGTTTTCACTCTTTTTTCGAATTTTGGATTTTGCAGAACGACACTCGACAGACAGACAAAATCCAAAATTCGAAAAAGGAGTGAAAACGCCCCAATTATAATATTGGGTCTAACAAAATAGTGGTTTTGCACAGTTACTCAAAATGAAAACATAATATTGATGATTCGGTGGCTTTACCATTCGGTGGCCACTTCACAATTCACAAAACTCACGTCCACCTTGCGGCGATTGTGTACCGACTACGTCTACGTCTACCGCGTGGAATAAGGATTTAATAATAATTTGCGCTAGGCATTACCAAAGTACATCACGAATTTCCCATCATACATGTACCATGGACCTTAAAATACTCACCTATATTCAAACGTCGTATCGAAATATTTGTCGGAGTAGTAAATATCTTTAGCCATAGTTTCGGTACAGCAAATTTCTGAAAAATTCAGAATCTTCACAAAGAATTATTCACACAGTGCTTCGTGTGGTCGGTCTCGCAAAATGTGATCGCCAGTCGCCAGATTAAATTGCAATTTTACCATTTGAACCAGCCGCTTCTTGCGCCTCCAGTCTGATTGGTCTGTTTAGCGAGGTAAGACTAAAATCTCGTCACCATTGGCCAAAATTTAACATGTGACTTAAAGGAGGCTTAATGAAAGTGAGCCCTCTGTTGATGATGTGCAGATGATAAAAGTATGGAGGAAAAAAAAATCATCGTAAAAATTGTATGGCGCCCTCAATAGGTAGGTTGAAGAAATCGAAGAAGGTGAGATTATTTATTCCGCTGAAGGTGAGATTCCTTAATTTATTTCGCCTGAAGTACCTTCAGCGTTTGTCTGTTATGATTAATATTTTATATATTTCGTTAATGATCAGGGAAGGTGCATATGTATTTTTATAAATTTGAAAACCCAGACGGGAACCGATCCTCGACTGTTCGCGCGCCGCGCGATCGTCCGTACGTATTTAATACGCCAACTCGGCACGTGGGCAAGTCAAGTCGGCACGTGGGCAAGTCAAGTCGGCACGTGGGCAAGTCAAGTCGGCACGTGGGCAAGTCAAGTCGGCACGTGGGCAAGTCAAGTCGGCACGTGGGCAAGTCAAGTCGGCACGTGGGCAAGTCAAGTCGGCACGTGGGCAAGTCAAGTCGGCACGTGGGCAAGTCAAGTCGGCACGTGGGCAAGTCAAGTCGGCACGTGGGCAAGTCAAGTCGGCACGTGGGCAAGTCAAGTCGGCACGTGGGCAAGTCAAGTCGGCACGTGGGCAAGTCAAGTCGGCACGTGGGCAAGTCAAGTCGGCACGTGGGCAAGTCATGTCGGCACGTGGGCAAGTCAAGTCGGCACGTGGGCAAGTCACGTGGGCCAGTCAAGTCGGCACGTGGGCAAGTCGGCACCTAACGTCAATGTGGGAGTGTTTGACTATGGTCGGATGATTGATCAAAGTCTCCCTTTCTGCTCATTAAGTCTCATCTCACCAATAATTGTAAATCATGTTTGTTTTTTATCCCCAATCATTTGCCCTACAGACAGTAGAGTTACAGTACACTTACAGTTACAGTTTGTCTCAAGATCTGAAACTACCTCTAAACAATGAGTCGCAAACAAACACCGAGTGACTTCCTAAAGCAGATCATTGGTAGACCAGTTGTCGTGAAACTCAACTCGGGGGTGGATTACAGAGGTACGTACACGTATACGTTTCATTTTTAAGGAATGGTATATCATGTGTCAGTTGAGCAAATTTTTCATTTGAAGCAGCAAAAATGCTTAAAATCTAAAGAAAAGGGTTTGGCACCTAGCTTGATTAAGTTTTTAACTCTGTGAGGCAAGGTGGGACTTGTACCTGCAACCTCCGGAACACTGGACCGGCGCTCTACCAACTGAGCTATCTTGCCGGTCACCCAAATTGTCAGTCTCTTTGCTCGAGGGCGCTAGTCAAAAGTCATAAACACCAGAATTCCATGTGGCCAGGGATCACGCCCAATTTTACGATACAACCTGGGAAGTTTTCTTCAAAATGATAGCATACCAGAAGAAATAATTTCACAGAGAACTAATTTGGTTTCTTTATACAGGAGTGCTTGCCTGTCTGGATGGCTACATGAATATTGCCTTGGAACAAACGGAGGAGTACGTCAACGGCCAACTGAAGAACAAATACGGAGATGCATTCATCCGAGGAAACAATGGTACGCACTATAACAAATAGGTCGTTTCTGATTAGGTAGTGTTCAAGACGTCCCCAAGAATTTCCAGATGTACATTTAACCAATTTTTCAGCATGTAATTTCATATGTAAGGCATTCTGGTATTAAAATGAAATGGAACTGGGCACAGTCTAAAATAGAGAAAAATGCACACAAAAAATTGAGACGCACACTTAATTTGATTAAATGTATACGAGTCATTTCATGAGATTGAGACACAGTTATGTCAACTATTGGCTGAATTATTTGAATATTTGTTTCTGATATTTGACTTGGATATTAGACAGAATTTGGCAAGTTTTGTACCCTTAGAACATTAATTTCCTAAGAAATTTAACATTTCTGCACACTCGGTCCATTGTGCAGTGCAGTTACTGGACAAAGGCTTCTGTGCAGTCATGTTATCCATTGCAATGAGGAAATAGACGCTGATAATACCTGCATCTAGGTTTTAAAAGCGTTGTTAACAAAGTACTATCATGTGTTGTGCGTGTCCCTTTTTCTCCAAGAATACAATCAACCCAAAGTTGAAACCAAAGTTTCTACTGATTTTTGTTTTTGCAGTATTATACATCAGCACCCAAAAGAGGACGTATTGAAGAGATGTTGAGAGAAAACCTTGGAGGTTATCAAGTGCTTGGTATGAGAACTGCTCCTGTGTAGCCAAGATCAGAGTGGACCAAACTAGAAGGCCTCGATAAGAACAGACGGGTTTTACCAAACAGTTGTAGTTGGAGCTGAAATGTATAATATCCAGGCACCAATTTCATAGAGCTGCTTTAAGCACAAAATCTTGCTTTTCTTGGTCACAACTCCATGTAATATTGTAGTTTGCGACTGTTACTGGTAGCTAAGCATAACAATCTGAGATGGAGTCAGGACCTTTTACTTAGGCCCAATTTCATTGCTCTAACCACATAATTCTACACTTACGATCATCATTTTGCGCTAACCCTGTAAGCACAGGATGAACGCATATGCAAAATTCTAATGGTAAACTGTGAAATACGCTTGCCGTAAGTACAACATTTTCTGCTACAGTAAGCAGGGATATTTTACCAACAGTAAGCAAAGCCGTGAAATTGGGTCCTGTTTTTACTAAGCAAGGATTTGTGGGCTCAAGCAACTCTATGAAATTGACCCTAGATGTTTATACTTGTATGTTTTGTTCATATGTACACAAGAAATGTTGTAGAGGAAAATAGACCCAATGCGTAGAAGCTATTTATTAGGGCAGTCTGTGCTTTTGTTTTGCTTAAATGAACCTTTTGTGCATGCATTGTTGCCAATTATTATGCCCTTTAAGATGGCTGCTATGCAGACAGTCTTTAGACTTTTCTGTTGCGACAGTAATACCATTGGGGATTTTTACTGCTTTGTTTTTTACTATTGTCTGTTAAATATACCATTTGTTTTTATAATTCTGAGCAAAGTAGCACATCTTGTTATTTAGTATGTACATTTGTATTGCCAATGCCCAGATTGTCCTTTTTAAGTTGGATTGTTTTTCTTTTTACTAAAGCCGCTACTTTGGTCTGCCTTATTTTGTAGAAGATTATGTTAAGGAAAGTGTGATTCTAACATCCATTGCTTGAAATTGTTATTTTTGTTTTCTATTCTTATAGTTCAGTGGAATCAAGCAGTTGTTGGGGAAAGTTTATAAAAAGAGACTAAAAAGCTTTATCCTTTTAAATTAAGTCAGCATAAAATGAGATAAGTATTTTCTTTGTGCGCTTTAGTTTATCCAAGAAAATGGATTTTTGTACTCTATTACCAATTTTATAAAGAAAATTTTAATATTTGTGATTTTTGCTCCGGGTAGCATTAAAAAGATCTTTAAAAGTCTGAAATTTGACGTGCAGATAACCCTCTTAATAATAAAGGAAGACCACAGATTTTCTGTATGAATCATTCACAATATTTTGTCATTTTTCCCCCTCGACACATACAAACAAGTACAATAGGCTACACGTAATTAAAAACCACCAGAGATTCATTTTTAGATTCAAATTTAGACTACATCTAAGAAACAAATTGGCATATTTCCACAATTGCTATATAAAAAAAAATAGTAAATTCCATGCACAAACAAAATAGCATCGTTAAAAGTTTTTTTTTTTTTAAAGACTACACGATTATAAATTGTGGTGTAACGACATCCAGCCAAACGATGACATTTTTAAAACATCTCCGAAATACTTTCATTCCTCAAGATAAAAGATCGTCAAAATTCTACATGATTCAACCTTTGAAAGCTGCAAGTTGGTAGATAATCAAAAAACAGCTGCTGAAACAACAATGTAACTACACTCGTTCATGCTGCATGGTTTTCTACAACATGTATAAAATCAGGAATAAAAAAAACCTGTTAATTTCTACACATGTAAATACATAGAATATGTTAGCACCACTGTTTGGCAAATCTCTTCGTTATCGAATCCATGTACATTGTATATGGAATTCCTTAAAATGCTTCGTTTAAATCACGGTTGCAAGTTAAAAGAAAAAACTTCGAGTATATCTATACTTAAAAATATATATATATTGAAGTGTAGATTCTAGGCTTTCAAACGGACCAAGGTAAAATTAGGAGGGCAAAAAGTGGCACTTTTGCATGTTTTCAGAAGTTTGTTTATATTCGTGCATGTCCACAGCATCATAAGCCTTATCGGACATGTCTCTTGGAACTACAGTTGCAGTACTCCTATGCCCAAAGCCCTTTTTTGACTAGTTACCATGCACCCATTCACGGATGTTTAAAAGTATTGCGATTAAAATGTGGACCAACTAAATTCATAGTCGGGTATTTCTAGCGACTGCCAGCCGGCTATCGTTGAAAATTTATACAAAATTTCACTTTTCTTGAAAACCACATCACGTACACCAGATGCTGCGATTTCACAGGATGGTTGAGTCAAGTAAAGTATTTCTCAATAATTTAGTAGTATTACATTTATGTTTGCAAATGGTGTATACTACCTTTTTCTACGCCAGAAACAGAAATAACAAAAAAATCTCAATCATGAGTCCATCTTAAAACACCTACTAAAAATACACTTATTATACTAGGAAGAGGTCGGTATTCTTTAACCTGACTTGGTCTTTATTGTTTTATTTTTTTAAGGGCAGTTGGATGCGCGAGCATTTATCAGCTGTCCTTTGGTGCTGCTCTTGAGTGGGACTATGTAAGCACCACTCATATCGACGGTCTCTAAGGTCCTACGTCGCTGCGTCTCAATGTCCACTTTGTCCAAGGAGGTGATGAGCAAGATTCGATCTCCTGTTCAGACAAGAAAAGATGGGAGGTGTTACAAATCATTCCTAAGACCTCTTGGCTAGAGAGGCGGAGGTGGGGGTGTAATTTGTTGCACAAGTCCTATGTATGGCGCAAGTTGCGCACTTTTTGTAAAATCGGCTGCTACTCCCACAAAAAACAGAAACAACTCGAATTTTGGTGAAATGAGTTTTGGGTATAGATGCAGAGCTGTTCAGCTTTGATTTGACACCAAAATTATTGTTTTTATGTTAATTTTACTATGGGTAGTTTAGGTCACTTGAATGAAAACTATATTTGAGATATAAGAATGCATTTGGAAATTGAGTGGTTTTTTTTTGTGGTTTTTATGTTTTATCGTAGGACCACAGTACATGTATTGCCAACAGACTATCCATGACGGTACGATGAAAACTTTGCTAGTTTATCTGCGACTTGCTCTTAAAATTGCACGATTTCATCACTTTACCAATTTTTTCTAGGCAAAGAAACATGGTGAAAGATAAGATATTTAATGTTACTACATCCATCAAAAACTCTTAATAAAAGAAATCACTCAATTTGCGACCATCACTTTATTTTGACCGGTCGTAGCACAAAATCTGCCTGTGTGACTTGGTTCGTGTTTAGTTGAAGCAAATCACAAATAGACATCTTCCTCAAAGCCTGCGAGCATTTTAGCAATAAAGATGTATGCGACATACTGTTATAAATCAATTGCACATTGATACTACTGTACACTTTGAGGCAGAGAAAGTGTATACACATGTTCATCAAGTGCTCATGCAAACTAGACCGCTACGCTACGGTTGATCGCATTTACAGCAAACGATAACTCGTGGAGCTGATTGTGGCTGAAATGAAAAAGAAACGCGCCTGGCCATCTCAGCAACCCGCACCGTGTGACCTACCATATTCTAGTTCGTCGCAGATGCATTGTGGGTTCACCGATGGCTCGATGTAGCGCGTGGACGTCACTCGAGTCTCTCCCATCATCAGGTCAATCAGGATACGGAGCGTCCCGTCACCTCGCTTCTTGGCACCGAAGACTGACGGAGTTAAAACGAAAGCAAAAAGAACTAGTTTAATACTTTATCTCGATTAGCATTCAAATTCTAGGAACAAATGAAAAGTGGGCTCAACTAATCAATGTGCACCACTTTTGTCACACTATTCACATTGTCACCAACCTCTTATTTTTGTTAAGGATGACTGTGTATATTTCAAAAGGTGTAGATTACAGAACATCCACGTTGTGTTTTACCATATACAGAGAAAGAAAAACCACTGAAACATCCTATTTGTTTTTACGTCTGTTGCAGCACTAAGTTTTTTTCCATCACTTGTACTCATTTCTAGCAGACTAACATTTTGAACCCTGAAATTTATCTGTGGGTCGATTTTACAGAGACCTAAAGTTGTCTGGGACAGTCACATATGTTGTACTTTTCATCAAGATCTTTCCAATTGTGGTCATGCATCTCATCAAAAATATGTTTCAGAGTCTAAAAATATGTGTTATTATAATAATAATAATAGCGCATATTTCTAAAGCGCACATATCCACCCTGGGAGGTGCTCATGGCACTACATCATTATTACCCTTTCTCATTGGGCCAATGATACATTCCAAATAGCATCTCAGCTCCCTGGAGAGTATACAGCTCAATGCTGCCATTTTGGCGCAAAGCAGCTAGAATCAACAACAATAACCCTCACAGGTACCCATTTACTCCTGGGTGAAGAGAAGCAAAGAGTGACAAAGTACCTTGCCTAAGGGCAGACGTACCATAGTCCCAAGCTGGACTCGAACCCACAACCTGTTGAATTACCCACAAAACACGAGACCACGGCACTCCCAAACCTCTTGCAAAACCGGTCTCTTCTCCAGCAATCGTTAATATTCACTCACCATAGTCGGCAGTGCAGAACTTGTCCTCAAACCCGCTAGGGAGAGTATCACTGCATATGGGGCACGCTGAAGCACACAAAAAAGAAGGAATTAGGTTATCCGAGAATCTGGGAGAATGTTCAATTGAGAACCAACGATTGATTTCTCGTCAATAGCTGTTGGGACACAAAGTGTGACAATTTGCTAAATTATTGGAATATTTAATCCTGATATTTGTCTTTGATGCTAGACATATCTGGGCAAGTTTTTGTACCCTTTGTGTTGCGTTGCAGGATTTATTGTACAAGCCTTCTGATAATTCTGACATAGACGAGCCAATCAGATGGCTTCTCACCAAAGCAGTTGCCCGCAATGTCCTCTTGATGTCCCTCCTTACAGTTGCACTCGTACGTGCCAGGGAAGTTGACGCACATCATATTCACACCTGGGCAACCTTCCTCAAACATGCACTCATCAACATCTACATATGCCACAGAAAAAGACACACAAATCTTTTTTTTTAAATGCCTTTCTCTGTAAATCAAAAAGTCGGAGCTCAGACAAAAGTCAGAAAAATCTCATGCCCGAATTTTTAATAAAAAAAATACAGGGAAATATTTGAGACAAACTTAGTGTTTTCATAACATGCTGGGAACCTTCACTTTAATAATCTGATATAAATTTCCTTCCCCCCTAAAAAAACCACCAATTGTCATCATATTTGGGGGCAAAGTACAATTTCTTTCAAAAGAGATGATGTTCGGCTTATAATCCATATTCAAGACACATTGATAGGGAAAATTTTACATCTATGATAAAGTAGCGGGAAAATAGTTTCACAAACTACCAGAATGTTGCCATTTTTTCTTTAGCTATAGTCGGAACTATTTTGGTCTGGTGACTCACCTACACATGTTCCTTCCAGTTCCTCATATCCAAGCTCACAATCACATCGGTAGGTTAAGGGCAGGCTGCTATCGTCCACACAGACACCGTTACCGCACACGTCAGTGTTACTGTTGCAAAAGGGAGCTGTGCCAATAAACCAAGAAAACAAAAGAAAAACAAGAATATTAATTTCCATTTCTTTAAGACTATAGACTAGTGGTGGGATTTAAAACTAAGTTTTGGTAATATTCGGTTTGAATTCAACTATTCGGTTTCGAAAACCAAATATTTGAAACCAACCCACTTTTAATAGCCTTCCAATTTTTGTGACACGTCTATTAAAGAAAACATCCTTCAATTTGCTGCATGGTCTCTGTGATCGCAATAATTTTCCTATTCGACTTTTTAGAGAGTTCCAATCCAATTTTTTTGGGTAAAGACCCAGTGGTCCTACCCAGTCATTGGGAGGGATATTTCATGCGGCACCTCATTTATCACTATTTGTTGGCATGATTTTGACGTCAATGACGTAAAATCAAATGTTTGTTATAACGCTCGGTTTGTATTAAAAGAAATTAGAATAACCAGATTTTGAGTGAGTGAGTGAGTTTTTAGGGTTTAACGCCGTACCAGCATCAATGGCCATATTCACGGCGGGAACAAATTTCATTCAACAATTTTGTATTTCATTCAACAATTAATGTGAAGAAGTTACAGTTTTAGAGGTGGGAGGAAAACCCCAGAAGAATATCCTGGGGAAAAACCCACGGAGTCAGGCAGGGACTGAAAACCCAATCCACATATTGGCCGAGGCCGGATTCGAACCCGGGTCATAGTGGTGGAAGGCGAGGAAAGAACCGCTACACCAACCCGACTCCCCCCAGATTTTCAAATTTCTCCCACCACTACTTGCAAACCATATGTCATGAACTTAAAGTTTTCAAATTATACTGCCAAATGGAAACTCGACATTGGTATTAACATCGACAAAGTCGATATATTCAATTGACGGTATAATTAAAGGACTTGTCAATTCTGACCCACTTGTTCATAATTTACCTATAATAACTTCAGTTGTGGTCTTCAATGTTGGAAGTGTCGTCGTCGTTGTTGCTGCTGCTGCTGCTGTGGAGACAAAATATATTGCCGTGAGCGCCAGTATTGCTGGATACGTACGCTCTATTAATATCCATTATTATAATATTATTATTATTATTATCACTGTCGCTGTGTTTCTTCAAAGAATTGCTGGGATTATACGAAGTTGACAGGTCTTTAGAATCACTGGGCGGGCGCTTTCTGGAATCGAATCGTTCAGGAATGGAATCGATTCCTAAATAAAGTGGAATCGCGATGTTTGGAATCGATTAGAATCTATTCCATTGTGGAATCGCACACCTCAACCTAGTGTTCTACTGACAGAGGTCGGACTGAATCCGTCTTGGATCGAGGTTATAGTAAAAAACAATCCAGCACCTGAGTTCGCCCAGTCAATGTCAAAATAATCCCAGTGTGAACTGGTTATTAAACTGAAGGTATATCTGCTTTAAATGATTTGTGCATAAAACAATTTAATGTAAACAGTTCTCTCAACAAACATTTTAACCAAAAATGATATTTTTCTAAGTTTTCTTACACATAATGTTAATAATGTTAGTTCTTATATAGCGTTTTAGACTCCCACAATGTGGGTGTATCAAAGCGCTTTACATTATTACCCCGGTCATTGGCCCCATGAAACATTCCCCCCATGAAACATTCCAAATACAATCTCAGCTCCCTGGGGAGTATACAGCTCAATGCTGACATTTTGGCGCAAAGCAGCTATCTCTGCCCTCACAGGTACCCATTTACTCCTGGGTGGAGAGAAGCAATTAGTGACAAAGTGCCTTGCCCAAGGGCACACGAACCATAGTCCCAGGCAGGACTCGAACCCCCAATAAGAGGGATGGGAATTTGCACATTACACATTCCGGCATTAAATTAATATTATCATGTTCCATTTCACTGTCATCAGGTTAACAAACATAAACTAGTGCAGAGAGTGTTTTTGAAAGACAGCAATAAGACAACTTACGAACACAATGTCCGTGTTCTTCGGTGTACCCAGAGTAACAATCACAACGATAGAAAGAAGGCATTGTCTCATCATCCACACATATGCCAAAGTCGCAGATGTCAGGATATAGAGTGCAAATCGTATCTAGAAATTAGTGGTGGAAAGCAAAACAAAACAAGCTTTCAAAATCCGAGTAGATATAGGGTTTGTACAGAGTTGAAAATGTTTAGGTGTAAATTGTTGCATATTTTCAACCCTGCGTCAACCCCCCGAGATTTGTCCAGTGTAAAAAGGGCTAATTGCATCTCCCAATAACACCTCTGTTCGTCATAGAATCAGTTTTCTACAGCAGCTTGAGATCAGTGAAATCAGGGGCCATTTTCATGGAGCTGCTACTCAAAACAAAATTTGCTTAGCACAAAAAGTCTTGCTCAATAAAAAACAAAACAAAAACAGGTTACCAGCCAAAACTCACTGTGCTTTTCATGCTATTGAAGCAAAAACCAGCTGAATACACATCACATAATACAAATTTGGTTTGTAATCCTGTTTTTTTCTAAGGAAACTTTTTCATGCTAAGCAATTTGTTGTGCTTGGCAGCTACATGAATGAGGGCCCTTAATTGTCTCAACCCTCGCAGGCATTTATAATCTTGATTGGAGTGCCGCAACTGTAGTAAAATGCCTTGCCTATAAAGCATCATGCTCCCATCTAGGTTGAAATCCACACACTAGTCACACTAGTCCATCCCTGGACCACAGCTTGCTTTTTTTTTTTAAATTATCAATTACACTTTGTCGTATTTACCTGCAACAACACTTTGCGTTGGAGATGGCGTTGGCGAAGTGGTTGAAAAAGTGGTTGGAATTGTTGGCACTGCAGTTTTGGTAGTCGAAGCTACTCAGAATAATAAATCAGAGAAACATGTAATTACCTGGTAGAGCTCGCTCTGTTGACAAGTTTCAAACAAATATTCCTTGGCTAAGCCAGTGGGAAAGGTATAGTTAAAGGGTTTATGCAAACACAAACGGTATGAGTTAGCATGAGATTTGTTCAACTACCAACAAACTAAAGGGTTAATTACTAAGAAGCTTTAACTATCAACTACTAACTAATAGTTTAATGACAACTATCATTTTTCAAGCCAAACTAAATTGTAAAAAAAAAAAAAATATATATCATTAAAACAAAATCAACTATTTACCTAGAGAAACTGCAGTTTGAACCGTGATTGTAGACGAAGGTTCACTTGGTTCGGCTGTAGGCTCCTCTTCAGGGATGACTGGTTTATCTGGTTCGGCTGTAGGCTCCTCTTCAGGGACGACTGGTTTATCTGTGGACACAACCTCTGGAACAACTGGTTTATCTGGTTTTGCCGTCGACTCTTCTTCAGGAACGACTGGTTTATCTGGTTCGGCTGTAGGCTCCTCTTCAGGGACGACTGGTTTATCTGTGGACACAACCTCTGGAACAACTGGTTTATCTGGTTTTGCTGTCGACTCTTCGGGAACAACTGGTTTATCTGGTTTTGCCGTCGACTCTTCGGGAACAACTGGTTTATCTGGTTTGGCTGTAGGCTCCTCTTCAGGAACAACTGGTTTATCTGGTTTTGCCGTCGACTCTTCGGGAACAACTGGTTTATCTGGTTTGGCTGTAGGTTCCTCTTCAGGAACGACTGGTTTATCTGGTTTTGCCGTCGACTCCTCTTCAGGGACGACTAGTTTATCTGGTTCGGCTGTAGGCTCCTCTTCAGGGACGACTGGTTTATCTGTGGACACAACCTCTGGAACAACTGGTTTATCTGGTTCGGCTGTAGGCTCCTCTTCAGGGACGACTAGTTTATCTGGTTCGGCTGTAGGCTCCTCTTCAGGGACGACTGGTTTATCTGTGGACACAACCTCGGGAACAACTGGTTTATCCGGCTTTGCCGTCGACTCTTCTTCGGGAACAACTGGTTTATCCGGCTTTGCCGTCGGCTCTTCAGGAACAACTGGTTTATCCGGTTTTGCCGTCGACTCTTCAGGAACAACTGGTTTATCCGGTTTTGCCGTAGACTCTTCTTCAGGAACAACTGGTTTATCCGGCTTTGCCGTCGACTCTTCAGGAACAACTGGTTTATCCGGTTTTGCCGTAGACTCTTCTTCAGGAACAACTGGTTTGTCTGGTTTTGCCGTCGACTCTTCTTCAGGAACAACTGGTTTATCCGGCTTTGCCGTCGACTCTTCAGGAACAACTGGTTTATCCGGTTTTGCCGTCGACTCTTCAGGAACAACTGGTTTATCCGGTTTTGCCGTCGACTCTTTAGGAACAACTGGTTTATCCGGTTTTGCCGTCGACTCTTCAGGAACAACTGGTTTGTCTGGTTTTGCCGTCGACTCTTCTTCAGGAACAACTGGTTTGTCTGGTTTTGCCGTCGACTCTTCCTCAGGAACAACTGGTTTATCCGGCTTTGCCGTCGACTCTTCTTCAGGAACAACTGGTTTATCCGGCTTTGCCGTCGACTCTTCAGGAACAACTGGTTTATCTGGTTTTGCGGTCGACTCTTCAGGAACAACTGGTTTATCCGGTTTTGCCGTCGACTCTTCTGGAACAACTGGTTTATCCGGCTTTGCCGTCGACTCTTCTTCAGGAACAACTGGTTTATCCGGCTTTTCCGTCGACTCTTCTTCAGGAACAACTGGTTTATCCGGCTTTGCCGTCGACTCTTCTTCAGGAACAACTGGTTTATCCGGCTTTGCCGTCGGCTCTTCTTCAGGAACCACTGGTTTATCCGGTTTTGCCGTAGACTCTTCTGGAACAACTGGTTTATCTGGTTTTGCCGTCGACTCTTCTGGAACAACTGGTTTATCTGGTTTTGCCGTCGACTCTTCTGGAACAACTGGTTTGTCTGGTTTTGCCGTCGACTCTTCTTCAGGAACAACTGGTTTATCTGGTTTTGCCGTCGACTCTTCTTCAGGAACAACTGGTTTATCTGGTTTTGCTGTTGGCTCAACCTCGGGAACTGTTGGTTTTCCTGGTTTAATAGATGGATCAACTTCTGGTAAAACAATATGTTTGTCTGGTTTAGCAGTCGGATCAACCACTAGATGACTTACCTGATTTAGCAGATTAACTAATGGCTCAACTGTTTGTATGTCGTGTTTTAACTAAAGGGTCAAGTTCTACTGGTTTAGTAGTAGCTGGTTTGGCAGTTGGGTCAACTACTGGCTTTGTAGGAGGCTAGTCTGGTTTAGTATTGGAATCAACTAATGGTTTATTAGGCTGCTTTTTCTGGTTTAGCAGATAGGTCATCTACTGGCTTTTGGGGTTTCTCCGGTTAGTCTATAAACGAATCCCCATTTACATCTACAGCCTGTTTACCCAGCGTAACTGGTTGGTAAATTTTCTCCGGTTGGCACGGTGGCAATTTTTTCTCTCCAAACGACATTGCAGAATAGATAGATACGTTTATAAAGCAATCAAGGGAGGGGGGGGGGGGGGGTAAGAGGGGGGTAAGAGGGGGGTAGGAGGGGGAGGGGGGTAGGAGGTGGGGGGGGGGGGGGGGGTAGGAGGGGGTGCCTGGGTCTATTGGGAATTCACCTGGTTCGCCAGGCTCTGGCATCTCCTCTTCCACTGGTTGGCAAAGGAACTCCAGCGAGTCCGCGACGGCCAGGTCTGTTGGAGAGACGCCACATTTTATTTGTTTGAGCAATTTATTTTCTTTGTTATTAATACCAATTTTTTTTGAAAAAAAAATACTAATAGGCAAAAATCATCTCAAGCCAAATTAAGTTTCATAACTACTTCCTTGACATTTTTCAGTAGAAACTTCAAAGGAATAATTTTACGGGGAGTTTCATTAATATCTTTGCGACAAGTAAGTTTTTCAAAAGTATTTTGGTTGATTACTCTGTGGATATCTGCAAAAGGTATACTGCAGCTTTTATGTTGCAAAATGTGCATCCACGCCATCATTCTTATCCAAACAAAGCCAAAAACTCCAATGGCTTTTCAACTACTTCTCTATGACTTTTAGGAAGCCATCAGAACCTAAATTCTCTCTCAAAAGCCTGTGTGTCGGTTCATTCACCTTTCTCGTAGTAATCAAACACATTCAGCGTTCCGGGTTTGGCATTCTTCACGTCAAACTCCTTGGTAACCACGAAATCCCAGCAGACTGGGGTATTGTCCAGGCCCTGAGTGACACAAGTAATAAAACAATGTACACATACAAAAAAATGCAAAATGGACATGGCTGAAAAGTGAAACATTTATGAAATCTTCCAAACTACAAGTATAACAAGTTGTCAAATTACATCTTCCCCCATTACACCATTGCGTGTAATGTGCCTAATAAAATGCTTCCTAACTAATTAAACGGTTTTGATTAATTCCTGTGAATGTTATTATTATTATTTTTTAAAGATGTGTTCTTTCGTGTTCTTACAGTAGTTAACCAGTTCGCGCCGGGATTATTTTAACATCACCGAGCCGACGCACGGGATTATTTTTAACGAAACTCGATCCGAAGCAGGTTCAGGCCACCAGTACCGGGAAGCATACCCACGCATTTCCGGCCTTGCTCGTGGCGTGTTTATGCGTCATCCGTTTTGAATCTGGGGGAAAACTTTGCGTTTATATTCGTCATCTGGCGCGAACTGGTTAAGTCAACAAGGTGCCAAATTATCTATTTTGTTTTTAACAACTAACCTGGTCGATGTAGAAGCTTAGAGTCTTGCCGTCTGTCTCCACACGTTTCAGTTTGCTCATCAAAGCCTGGGATCTCAGGTTGTTGATGGAGGCAGGGTCCGGGGTAAAGCCCGTCATTAGTTTTGCCTGCGCAAGTACCATGTTGGCACCACCGGTACCCGTATAGCTTCACAAAAAGATACAAATGACTGTAAAAATCAAAGCTATTTGTGACCCGCTCTTAAAAAATATATATTATATCACAAACAATTATAAATAGAGTTATATACACGGTTGGAAAGTCCAGGATATAAGCTTTCATTTGGTACGTAGTACAGCTCCATAGCCCATCCCGTTGCACATTAATAGCTTTTATGGAATTTTAAATTACACAACTGAGAAAACAAAATATAACCGAGACCATACATTGGAACAATGTACTCTTAAAAAAGTTTGTTCTTTATATAAATCAGCCTTTTCGTTAATTAAACCTGAAATTTTAGATAATAAAGATATCATTCAAGAATTCACCCTCAACATTGAGTGAGCCGTTACACGTAAATGCATAGCCCAACTTATATCACTTTTTCCTGGAGAGGGTCGCATTTTTCATTTCAATTATACTACTTTTTTCTCTTGTTTTCTTGTTCTTCTTTGTCACCAATCCTTCAGTAAGTGATGAATTTGTGAAACACAATTGCAAGAAAAAAGTTTTAAAAAATAAGCTGTCATGAAATAATTTTGTTTAATAGTGCTATGTTGGCTCAACCGTTCCTGTGTTGTATTTGGTTGTGTTTTAGCAAATTAATCAAAAGTTTCATACGTCTTTCAGTTTCTAAAAACAATCTGATCTTAAAAAAAAAACACACATTTTTTTTAGGTAAAACTCACCTGGCACATAAATTGGTCTCAAATTTCTTGCAGTCGTTGTCCAGATTTCTAGATCTCTTGGTCAGAATGAAGGGTGCCATGGGCGGTGATACGGGCAGCACGTTGTAGTATACGGTAAACTGAATACCAACAAAAACAATCGACATAAAAAAAATAATGTACGTTTATAAAGCACACATCCACCAACAATGGTGTTTAGGATACTACATCGTTATTACCCCTGGGGCCAATTTCATAAAGCTGTTAAGCAGAATAATTTTCTTAGCATGAAAATTCTTCCGTGTCAAAACCAGGGTTACAAACCAAATTTGTAGGCAACATATATTGTTTCTGACTTATATTCAGTTGGTTTTTGATTAGCATGAAATGCACATGGAGTTTTGGCTGGCAATCCGTTATTTATGAGCAAGACTTTTTTGTGCTAAGCAAATTTTTGTGCTCAACAGCTAACAGGCCCTTGATCACCAAGCCCATAAATAGACAAACAATGATCTCAGCTCCCTGGGGTAATTATATTGTAGACCAAATACCAGACCTTAATAGCACACTTACATACGATGACCATCGCCACGAAGTAACCTAAACCTCCGCATGGTTGACCATGGTTTTAAATGGTGAAGTCAATAACGTTTTAGCCTCTAAATTAATATTTTGTGTATTGTTTGAAAGCTGGGGGTCTTATATGATACGTTAAAATATGATTTCACTATAAACAAGATATTAATTAATTGATTAATTAATTAATTAATCATTTATAACTACACTTTGTGAAAACTCAAAAATTAAATAATGCCGTTTTCCAGTTTTCATGAAGTGATGCTATCTGTGTGTATTAGTTATGAACTTTGTGTTATTTCTTGAAAACGCGTGTATGCGTTTAATTGGGTTGCCTGTATCACTTGTATTTATGTTACTTTGTAAATTCTCAAAACCAGTTTTTGACGCATACAAATGTAAAGTATACATTTAGTACACTTCGTGAAGACACATTTTCTGGTTTTTGACCTTTTTTGTTTTACAAATATTAATTAATGTTTTGACAAATCCAATTAATTTTAGTAACTTCTCGAGGTGATGATAGATGTGCAGTATATTACCAATTACCAATGAGGAAAAAATAATTGAAATCGCTAAAAATATAGATGTTTCAGTGTTAGTGTGACTTCGTGGCGACAGTGACGATATCTTACCTGCACCAAGCCGCATCCTTTGCCTCTGGCCCGGAAGGTGTACGTGTTAGGCACGTTCAGCTCCACCTCCTGCATCACCAGCTTGTTCTGATCTAGAAGCTCAAGCTGTTGCACCTTGCGGCCGCGTTGCAACACCTCCACCCTCATCTTGGGTGGCCTCTTGTTCAGGATACTGGAATAGGCGGCCAGCGCTTGCAGGCCAATTACTGTGTCCTGTACAATCAAGGCAGATGGATCGAGTTTCGTAAACAAAATTCCCGAGCCTCGGTTCAGTCATGTTAAAATAATCCCAGGGGAAACTGGTTAAACAAGCCATTATTTCGTCCACCGGTTTTAAACCTTATATTTAAAAGCGGCCAGCACACATTTGTGACCTGTCACCACAATATGAGAGTAAAGTCGCACAATGTGATTTGGAGATATGGCCATCCAAAGTCAAAATATGAAGGGGTGGTCAATTTTGTGATTTTGCGTAATTTGGAAAGCCCAAGTCCTCCTCTGTATATTCCAAAATTTTGGGTGCAATCAGATGATCGAAAACTTCTCAAATTACGCGATTTTGCATAGTGTTTGCGTAGTTAGTGTTTGGATTAAAGTCCATCAGTGGTCTAATAAACACGGTAATTAAATATGCAAATTAGGTCTTTGTAACTGTCTCATGTTTTCGAAATGTTGATATTTTGTTGTTCATACAGTAGTTTGTATGTGTAGAAAGTTTCAAGAAGAAATAATGAATAGAACATAGCCGTTGCTATGCTCAACTGAACCTTACTTGTCCTGTCTTGCAATCTTTTGTGTGTTTTGTTTAGGATATTTATTAAGTAAGTTTTCTCACAAACACGTTTTGTGAAACCCATGACTTTCTGGAGCGTTGTAAAATATATTTACTGCAAAACCCCCAAGTGTTATATACCATTGGAAAAATCTTTTTCCCAAGAATTTGAAAATATCAATATCTCACATTTTTAAATTTTTCCAACTTTAGTCTCATATTGTGGCGACAGGTCACATTTATTTCCTTGGAATTCAATTTGTGCTCACTGTAAACAGAGTCTTTAGACAACCTTGGATCAGCTAAACTGTCATGATTCACTCACCTGCGTGGAGGAGAACCCACCACGGCTGGATTGCTGGCTCACCAGCCAGCGAGTGATGAGGTTCCCCTTGGGGCGTGCCTCCTCTGGGGTCAGGTACTGGGTGTAAGCCAGTAAGACGTAGGCCGTCATCTCAATCTCCTGGGACTGCTTAGAGGCACGGTAGTAGGTGTCATAGTCCGTGGTGTCGTTACGATTGCTGACCCAGTGTTTCAGTTCACCTGTGATCGGAAATTGTACACATGAATTCCCGAGATCTTATTGGTCGAGAGCCCGTCACGTGGGCAGTTTTAACCAGTTCGCGACAGGATTATTTTTAACAAAACTTGATCCGAGGCGGGTTAGGCCGATAGTATCGGGAAGCACACCCATGCATTTCCGGCCTTGCTCGCTGCGGACAGACATTTCCGGCCTTGCTCGTGGCATGTTTATGCGTCATCTGTTTTTAATCTAGGGAAAACTTTGCGTTTATATACGTCACCCGGCGCGAACTGGTTAAAAGGCCAATAAAACACCAGGACCAGTTTTAAACACTTTTTCCGGTGCGACATGAAATTTAAACGCCCGTGAAATCTGGTCGCTTTACTTTTTTTATTAGTTGAAACCTCACAAGGCATGTGCAATACCACAAACCAGCCGGTATCAAACCTAAGTTTAATACCGGCAAACTTATTATTTATCCTTTAATAATAAAGTTATAAATCTTTTCTTTTGTGGGGAGTGACTTAGCTGCTTCTAAAGGCATGTGTACATCTGTTAAGCCATGACGTCGATTACCTTCCGTCTCTGCTACAGACTCCAGGAAGTCCAAGACATCTTGCGTGCCGGGGTCACCAGCTAGCACCAGGGCGTAGGCCAGCTGGGCAGCAGCATAGGTATCGTACAGAGAGTCGGCCTCTGAAGCCAGGCAGCGCAAGGCATTCTGGATCACGTCATCCTGTAAAAAGAAGGTTTTAAAAAAATAAAGTTAGAGTATACAATTTTTTGTATTTTTATCGAAAATTGCTCAAAATCTAAAGAAAGGTGCTTGCTGACATCTATTACCTGATTATTATTTTTTTTGTGAATGCTGTAAGTTTTAGATTGCTTTACATGTATGATTTACATATGACAGAGTGTGTAACACACTTTGGAAAAATACTCAATAAGAGGCCTAAGAGAAAGAAAAGGCCTAAGGAAAGAACCACTGCTAAAAAAAAATGACCTCTCTATTAAAGTTGTGAAATCAACTGTTTCCCTTACTATATCTCCTAAATCTTGCTTCTTTTGCACATAAAATATTTGTCTGGATTGGGGCATTGAGTCAGAATAACTAACAATAAAAACGCTCTGTAGGTTTTTTCCGGAAACTAAATTGAGATGTTGTTGTATGATGAGGATTTAGGGCAAACCTGCTTGCATAATAGTGATGAAAGCCGAAAAGGAAACTTGCAGACAAGGTCAACGATCAGACCAAACTCACCTCAGGTGCCACCCCTGCCACCAACAGGCTAGTGACAACGTAGGCACTCAGGGTGATTTCATTGTTGACTCCACCCTACATAAGAAAAGAGATCATTATTACATCAAATAGAATATATTTTTACATTTTTAATTTTAACCGATATCAAATTTAAAATGTAGTTTGATTAAAATTGGACTTTAAAATTAAGTTTTCAAAAGAGACAAGTTTTACAATTCCAGCCTATTTTACAGCTTGACCTCAAATGACATTTGACCTTATACTTGACCTTCAACACAACCATCCTATGAAGGTTACCATATTTGCATCCATGACCCAAGTTTGGTTGCAATTGGTCTTTGTATACAAGAGCAGTTTATATTTTGTAGACAAGACAAAAAGTCCGATTGGTTTTCATCCACTACAAATTGAAGTCGTCTAAAGAAAGCACGTTATGCCAAACACAAATTCTTCACAATACCCACCGCCATGACCCTATGGCCCAAGTAGCCGACCCGATTAAAGCAGCCTCGCTCGTTCTGTTGATTCTTCAGCCAGTCGGTGGTCAAGTCAAGGTCCTTCTGGTCGATGTCGATGAATTCAGCCGCCTGGGCGAAGGACCTCACCACGTAGGCCGTCAACCAGGTGCTGCCAGAGTCATTATTCTCGCCAAATGCTGAGTAGGACCCATCCTAAAACGGTAATTGTTTGTGTGCACATTTGTTCACCAGTGTCAAGCCAAAACAAATGGGTTTCCAATGCAAAGAATAAGTATTTAAATAATATAGGTGGTTTATTATTCATAGTACAGGGCCACTGTACAGAGTGAATGTATGAGCTTCGTGCACGGATGGTGGCTATGGGACTGATTTTTTTGGAGCCGGTTCTGAGCTTAGTGCAAAGAGAATGGATAACATGGCATTACATCAAAAGAATTGGTAAAGGGTACATATTAATATTCCACCAGCACAAGTAAGAGACACTTTACCTTGTGGCGATAGTTCAGCTCACGCATGTATCCAATCTTCATGTTCTTCTTAGCCCTATCTGCGAGGCCGTCCGTCAGTGTACCGCTCTCGATGAAGTACTTCATGGCCACTATGTTAGGCACAAAGCCCAGCATGTTCTGCTCACCGCAGCCCGTGGGAACCTGTAGCAGGTTTTCCAGGTTATGGATGGTCTGTCCCATTAGGTCACCTGTAGAGGAAATAAAACGGGGGAGTTGGGTCACTCCATGAAGCTGGAACACTTGTCCATTTTACCCTCCGCAACAGTAAGATCTACAGGCCCAAGCTTCTAGCGGAGGATTTAACACCGTGAACTTTGACAATCACGAACGGTAACTTTTGACAATATTAAGTCCAATGCGAACGCGGCTATACACTATTCCCCAATTTGTTTCTTTCTCCTTGACAATCCCACTTTTCCTGTAATTTGATTGGCTTACAATCATTTCCAATGTGTGAATGCTGTTTAATATACACTACCTGTAAGCGTCATTCGACCTCTCATGGATCCGGGCACAGTGTTTGGCGGAGTGTTCAACGGAAATCTCTTGTGGTACGAGAAAAATGGCGGTTCTGCAAACACAAGATACATCATTCTTTAATATAGAAAACAACTTGGAATTTAACAAAACAATTTAATTTATTTTGGCAGATATGCGACCTGCTACGCATTTACGCGATATGTATTTACGTTGAAAGGGTGACATTTTTTTGTCAAGATTTGATTTTCTTTTTTGTCTTAAATAACATCTTTAATATCTAAATAGTTTAAATTTTTTAAACAGTTCATTTTAATAAATGTTCCAATGTATTTTCTTAGTTTTGTTGTCTTAGAAAGATTTGCGTTGAAACTATGAGACAGGATGTTTTTTGAGAAGAGGTAGGGTGGTAATGATAAGAACCGGTGGTTCAGAACCACCCTACCTCTTCTCAAAAGAAATCACATGGTGTTACCGCAAATCTTTCCAAGTCTAGTCTCCACCATGCAAAGCTTTAAGTCTCATTTAGTTTTGTTCTGTTTTCGAAGCCTGTTTTCTCAGTTGTGGAATTTGAATTCCATGGAAAATATTAATATGAATAAGATTTAAACTGCTGCAAACTGCTTACTGGCTGGAATGACTTGATATATACAAGTCAAATATTTAAAAGGGCCTAATATTTCGATCTTAACAAGATCTTCTTCAGAGACAGAAAATATTAATAGGCAAAAAGTCATTTCAATAGAACGGGAGAGGCTATGGAGCTGTACTATCTACCAAATAAAAGTTTATATCTTGGACTTTTTAACTCTGTATATTTACTCTATTTCCATATTCTAATAGGTGGTAATTCAAATCTATGCAATATGGAAAGGGAAACAAAATAAATTTTGTAAGGAAGCTGTGATTCCATTATGTAGTGAACATTCTCTTCCAAAGAAGACTGCATGACCGTTTGTTGACAATAACCAAACAAAAAACTTACCACTACAGAAGTATTTATTGATGCTATATTCATGCTGTATTCCCTCAGGCTGTGAAAGAGAAAAATGGAGAAAGAAAGTTCTCAAGTCTATCAGCCCGCAAAAAGAAAAAGAGCAAAAGTCAATCTAGAAATAGAAATGTGGTTTATTTGAAGTAATTTGTAATAATACTTGCATGAAAAATTACAAGGCACCAAGGTAAAAAGCAAAAAAAGAAGAAATATCACATCTTTGGTCCTGAATTTATAGAAGGATGTACAACGAAAGTTCTAGAACTTAATTGGTTCTGATAATGCAGATGCTATCATCTCGCCAAAAAGAGAATAATATGGGTCATTCTATAAATATATAAATTCTACCCAATAATTAAACAACAATTTGAAGTCGTATCTAATTATACTTGCAGGACATGGCATTACGCAAGTTTTGCTTCTAGAAAAAAATTAAAAAAATGGTTGAGTGCGATGTTTTAGAGCCAAAAAGCAATAAATTTAAGAAAAAAATGTCATTTTCGACATGTCTGTCCCTTCCTGAAAACGGTGACGAAATGTGGACAAGCAGGCATACCAAAGTGCTCCCTCCCCTAAGCTCTGCTAAAGAAGTTATCACAGCATTTTCTTTTATTACAGTGCTTTACCAATCAGTGTGGACTGTTTTGTTATTAATACAGCAACGTTTCTATGTACTGACCTCAACCAGAAGTTTCCTGCGTACGCCATCGCTGAGTCCTGTCGCTTCATTCATGTTGACCTCGTTACCACAAAGAATCTCATCATCGGCGACTGACACAGCGTGGACTGCAAATTGAGACGGGATATAAACAAACGAGAAAGGTTCTCTAAAACTGCTCTCAATAATGCCCACAAGCATGCAATAGTGTACGAGCCTCCACCTAGTTGTGGGGACAGGTTCTTTTGTTTGAAAAAAACCAGACCGAGTAGTGGGGAAATTTTCGAGTCCTCGTAGCGCGTTGGGTCTTCAGTAAAGGTAGAACAAGGTAAAATTGGGTTAGGGTATAATGAAAGAAAATGTAGAAGACGACAAATTAGGGTGATGTTTTTGAATTTTAGAGTATTCCGAGTTTGAGATTCAAGGGATTTCACTTAACACACAAACCCTATGGATTGTCCCCATAACGCAAGGTACCAAAAGAATTGATGTGTTTGTATATTATTATACAAATAATAGATGTTTGTGAGTGCAATGGTAAGAATAATTTCAGCCGAGTGGAATGGAACATTCTATCCATCTACCGAATGAAATTATTATTTCCATCGCACAAACGTGAAACATTCGTTGTTTGTTTTATACAGCACCTGAATAAATCCTCGCCATCTGATTGGTCAGAACGCGACCGTGCAATGGAAGTTCTTTTTACCGTTTAACAAAACCATTGAGTACACTATTTGGCGGTGCAGCCACGAATAATTTAATGCACGTGATCAATAATCCACCAATCAGATGACAGGAATTTATTCAGTTGTATAATAATAACTTTATATACATTTATTATTATGTCCTTAATAGTACGTCACTAATTATCTTCCATTTTTGGAACTTGCATCTACAACTAACATTTTTTGTACATAAATGGAAATTGCATAAAAAGTGTGTTTTGTTCCTAAAAATACCTGTATTCAATTTCTGGTTTATAAAAAAAAGCACTGACAAAGGTGTTCAACAAATAGCTGTAATTTACAGGTCATATTCATCCATCAATACAGATTTAATGCTAAGTTTTATTTGAATTTAAGTTTAATTAATTTTTTTTTAAAAAGGTCGGCTGTTAAACAAACTGGTTTTTTAGCCGACCTTCAGCATTTAATTTGATATACAAAAGAGCAAATATTAAACTTTCAGCAAATTTTCAACCCTCGCTGAGCCCATTAAAAATGTCAGTAATTTAAATTCACGACAAATTTGTATGACATAAAAGCCAGTCTTTCATACCTTCAATGTCTATTTCCCCAAGTGCCAGTCCGCTCACTTGGAACTCTACCGTCTTAGATGCCTGGGCGCACACACACTCCTTGTGGTCGTACGTTTTATCTGGCACGACAAACTTATCTGATTCTATCAGCGAGATCCGGATCTAAAAGGAAATAAAAACATTCTTTGAAGTTTATTACACACCTGTGAATAGGTACAAGCCAGCTAGACTGATTCCCTGAACCCCACAATTCCCCAATGTCTATATATGTTTCATCCCAAGTGGAGTCAGGGAACCAGACTACAAGGACATGGTTAATTTTCTTGATATTTTCCACAATCTACAAACCCAAAACAAGTCTATAATCAACATCTAAAAACGACAGCAAAAGCAAATGTTGTACTATTCCCTTTAACCAGTTCGCGCCGGGATTATTTTAACATCACCGAGCCGACGAACGGGATTATTTTTAACGAAACTCTATCCGAAGCGGGTTCAGGCCGATAGTGCCGGGAAGCACACCACGCATTTCCTGCCTTGCTCGCTGCTGACAGACATTTCAGGCCTTGCTCGCTGCTGACAGACATTTCAGGCCTTGCTCGCTGCTGACAGACATTTCAGGCCTTGCTCGCTGCTGACAGACATTTCAGGCCTTGCTCGCTGCTGACAGACATTTCAGGCCTTGGTCGCTGCCGACAGACATTTCCGGCCTTGCTCGTGGCGTGTTTATGTGTCATCCGTTTTGAATCTGGGGAAAACTTTGCGTTTATATTCGACATCCGGCGCGAACTGGTTAAAAGGAACATATTATGGCCAAACTGCCTTATTACCACCATGCACTCATCAGACAAGTAATTGAAGACAGTGGCCTTGATGCCCACTTCCTCCCCACGGATGATGGAATAAGGCAGGGTCAACGAGACAAAGAATGGCTGGAAGGCACGCAGGGTTGTAGTCTCCGCCACACCGAGACCGGTCTCGGCCGATGTGCAGAACCCGTTACCGACCCACTCCGTGATGGTGTGGGGCACATCAAGGTCTAGCTCGGCCTCACCAAGGTCACTACGAAAAGTCAAAGGTCATGAATTAAACACAAAAAGGCAAGAGGTCAGGAATGGAAAGAACATTCTGAAACACTCATTCCTTGGGGCATAATGAATATTCAACACACTTTCTAAAGACGACCCTTCGGTCAACCTTCAATTTGCTTGCGCCGCAATGGAACTCGTGCGACCAATAGTTGCTTGAACAGTAAATATTTGAAGCCGATTTCCAAAACGCGATATATGCTATTTTATCCTCTTTGACAACTTTTTTTTTTTTAATGGATACATCACATTTAAAAATAAATTAACTTTGAAAGAATGTTGTATTTTGCCACATCTTTAGTCGTGTACAAAGTCTATGGAGAGTTAAGAGCAAGTCTATTTTCTTACAAAACTGGAAATGTTCATGTCTTTTTTAAAATGTCTGCAATGACTGACCTTCAATGAGATATTATGAACAAATTGAAGGCAGGAAACTATATTTATTGCCTAGAGTTGAACTCTTCGTTTTTATGAAACTCACAAAACTCACGAAGAGAACGGTGTTAACAACAACAAGAGACCTCACCATAAATCCATGTATTACAATACATGTACCTCTAAATAGGCACTTGAGGAGAAAATCCCATAGAGATGTACACAAACTTAAAACAGTCCTAACTTGTTTACCCTAACCCTTTTCTCTAAGATCTTCGAGATTTATGCTATTTAGACCAAAATCTGTCGTTCTAGGACAAAAAGACACTTAGGGAGACACTGAATTGTCTCCCTAAGTGCCATTGTCTCCTTATTACCTTAAAACTTACGCTAATTTGTCTCCCCAAGTGCCTATTTGGAAGAATTTGGGCAATTACAAAACACCTTTTTCTTTCCTTTTTTTTCTGGTTAATTCAATTTTATTAAGTCAGTTCAGTATTCCAACTGCACGTGTGCACGACAAGATTCTATGATTTTTGTTTTTTCACAAGAAAAACATTTTATCGTATGCCTTCAAAAGCATAGAGGGTAGCAGTAAATTTACAGCGATTGTCGTGTAACATTTTTCAAAAAGCGTTTGGACAACGATGTGTTTTCAGGTGTTTCGTGTGTCCAAACATTTGTTTAAACAAAAGTTATCATCGTCTTTTCGATTGCACGAAAAATTGCACGGAATGCAGATTCGGTTACCAAGTCCCCCATAGCCTTGTGTGCATTTATCTGCCGTGTTCATCCCAAGAGATAAATTGTCGAAATCTTGTTGTGCCCATGCGCAATTGGAACACCATGCCCATGCGCAATTGGAACACCAAACTGGCTTCTTTGCAAGCTTTTTACCCGATGCGCTGCATTTTCCAGAGCCAGGTTTCAGGGAAGAAGCTACGAACGGCGGGAGCCTTAGCTGACAAATCCGATCCAACTTCCTGCCCCAAATCTTCTACACCGCTGTTTTGTACGCCATCATATTCGTAGTATATTGGGAATCTACCTGTATGACATGATAACGATGCACAGATAAATATGCGACTGTTAGAAGGGCCTAGAGAATGCAATTCAGGAACTCAAGTAGACCCAGAAAAAAAAACATAGGAGAAAAATAGAAGCAAAAAATCCCCTCCTCCCCTACCCCCCAATTGTTTTTTTGTTTTTTTAAAGTTAAAGTAGATCAGTTGTCATTTGTGATTTCTTTTCTTTTCGTTTGAAGCAGCAATTAATGTGCCCCAGCATCATTCTTTAGATTTGGAGTTCTTTTGCAACTTCAAATGATAAAACTGCAGAACTGACAAATGGTACACTACAAACACATCTCGACTCCTGTAAAATTTTCAGCAAAGGTTTCCAGACGCTCAATTCAATAACCTTTGCATTTGTTATTAAGCCTGAACCAGTTTTAGGACATTGTCCTAGAGAACTTTATCATGCGATAATTTGTGTGATTTTCGTAATTGGGCAAATTTTTTCCGATTCACTTACCGACGTCACAAGGCCGCGTTTCCACCTTCAGGTTGGATATAAATACTAAGCCCATATCCTGAAATTCAGAGGAGAAAAAAAAAGAAAGAGTTTTTATAAGTGGACTATTGTTGACGTCCCCCAACATGGCGCACTTAGATTTTTCATTTTAGTGCCTAGCTAGAGCAAATGTTTTACCTCAAATTGTACAAAGTGAAACTTCCACAAGCTCTAAACATTCTTGTTACTAAATCTTCAGTTTTGCCTATGTATCCATAACAACAACAAAAAACAACGAATTTCTCTTTGGCATTTTGTTCTTAAAAAAAAAAGTTGAGGTCAACCCTTTAAAAATGCATCCAAAAATTAAAAAAATAATTTGCAGACAAAACTTGTTGTTGGGAGTGTGAGAGAGTGTAATAATGGTTCATCATAATTTGTCAACTTCTTAAGAATTTCAAGTTAAATTGAGATTTTTAGATAAAAACAAAAATGCACTGCACCAGTGAACACCGATTTTGCACTTCATTTCCGGATGCAACTTTTTGTGTGCATTTGCCACTGAAATTGTTCACAAAGATTCAACAGCAAGCATTATTGAGGTAACGGTACCAGTATTTAACTAAATGATTTTTAAGTTTGTCAATAAAGCCGTTTGGCAACACTGGCTCTAAATGCTTTACATTTCTACCACAGCCGCTCATTATAATAAGAGCAACAAGGATGCCAAGTGAGAAAGCCCCAACCTTAAAAGCCTGCGATGAGTCCTCGTATCTGCTGTAACCTCCGTAGTAAGGCACACTGGTCCGTTTGCGTCGCTTCCTATCCAGGCCATACTGCCACCACGGATACTCATCCGGACAGTGGTTGCTAGGGTTGGGCAGCCAGTAGTAAGTGTGTTCGTCTTGGTTCTGGCGGATTTTCTCAAACACCTGACGGGAAAAGGAATAGTTACAATAAAAGAGGTTAATTTATATACCTTTTTGCAGCTATCCAAAATATAACCAAACAAAATACTCTTGAAAAGCTAACTTGTTGTAAAGATATTAACCACAAAAGTCCTCAATCCTCCAAAAATCAATATAATTTTGCACACACCCTAGAAAGTTAGAGTTAATGATTCTACCCTTGCAGAAATTTCTGTACAAATTCCTGTTTTGTTCCTGTTTGGAACATGTTTTTATCCTGTTTTTGTACCGTAAACCAGTATTAAAACATGTTTTTATCCTGTTTAGATGAAATACCAGGGAGTATTAACCTGTTTGTTTCCTATTTGTCTCTGAACAAACCTGTTTGTTTCCTGTTTATCCTCAGTCATCGTGTTTCGAACCTGTTTTTGGTTAAATCAGGAATACAACATGTTTTGTATCTGTTTTCTATACATGTACATGTGTGTTGAACATACCGGTATGCATGCACTGCTCTTAAAACAGGATTGAAACATGTTTTATTCCTACTTTCTAGAAAATGTTTATCCTGTTTAAATCCTGTTTTTTCCCTGCTTTTAGCCGTTCCAAATACAATCGTTTCAAACATGTTTTTAAAAAACATGTTTGCAACAGGATACAAACATGTTTTATTCCTGTTTAAATTGGACGAGGGTAAACTTCCTGTGAAATTATTTCGTCTGGCATGTTGTCATTTTGAGAAAATAAAATAACAAAAGTATGTCATTTCCAAGTTTTGCATTTTGGATACACACTTTTGGAAATTTCCAAAAATAGTGCGCGCAAGTGTTCGAATGACGCGCGACGTATGTGTTAACGCTAGAATTGGCCTGTTCAGTGCGCGACATGTGAGTAGCTGCAATCCGCTGCCTGAGAAAGCGCTTAACACAGACTGTGGTCGCAATTTAAATTGTGACTCGGAAGCATCAACAGGGTCAAAGATAATAAATTAATGTTACCGATTCCATCAAAAAATTCACTCAATTTTCACCAGCATTTTTGTTTAACTGGTCGTAGCACAAAATCAGCTCATGTGACTTGTTGGTTTCGTTCGGGTTTCAATGGAGCGGGTCACAATAATAGAAAATGTTTCTCTCTTACTGACTAAATTCTCGCCACTGTTGAGGGAGCTCATGGGCACAACCTCTTACCTTATCCTTGGTTATCCTGTCCTCGTCATTCTCAAGGACATAGACGCTCTTGTCCACGATACCAATAGCGCAGAGGGAGCCCTCGCTTGCTGACAGCTTCAATACGGCCCTGCCTCCTGGCGTCTCCTCCTCATTAGCAAACACCATGGAAACCTGCAACATGAAAGATTCATTTTTACTTCTTGTCGGGAGTCTAAGCTTAACAGCAGGTCATAGATTTTTCATCATTCTTGGTGGTGCATCCTATTAAACTCTAGTCTTGGCCCAAGGCTGGATTTGGATTTGTGTCCCCCTGTTGGAGCTGGTCAAGTAATTGGGATCCAGCCAAAGTATTAAATAACTCAAGTCCACTTTTTTTTTTAAACTGTCAAAGTATCACTTATTACCTTTTGTTTAATTTCACGTTTCTCGTTGCGAAAAAAAGGTTTTCTCGCCTTTGGGCCCAACAGTGTAAAAAACCTCACTTTGACTAAAAAGTAACACCCGTAACGATTTAAGGGCTTTCTCTTAAGAAAATATTGTCTAAAATACTTGACAAAATTGGCAAATATTTCTGGCAAGTTTGACCCCTGTATGTTTTCAATAGGCAGATTTTGCTTAGTAAAAAAGCTGACTTTTCCCAACCGATATGCAGGTTAAATCTGTTCAACTGATGTGACTGCGTGGCCTGAATCACAAAACACCATTCATTGCTTTTCCAACTTGCCTTGTTGTCAAATACTGGCTCAACGTCAAAATTAACGCTGTCGGCCACAACCTCCTGATCCGGTCGGATGTAGTACACCATCAGCTTGACAGCTGGCGACATCTTCGAGGTGACCGTGAACCTGTCTTTGCGGGAGTACAGGCTGCCTGGCTCGGTGATGTTCACTTCGATTTCGGGGAAGGGGTCTGTTGTTTGAGGGTAAAATTTAACATTTCAACATTGACAACAAACCTAAATAATGAACAAAAGGTTAAATTGAGGAAAACAGAACTATTACCTACAAACCGATCACAATTTGCCGAGTTGGCATTGTGACCACGATCTGCGTTCATCAATGTTAGGGGCTCTTTCATGAGAAAATAAAACTGAAAACCTCCAGATAGATTTCCCAAGGATCAAGGATGAATTTTTCACAAGGCTCCGAATGTTGCCAACTTACGCGGAAGCTTCTCTAACGGGGGGACATCCCTCTTCATGCGCAGTGCAGCCTCTTCCACAGTCGTGACGGGTACGGTCAGGATTTCACTGCGGGACATAAACTGTAACACGAAGAAGAAGGCCAAGATTAATACAAAATGAGCACAATTTACAGGAAAAAAAACACCCCAATATGTGATCTGCAATACAACAATTGATCTTCGAATTGCGAGTGTCGCCCTTCCCGCAGGGATCGTTCCCTGTATGTTATGTGTTCTGAAGAAAAGTCAAATTTTGTGCATGTGTAAACTACGACCTCAAATGACCCCAACATGACCTTTGACATCGGTATTCCAATAACATTTTACAAGGGTCATTTTACAAGGGTCACTGGTTGAATTTTAGCCGACAATCAATATCTTTCATTTTCGTTTCCTAAGTGAAAACAAAAAAATGTCATAGTTGACAAACTCTATAACCTTAAAAATGTTATTAGATCTTAAAAATCAAATTTTCCTTAAATCAAAATCTTTATCGGACTCGCTGCACTGTCCTGCCAATTTTGTCCACAATTATTCTCATTTCCTGTTGAACATCTGTCCATGCAAACACAGACATCACTGGACAATGGCAATCATTTCCAAGGTCTTATTACAGACTATTTATAACTGCAGAACGTAAGATTTTTTTCTAATCACTATTGGTTGAAGTTCCTTCAACCTTGAGTGACAGGAAATTGTATCCCAGGCAGCCAATTGTAGGTATTACTCAAGATGGTTTATAATTCAACATGTGTCCTGTGATAATTTTACCATAACCAATTGCAAACGAAATGTAGACTTCTAAATTTGGTAAACTGGAAACAAGATTTGACCAAAAATAAATAAATAAATAAATTTAAAAAAACAGTCAGATTTTGTTAAATCATTTTTGGAAATTGATACAAAACAAATAAACATTTCTTGAAAATGAGAGCATTTTCTCAAAATCTAAAGCAATATGGTTGGTTTTCCCTTCTCTTTATTAGAGAAATGATAACCACCTGTCACTCTTTAGCATAAAGCATCAGCCGTTTGCCGTGGAGTGTCGTGGCCGAGCGGTTAAGAGCTGGGTTTTCTGTTCCGCAGAGCGTGGGTTCGAGTCCCGGTGTCGACACGTGTGTCCTTAAGCAAGGCAATTAAACCACTATTGCTTCGTCCTTCGGATGGGACGTAAAGCCGTAGGTCCCGTGTGTGTGTATAATGTATATATTGAACCTGGACACGCACGTAAAAGTCACATTTATCGCTAAAAGAGAAGGGGTTCGCCCCGGTGTTTCTGGCATTTCGTTCATCCTCCTACTGGTTTCTTCAGGCTTACGAGCTACAGTGCCTTGGGTGCTTTTGAGGAATCCTCGGTTTCATTGCCGAAAAGAAATGATAATAATAATAAAACACGGCCTAAACAGCGTTTGATATACCCAGTGGATTTCTACAAATCTACTGACACATTTTCAACAACAATGTTTGGTTTGTTTGAACTCACAAATCTCGAGCCAAGAATGGTGTCCGGTATAGTCAAATGGTCGGTACAGCCGAATGATCGGTATAGTGCCATTTCACTGTAGTTAATTTTCAGTTTTAAATCCTACCACTAAACTGAATAAATTTACAAAAAAAAACAACTAATACTCACCACAAAGAACCACTTTAGGTCTGTCAGGGTTTCTGGGTCGGCCGTGAAGTGGGTGGTGAATTCTTGTTCGTTACCGGGGATCAGCTCGCCGTCAAAGGGTGCGACTTGGACAAAACTGCCACTGGGGGAGTAGCTAGCCTCGGCATAATGGTAGGCCACCGGTGTGTAGATTAAATGGTAGTTATAGTATTCATCATCATAATCATCATAATCATCAGGATCGTAGGGGGTCACATTTAAGTCGTCTTCTACAGAAGCCTAGGGGTGGGGAGAAGAAGGTGGGGGGGGGGGAGATAAAGTTGTTAGGGGAAAAAACGTCATTAATGCAATAAATGCCAACAACTCCTCCCCTCCCCCCAAAAAAAATCTTAATTGCCCCCATTCACAGATGTGTAACAGTATTGCAAACAGAATGTGCACCAACTGACATTTGATAAATTGGGGGTCAGCATTAGAAAAGAGTCGGGTTTTTACCAACGAGAGTTGAAAATTGAAACAAAATTCCCCTTTTTTATAATGACCAGGTACCGTGATTACTTGTTTGAGACTATTATTCACAAATATACAGTCCAGTAAAAGTGAACTTTTTGCAAATGTTTTATAACTTTTAAGCAAATAATTACAAACTATGTAAATAGGCACTTGGGAAGACAATCCCATAGAGATGTACACAAACTTAAAACAGTCCTAACTTGTTTACCCTAACGCTTTTCTCTAAGATCTTCGAGATTTATGCTATTTAGACCAAAATCTGTCGTTCTAGGACAAAAATAACTCCCAAATATTGTTTTTTAGGGTAGCTAGACACTTAGGGAGACACTGAAATGTCTCCCTAAGTGCCACTGTCTCCTTATTACCTAAAAACTTATGCTAATTTGTCTCCAAAGTGCCTTTTTGGAAGAATTTAGGGCACAACAACTATGTGTAGAAAAGAGGCTCATTTCAGCAGCTAGAACTGTAATCTATTGATTTCACGTTTATACTTTAAAACAACAATTTGGAGGATATTTTCCTCTACAATTTTAAACTTACAAAGAGGCTTAATTCTCTGGTTTCAATGTCGATATTTTCCAGGACGAAATAGATCAGGCCATCTTCAGTAGAAGTGAAGGTCCCATTGTAAATGTCAACAGAGTTAGCCATGGCGCTGACCTGGACCTCAATACCAGATGCTGGTGTGTCATCGGGATAGGTCACAAGAACCTGGAAAAAAACAACAAGTAATTCAGGCATTAGTTAGTACTTGCGCCCCGATCAAGAGAAATGAGGTCAATTCTTTTGAAAATTGAAATTAATGTAGTATTTACTCAATAAACTTTTCAATTATATATTCCCAAAGTATTTTAGCAGATTTTTGATGAGAAATATATATTTTTGAGTGATTTTTAGCACCACTGGGAAAACGACATGTGACCCATTTCCCTAGATCATGGCCACATTCATAAGCCAGTTCAGCATTTGGACTGCGCATATGTGCACAATGATATGGGTCACAGGTCATTCGGGATAACTATCGCGCACGTATGTATACACGCACAAGGTCACACAATGCGCATGCGTTAATTACGATTAGAAACGGGATTTGCGTAACATCGCGTGACATCCCGTCAGCAGTTTTTTCCGGAGTAAACTTTCATCTGGACTACTGTCTCAAGATACACACTCGCTTATTTTGGCATTTTACATGTACCGGTAGTTACAATTGCATATAATTATGAAAAACAAAATTGGCGACTTTAAGAACAATTTTAGCACGATTGTGAGGCGTTTAGGCCAAATAAAACAGAACTGGGCAGAGAATAAAATGAGGGTTTGCTGGTGTTTACGAAAGACGATAAAATTATCCGGACAATCATTTTTTGTTGCACTTCACTGGGACATTCTGTTGACTGTTCAAAGTTCGCACATTTCATCAACATGTCAAATAGTGAAACACTAAGAAAAAGGTGTTTAAAGCTTCGAGTTATGTATTCCTTGAAAAGAATGATACCAATTGATGTTCCTTTAAAAAAATTAAAAAATTATTCTACTATTTTGATACTATTTCTTTTAAAATATGTCCAGTTGGCATATCAATATTTAAAAATACAAATAACTTTTATATTTATACATAAATTGGGGTTTTTTTAATAAAAAAAAAAAATCATCCGATTGGTTGTTATTTTTTCAATTTTTTTAACCATATGCCCTGTGCCCAGTTTTAATACCAAAATGCGCTTCACATACACCAATTACTAAAAATATCTGCAGTCACTTTCTTTTAATACAACACACATACAAAAACCAGAAGTTTACAGATTGACAGAGAATTCAGAATGAGCACACTCCGCACCGAGACCGCAATCTCAAACTCACCCCCACATGATAGGGCATGCCAGGCTTGAAGGTGTCAGGTGCTTTGAATATCAGAAGCAGCGACTCCGTGGTGACAATTCCCAATTTGCTCAGAATAGTCTCCGATAGTGTCACACCTAGAAAACAATGCAAGGCAAGATTAATTATTAACTAACCATTAATTAATGGTTAAAAAAAAAAAAAAAAAAAAATTATGGAATATCACATTACTGCAATAACATGTAGAATACATTTACTGGTGTCTGGAGGGGGGGGGAGGGGGTCGTATCTGCATTCAAATAGAAGACGTTTAACAATAGGACACCTATTGTCAAATGTTCCTGATTGACAGTCAGATACAAAAAATGTGTTCCGAAAAAGCTACAAACAAAAGGTGTTTTAAGGCAGCTGTGCATTATTTTGTTGATAGGCAATACTCAGACCCCGGCTTTATGTATTAAAGTTCAGAGTAACCGAAGCACGTTTATTTGGGCTTTTATCAAAATTAAAGCCCTAGCTGTTCACACTGGACTTTTTTTGATAAAACTTACGGAGACGATGGGTACTTTTCCCATTTTAAGTCCAGTGCGGACAGCCTAGGACGTTTTCCTCTCAGTTACTTTTCTCGAATCCAGTGGTAACTTTTCCCGAGACGATAAGTCCAGTGCGAACAGCGCGAGTCGGTTAAAGCGGCTCAGGAAAACGTACATCCTGCCCCCTAGTGCGATTTCATGCTACACAAGACACCGCGCATGCGCTCTTTGCATTGTGTACGTGCGTGCACACCGATGCATGCACATCGCATCGTGATCACATTTGAATGTGGTTCTGCAAAAAGAACAAAGCGCCCTCATGAGTCATTATAATGACAGCTAGGCTACTTAATTCTCCCGCGGTCTCGGTTAAATTTTCCCGTGTCGAAAGTCCAAGTGCGAACAGTGTAACATTTGACCATTTTTTATTTTACCATCGTCTCAGTAAAACCTTTCCAAAAGTCAAGTGCGAATTAACACGGCTTTTGAGTAACCACATGCACTCGTGTTTGACAACTAATTTATGTACCGTACCAGTACACCCCCACACGAGGTTAGAATCTTGCCATTAACAATTAAGGAATGTTGAATAACCAAAACAATATTCTTCGATGCAATTTACCAGTAGCTGCCTCGGTGAAGTTCACATCAACGTTTAGCTTGTTGGACCAGATGGCCAAGTCACTGTGGTTGAGACGTAGTGCCTCGCCCGAGACGACAATGGTGCTACATCCCGAATCCCCAGTATCCTGGAAATACAACAAAATGAGGCTTGTAAAAAATTGGCCAAGGTTGGAAATGATTAAAAGAAATCCATTACATTTTCGAATTCACTGGATTCCTAAAAATATTCATTGATGAAATAAATACAATTTTGGGAAGATGGGGGGGGGGGGGGGGGGGGGAGGAAAGGAGGAGGAAAGGAGGGAAAGAAAGGGGTTCAAATCACAAGATTTAAAACTTAATTTTTAGTATTCGGTTTGAATTCAACTTTTAGGTTTCGATTTTGGAAACCGAATATTAAAAAACCAACATAAAATAATTAAGCCATCCATGGTTTTTTTTGTCACACGGCCTAAGAAAACAACTGCAACATTCTACAATTTGCTCCATGGTCTCCGATTGCAACTGCATTGGTATCATGTAGTCTGCCCAAGAGAGTTCCTGTTTCGGCTCTGGAGTGTTTCTTAAAGACCCATTGGTCACTGAATCCTGCAAACTATACCCAGTCATTGGGGGGGGGGGGGGGGGGGGGGGCGGGGCAGCATTTTACTTGTCACTTTTTTTTGGCATGATTATGAGCTGGATGAGAACTTCCGGTGAAGTCAAATAATCGGTATTGGGTTTGACAAAATAAGGGCAACAGGATTTTGAAATCTCTGATTTCTCCCACCAAATAACCTAAAATCTTGTGTCAGCATTAAGCCCTAATCTCTATCCATAAAAATCCAAACCCCCTTTTAATATATTTCTTTTCTGGGGGCGGGAGACACTTGGTCCTACAGGCCCAAGGTGAAACTTCGCTGGATTATGATGGACTTGGGTCAGGAGGTCTAAAGCACCATGCAGTACTGTCGTTGTCATATCAGCCCAACAACAAATCCGATTCAACAAACATTTTGGCTATGCAGGGTGTGTGTGAAAATGTGTATTGAAGTTGATTGATTGAGCACCTTTAAGGTTGATGGGAGTCAACCCCACATTGTACCTAGTCGTCTTTTTATCCCCGCACAACTACTAAAGATCACAGGGAGTCTCTATTCAGAAGTATCTCGTATTAGTCCATCGCTTCAAGGGGCGAGTTCACTGACACAGACTGGGTTATTAAAGCCAGCAGGTTTAACAATTTGGTTTGTTTTTTTAACTGGACACCTGCGTGTATCTTGAGTTAAATATATTTTGGAGTACCTGGGAGAAGTAATGATCCGTGAACTAAAAATGTGAGGGGTTCTGAAATTGAGAAAGAATAACATTCTCCCTAAAATAATTTCCTGTGCTTTAATCGGGCATTCTGTTAATAAATGATGCCCGATTAAAATGTGCATTTATCGACATGTCGCCAAAATGAAATGTTTTTAGCCTTTAGTTTTGAGTTTTGCACATGTGATCAGACAAAAATATCCAATTGTTTCAACTTAAAAACTGCTTTCTTACTATTTCTTTAATACAAATATGGTTAGTAAACATAACAAGAAACACAAATATCAATAAAAATACATTAAACATACATTCATTTTTTTCACTGCGACTTGTGCCCACCTAGTTGCTTCTTATTTTGTCCGAATGCCTTTTTGCCCGAAAGTTAAAATACAACATTTGTCCCATTTCATCAAATATTTCAATTTATTTTTTAAAACTAGAAAGAATTAACTGTTTACTTACTGCCGACTCAAATCGAAGGACTGGCCTCGGTTCATCAGATCTGTAATATGAATAGTATTGTTCGACCAGAGTAATGTCTGCACTGTAGGAACCCCTTACAGGCTGTCCATAAGTATACCTGCAAACAAAAAACAACAAAAACTGAAGATTAAACTTCTCTAAAGGTAAAAAATTTAAAAATACTAAACTAAGTCAAAGTAGTTTTTTTCAAAGTAGGTCCATGGAACATCCTACCCTAGAAAGGACATTTTGGATGCATTACATTGAATGTTAACGTTATGCATTTGTAATGGAATAAAAATGTAAGACAAACTAAACCCGGCTCATTGGCATGGTCGCGTCAAATTTTCAATGGCATCGAAGTGTAAAGTAAAAAACAGGAAATCAACTGATCCAAGAAAAATGTGCATACCTGATGACAAATGGACATTTCCCAAAAGTGAGTCTCCAAGACACATTTTTGGACTTTAGAAAGCAGCATTTACCTTGCACAAATGCGGACCTCAAATTCCTCGGCATTGACCAGGATGTACGAGGGCAGCTCTGTGATTATCTCAAACTTGGGCAGAACTACAAACGGCAAATATATAATATAAGAAATAAAAATTATATAAGAATATATAATATAAGAATGTTGAAATCTTTCCCTCAAATTTGTTTTGCATAAAACTGACCAGGGCATTACTCAATGGAAGTGGAGACCTTTTCTCCAATTTATTGGAAAACGTGATTGAAGTTTCCTTCCCGTTTGGCTTAATAAAGTGTTCACTTATTTACTATTATTAAATACAAAAATTAGCAAAAGTCAAAACATGAAACATCAAAAATATTCTAAGCACTCCCCGATAAATTTGAACTGTTTAACCAAGGATTGATCACCCCACACTTGGAAGGAACTTCAAAGCTGGATTGATATTACTACAAGTGAAGTCCAAGTGAAAATGTTTTCATAAAGCTCTGAGTAAACTTTAAACATTTTAGCACTCGAATAGTTCTTTGCATTTGTTACATGCTGAAGCATGAAGCATGTATGAAGCATGATCTCACAGTACCAGAAGTCTTGTAGGTCAGTGAACCTATGTCTGAAGTCATAAAATACCATTTCCAGTCAAAGATCAAGCAACCTTTTGCGACATCCTTACACCAATTTATGTTCACTACATCCCTAAGGATTATACTCTAAACAAATAAAAATAAAGAGAGTAGGCCCCTATTCCCCAAAGAAATTTCCACTGGAATGCCCAACTTTTTCTTATTTTTGGGTCCCATTTCCAACCTTCACCCCTCTGTGATAGATTTACCAAATAGCTACCTGTCCAGGGTTCCTAATGGGAATTGAGACTTTTTCCAGATGTGGACCCAGGAAATTAAATAATTCTGGTAACACTATCTTGTCCAAGATCACTATAATAAGGCCTCCACTTCCTTCCACCTGGGCGGTATTCCCAAGAGAGGACTTCCCATAACCTTATGAACAAAATCCGGAGAGTTTCACAAAATGGGTTTACTGAACTGTTTTGCAGGCATCATTCTACCAATGGTCTACAAATAAAATATTGAAACAGGCAACTCTCTGGCAATAGGCAACTCTCTGTATGTATGCACGTTATCATTTTTCTTGGACACCCGCAGCCCGACAGCATTCATATTTACCACGGGTATTGACAGGGGTCCCGAGCAGACAGTGACAGGACCGGATTGTTTAATGATGTTATTAAAGGGCGATTAAATGACAACAAATGACTAATTAACGTAACGTTAATGATATAGGTTCTATATCGCTTGGAGGACTTTGTATTTGTAGCGGGTATTGGCAGGGATTTCGAGTAGACAGTGAAGAAGCCAGATATTTCTTATTACGTAAATTAGGAGCAATTAAATGGCAACAAATGACTAATTAGTGATAGCACTACCTGGGGAATCACTATCAACAGCACTAAGCAGGTGGCATGCAAGGCTCCCAATATAGAGGGAAAAACTTCTCATTGTAATAAACTACACAGTTCTTCCAGCAACTCTATGCATCCCACCATGGTCGCACGAACTGCTAAACAGGTAATGAGCCCAGTAATTTAGATGACCTTCATGCCAGGATAAATGGCATATCCACATTTTTTGGGGGAAGGAAGCTAGATAGAGTGCTAGACAGAGTGCTAGATAGAGTTTCAAAAAAATCCAGAATTTCTTATCGATCTTTCTTTTTTTTCTTGGGGGGGGGGGGGAGGGGTTTTTTGGGGGAGGGGGTAAAATTAGAATGAGAAGGGTGAAAATGTGAAGAGCTGCTTATTATTCTATATTTCTGAAGAATTTATTTTTTATAAAAGCACTTTGGGGCCGTCGCAAACCCATCTCACTCCTCTCCCAGTCCAACCCCACACCCACCCTCTTTCCTCCTCTAACCCCTTACCATATTCGTCAACTTTGAACGTTCTCTCATTCCTGCCACTGCCACCGACGACAACAATTTTCCAATCTCCAAGGGGTGGATCTGAGCTCATGGGCAATTCCAAGTCAATCAGTGCATCGGGACTGGACTGGTTCAACCACTGGGCTACCCGAATGCCGGCTGGGGTCTCCACCCAAATTTCAAAAACCTTTTGAAGACAAATACATAGTAGATAAAGATTTTGTTAGACGCGCACCCAAATCCGATACAGGAATTAATCTTGTCAATTAGCACACTAGTACACTAATGTTACTGTTGCAGGCATTCAAGCAGACCTAGTTGTTCCTCCTGTACTGAACATTTTGTTATCACAAATTATTCTGAAGTTAACTGTTTTCATTTTCCAAAAATGCAATTAAAAGGTAATATACGACATTTGCAATTTCACAAATGTGATCCAGCACGAGTAAATGAGACACTTTGCGGCAAAAATAAAAATTGAGATTTTGATTTCATCATTTAAAGCTTGTTTAGATTTAAATTATGAAATCAAAATCTCAATTTTCATTTTTGTCGCAAAGTGTACCATTTACTAGTGCTGGGTCACAAATTTCTGATGAAATGGAGGCAATTTATAGAATGTCAGGCAATTTTCAGGTCAGGAAACCAGACTAGCTGGCTTGTACCCCTTCACAATGTGTTATCGGTCGCAACTTTACCAACATCTGGTAAATCAGTGGCAGTTTTTTTCCCAATAACAACAGTTCCACTTTACTTTTGTTAATGACGACACAAGGTGCCATGATTTCACAGGATGCTCGAGAGACTCGTATTCACTTACAGTCAAGTGAGATATTTTTGATTTGTTTTTTGATGTTTGCAAATGTGAATCAATTGAAATTTAAAAAAAAAATTAACAAATAATGATACGACTTACTGCTGCTATGTCAGGTCTGAAGTCGCTATCTACCGTCAGAACCCGGAACATGACTGGAAAAAAAAAAATCAAGATATCACAACTTTGTAAATACGACTCTACTTTTTAATACCTAAATGAAATTGAATGAAGAAAGTCGAGGTTCTATAAGTAGCAAAAACTATTGCTTAAGGGCTGTAAATGCGAAATTCCGTACAGTAAAGTCTGTTACTTTTTACATCGCAAATGAAGACATTGATTCCATTTAATTATTTAAATGTAGTTCGATCCCGATTCATTTATTGATGGTTTTTGGCGATTTTTGTTAACCAGTTCGCGTTGGAGGACGTGTATACCACCAAATGTTTTTTTGAATATTAAACGCATGACGGATAAACACGTCACGAGCAAGACTGGAAGAATCTGAGTGTTAGCGACCGGTTCGCAGCAAGTGAGGCCGGAAATATCAGGGTGTGCTAACTACAGATGCTGGCCTGAACCCGTCTCCGATTGAGGTTCGTGAAAAACAATTCTGTGCCTGGTTTTTAAGCTTCCTGCACACTCCCCTTCCCCCCAAAAAAATGCCCCGTCATTTTCGGTTAAACAACCAGCTCTTGTGACTGGTCAGATGTTATGTCTCAAGTAACAAATAATCCGATTGTTTAATGGGGATCATTACTGGGCTGGCCTGGCTTGTAGATTGGCTTGTCAGTCTGCACATAGGTTTGAGACCCCTCCTGGAAGATGGCCACCTTCTTCTGATCGCTCCATTCAGTCTCAGCGGCTGATAGTCTCTTCATCATCACCTTGAGAATGACTGTCTTGGGGTAGTCGTCGACTTCTGGTATCTAGAACCGAAAAGATACCGTTTGCTGATCGTGATTACGAGTACAACTCTGGCTTGAAAAAGCATTATTCAGGATTTACTGCAGAATGCCCTATAGACACTCAAAAATCACCCCCTGAAAATGAAAGGCTATGCAGTTGAAGAAGATCGTAAAAATAAAGTCCAATGAAGGTACCCTCGAAAAAACTTAACTGATCAAAATAAGCTCAGTTTGCACGAAGCAAGTGTGAAACGACACAGGGTTATAACATCCCAAACCTAAATCAGAACGGGACCGGGTTCACGTTCAACTTGGGTCGAGAGACTCGTGAAAAGGGCTCCACCAAATAAACTGTCAAACCTACCTCCACCTTGACACAAGCTGACTCAAACTCCACGTTGAATGACGGGGCCCTTGAGATCATGGCGAGGTTGTTCTCCATAAAAAACAGCTGGATCTCGACGGGTTCGTCCGCGTCCTGGATGGTGACGCAGATGGATTCCTGCTTGCCCGCTAACAGAACCTTGGGCGAGACCACGAGGTAGCCAAAAGGCGATCGGCTGTGGGGTGGAAATACATCTATCTTTAATCCCAGGACTCTGTTTGTGTGTTTGTTTGAGTTAGTCTTGCATACGCACTGTGGACCTCCGAACAATATAGGTCCACAGGATGCGGGAAGAGGTTACGGTTTGTGGACTTGCCCAGGTCCACAATCCGTTTTTCAGTTTCTGAAAAAGAGCGCTAGAGGAAAAACGGGTTAGGGTTATATATAGAAAAGATAGAAGGGACAGCTGAGAGGCCCATAATCCAAATTTGAGGGTAAATTTGTTTTGGGGAAGCGAGAAAAATGAGTATTTAGTCAACGTTTTTTAACTACACGAAGACAAAGGAATGTCCACAGTACGTATGGAAGGTAAAGCTAATTGGGAATGTTCTCCTGAGATGACAACTCTTTCTGTGCATGATTATTTTACCTACTGAATTCATAACGATAGACACAATTTTCTTGGCTGAAAGAAATGGATGTTTCAGGCAAGGTATATCTGGGTAAGAGAATCTAGGTCACTAGAACCAAGTTATAACAATCCTGCAACTTTCCTATATGGAGTAGTGGTAGGAGAAATCACTTTTTCCCACTGCATTTGTTATGGACACATACTATGGGGTATCTTGATCTATTGAGAGTCCCTACAAATTGAGAATCCATACAAATTTGAACCCACTGTGGTCCAAAGGAGTATAATCCAATGGCCCATGAAATTGGTTCCTGGGATGAGCTCCCAGGGTAGCTCTCCATGGGGTAAATCCTTGGGGAAGCACTACCTTTGGTCTTCACAGCAGATATGCTGCATTTAGGTTGCCATATGGATGGAGGTAGGTACCAATATGGCTAAGAATCATGTGTTCAGCTATATTCAGGCAGGAATACATAAAGAAGGTCCTTTTACTTATTTTAAAACAAAAAGTTTATTGAAAACCTACATTTCTTTGTGGCTGCAAGGTTTAGCAGTGGATTTTTAATCCCTAAAGGGTGTGCAAAATTGCATAAAAATTGAAAGGTAATACAGCCGTGCAAAATGCTATTATTAACCAGTTCGCGACGGGATTATTCACGAAACTTAATCCAAGGCGGGTTCAGGCCGATGGTACCAGGAAGCACACCCACGCTTTTCTGCCCTTGCTCGCTGCTGACAGACATTTCAGGCCTTGCTCGTGACGTGTTTATATGCGTCATTCGTTTTAAATCTGGGGAAAACTGAGGTGTATATATGTATTCCGGGGCGAACTGGTTAACATATTTTGGTTGGTTACTTTTTGGATAGTTGCAAAAGGTATATTCCACCTTTAAAAAGGTAGGATACACCATTGGCAATTGCTTGAATTATCGCGAAAGGGTGAATTTTGGGGGTTGTATCTTATAGTAAATATCGTTTAACTGACCTGTCCGAAGTCATGGATGGCGAGAAAAGCACGGAAAACAGCGATTGTTTTCAACCGGCGTCGAGCAGTTATTCTTATATTATTTGGTTTTTGGATGGCGATCGCAAATTTTTCTTTATAAAAATTCTGTTTTTCAGAATAATTACAGGATATCTAGTGCATTCATTTTGCTGGATGCCTAGAATCATTATTTACTTTCAGATGAGTAAGATATTTCTTAATAATTCGGTAGTAAATATTTTCGATATCTGCAAATGGTGTATCCTACCTTTAAATAAAGCCAGCTCCAAAGCCTGCTGGTCCAAGGATAGCTAGCTGCTGTGTCTAGACTTCTGTGGTATAACTTTTTTTAGGGTAATTAATTTACCATCTGAGTTTTCTATGCATGCCTAGTCCAAATTACCACATCTGTGGCACCCAATTTGTAACTGTGCTCTCAATAAAATAAAAAAAACCTAGAGCATAGAAATGAAAAAGTACTTTAACTTCACCAACTCTATTTGATGAGGGCATTCTACATAATGACTTTAGCTGATGGTTTGGGGAAATGTTTTCGAACTAGTTTTAGGAAAGTGCAACATTTTCTGGACAGTATGTATTAACCATGCATAATAAATCAAGGTTTGATGCCCACGTTTTGATAATGTACAACAGATGTGGGTTGGGTTCAAGCCATGTCCGAATGACTTGGCTGCAGCTTGATACACACGGGTCTATGGTGGCGGCTTCAGCCAGTTCCCATATGTGTTCCCTTGTGTATAATTTCAAGCCACCATAGTCGAGTAAGTCGGACCATGGTACATATATATTTAAAGGATTTGGGGCACTGAGAAAAAAAAAGACAACTTGTTAAGGCTTTTGTTAACCACAGGGTTAACTGTTCCTTTCTCTATGTTTAAGCCAAGAAGAACTATTACCTGCCTTGCCCTCTGACCCTGAGCCCATTTATAGAGATAATTGATGGTTTAACCCCAAGGTTAAATAAACAATGGCCCACAGGTGTTGCGTACTCCCATGGGGGGAGTCCTCCCATGGTATTGCTATTATAGTTTTTGCCTACAACAAGTACCAGCTCACCACTTGCATAATTAACGCTATACACAAAACATGGCTCAGTGATTATGCAAGTAAAGACCCAAGAACTTCAATCTTTGTCCTATTTACACCTCCATGATCAACAACTATCGTTGGTAATTCAAAAATCCTATCTTAAAAAAAAACATTTTTTTTTGAAAAATTATCATCTAAGATATTGGGTGTGAAAATCAAGTATGTGTGCAGTTTTTCCACCCTAAAAGTTTCCCTTAATAATAGTCTGGGCAAAATAGCTCAGCTCAGCCCAGCCCCCCAGCCCCCCCCCCCCCCCCCCCCCAGCCCCAGCCTCCCAAGCCCCCCCAGCCCCAGCCTCCCAAGCCCCCCCAGCCCCAGCCTCCCAAGCCCCCCCAGCCCCAGCCTCCCAAGCCCCTCCAGCCCCAGCCTCCCAAGCCCCCCCCCCCCCCCCCCAAGCCCCTGTTATTGCTTGACATTATACAGTGTATAAAAGTATAAAACAAAATCATATTTTTTTAGGATTAATCAACCGTGGGCCAGACATAAAGTATAAATTTAAGATGAATAAGATTAAAACTGCTGCAAACTGCTTACTGGCTCGGCTGGAATGACCTGAAATATACAAATCAAATCAGTTAAGAGGGCCTAACATTTCGATCTTAACACGATCTTCTTCAGAGACATAAATGGCTGTGTACACGAAACAAACCTATAAATTTAAGAAACCATTCTAACTGTATAAAAGTAGCTGTAAATACTGCAAACCAGTGGTGTTCACACGACAAATTGATAAGGTTTTGTGAACTAGGAGTAAGAAGAGTATATCTACTCTAAGTACTATAAAGTAGAATTTATTACAATTCTATTTTGAGCTACAGCTGGTAAACAAGTTCTACAACTTATTTATACAAGACATCAATAAATGTGACAATGAAACTAAGAGAATGGAGCATACCTTTTAGTAAAACTTCCCCCAATTGCTTTGTTTTTGTATAAATAAAAATAACTTACCCGTCTACACTAATATTACGATGAGGCCAAGGTTGTGACTCCACAAATCCATGAAGAGCAACAAAAGCAACGAGAAAGAAGATCATCTTGAAGTCGTTCATCTTTGATCACGACACCACCACAACACCGGCACCGGGTGACCGCGCACAGATCAAACGACCGCCTTGGATCTCGGCGTGAGTACGGGTGTAGATCTTGCGGTGTCTGCTTCAGGAACCGATCGGTTGGTATTCAGTTATCAGCTCTGAAGAGGTAAAAGCTGTGCCCAAAATCCAGAGTACTACCACACTATTGGAAGTCCCGATCTGCTGCCTGCAGGTGCCTGGTTAGACACGTGTACAGTGAACGCGTTGGTGCAATAGTGCCGCGAGCACGTGTTCGACGGTTTTGGTGTCAACCAGTGCAAAGTGCCGTAGTTCGTTGGTGGCTTTTATAGAAAGACTTCCTTCCAGATCCATGGTTCGATGTAACACTCCGCAAAGCGAAAAATAGATCCATCTAATGTTCGTAAAAGTTTATTTAACCTTCACACATAGTGATTCACAACTTTCCCTGATCTGCTCAATATTCTTCTGATGTCTTTGTTTTTAATTGCTACAATAACTCTTTTTTTATTAATTATTAATTAATGATAAATACAAATGTATGAATAATTTTGACCCTGTTGGATGTGATGCGTTCACAAAAGTTTACTTCGCGGCCTAGTACATTATCACCCCGTACCCACTAGGCTTTTATTTGTAACTTTAAATTAATCTGTTTTAACTATACCTGTAATCCCACAAAACCAAAAGCGTAAAAGCCGCTTGTTTATTCAAATAAGCTGCAAATATGTTTATTTAAGTAATTAATGAAGGAACGTGTTGCAATCTATTTGAATGTCAGTCAACTTGACGCCAACAGGCCACGTGTAGTTCCGCCCAAAATTAAAAGGTATATCAATTAGTTAATAGATCAAATAAGTTAAGAGGGCCTGATATTTCGATCTTTATAACAAGATCGTCTTCAGAGACAAAATGGCTGTGTACAAGAAACAAACATATATAGGGCAACATATACAGCACGATGCACATCGTTATAGGCGGGAGAAACACAAAAGAAAAAGCACAGAGTCTCCAGTGGAACAATCAACAAAAAGAGGATTAGGCTGAGGGATTAAAGAGTGAGGTCAGTGTGGGTAGGATCAAAGACAGACCAACGGGACAGGATGAATAAGTTAATAGGATGAATGGTGTTTACCAAAGAATGGAGTGGTACCGGGTTACACCATAGGTGACCTTGTGTGCAGCGTTGTACCATCGTCGACGTCGTACCAGTCGCCCCAGACTGGTACTACATGGTATACGGTGTGCTGCCCACGCATATCCGTTAACTATTTATGTATCAATATGTAGATCATATCCAAATATACCGTGCGAAATCGTTTTTGGTAATACCTATGTGAAACATTCGAACCATGGAAATATACCGGAACCCACGTCTTCAAACGAACGGCAATAACAAATTAACGATGGTTTTAGGGTTTTGTATCACACGTATAAACTGCAATCATTCGAATTACTAGACCAAAAACTTTACCTTTCTATCTTCCACAACTGTCACAGTGATAAAACCATAGTCCTTTTTCTATGATAAAACAACGTTTATATTAAAAGAAGAATGAAAGTACAAAACTGACTTCTCATTTTAAAGTAAATTCAAAGTTAACATCTTAACCATCCCCATCCAGTCAATTTCCAACACTAGGTTTGGGTGGAATCTGTTAGGATGGGTGGACCATAAGGCCTACTAAACTGATTGTCTTTTACACATGGATTTGTCATTTTTTTTAATTTGCAAGGATGGGTACGTATGGTACCTATAATTACACCGGGAGTGATGGTCAAGAATCGGAAATAAACGTTCGTTTGGCATTGACAAAATTATAGGGAGATGTTTTGTTTGTAAGTACGTACGCGCCATCTTTATTTTTTTGACTATGGATTCCGGACGTTGTCGGGTTTCTCCGTAAATCGGTTCTTGCCCCAAGAACCGACTGGTACGGAGACAACATCCGACGACATGCAGTCTACGTGGTCTTTTCCATGGTCGATCTATTTACTGCGTCTTGCGTGCACTAGACGCCGGTAATTTATGATAAACAATTGCGCGGGTCGTTATTTATACCTAGACACATGTGGAGGCCATTAAATGTAAGTTAGCAATTTCTTTTGTACACAATCCTTTTGATCTCCCAACCCAAGGTTGGCAAGCTCAGAATGAATCTATTGAGTAGTAGGGGTTAGCGAGGGAGCCTGTAAAAAATGGTCGACCAAACCACAGAGCAAGGAACAGTTCCTAATTGCTCTATGACCAAACCACTATTAATTACGCCAACTTTTGAAATTCATGAACAAATACTTGCTACTATAGACACACATGAAATTAAATCTTATTTCATCACTTTTCAGTTTCAAAATTTGTGGGGAAGGGGCGAGGGGAGGTAACCAATGACTTTTAGAAGACATTTCCATCCAAAGATGACCCCCCCCCCCCAACACTTTTAAAACATAAAAGTAGTCATGTGGCGACCACCACCTTGAAAAATCATGCTTTCGCTCCATGGGCTTTATTCAATAAGTCGGCCAGGGTGAAATCTTAATTTTAGGAGCTTACAGATAGAAATGAAAGCAATAGCATAAAGTAAATTACAATTACTACCACTGCCCCACCAGTCTTCTAGCTCTAATATAAAATAATATAAAATTTGTGATTGAACATTAATAAACTAAAGCCAAAATATATAAGCGAGGCTGGAATGCAAAAACAGTCCGACACCATCAGTTCAAAATTTATAAAATACTTTCATGGAAAACAAAAAAAATCGCGTGAATAATATCCATTGCAAAATACAGCGCTTGCCACTAGTAAAGGTATGATCATGGAGGTAGGAAATTGCTTGAATTGTCATGAATAGGTGGATTTGGGGGGTTGTATTTTATAGTAATTCCTATCTCCATGGTTTAACCATGGAGGAATGCTCTTATTCCTGACCTATCCAGTCCGAAGTTTTACAATCATGGATAGCGAAAAAAGCACGAAAAACAGAGTTTGTTTTGAACCGACGTCGGTCGCCCCCCGAGCAGTTAATATTTTTATGTTATTTGCGGGGTTTTTCGAGATCGTCGTCCAGCGATCGCGAATTTTTCTTTAACAAATTATATTTTTCAGAATAATTACAGGATATCTAGCGCAATCATTTTGCTAGATGCCTAGAATCATTATTTACTTTCAGATGAGTAAGATATTTCTTAGTAATTCGGTAGTAAATATTTTCGACATCTGCAAATGGTTTATCCTACCTTTAAGCTTTTAAGGTCCAATTTCATTTAAATTTTGAAGTAACACAATTAAGCTGACAGTCCCGTGCCTAACTTTCACTTTTTTTTCATGGGTTCTTTGTTGGAAGCCATTAAAAATAATCACATTGACCAAGTTTTTTTTTCACTAAAAATGCTTAATATCGTTTTTTTATTACAGTCAATGACGTACAAGTTACACACCACATACCAGTTAAATCTAAAATCAAATTTTCAAATGAAAAGAAACACCAGTATTTAGTTTCCTTTTAGCATTTAAACACATCAAGCTTTTAAAAAAAATGCACAATCAACAACACAAAAATACAGAAGAAAAGAAATTACGTCAAATTACATTCATGGATCACAGAAAAATCTTCCACCAGTTTCCGGGCTAAATTAGAAGTGTGGAGTAATTTATAGTTCACATTTGAAGACAAAACCCTTGCGCATCTAAAGGTTGCGGTACGAATACAAAAAAAAAAGCTACAATCTGTAAACTTATCCAGATATAAGTAACAAAGCACCTTTGTAATATGTAACACTAGCACCTCGAATAAGTAGGTTTTTTTCTGAGAAAGTACTAAGTAAAAATAGAGACTTGCGTACTAAATACAAGGTGGTAAATATAGATTTAATTATTTAAGTACACGTGCAATTGTTTATATATAAGTACATATTCATAAAAAACGAGGTACAATATTTCTTATCGTTCCTCTTGCTTAATGTCTGAAAAAACATGATTTTGAAATTAAAAGCCGTGTATTACAAAGTTATCTGAATCATGTCTGAACGTGCAGAAAATGAAAATGTTGGGTTTACAAAAAAGTACTGTTCAAATACTCTTTGAAACTGTACAAAACAGTCTTTTACGTCCAGGAACAATAAGAATGAGTTTCTGTACATTCTTTCATAAAGGTCATCTTAATCTTTTCATGAAAGCAAAATTCCAAGATTTTCAAATTTCCGCGGATAATTATTTCCACCTGTTTCCAGTTTGACAGTCTTCAATGTTGTTGTAGTGGCTGCGGCTAAAGAGATAAAAAGCGAATTTCCAAACTAAAAAAAGTCACCATAGCCAATTATCCAGCAGATTTGGCCGCGAGACAAAATATAACACACTGACCACTTTCTCGTTTGGGCCAATCAAATTCACCGCCTTTCCCCCCGATTTGAGTCATTTTTTCTTAAAATCCCCGACTGGTAAAAGTGAAACTCATTTTCCCAGTTTTCCCCTAATTTCCAGGATGCTGTGGGAACCCCGTTACTCAAAAAGTTGTGTTACCAAAATTACATACCCAATAAAGAGAGTTGTTATGTTTATTTATGGTTTTTGTTTTCCCGTCATTAAGCGATTATGAGACTTTATTTTGGAGGTCAAATTGTTCCGTGATGGTTTTTTTAATTTGTTTAAGGGCAGTTGCTACGGATGTCGATCAGCGCTTTCTTCAATTTGGCATCGTTTCTGATGGCAAAAGCGTTAATGCCCAGGGTGACGCCACGATTCTTGCCCTTGCCAGTCAGGATTCTGTCCGACTCGCCAACAACGATGAAGCGCACATCTGCAGAAATAATAAAATGAGATAAAAAATAAAAACACGCCATTTATTCTCTCTAGATTGCCGTCATTAAAAAAACAGAGCGGTATGAATAAAATTGTGCTTGGTGGTCAAACTCAAAAGGTTTTGTACGGTTCCCAGACCGATTGATTCCGACTATTCTTGGTGAACTTTAGGTCCGGTAGCCGCAAATGTTACGTGTCCAAACGGAAGCAATTCCTATCTTTTTCGAAAATGCCCCAAGTTTTCCAAATACATTCCATTGACATTTTGGGTTATATATTATCAACGTTCGTGACGGTCGAGTGTTTCCGAGAGTAAAATTATACATCCCTGTTGGCAAAAAGGGAATCGCAAGAACAAATCTAAGGAAATGGTGGCGTTTTCTAAACAAATTACCACGTGGCAGGAAACGCTCAACGGATAGAGCTTTGCTGGACAAGATCCAAACACTAGTTTTCCCAGATGGTGGGAAGCATTCAACTTCCTTTTCTTTTAAAGTCGATTCCTTAAAAACAAAACATACAGTTTGCTCCCACTGGAAATTCACTGCAATATTAGGATACGGCAAAATGGGGACCACTCAAAGTAAATGGGGATCACTTTTTTTTTTGGTCTCAATGCTACATTTTAAATGGACCACAAGGGAAACTGACTAGGTGCAGTTATTTATTTATTTTTTCGAATTAAAAAAAAAAATGACCAGCAAATTCCGGATTGCCATTCCGGTGCCTTCCCAACATGTAAACAAAAGTGTACAAGCATGGCTCGGAAAAGGCATCTACCCTAAAAAAAAAATATTAAAAAAAAATTTAAAAATTTAAAAATTCTTATATCTTTATTTCCTAAAGATGTCTAAAACACTGCTGCTTTTCTTGAGTGTCAACTCACCATTAGATATGAGGGAGCAGGGACACGACTCCTCGATGTCCAGGAGGCGTGAAGGCTGAGACATGTCCGTTTCAGTGATGAGATCCCGCAGGAATCTAACTCGGTTATCCTGGGCTCTCCACTTCACAATTACCACTTGAAAGAGAAATGAGAAAAAAATTGTTATTATATTGTGGCGCTTATAACATGTGCAGCACTTTACAATTACGCACCTAGAGGCCAGTTTCACAAAGCTACTAAGCACAAATATTTGCTTAGCAAAAACAGGGTTACAAACCAAATTTTTAGGTGATGTTTAAGACTGGTATTCAGCTGGGTTTTGCTTAGCACTGCATTCAAGTTTCATAAAAGTCCATGAAAGCATGTAGATGTTATTTATTTTCAAAAACCTAACCTTAAACATACAAACGGAGCTACAGAATTTTGGACAGGTTAGTTCCCCCTAAAACTTTAGACGACACAAAAATTATACCCGATGAATTGAGTAATGTCCTTACTGAGATTAGCTTCACAAATAAGCGTAGTGATGTCATCAGGTAGGTTTACCAGATCAGTCAAGCAGTGTGGACAATCTAAAACAAATACACAGAGAACAAAAATATTATTAAATATTCAAAGAAATCTTTTATGGAGACTATAGGACGATCGCAACAAAATGTTTACGTATTACACGTACAAATACGATCCCTAAAATAGGATGTTACACAGGCTGGAGATCCTAAACATGATGTAGGTTCTAAAGGTCACCATGCACGCTCTATTCAAAAACCTTGAAAAAAGGAAAACGATCTGATTTAAATATAAACTGTCAATGTTGGGGGTTATTTATAAGTGTCTTGAATCATAATCTGCAGTTGAAACCTAGATTTAAAAAAAATCTTATTTTTTTTTTACAAAAACCGACTGTACCTAAAGATATTGGGTCCGGTTCGGGTATTTCTTCGGCCAGTGAGATGCAAGAATGACCACACCCGTTGAAGCAGCAAATCTTGTTCTCTGATCCACAGTCGGAGTCTAACAAGCATTCCTCGACACAGACTCCGAGTTCCGTCACCAATGGGCACTCACTGAAGTTGTTGACTGGAGAGGGAGGGGAGAGATAAACAGACCTTATGGGTAAGTCTATTAACAGTTCGTGCTGGATGACGTATATAAACGCAAAGTTTTCCCCAGATTCAAAACGGATGACGCACAAACATTCCACGAGCAAGGCCGGAAATGTGTGGATGTGCTTCCCGGTAGCATCGGCCTGAACACGCCTTGGATCGATTTTTGTTAAACATAATCCCACACGTCGGCTTGGTGATGTTAAAATAATCCCGGCGTGATCTGGTTTTAAAAAAAGTGACCAGAGGCCACTGGTGCTGCTAAACACACAAATTTCTGCCACAAGAGACCCGGTGTATTTTATATTTTATGGAGAAAGTGGGGTCACTTTTAAACTTGAAAAACGCGTGAGAGTGCCCTTTACAACTACAAAAACCTGGTTGTTTACATCGGACATGACGGAGTACGCATTTGTTTTTGTGTGTCACAAATAACGCACAGCAACAATGTACAAATGTGGTTTCTTACACATCTGCAGAAGGTGAACTCTTTACAGCTGGAATCACGACTAGCACTGAACAGCCCGACTGTTTTTATTAAGATCGCAAAAGTGAACTCCGGAAGGCATTCTACACAAGAATAACACAAAACGCCCAGAATGGTTGTGTGGATGTTTATCCTACTCTCAAATGCGTTTTCTGAATTCCGATTAACATTTTTGTTTTGTAGCCCCATTGGGCACTTCTTATTGGTTGAATTTGAACCCCGACATGGCAAACGAATGCTTACCGGCGGCATCATAGGCAGGCATGCAGGTATTTCCACAGCCATTGGTGCAGCATTTCTTGTCTCCTTCGCAGCCACTGTCACTGTCGCATTCCTGGACGCAGATACCCAGGGTTCCCAAGTCCACGACGGGGCACACGCCTGGCTTGGGAGCTAGTGCAGAAAAGGTTGGAAAAAATTGACAAATTTCGTAAAAAAGTCTCACAAGTTATGTGGCCTTTGTATTGATGTAAAATTGGGAATTTGAGAAAACTTTAGCCGAATAATATACGGTTTTGGAAAAGTAGGAAATAATTGCAATTTCACACAAAAAGTAATAAAAATGAGAGCAAGGTTAAATGGGTAAAATCTTTAAAAAAAATTGTAAAGTAATGCTCTAACCTGGCTCCACTGGGTCAACCACCGGGTCCACCACCGGGTCCACCACGGGGTCAGTCACCGACTCGACGGGGTCCACCACGGGATCAACCACGGGGTCAATCACCGACTCGACGGGGTCCACCACGGGATCAACCACCGGGTCGATCACCGACTCCACGATGACAAACTGCATGCACTGATAGCCACACCCATTGCTGCAGCACATCTCGTTCTCTCCACAGTCAAAGTCCCAATTGCAGAGATTGGCGCACAGTCCAACCTGGGACTCCGGGATAAGCGGACACACACCCAAACTGGGCGCTGAAAATTAGAGAGAAAATTGCGATCAGAGGCGAGGTACAGATACAAGCTACAATTAAAGTTAAATTAGCTTTTGACAAAACTGTTCAAAACTACTTGTCCAGTACACTCAGTGTTGTCTGAGTGATTGCGAGCACGAAGTCTGCCGACAGCATTACATTCATTGTGTGGACCTCTTGAACAAAAGATGTCCACACAGTACAGGCAGTGAAGACGATGTGTGGACTTGCCCACGCCCACACAAGGTTTTCCATGTCTCTGCAAAAATTGGTGTACGAGTGTATTTTGGGATTAATGTTATGTACAGCAAAATGACGAAGAATCACCATCCAAATTTTTGGTCGACAGAATTTTCACGGTTCAAGTAAAATGAATATTTCCTCCAGGTTTTCTGAACTACATGCATAAAAAAAAAAAAAAAGTATACGCTAGGTGTGTACCGCTATTAACCAGTTCGCGCCGGGATTATTTTAGCATAACTCGATCCGAAGCAGGTTCAGGCCGCCAGTACCGGGAAGCACACCCACGCATTTCCGGCCTTGCTCGCTGCTGACAGACATTTCCGGCCTTGCTCGTGGCGTGTTTATGCGTCATCCGTTTTGAATCTGGGGAAAACTTTGGTTTATATTAGTCATCCGGCATAAACTGGTTAAACAAGCATGATTTCAACAGAAAGTTTGTTTTGGTTTCTTACGTGGCGGTTCAACGATGACAAACGGCGTGCAGCTACGACCGCAACCATTGAAGCAACAGATCAGCATCTCCTCTCCACAGTCAGTGTCTGAGCTGCAAGACTCCTCGCAGGTACCGACCTCGTCGACAGGAGGGCACTCGCCGGGAACAGCGTGTGCTGAAGGTAAAACAAAATATAAATAAAAAAAAAAAGAATGAAAATAATATATTTAACCAGTTCGCGCCGGGATTATTTTAACATCACTGAGACGAGGGGCGGGAATATTATTAACGAAACTCGATCCGAAGCGGGTTCAGGCCGATAGTGCAGGAAAGCACACACATAGCACGCATAGCACGCATAGCACGCATTTCCGTCCTTGCTCGCTGCTGACAGACATTTCCGAACAAGTTGTTTATGCGTCTTCCGTTTTGAATTTGACTTTGCGTTTATATACGTCATTCGGCGCGAACTGGTTAAAGCTGTAGTTCACCTTTTGCAAGCTATCCAAAAAGTAACCGACCAAAATACAGTTGAAAAGCTCACTTGTCGTAAAGATATTAATGACTCTAAACTCGCTGTGTAATTAATTAAGAAAACAATGAAAGGTAATTTCCAAAGATGCGTCTCAGAGATGCAACTTTGAAATTCCCGTTAGTTGGATCGTAATCCAGCATGGCTATTATTGGTCAGTTCAAAGCGCGACACACACATGCATACACGGCTGCAATCAGCTGAATGAGAATTTGCCCTGAATGCCGATTATGGTCACAATTACAAATTGCAACTTGGCAAATTTGGAATTAAATTTAAAATCTTAGAATATTGTTTTCTTGCAACATACAGCATTTACCTGGTGGCGTCAGCTGACAGCTAATGACCAATCAACAGCGTTGCTTCTCGTAATGTCTCAACGCACGAATATGTCCGATTTTATACAAAAACCTAAGGCTTTTTACCAAAATAACCAACAACACTACTCACTGTTTGGGTCATAGGCTGGAAGACAGCTATGACCGCAGCCATTACTGCAGCATTTCTGGTTGTCTTGACAGGAGTAGTCATCAGTGCAGGTCTCGATGCAAACGCCAAATGTCTCTACACTCATCTTGGGACAGAAGCCGTTCTTGGGTTTATCTGAATCAATGGAAATAATGACAGAGTAGGATGTAAATACATGTAGTTTGGAAACCAGGTGCCCGATTAAAAAAAAAAACCAAAAAACATGGGTACCCGCTAAAGAAACCCAACCCCAAAAAATTAAATTCTCAGAAGTTGCTGTTCAGCTTGTTCATACAGGCCAACACGGTAACACCAACACATTGGCGAGTCAATACAGCAAGTGTTTACAGTGAGCTTGATAGCGTCAACTGACACTCTCCCGTGTAGCCTGGTTTAACCAGTTTGCACCGGGATTATTTTAACATCAATGAGCCGAGGTGCAGGATTATTTTTAACGAAATTCGATCCGAGGTGGGTTCAGGCCGATAGTACAGGGAAACACACCCATGCATTTCCGAGTGAGTGAGTGAGTGAGTTTAGTGTTAAACGCCGTGCCGGCATCAGTGGCCATATTCACGACGGGAATGTGTACAAATATAAGACAATACGTAGTGATAAAAAACAATCAAGTGAACTGTAGAGAATATTAAAACTTGGAGTTAGAAGGAACAATTATCACAAAGGAAAAGAATGAGAACGTTTGAAAAGAATGAATAAACTATTGTATAAAAGTGTAACGATAGATTGATTCTAGGCAGTTTTCCAGGAGAATCCCGTGGGAGGCGGGCCACGAAAGATCCCTCAGACACAGGGCACCCCGTCTAAATGGGTTAAAAAGGCCGTCAATCAATCAATCACAAAGAGGACGCTAGATTTGCACCCTAGTACTATCAAGAAAATGTCGATATTTGAACTCACTTGGAGGTCCGACAGGATCCACTTCAAAGGGAGGCATGCAGACCGAGTTACAGCCGTCACTGCAACACTTCATGTCTCCTTGGCAATTGTAGTCGCGGTAACACTCAGTCACTACCTCATCATTATCGCAATTGTTCCCCTCAAATGGGAGCAACGGGCCACAAATGCCTTCTTTAGGCGCTGAAAACAAATGGAACACAGAATCGAAAAAAATTTAGTAAGTAGTAAGTAAATATCCCTAACCCTTGTCAATCCTTCAAAATTGTTCCAGAGGCTTTTGGAGGATTCTAATTCGGGAGGATTCATTTCCAAAGATGCGTCTCAGAAACACACTTTTAAAAATCCCCACAAATAGTGTGCGCAAGCAGACGTACGGCGCACATCTGGGAGCAATTATGGGCCGTTCAGTGCGTGACATGCGAGTAGCTGCAATCGGCTGGATGAGAACGCACCTTGAACACAGATTGTCGTCCCAATTCAAATTGTGACCGAGCAAATTTTGAATTAAAAATCTTAGAATATTGTTGTCTCGGAATATGCAGCATTCACAGAGGTAAAAACTTCACCAGGTGGTTTGTCATGCACCTTTCGTTAGATTTGGAGCACTTCTGCTGTTTCCAATGATAAAAATGCACAACTGACAAATGGTCTATTGTCCCTTTAATCAGTTCGAGCCAGGATTATTTTAACATCGCCGAGCCGAGGGGCGGGATTATTTTTAACGAAACTCGATCCGAGGCGGGTTCAGGCCGAAAGTGCCGGGAAGCACACCCACGCATTTCCGGCCTTGCTCGCTGCCGACAGAGATTTCTGAACTTGAACTTGGCGTGTTTATGCGTCATCCATTTTAAATCTGGGGTAAACTTTGCGTTTATATACACGTCATCCGGCGCGAACTGGTTAAGGGAATACCTGGGGGGTTCTCCAGGGTGAAGGGGATACACTGGTAGCCACAGCCGTTGAAGCAGCAGAGGAGGTGACCGGGGCATTCAGCGTCGTCACCGAGACATTCTCGATCACAGGGGCCATAGTCATCAATGTACCGCAAACATTGACCCATCTTCCCATCTAGAAGAACCACAAAGAAGGAGAGTTAAAAACGGTAGGTTTTTTTAAAGGGAGGTACATTTAGTGATAGTGCCTGCGAAAACTGTTTGCATGATTTGAGGCAAGGTCTTGTGCATCGTTAAACACAAATAATGGTCATTTAAAATATTTATATCCCTTTACTCACATATGGGTTTGTGAAATAACCACGCAACATAAAGACACAACAATCTCGTGGTTTTTTTTAACGATGTGTACTATTTTTAAATCGTCTGACAGTAATTTTGAATGTTGTGTCATTTTATGAGATATTCATAAACAGTTGCGTATTTGAGACCGTTGGCAAATTCAATTCTCCGAATAAACTGACCTAATTCCTTGACTGGCTTATTAGCACAACTTTTCTGCTAACTGTTTAAGCAGTTGCCACAAAATTCCATTCGGTTTGCTTTCTTGGGACTCGTACCCGAAACATCCCTGGTCCCGCTCACAGAAAAGCCTCATCGATACACTTGGTTTCTCTTCAAGAAGTCTAGGAACCGTACCTGTATATTTCTTCGGAGCAATCGGCTGGACGCCACGCGGGACGGAACCGCAGATCTCGGTGCACGCCTCAACGCTCTCGAAACGGTTGACGTTGCCACCGCATCCACCGTAGATAAACAGCTCACACTCTCCCGATGCTTGGTTGTAGCCGTACATGGACTCGTGGCCATCGCAGAGACCAGTCCTATGCGGCAGCTGGCACAGTTCTGCACCCAGAGAACATAGAATGGATATTATTTTCAAGGCATATAGACTTTTTCCGATGGCAGCCATTTTCTGCGATCGCACAGGGCTCACGCGTTTCATACCCTGGTGATACGCATGCACTGCGGGCTCCCGGGTATTAATGACGATACCCAAAGACTTGCAGCATTTTCAGTGGGTGGGGGTCACCAATCAAAATTCGCTTTTCTTTTTACAGGTAAAATACAAACATTTGAAACAATTAGGGCCTGTTCGTTACATTTAAGAGATCATGGGATCCAGTGTCGTTCAAAAAAAATTCCTTTATACACACGAACATGTTGTCTTTTTTTTAATGAAAGCTATCAAAAATGTCTAGAAAAGTCCGCCAATAGCACAATTTTTAATCACAAAAATGTATTCTCAAAGAAACAAAAGCTCACTTGCATAAAAGCTCATTTTATGCTATAAATAAACAGAGGACATTCTACTCTTTCCACGGACACTTATGACTGCACGGATGACTACTCCCGGTTACTTTTTGGATAGTTGCAAAAGGAAAACTGTCCCTTTAAACCCCGTCGTGTGTTTTATACCTGGTAACGGCACTTCTTCCGGAGTCACCTCAGGAACTGGTTCCCTGCATCGCTGCATACACTCTTCCTCCGTGTCAAAGTTATTTGCGTTACCAGGGCAACCGCCGTAAATGAACTGCTGGCAGGTCTTGGATTCCGTCACGTATCCAAACTTGGGGAATTTGCCGCGACACCGGCCAGTTTCCAGGGGCAGTCCGCAGATATCCGAAACATCTTTAAAAAAAGTGGGATACACCATTTGCTCTTGCTGTAATTTTTGACAATAGTTGGGTTCGAGGATTCAAATTTATAGTAAATATTGTGACGCTGACCCTTTTTCTGTTCGTATATATGCTGGTAATACCAAAAACATTAATACGGTTCTTGTAGTCTGGTTCCTTGACTTCCTTCAGATGAAACGGAGTAATTTATATACATCAGGGAATTATCAGGTAAGGAATCCAGACTAGTTTGCTGGCACCCATTCACAAATGTGTAACAGTATCGCAAGTAAAATTTTGACTAACTTTGGTTGCTATGGGTATAGAACTTTTGGCTGTGCACAGAAAGATAGTAAAAATAGAAAATACGTCGTGACTAGCTCTCGGCCAATCAAGACACAATCAATGAGCAAGGCATTATAATACATAAATATTGAATGCTTCAAGTGGTGTAGTAAAACTAGCCTCCCGAAGTGATCCATGGAGCATTCTGTTTTCCCCGTTTCCTCATAAGGTAAAACCATTTGAATATTTGTTGTATAACACCTCACTCACAGAATCTGCTTGGTTTAAATTTAAAACAATTAAAAAAATCTAAATACAGTTAAAATGAACTTGTATTTCAATACAAAATTGGTGGAAAATGTTTGAACCAGCTTGGTAGCAGTGGCACGCGATACACGCAGTTATGTACGAGCCTCCACCTAGTTGTGGGGACAGGCTCTTTTGTTTGGAAAAGATAGACCGAGTAGTGGGGACATTTTCGAGTCCCCATAGCGCGTTGGGCCTTCAGTAAAGGTAAGAACAAGGGAAAATTGGGTTATGGTAAAATGAAAGAAAATGTAGAAAAAGACAAATTAGGGTGATGCCTGAAATTTTAGAATTTTAGAGTGTTCTGAGTTTGAGATTAGAGAGATTTCAGTTTACACAAAAACCCTATGGGTTGTCCCTATAACGCAATGTACCAAAAGAATGTGTGAACATCCGTATGTATCTGCACACAAATACCCAAGTAAAAATATAAAATGGCACGCGACTCTCTTGGCCAATCAAGAAACAGAATCTGTGGCCGAGCTGCGTTATAAAGTGTATTATACCTGGTAAAGGCACTTCTTCCGGCATCACCTCAGGAACTGGTTCCCCGCATCGCTGCATACACTCTTCCTCAGTGTCAAAGTTATTTGCGTTACCAGGGCAGCCGCCGTAAATAAACTGCTGGCAGGTCTTGGTTTCCGGGTCGTAGCCAAACTTTGGGAATCTGCCGCGACACTGGCCAGTTTCCAGGAGCAGACTGCAGATATCTGAAGCATTCAAAACCAATTAATGAGATTCTAAGTGGTACAAATCATCATGAATATTACGAGACAAGGAGGTGTAAATTAAAGGGTATAGTAAATTATTTGCAGCTATCCCAAAAATATTACAAACCAAATCATTGTTGGAAGGAGCAGATGTGATCGATACATTTTTGGTTTGTAATCCGTGGATGGCCCGTGCAAGCATTGGCGCAACGCATACCCGGGTGCTAATATTGTTCCTTCAGTGCGCGACGCGCATAGCTGCAATTGACTGAATAAGAACGCACCCCGAATGCTAATTTTGGGCACACTTCAAATTACGACTCGAAATCTTAGATTATTGCTTTTCAGGAATATACATCATTCACAGAACTTCATTAGGCTTTTGTCAAGTATCCGTCTTCAGATTTTGAGCACTTTTGCTGCTTTAAACGATAAAAATGCACGAATGACAAACGGTCTATTGTACTTTTAATGTGAAGATTTATCTTCAATGCCGTGATTTTAATAAATAATATAAACTTGGTGTTGACCAAGGGGTATTTGAGACAAGTTTTCTTACCTGGAAGCGCTAGGATACTTGGCGGGTCTGGTTGAAATATCTCGATCTCTAGGTCTTCTGTAACAAAAAAAAACCCAAAGAATTTCTTTTTTTAATACGGACAAACAGAAAGCAACTTAAACTAAATTTCTGCCAAAAGTCAACAGATTTCAAAAGTCTGCTTTTTAAAGATATTTGATCTAAAGTCTTTATTCATTTTTGTTACTCCGACTACAAAATTGGACTATGTATGTGTCGGGCCTAAAACCGCCTCGGATCGAGATTTGTGAAAAAGAATCCCGCGCCTGGGCCCGGTCGATCAATGTACAATTAATCCCGGTGCGAACCTGGTCAAATTGAAAAGATGATCTTACCGACGCAGACGCCATTCTCATTTTTCATGAAGCCAGCACCACAGTCAACAATTACACAGACGTAGCTGCCAATGCTGTTAGTACAGGAGTTACCAAGGCCGCAGAGTTCAGTATTTTCTGCACACTCGTTTATATCTGTTGGTAAGAAGGGGAAAAAAGGGCTATAAACTTTAATATTTTCATAGCAAAAGCAACTGAAAAATCGGTCTTAAAGGTAGTATACACCATTGGTAATTGCTTTAATTATCATGAATGGGTAGATTTGGGGGGTTGTATTTCATGGTAAATATCGTTTAACTGACTTTTCCGAAGTTTTACAATCATGGATGCCGAGAAAAGCACGAAAAACAGCGTTTGTTTTCAACCGGGGTCGAGCAATTATTCTTATGTTATCTTTGTTTTTTCGCTCTCGCGAGAGCGCATTTTTCTTTATAAAATTCAATGTTGTTGAATAATTACAGGATATCTAGCGCAATCCTTTTGCTGAATGCCTAGAATCATTATTTACTTTCAATTGAGTAAGATATTTCTTAATAATTCAGTAGTAAATATTTTCGATATCTGCAAATGGTGTATACTACCTTTAAGAGTGTTTTTATGTGTTTTTTTTTTTTTTTTTTTTTTTTTTTAATCGGACAATATGCCTATTAGAGGCTGGTTAATTAAAAGGCACGAAAGAAAAACACAAATGGAAATGTATAGCGCATAGCAAGTCTTTGTGCTGTAAATATGAAAAGGCCCTATATTGTTCGTGACTGGTATTTAGCTGGTTTTGGCTTAGCATGAAAGGCACATGGAGTTTGGGCTGGTAACCTATTTTACTGAAGACTATTTTGGTGCTAAGCAATTATTTGTTTGTGCTTAGCAGGTCCATTAAATTGGCTGCTGGCATACATACTTTAGGATGACATCGTTTGCATATTAATATTAGTGCACAGGCATTAGTTGCGTCACAGATCGTGTCGTCAACCAATGGTCTTTGATATAATCTGCTCTTGGTCTCTGATCGCTTGTATTACGCACCTTCGCACTGCAAGTCAGGAGAGAGCCTGAAGCCATCGATGCATCCTACTTCAATTTGCCGACAGTCGTAACTTCCCTCAGAGTTAATGCAATCGCCAAACGTGCCGCAGATATCCGGCGTGTCACACTCGTTCAGATCTGCCGAGAATAGGGGAAACAACAATTTACAGCGCACTTGACAGAAAATCCGGGCCAGGTTTTAAAGAATAATTTTAAAAAGAACTACGCTTGACAAAGAGCTGTAAAAGATTGGTTCTTTTGAAAGGCAACATACATTTGCTTTTGATAAAATGTTCAGAAATGGATTTATTTAATAGGGGTTAGTATTTTATAGCAAATGTTACACCGACTTGTTTAACACTGTGTACATAGATACTGGAAAAACCAAGATAAAAAAAACCACTGTTTTCTTGTAGTCTGGCTTCCTGACCCCTTCTCCAGATAAAACGGAGCAATTTATAGACATTAGGGAATTGTCAGGTCAGGGAACCAGACTGAGTAGCTTGCGTCTGTCCATGGGAGTGTTTCCGCACGAGAACAAAATGTGGACAACTAAATTTGCTAAATTGGGGGCAGTTTTTGATGGTTATCAATGGAAATCGATAAAGAAAATCCACTTTTGATGAAAAATGACAGCAAACCAGGGTCCATGATTTCACAGGATGCTTGAGAATGTAACTTGCTTACAGTCAAGTAAAGCGTTTTGTAATAATTTAGTACTTTTATTTGTTGATGTTTGTAAATGTTGTAAATTACCTCCGAGACCTTAACAAAAAAAGTCCTACTTTTTTTGTTTTTGAAATGGCAACCCAATCTTTTACCTTCGCAGTGTCCGTCGGCTGAGATTTGGTAGCCTTTCGTGCAGACCAGCTCAGCGCAGAGGTAGCCTCCCTCGGTATTGGTACAGATCAAATCTCCTTTGCAGATATCCCGATGCTTGGCGCATTCATCCAAATCTAAATTGGCAACCAAATCATTCATTAGCATTACAAACCATTTAATTTGATCTCACAAGCTGAGGGTAAAAATGCACTCTTGCGCTGAGGTTTTTATTTTTCAGAGAAAATATGAAAAATTTTGAAGTTTTTAGGGGAAAAGTAGAAATACAGTGATTGAGATAATAACGACTTTTGATAGACTAATGGTCGACTTATGATTGGACCTATGACTAACTACATGTACATACCAACACACAAGTTTCCTTCATCCGTATCCATGCAAGTGTATCCCTTGTCACACGTTGTACCATCTTGGCATGAATCTCCAATAGGAGCTGTTAAAAAAAAAAATTAAAAAAAAAGGTTGCCAGAAATCTTTGGAGGTCTTACAAAAATAGAGGATGCATACAGTGAAATGCCGCAATATCAAACACCATCCTTGGTTCCCGATCTTTGTGTCCAAAACGTACAAAACATTGTTGTCAAAAATATGTCAACAGATTTGTTTGAAACCCATCTGGTTATACCAAATTCTATTTAGGCCATGTTCAATCGCCAAACGTCAAACGGTTGGTGCTTTATGACAGGTGGCTATTAGAATAGAAGGGAAAAGCGATCCATTGATTTAGAATTCGATGTGACGACTTAAAAGATGGTGCACTTGAAGTAGGCCACAAGAGGGCACTATTTAAAAGAACGGGCGCCATCTTGAAAAATAGGCACATGATGAACCGGCAGCTGAAATTGGCCTTACTGCATAAACAATCGATATGTATAATTTCCAGGGCTGTAACCCTAACCCATTCTTCCTTAGACCTCAACGATCAATTTTCGATAGATAAACATATCCTAAAAATTCCTAGTTTATTTTTTTTAAAGTAAAACTCCAAGAATCTATTTCGTGAAACTCTGTGGAGACCTATTAATCTATAGAAATATGCCCTGTAAAGACCTCTTTATACCATGTCTCCACCGACTAGCATTTTTGGAATCACATTTCCCCCTTCTATGAACTTTTCTATAAACACACACAATGAAGGCGGACACAAAATTCAAATTACATGAGAGAGGTGGGGGGGGGGGGGGGGATTAATTTCTGTAACTCACTGATACATTTCTTGACACCATCAGCAAACACACGACCCTCTGGGCATTGATTCAAGGCTGCAAGATGACAAAGAGAAAAATGTCAAGTCAATATTGGAGTTTGCCTTTAACTGACGTGTATACAGTAAACTAGGTGTTGACCTTAGTGATGGCGTGAACAAAAATACCAACTAGTCACTTTGTACATACTTTGCATCTTGTCTACGGTATGTACTCGACTGGCTTTCTATTTCAAAAAAAGCTAACAGTTAATAGAGTTAGGTTGGATACACCATTGGCAATTGATAAATTATCATGAATGGGTGGATTTGGGGGGTTGTATTTTATAGTAAATATCGTTTAACTGACGTGTCTAAGATTTACAATCATGGATGCTGAGAAAAGCAAGAAAAACGTCATTCGTTTTCAACCGGTGTCAGGCAGTGGTTCTTATGTGGTTCTTATTGCCGTAAGGCAATCGTGAATTTGGTTTGTATAAAATTAAATTTTTCGGAACAATTACAGGATATATAGCGCAATCATTTTGCTGGATGCCTACAATCATTATGGACTTTCAAATAAAATATTTCCTAATAATTTGGGAGTAATTTTTTTTGGATATCTGCAAATGGTGTATCCTACCTCTAAACCTTTAATATGAACTTTTAATATAGTGCACCTATAACTTGACGTCATCATGGCGTGGTACAATTTTTTTTCTGTAACTTATTCCTGTCTATGAGCATATCCAACATCGACCCGATTGTGGACCTATAAATGGGTAGATATCGAGCTTTGAATTGTGCACCTTTATTGTTATGTAACTTGACATCGAACAAAATTATTCAAGGACTATCTGCGGATGGTAGTCTAAGTAAATGCCAAATCTGAAGTCCATCCGATTTACGAAAGTCCTAAAGTGTATGGGGAGGGGGGGGGGGGGGAGAGAAATTTGGCTGAAGAGAAAGAAAAAAGGAAAACAAAAAGTCTTATAAAAAACAAGAGCTGTTTTGGAAGAATTGCCAAAACGGCTACAAAAAGAAACTTACCAAGGATATCCAGATTGTCGTCAATTATCACATCAGGGATCATGGGAGCACCTTCATCTAGAGGCAGCGGGTCTATCCCTCTGAAGCGACCAAAGGGGTTAACGAGTATCGGGGGATCAATGAATATCGGGGGCTCAATGAATATCGAGGGCTCCTCAGGCTCTAGGGGTACCTCATCCTGGAAAGCAGGGTCTAGATACAGGGCATCCTTTGGGCAAGGAAGTTTCACCATCTCGGATATGGACAGACCTTTGTTGAATTTGAAACAGGAAAAAAAAAAGGGAAATCATGAGAAAGGGTTGCTCACGCTTCTGAAGAAAAGATAAAGTAATCGTCATATCAACAATGAAACTTTTATAATAAGAAATGAAAAATGGTCAAAATAACAAATGGTTTTCTGTAGCCTTTGAGATGCTAAAGAGTAACTATTTAGGGATGTCAAATAGTTGTCATACATTTAAGAAGAGTAGAAAGATGCACAAAATGTGTTCCTGAGAAAGCTTCATCTCACAGCCCCTTTAACCTAAATAGACCACTCACTTTGCTCATAGTAGTCCATAATCGTGACTGCTCCGTCCTTGATGTCCTTCACATCAATGCTCTTCTCAATGCTGAAGACAAGGCAGGTCTCCTCTGACGTCAGCTGAAAATGAGATAAGTGATTATTGAGGATTTGGAAATCAAAAGCGCCACTTAAACAACAATAACGGCTCCCTGATGTGATCGACATCATTTAGAGATAAAACTAGCTCATTGGGAGGGGAGGATGAGGGGAAACAAAACAAACACAAAAAGAGAAAGGAAAAAAAAAAAGAAAAAAAAAGAAAAGGGGAAACAAAAATAGGACGACCAAAAACTGTACATCTGACACTAGTGTCCAGAATAGCTCGTTAATTTATTTATACAGATGAACTTTTTGACCGATTTCTTTTTTAGTACCGCCCTCCACATCAAGAGTTAGTCAAATTAACCCAACACAGTATGAAAAGTAATTCTACACTACCTCCCTCCTCTCACACAATCATTCTCTGTTGCATTTGTAAAATACCCACAGCAGACAGGGCACCAGACCAAACTCACCTCGTCGAAGTAGAAATTGATCATCTTTCCGTCCACCTCCACCCTTCTGAAGGCCTCAGTCTGGCGCTTCAGTCCGTTTTGCGTCAGGGTTGATTTCACTGGAATAAAGCCCGTCTGCATCTTGACCCTCAAGAGAGCCATGTTGGAAACTTGGTCGTCACCGGTGTAGCTAGACAAAGAGAAAAAAGGTGGACAATTCGTTTTTCGTTTGGCATTTTATAGTCGAGTCCAGAAACGAGTAAATTAAGAGTGTCGAGCCCAAGAACACATACTCCTGGGTGGAGAAAGGCAATTGTACTAGAGTGTCCAGCCCAAGAACACAAGCGTCATGTTTCCCAGTGCCTATACTCCTGGGTGGAGAGTGGCAATTGTACTAGAGTGTCCAGCCCAAGAACACAAGCGTCATGTTTCCCAGTGCCTATACTCCTGGGTGGAGAGTGGCAATTGTACTAGAGTGTCCAGCCCAAGAACACAAGTGTCATGTTTCCCAGTGCCTATACTCCTGGGTGGAGAGATGCAATTGTACTAGAGTGTCCAGCCCAAGAACACAAGCGTCATGTTTCCCAGTGCCTATACTCCTGGGTGGAGAGTGGCAATTGTAGTAAAGTGTCCAGCCCAAGAACACAAGCGCCATGTTTCCCAGTGCCCATACTCCTGGGTGGAGAGAGGCAATTGTACTAGAGTGTCCAGCCCAAGAACACAAGCGCCATGTTTCCCAGTGCCTATACTCCTGGGTGGAGAGAGGCAATTGTACTAGAGTGTCCAGCCCAAGAACACAAGCGCCATGTTTCCCAGTGCCTATACTCCTGGGTGGAGAGAGGCAATTGTACTAGAGTGTCCAGCTCAAGAACACAAGCGCCATGTTTCCCAGTGCCTATACTCCTGGGTGGAGAGAGGCAATTGTACTAGAGTGTCCAGCTCAAGAACACAAGCGCCATGTTTCCCAGTGCCTATACTCCTGGGTGGAGAGAGGCAATTGTACTACAGTGTCCAGCCCAAGAACACAAGCGCCATGTTTCCCAGTGCCTATACTCCTAGGTTGAGAGAGGCAATTGTACTACAGTGTCCAGCCCAAGAACACAAGCGCCATGTTTCCCAGTGCCTATACTCCTAGGTTGAGAGAGGCAATTGTACTACAGTGTCCAGCCCAAGAACACAAGCGCCATGTTTCCCAGTGCCTATACTCCTGGCTGGAGAGAGGCAATTGTACTAGAGTGTCCAGCCCAAGAACACAAGCGCCATGTTATCAGGTGCCCATACTCCTGGCTAGGGAGAGGCAACTGTAGCAAAGCTTCTAGCCCAAGAAGTCGGGGTTGGAACCAACGTACCATCACACATGGGTCGGACACCGTAACCAAATAACCCGACTGGGGCACTCTGCACCATTTCGAGGACCTACCTTGTGCAAACTTGCATGGCATACTGGCTGCAACGCTTGGCTTTCTCGATTTCGCGCACTTCTTGGGAGAGGGTGAAGGCTGGCGTTGTCGGCTTCTTGGGAATCACATTGTAGCTCACGGCAGTCTAAAAGATGGGAAAAAAATCAAAGATATTGACAAACGCACATTAACAAACTAGGGCTAGGCAGATCAGATGATGAAGCACCGCAATGGTATATTTGTTCAGCCTAAAAAAAATAAACAAATTGAAGACAAAATTGTCTAAGTATTAGGGCTTTTTGGTGGGAATCCAAGTATTGATAGAGAAGTACAGGCTTTAATTCAGACCCAGAGGTAAGAAGTATTGGGGGATAGCGAGACCCATATAATTTATAAACAAAATAGAAATCAGAGTGAGAGTTAGTAAATCGAATATCCACATGCTATGATATGCGAGTAAATCGCGTTTTCCGATACCGATTATGTTACAAAAACACAACAGCCAATTTAAACAATCCCCAGCTTTGTTCACATTTTTGCTTGAAATAACGTCAGTTAACTCTCAAAATCTCCAATTATTAATCTCCAGTATGTCCTGTGCCCACTTCCGTCTCCTTTTGCCAGAATGCCCCACATTAAGGCGCGGTCTCTGTGTTCTTGCCCCGTTCTTCCCGATCGGTCCGTCGTTGTCAAGGAGAACGGGAATCCGCGAACTGGACGGGGTGTGCACTCAAGCGCGACGAAGTTTAATGAGCGAGGCTATTGTCATCGCTTCAATGGTGAAATGAATAAACATGATCCCACTACTGACCTCATGCATACGAACAGGATACACGCGGACTGCACGCCAGGTTTAGAATGTGCCTTTAATAAATAAATGTAATAAATTGTGCGGGTACTTTTTGCAACTGGGATCTGGTACATAGTTTCGAGCTGACTTACACCGAGAGACCAGTAATTCCCACTATTCTACAGAAATAAACCATGTTGTAGGCCCATTTGTTTTACTACACCTCATAAAAATACTAACTGCCGTGTCTATAACGGTCTTATATTTTGCATCTTAATTCAGCACACAACATTCAAATTCTTCGTTAGTAAATGACGAAAATCTAGTAACGTTTACCGAGACTTGTTTTGGAAAGATTACAGGGGAAATTGTTGGTGCTACCGCACGCGTGCGTGGCCGGCTGCGAGCTCAATACTCACCGGGATCCACGCACGCAATCCACGCCTGTCGTGCATTGCACAACTCGGGACTAAAAACACACGGGTCGTTTTCCAATCCCCAGCCTAGGCCCAGTACGGGCTCCATCACTATTGGCAAACTACATGAACAAAGCCCCAGTGGAGACGAAGTTGGGGTTTGAAAAACGGCCTCGGGAAATCCCCGCTGGCACGCAATATTTCAAGCGGTAATATTGCTACATGTATGTAGCTCGGGAAACACGACGACAGTTTATGTATGCACTCTAAAAATGAAGATAGGGAAAGCGCACAACTAATTCTAACAGACAATTTTTGTGTGGCACAGCTTCCAGAACAGAAGTTTCCTCCCCAAGTTGCTAAATAAAAGCAAATTAATTCTCCCCGATGTTGATGGTAGGGTGCAGATCGTATGTGTTTTTCGACACTGTAGCAGGCCTCTGGACGGATAATCAACGGTTGCTTTATTCTTACCCCACATTTGCACAATCCGAAAGTATACCCTGTTAGGCCTTATCTAATATATATTCATTGTGAACATCTGTTGTTTATTAATGTTTACAGGAATTTTAGAAATAAATATTGATTTTATAATTGTTATTTTTAGGATGATTAGAAAAACACACATGGCGACAATGCTGTAACATGTAGGAAAGCTATCTCTCAATTATATAATTATGTTACTAGGTCTACTACTTGCACAGCAAACAGCCGTCCACAACTCCAACCGATGCTTTGCGCGGGAAACTTCTTGGCCCATCGCCAAGTAAATGACCGTGGGAATTAAGTGCAAGACAGCAAATTGTCATGGAGACGGAATTGTAGCACCAATGAGATTATCGGCCTGAAGATGCTAATAAAGGCCCAAATATTAGGGCCGCCCAAAACAATGATGGTTGCATAGCAACATTGTTGTCAAGGAAACCACTGTTAAATTGCTTTTTCTCTTGATAAATTTGTTTTATTCCCTGACGCGACTGAGGGGGGGGGGGGGGTACTTTCGATATATTTATTTCTCGGATGAAGTGCATTTGCAAATAGAAGAAATCCGCTGTGGACGGTGAATGAACTTCAAACATTTTTCTTCAACCGATTTCAGGGGTAAATAATAATACGATTTATTCTTGGTTTTCTGATATCTAATAAAATCGACATACACCCGACCATTAAATTACGAAGCTAGCAAAATAAATTCCAAGTTTATAAACATTTATTTCTGGTTTCATTGTTTTTAAAAAGGAAGAGAAAAAGAATAAACGGAACCTTAACACCTAATATTTTGAACTCCTAAACATTTTTCTAACAGTTTTAAGGGGGAAATTTAATACGATTTATTTTCCGTTTTTTTTGTATTTAACAAAACGATCTATTTCGTGGAAATTGAGAGAGCTTGTTACATGTTTTAATTTATAATGGTTCCGTGGTATAATTTTACATAATAAACGCTTTACAGTGCAAGAGGAATAAAGTAAACTGACGGGAGACTTATTCGGGAGTATTTTCCGAATATATTCCAATAGGGGCAAGAAATTCAGACAATGATTGACAGCTGACCTACAAAATGTACTCATTGTAGCAAGCGGGCCAACATGTGGCGGACCATTACTTTGGAATTTTAATAGGCTGGGAAATGTCACTTTGTGGCATACAATTACACCCAATGAAAATAAGAGATTGTTAGAAGGAAGAACAAGATTGGACGTTTCTATTTTATGGGATGGTTTATTTTTGACAGGGGGGATGGAGAAGACACAGTTAATAACGAAACCACGCTATATATTTAACACTTACATTGCCTTTGAGTGCAGTTCAGGGCCGCGGCCGGCCGGCCGCGGTAGCTTAAAAGGTGAAAAAAAACCAGGCGGACCAATGAAAATGCTGGCGGGCTAGTAACAAGTCAACACAACTGGCCCGGCCGGCTAGTGAAAACAAAAGTTAAGGGGAAACCCTGTCTAGGTATTGTTGTCCCCTGATTGTTCCACACATAAAGTGGTTATGTTGATGTTATTTCCATGAATTAAGCCCAACGGGGTATTTATTATTTGGACTTCCCTTCCCTTCATCGAGTTTTTGCGTAGAACAGTAGAACACGTTTCTCAAGCAAAATGTCGTCTCATGACATATGAAATTTGTTTTGCATAAGCATTCTCGTGAAGTATGTATGTATGAATCCGCCTTTAAATCATCAGCGAATTTGAACTAATTACTTGTAAAGGTACGTACGTGCACAATTTATTTGGTGGTGCATTCATTATGTACACGTAAATTCACTGAGAAGTTGTTTTTATTCAACTCGTACGTACGTTGATTGTCTCGGCATTTCTAGTATTATAGACCCAAATGCCGCGAAATACTTGTGGTTTGGCAGGCCGGTATTTCGCGGACTGTCGGCCCCGTGATGAACCATTCATATTTAAATTAGCCTTCTGGGCGCTGAGAGTAGCCCGGCGCCTCCGCAGAAAGACGGGAATATTCACGTTCTTTGATATGTAAATGACCGTTCCAGACGGGGTTATACCGGGTTGTCAAGGGGTCTTTTGTTAACTTTGGTCCTGGGTATCCCCCAGACTTCCCGGGGAGCCGCACAGTCGGTCTTTTATGAGACCGCGCCTAAAGGAAATGACTTAAGTTCATCGTAAGATCAGTCCTAATCTGTTTAACCTACCTGCAGCAGCGCACATCCGATTCCCCGGCCCTCAAAGCTGATCCGGGTGGGTACGTTCTTGGCATCCAGCGTCATCTCCTGCAAGATCAGCCGGTTGGCCAGGGAGACACGGAAGCTCTCCTTGGCTCGCTGGGGGTGGGTGCGGACCTTCAGATGGATGGAGACACCCCCGGTGTAGGCTAGGTTGGCGTAGGCGGCCAAGGCCTGCAGGCCGATGATGGTATCCTGCAGAAGAGGGGAACCAGTGTAAAAGTAAACGGTCGTGATGTACCTAACGAGAATTGACCTGGTCTCTTGATCGTTTCATCAAACCATTATAAGTGCACTCTGGCCTCCACCATAGCCATTTATACTCCTGGGGTAAAAAGAGGCAATCGTAGTAGAGTGTCTTGCCCAAAACCACCCTGTCCGAGTTTAAAGTCTTTAACTATCTCACACTACTTAAAAAACCCCAAAATAAACATTTGAATACTGTAACGTGGACCGTTTCTGGGGTCGACACACACACAGGAAGGAAACAGACAGGTATTCCGGTGATTCTCAGCCAGTTTATTAGCACAACACTCGCATCAAAACACTGACATAGAAGCTGCCCGTTACAACGCGGCACTGGAACTGGTCTAAACTGGTTCGGCGTATGCGCGATCCGGGACCGGGTCGCCTAAGCGAACCGGCAGGAGCACCCCAGACAGTCCCACCATGGGACCGCTCTGGTGCCCTCTACCGGCCAACATATTACAATACTGCACTCCACATGATAAATCCCATCACGGCAGGACATAAAACGCAGACCCACGATCGTCAACTATACCTGTGTTGACGAGAATCCACCCAGCGAGTTCCTCTGCGCGACGATCCAGCGAGCGATGGGGTTGCCCGCGATCAGTGCGTCGCCTCCCTCCAAGTTCTGCATGTAGAATAGCAGTGCGTTACCCGTCATCTCAATGTCCTGGGCCGGCACTGCGTGGTGTGAACCGTAGATGTCCGAGGACTGGGGCCGGTTGGATTTCCAGTATTTTTTGCCGTCTGAAAGCGAAAAGGGAAAGTGGAAATGTATTGGAAAGATATTCTGATGGTTTGAAATAGTGAAGCTTGCTTCTTTAAATTGTTTCTTCAAAGATGGTTCTCGATCCCCAAGCTTCCTACTTTTGCGATTACCCCATTTTACAACTTGACCTCAAATGATATTTGGCCTCAGTACTTGACCTTTGACACGAGCATCGTATAAACATTACAATCTTGCAGTTTGATTGCAATTGGAATTCAAGTTTGCATATAAGGGCGTCTCTTTTTATTGATGGTTCTCATATTTTTTTACCTTTGAAGTTGGGCCGATCGGTCGAAAAAAATATATATATTGGAAGAAAAAAACAAACCCTAAAAACAAAAAAGTTCCACCTGTTTAGATGGATAACTTGAATGATTAGAAGTGTCTTTTATCTCCAGTTTGGACCTACTCTTAAAAGGATGGTATATACGTTTGGTAATTACTCCAAATATTAATGGCAATAAAAAACTTACTTGGTAAGAAGTACAGCAGCTTTGGATAGTATAATGCATTTTTAGAACATTTTCACTTCGAAGTACTGCACTTTTTATCCCCCAAAATTTGAAACTGAGAAGCGTTACTGCAGTGACGTTTCTCAGACTGTGTATTTCAATGCAGATTATTCTTCCAGGGTGGACATAACCGCTCTAGATTTTCGGCAATATCTCAAAATCGCTACCCCCTTTTGAAATGAAATGTTTACAGGTTAGTTTTATGATATATATCTATAACTACATAGGATTGAACAAAACAGTGGGTTCCAATTACCAAACGTATACGATCCCTTTAACCCCCCTGTAAATATAAAGTGTTGAGTAAACGCGACTATCTAGTTGTTTGACAGCCTACCTTCCACTATGGCTGCTTCTTCTAATTTCTCCACGACTGCGGGGAGTTCCGGGCTGGAGGCTAGGGCCAAGGCGTACGCCATCTGGGTAATGGTGTACGTGTCCGTCAGGCTGGGGATGCCGTCAACCAAGCAACGCAGACCACCAGCAACAGCAGGATCCTTAAACAAAAAATGAAAGATTTAGACGTCTGTGATCTGGATCTAACGCATTAAGTATTTACCGAGGACATGTTTTCCCCACTTCCTTTAAAAAAAAAAATTATACAAATAATTAAAGTTTACGAGTGCAACGGAAGAATAACTTTACGGAAGTGAGAGATGGAATGTTTCATTCCACAAGGTGAAGCAGAATGGAATATTCCAATTTTTTTTAGAACCACACAAACTCGCAGAAGAGATTTATCAGATGGTGGCACCGCAAACAACTTAACGTATTAACTTTCCATCTGTCACCAAATGGAAATATTCACACGGCATGCACAATGAGCCTGTATCAGCGAAAATCTGGAAATGTTGATTGTTTTGGACCGAAAAGGTATTTGTGAATGGGATTTCATAAATACCTTAAGCTCGGGCAAGTCCAGGCCCATGAGCCAGTTTCAAACATAATTGTTTTAACCAGTTCGCGCCAGGATTATTTTAACATCACCGAGCCGAGGATTTATTTTAACGAAACTCGATCCGAGGCGGATTCAGGCCGATGGTACCGGGAAGCACACCCAGCATTTCCGGCCTTGCTCGCTGCCGACAGACAATTCTGGCCTTGCTCTTGACATGTTTATGCGTCATCCGTCTTGAATCTGGGAAAAACTTTGCGTGTATATACGTCCTCCGGCGCGAACTGGTTCAAACGAACAAACCAAATTATTTATTCCTTTCCTAATTATGTTGCCTACTTACAGATTGGTTTAGTCCCGTCTCAAGCAGAGTGATGACAATGTACGCAGTCAGTGTCAGCTTATTGTTAACTCCACCCTGAAATAAAAACAATACAAAATTAGATTTAAAAAAAAGAAGCTCCAATACACAATTGACAGTGGGTGATAAGGATTTCCAACCGACCAAGCTCACGAAAAAAAAATATATATATATATTTTATTTTATTTTATTTTATTTTATTTTATTTTTTATATTTTTTTATATTTTTTTATTATTATAATTTTTTAATTTACACAATCCGGTGTCGTATGAAAATCAAGACTCCTGTCAGAATCACCCTGTTATGCGACCGGTCCGTCTTCTTTGTGGGTCATTTCGACAGCAGCTCCCTTTGACCTGGCTAGCTAGTTCAACAGCAGCTCCCTTTGACCTGGCTAGCTAGTTCAACAGAGAGTTAACATTTGTCACCTACTTACCGACATAGCCTTGTGGCACAGTTTGCCCATGGACTGGAAGCAGCCAGTCGTCTCATTCTGCCGCTCTCTCAACCATCCAATACTCCTGTCCAGATCCTCTTGGTCAATGTAGACATACTGCTGGGCCTGGGAGAAGGAGCGCACTACGAACGCCGTCAGCCACGTACTGCCCTCTGGGTCGCTCATGCCGAATGCTGAGTAGGAGTTGTCATTACGGCGATAGTTGAGCTCTCGCTGGTAACCGATCTTCATGTTGGATTTGGCCTAAAAATAAACCACATCATTCATAAATGGGTTTTTATTTTTTTTATTATTGTTAATATTTTTAGTATATTATATTAATTATTTTATTTATGCACAACTAGATAAGAGATCGTATATTTATTGGAACAACTCGAGTCAAGCTGTGTACTGCAGCCTCGGAGCTCGGCGTGATCGGTAGAATTCTTGCAGTTTCGAGAAGAGCCGTCTTCTGTGGCAATTCCACCTTTACAGTCGTGCCGATCTCGTCAAATGTTTCTCCAGGGACCTGGGAATTGGTACCCAGGGCGCCTCCACAACAACTGGAATGACCTTCCCCTTAACCTTCCATTATTATTGTTATTATTATTAGTATTATTATTTGTATCAATAATACAAATTTCTGGTAATAAAACCAATGATCTCTTAAAAGACACTGAGAAGAAGGTACAGTTTTCGAGGTGGGAGGAAAACCCCAGAAGAATATCCTTGGGGAAACCCACAAAATCCGGCAGGGACTGAAAACCCAATCCACATATTGGCCCAGGCCCGATTTGAATCCAGGTCACAGCGGTGGAAGGCGTGGAAAGAACCGCTACGCCAACCTGACTCCCCTGTAGCACACTGTTTACAACTAGATGACTCCGTTTATTTAAAGTGAATGGTTTCTTTGATTTAAATTATTCAATGTTTACCACAGAAAATTGTAATAGTCTGGCGCCTACCTTGTCAGCGGTGGCCGGAGTGATTTGCTCAGTGCTCTCCAGGTACTGCATGACAAAGATGTTGGGTACCATACCCAGCATGTTCTGCTCTCCGCAACCCGTGGGCACGCGCAGCAACTTGTCCAGGTTGGAAAGGGTGGGCCCCATCATGTCACCTGTGATCAATATTCATATATACTGAATGAATATTCATGAATAGCAAATCATTAAGTATTCATTAAGTATATCTGTGACCAATATTCAACCATTTGTGAAACGATCAAGCGGAATGAGTCGGATAATCCCCAAAATAGTTTAATCAAAACTGTGTTCTTCGGGTTTTTTTAAAACAAATTTACATAACTCGACAACAAAACAAGGTATATCAACATGGGGTTTTCAGTTTTTAAAACATACAGATGCCCTCTTTGAAACTACATGAACTTATTTTTTGACCGGGGCCGACATCCGACTTATTCCGCTTGATCGTGTCACATTTATATTCTTGCTTTGCGACACGGTGACAAAAATCCTCAATTGGGTATACATCCTCAATTGGGTATGTGAGGTCAAAGGGCACAACCTACCAGTGACGGTTATCTTAGCCTTCTGGGAATCCTTTACAAAGTTGACTGGCAGAGCAAGATTGTTGACCGATGTAAAGAGACCACCAGTCTCTGAAGTTGAAAAAACAAAAACAAGTATTTAATTTTCTTCATCAACATGCAGGAAAAGCTGCTCAGCAAAATGATGTGCTAAGCAGATAAGTCGAGAATTCAATGACATTCAATTTGCAGGCCATGCAGCTTGGCTAATAATCTGTTTTAACAAATTTTTTTGTGCTTGGCAAATTTTGGTGCTTAGCAGCCCAATAAAATTCTTCCACGATTTTCAGACGTTTCTATTAACAATTTTGTCAACTTTTTTGCAGGATTGAGGCAATGGTGACCCCTCCACTTAATAAATGCAAGAAATAATGGATGATTTTGGAGAACTGAGGATGAATCTTATTTTTACAGGGATTGGGAATAGTTCCTAGCCCAAGGGGGACAAGGGGTTTTAATTATCACAACAATTTGGAAATACTTCACCTTCCGGGCAGAAGTAAGAGTTGATTGTGTATTCCTCCTCAACTCCTTCAGCCTGTAAAGATAAATAGAAAGACAAATTAAAAAAGCCTTAAATTTGAAGAAAATCTACAAGTCACAAAACATGTGATCCTTATGGCCGATGCATATATGTCCGCGCTGGGATTATTTGGACCCCAGTCTAGTAAAGTATGTCTCACAGCAGTGTTAGGCCATGTCCGAATTACTTGGCTGCGCCTTAACCAATTCGCGCCGGATGACGTATATAAACGCAAAGTTTTCCCCAGATTCAAAAACGGATGACGCATAAACACGCCACGAGCAAGGCCGGAAATGTCTGTCAGCAGCGAGCACGGCCGGAAATGCGTGGGTGTGCTTCCCGGCACTATCGGCCTGAACCCGCCTCGGATCGAGTTTTGTTTAAAAAAAATTCCGCCCCTCGGCTTAGTGATGTTAAAAAAATCCCGGCGCGAACTGGTTAATATTATGCACGAGTCTATGAGATGTGGCTGCTACCATAGACTCGTGCGTTATTTCAAGCAGCAGCCAAGTAATTCAGACACGTCTTCAGTCTCGAGCCACAGCCAGACATTCAGATCAGTCGTGATGAAGAGAAAATAATTAATAAAACTACCTCGACTAAGAGTTCCCTGCGTACACCATCGCTGAATCCAGTGTTGGTTGAGCTGATCAATTCATTACCACACAGGGAGGTGGTGTCGTCAACGGCAACAGCGTGCACTGTGAGCGAAGATATTATACCAAGAATTAATGGTTGCGAGTGCAATGGTAAGAATCATTTCATGAGGTGACAGATGGAATGGAAACCGAGTGGAAGAGCACATTCTATCTGTCGCCAATTTCATTCATATTTGTTTTATACAACACCTGAATGAATTTGCATCATCCGATTGGGCCGAGTGCAACTAATGGTGTGCAATGAAATTTCTATACATTGTTGAATAGAACTTGTATTTTTGCGGTGGGTCCGTGACGTGTCGTGTCGTGTCGTGTCGTGTCGTGCGTTGGGGTGAACAATTTAATAAAACGGAGCATGGTTCATGTAAAGCCAAGTCCTTCATTTCAGGGGGTGACTATTGTCTGAAGCTCAGGTCAGGGACAAATCCCCTACTAACTAACCCCTCCCAAAACTAACCCCTATTCCAAAATATCCACCCTAGCCTAAAGCCAAAATCTCACCTAATTCCCAAATCCCCTATTGTCCTCGTTTGTACCTTTTGTAACTATTTTTGAATGTCTCCCATGTATGCTTATCATCAATTACATTATAATGCACAGTGCGACTTCTTTGTTTTGTAGAGCCAGTCAAAAAATAAATAGCTCATCCAACCACAAACCCTCCAACCACACCCTCCAACCACACCCTGTGGTCACCCCTCCATTTTCCCCCCTGTGATCTTACCTTCAATCGGTATCATTCCCAAGCTTGAGAAGACGACATTGAAGGTGGCCGTCTTGGAATCGGAGCCGCAGACGCAAAGACGCTGTGAGCGTTCAGCCCCCTTCAGGGCAAAATCTAACGAGTCTTGAAGCGTCAGCTCGATCTACAAAGTCGGACAATTTGAAGAAATTTAAGAAATCTAACCAAGACTGTGTCCAAAACAAGCTTCCAGATCTACAGCTATGTCTATTGTCAGCATGCTCACGCATAGTTGTAATGGGCAAACAAATGGGCATAGACAGACAGATTCGGACACGACTTATTACTACAGGAAAGTCTGCATGTACAAGTCTAAATCTAAGACAATGATTTCCTGTTATATGCATGTATCGCATCAATGTGCTGCACTTGTGCAAGGTTGTCCAAGGGGCGTGGCTAACTCACAAATGGTGATAGGTCAATTTGGTGGAAGGGTACTCACCGCCAAACATTCCGAGAGATAGTTGAAGACAGTGACCGATACGGGCACCTCCTCGCCGCGAATGACCGAGTAGGGCAGATTGTAGGAAGCAAAGAAGGGCTGGAAGGCGCGCAGACTGACCGGGCTCGACACGCCGATACCGTGCTCAATGGACGTGCAGAAACCGCTGCCGACCCAGTCCGTGATGGTGTCTGGTACCTCGACTTCTACTTCAACTTCGCTAGACTCGGGACTGATTGAATATATAAATAGATATCGCTTTTAAATTATGCAGGTAACTATGGTGAATTGCACTGCCATTGTTTGACACCCTTTTCCTTTCAAATTGGAGCTTTGGAAAATTGAGCACCTGGAGGGAAAATTTTTGAGTAAATGAGTTTTAAAGTTGGAACATTAAATTCTCGCATGTATTAACCCTAAAGCTAAAGTGTAGTGTATGCATTTCATTTTTGTACCTACATGATAAAGTCGACCGATCACGCCAAATAAATACACAAAACGTGCATCTGTTTAAAATCAGAACCTCTCTAATGTTAAATACCAGAAACAACCAGAAATAACTGAAAAATAACCACTAAATTCCTATTAGAGATAGCAGCACGTTTCTCCACTAACATCAACGCGTAATTTCTGTTTCGATTGGCCCATACCGGCCGCGCAAAAATGTCTTGCGCACTCGCGTTGACGTTTTGCGTACCACGTGTTGCTAAACCTCCATTGTATTGGCCGTGTGGATTTACCCGAGTCTTACGAGATCCCACAGCCAAGTTTCAGGAAAGTACGTCCGCACAGTGACTGGAGCTTGTTCCTCTGGTAGTATTTGAGTGTCGTAAGGCTCAATTCGAGCTACCTCTTCGTCGAAGACTACATCTTGTTGCTCATTAAAGAGCACAGGAAGGGCGACGGGTATCGGTTCTATACCAAGGTGAGATAAGAAGTAAAATTGGTTTTACCCGGAGATACCCGACACCCACCTTTACCTTACATACGTACTGTGGACATTCTTTTGTCTTTGTGTAGTTAAAAAACGTTGACTAAATACTAATTTCTCGCTTCCCCAAAACAAATTTACCCTCCAATTTTCATTCTGGGCCACTCAGCTGTTCCTTCCATCTTTTCTATATATAACCCTAACCCGTTTTTCCTCTAGTGCTCTTTTTCGGAAACTGAAAAACGGATTGTGGACCTGGGCAAGTCCACAAACCGTAACCTCTTCCCGCATCGTGTGGACCTATATTGTTTGGAGGTCCACAGTGCATATGCAAGACTAACTCACCCACACCAGCAGAGACAGACCCAGAAAAAAAAAAATGGTAAGCCAATTTAGTGCGCAACATGCGCCTAGCCGCATTGAGAAAGTGCCCCAAACACAGATTGTTGTTGCAATTCAAATGTTTGATTTCAATAAGAAATCTTAGCATAGGGTTCTCCCTGGACTATGCAGCATTCACAGAGATAACATTTTATTGGGTTAGTTGTCGAGGCCGTTCTTTACATTTTGACTTTTGATGCTTTTAAGACTAAATTACTCTTGGGTCAATTTAGAAAGAAACTGTAGATGAAGGGGAAGGGGAAGGGTTTTCAATTTGTTTTTAAATATTTACCACCGTCTTGTACACCTCTTCCGCGCCAATAATAATCTCTGCTTCGGCAAGGTCGCGTCTCCACCTGGATGTTTGTCAGGAAGACCAAACCAACTTGCTGCGGGAGAGAAAAAGGCGAAACAAAAGTAACTCCCATGTCTGTCTTATCCTACAAAATGCAGGAGTAGTAGGAGCCAGCATTGTTTATGTTTACTTTTACATGGTGGCAATTGGAGGATTAGTTGCAGGATTAGGGATTAGTTGAAGGATTAAGGATTATCTGAAGGATTAAGGATGGTTCCTAGCCAAGAGGACCTAGGAGGTTAGGGTCAAGGTGTAAATTGCAACTTTTGTGAGTCATAAACAAAAACATGTTTTTCTTTGTAGCCTCGTTTTTTTTTTTTTTTTTAATTGTAATTTCCAACAATTGACATTCAAAACCTTTTGCTTTCATCGTCCGAGAAGTTACTATGTAATTGGTAGAGTTGGTTACAATTCGAGTACTCGAGTTACCCATTTACCCATTTACCCATTTACCCATTTACCCATTTACCCATTTACCCATTTACCCATTTACCCAGTTCTATAAAATGCGAGGACTTTGGTGCGACTACGAGGACTTTGGTGCGACTGCAACGCTCCCCAGGACTAACCTGAAATGCCAATGAAGCATCCTTGTAGACCTGATGGGGGTTGTAGATGACTGAACGGCGTCGTCTCCTGCGATCTATAGGATCTATGTCATCCAAGCGATTTAGGTCACCAAAGCGCGCCCACCATGGGACGGGCTCTGGGCAGTGCCTGCTGGTATCCAGCTCACCGTCGCGGTCGGATAGCTGATGCTTCTCCAAGGAAGAGAAGACCTTTAAAGAAGGAAAGAAGAAGCTCGATAATTGGTTATGGACCAGAGAAAATTTACGAGAAAATAATGAAAAGCACCACAATTTGCAAAATGGATAGAAAGATCTTTAAGAATTTTAAGATAAAACAAAATATCCAGTGAAGAAAAAAGTAAGAAAGGGAGAGACGGTAGAAACCCAACCCCCAAATTTAAAATCTTATAAGTTGTTGTTCAGCTTGTTTATAAAGTTCCTCAGGATAATATTACCACGTCGGTGAGTCGATACAGCAAAATACAAGCGTGTATATTGAGCTTTATAGCTTCACGGTGTCAACTGCAACTTTCGCGAGCGTCCTAAATGTTGAATATATTTTGTTTTCCTATGTAGCCTGGTTAAATTTTAAAAAAAATCCCAACAAATGACATTCAAAACCTTACTTCATCGTCCGGAAAAGTTACTATGTAATTTGTTTACCCATCGCAAATTGCGCATCACAAGGCCAAAAGCCACTCGAGGTGTGAGCTACAGCGAAAAGTGGCGAAGAACCAGCGCCCCTCACACTGAAACAAGACATTCTGTTCTCTTCACATCACGAATAGGTTTGGGATGGGTAACCAAGTCCACTGCAAGGCATTAATAATGCCTCTACCCATTTTAGGCATTGAAGTGTCATAGCCCAGGCAGGGCTCGAACCCTAGCCTGCAGAACTACCCGCAGACCACAAATGCTTTACGTACATTTGTTAAGCTTAACATTTGTACACATGTATACCACACATGTTAAAGGTAGTATACACCATTTGTAATTGCTTGAATTATTAATAATGGTTGTATTCGGGGGGTTGTTTTTTATAGTAAATATCATTTACCTGACCTGTCCGAAGTTTTACAATCATGGATGCCGATACAGTTATTCTTCTGTTATTTGGGTTTTTTTCGCGATCGCCGTAATTACAGAATTTTTAGCGCAAAATTGTTGCTGGATGCCTAGAATCATTATTTATTTTCAGATGAGTAAGATATTTCTTAATAATTCGGTAGTAAATATTTTTGAAATCTGCAAATGGTGTATCCTACCTTTAACAGACCACTAGGCCTCGGCACTTTCCTGATTTGTAAAGTTTGTTTAATACAGGGACTCGATTCCATAAAATGATTTTATATTTGTTTTCTCCCACTTGGAGGATCTGTTCCGAAAAGCCCCCCTCCAATTTTACCTTGCTTTTCTTAAGCTGGTTGTCGCCACCCAAGAGCTGGACGCTCTTGTCCACGACCCCGACGCCACACAGGGAACCGGGGGCTGCCTGGATCTTAAGCATGGTCTTCTCTCCTGGGGCTGCCTCGCCTGCGACAAAGCCCACGGTTACCTGAGGAAGTAACGAGGAGAGGAATGATTTGGCAAGCTTTGCTTGGTGAAAATGAATACCAGAATCCGGGATTTTTGTGTGTGGGAAATGCTGGGAAATAATTTTTACAATTAAAAGGTTTGATCGGGCACTGGCTACCATTTTTTAAGTTGGCATAAAGGCCGGTGTTGTGTCAAAAACTATCCGGTGCGAAATAGTGTCTGCTTGGCATGCTCAGTAGATTCCATTTTAGCGCATAACACGATCCAAATAGTGTCAAGGATAAGGTATATGGCAGCAACAAACGAAGTATTTGGCCTGTAGTACCAAGTTCTTGTACAAGTTCTAGTACTAACTTCAAACAGGCATAACTCGTCAATGGAATGGACGATTGAAGGGCAACAAACAGTACCGCAAGGAGAACCTCATTCTCTTTCTCCAACACCTGCAATTTTCCTCGTTTGACATCTGCCAAGTTCCGTCTCATTTTGCCAGAACGCATCACAAATAACCAACCTACCTCATTCTCAAACACCTCTTGTACTTTCAAGGTTGCGCTGTCGGTTACCACCTCGCCGTCCTTTCGGATGTAGTACACCAGGACGCGGGTTACCGGCATCATCTCCGGGGTAATGGTCACCAGGACCTCGAGGGTGTTCAGTTCCCCCGGCTTGACAACAACGATGGGAGGCTCCGGGGTCACAAGGGGCTTGATAAAGCTGAACTGGGAGCTAGACACTAAATGTAGGTAAAGGGAAAATTAAAAACGTGGGGGTCATTCCGCGTCAATTTAATACAACTTGTTTTACTCAACTCTCACAGATTGAACTATTTGGCCCAAGAGTTCTAATGTTCATTTATATACATTCATAGTCAGATAAGTGTATAAGGCTTTTTTTCCTGACAAAAAAATAATAATCTACAAAGTTTAAAAGCGGTTATCAAATTTGATAATATTATTAACCAACTTCAGAAGAAAACACATTTGAAATTTGAAGCCTGTGGATTTTCATAACTTAACCAATTCGCGCCGGAGAACATATATAAACTCAAGGTTTTCCCTGGATTCAAAACGAATGACGCATAAACATGTCGCGGGCAAGGCCGGAAATACGTGGGTGTGCTTCCTGGTACCATCGGCCTGAACCCGCCTCGGATCAAGTTTCATTAAAATTAATCCCGTGCCTCGGCTTGGTGATGTTAAAATAATCCTGGCGCAAACAGGTTAAACAAATTATCTTTTTCCCTTTGGCGGAGGGGGGGGGGGGGGGGGGGGGGTGGGGGGGAGGAATTCGAAAATGACAAACCCGAATACCTTCTTCTCCTTCTGAATCTACTATGATGCTCGATACGACGATTGATGGGTCCACTTCAATCACCTGTCGGGCAGTGCGCTCAAGCTGTTCCTCGTCCTGTGATTCTGTAGGCTTCAGGCCGTCGATATCGACACGAAGAATGTTTCCTCTAGACATGAACTGCGAGTTAAAACAAATTGTTACATTACAAAAAAAAAGGGTGATATACAACATTTCCAAACAAACCAAAAACAAGCAAAACTACTGAATTATTAGGATTCGGGGGATTTAGCAGGATTCGGACAGTGGTCCCCAGTATGAATCAAGGAATCAAAGGATCAAAGATTGGGTTGCTTAGAGATGGGTTGCTTAGAGATGGGTTGCTTAGAGATGGGTTGCTTAGAGATGGGTTGCTTAGAGATGGGTTGCTTAGAGATGGGTTGCTTAGAGATGGGTTGCTTAGAGATGGGTTGCTTAGAGATGGGTTGCTTAGAGATGGGTTGCTTAGAGATGGGTTGCTTAGAGATGGGTTGCTTAGAGATGGGTTGCTTAGAGATGGGTTGCTTAGAGATGGGTTGCTTAGAGATGGGTTGCTTAGAGATGGGTTGCTTAGAGATGGGTTGCTTAGAGATGGGTTGCTTAGAGATGGGTTGCTTAGAGATGGGTTGCTTAGAGATGGGTTGCTTAGAGATGGGTTGCTTAGAGATGGGTTGCTTAGAGATGGGTTGCTTAGAGATGGGTTGCTTAGAGATGGGTTGCTTAGAGATGGGTTGCTTAGAGATGGGTTGCTTAGAGATGGGTTGCTTAGAGATGGGTTGCTTAGAGATGGGTTGCTTAGAGATGGGTTGCTTAGAGATGGGTTGCTTAGAGATGGGTTGCTTAGAGATGGGTTGCTTAGAGATGGGTTGCTTAGAGATGGGTTGCTTAGAGATGGGTTGCTTAGATTCAACTTGTTTTTTCCTCTTACCAGAAAGCTGAATTCAATGCCGTCCCTATCAGCATCTCTGGCCGTGAAGTATAAAGTCAAGGTTTGCACCGAGCCAATGTCCACCGTCTCCAAGATTGGCGCCACTTGAATGAAGCTGCCAGACGGCGAGAACTGAGGCTGGGCAGCGAAGGACGTCGAAGGGTCGTACATGTAGTGGATGTTGTAGTCAGTGATGGGGGGTACATACGTAGTGTAGCCTGGTGCCGTGGCCTATCATGAAAACAGAGCTAAATGATAATATTTGTGACCGGCTCTACAAAAAAGGGTATTAGGTCGCGCTGTGCATTATCATGTAAAGGCCCACTCAACGCTGAGAGGGTGAACATTTCATCAAAATGTGATTTTCATTTTTTGTCATGAATGACATCTTTAATACCTACAGTTTCAGGTTTCATTCACAGAAATGTTGATTTTGATGAATAAAGTAGAATTTTTTTTGTATGTGCATCGTTGTACTACAATAGAGCCGGCTTTTTCAAAGCCCGTTTTCTCAGTTGTGTGATTTGAACTCCAAGGAAGTAATCAATATGCCAACATGTCATATCAAAAAGGGGAGGGGCTACGGAGCTCTATTATTTACCAAATGAAAGCTGACGCTGTGAGCTTTTTAACCATGTATATAATTCAATTTCACTGTTATGTGACATAATACCCATTATTGTGGAGTGGGTCACATTTACGCTACTATTAGAACTGCCTATTACTTGGTAAGCAATTATTTGTAACAAGAAGGTTTTAAAACATGGACACTCACGTAGAGACTTAGGGTTGAAGACTGGATGGAGATGTTCTTGGCTGCAAAATCAAGGACGCCGTTTGGCGGGGAGGTCAGGATCTCGTCAAAGACGCGCCCCTCATTGGTGTCAACCGTCAGTTGGATTGTCCTACCCCCGGCCGGTGTGCCGTCGGGATACTTGACAATAATCTGAAGAGAGAAAAAAAATGGCACGGATCCACCCATTTAAACCCTAAACCATCCCATTGGATTTTGGCAGACTTGATCCTAAAGGCCTGCCGTCAAATAAAAATGTGATGGATTATAATGGACTTGGTACAGTAGGCCTGGAGCAGTGCCGGGGCAATTGATGAATTTTGCCTAGGATCTAGTAGTGTTGTCATATAAGGCATGTGTACCGAGTACATCAACATCAACTAGCACTTCAATGGTGGTTCCATTAGCCCATGTATACAAAGAAAGTTTTGGCGCATTTGGTCCAGTATCCTGTCAGTTAAAGGTAATATACACCATTTGCAGATATCGAAAAAATTTACTACCGAATTATTAGGAAATATCTTACTTATTTAAAAGTATAAATAATGATTGTAGGCATCCAGCAAAATAAGGGCCCTAGATATCCTGTAATTGTTCCAAAAAATTGAATTGTATAAACCAAAATTCATTCTCGCCGTCCGGCGAGCGCGAAAAAACAAAGATAACATAAGAATAACTGCTCGACTCCGGTGGAAAACAAACGCTGTTTTTCATGCTTTTCTCAGCATCCATGAATGTAAAAATTCGGACAGGTCAGTTAAACGATATTTACTATAAAATACAACCCCCCAAATCCACCCATTCCTGATAATTCAACAAATTACCAATGGTGTATCCTACCTTTAATCAATCGATCAATGACTCAATCATTGATGGATCGATCAATCAATCAACAGAACTGAGCAATGAATAAATAGATCACTGGATAATTAAATAGATCAACCAACTAATCAATTATTTGATGATCAATGAACAGAATGATTATGGGATCAACTGATAGATCAATCAAAGAATCAAGCAACCGATCGATCGATCGATAAATGAATCAATCAATCAATCAATCAATCAAATCAATGGAGTGCCAAGGCCTTTTGGAGTGAAGCAGGGCAACAAAATTGGGGTCTGTAGTAATTCTGCAGGTTGTGGGTTCCAGCCCATCCTGTGGTTATGGTATGTGTGCCCTTGGGCAAGGCATTTTGTCAATCATTGCTCCTCTCCACCCAGGAGTAAATGGGTGCCTACGAGGGCAGAGATAGCTATGGCGATTGATTCAACTGCATTGCGCTGAAATGACAGCATCGAGCTTTATACTTCCCGGGAAGCCGAAATTTGTTTCATTGACCCAAGGATTAGGGGTAAAAATAATAAAAAACATTTTAATGTTAAAAGCGCTAAGCACCCGTTATTATTGACTTGTGTTAAAACTGACGTCTCTTATCTTTAAAGATCAGTTACTCACCGAGCTCACCAAAACACAGTTTTGAGTTTGAAAACTTCTATTTTTTGCATGGTTTAAAACAATATATAAAAAAAATATATTTCTGAATGGCAGTCTCAAAATGTGCTTCGACTTTCAAAATGGGTTCGTGAGCGCAACTTGCCTGTCCATAGTAAGGCACACCGGGTTTGAATGTCTCTGGTGTCTTGAACTCCAAAGTTAACGGCTCTGTTGACACCTTGGTGACATCCTTCACTTCAGACAAAGTGACACCTGAACAAAAAAGTTGTTCCAAAAATTGCGATTTTAGTAAAAACACCAAAGATAATTCGGTAAAAAAGTAATATTTTGGTATATTTTGGTATATTTTAACCATCGTAAATAGGCGTCGCCCAAAAATTTCCCGACATCTATAAATTACTCCTTTTCCTCTGAAGAAAGTCAAGAAACCAGACTATAAAACAGCATTAAATTTCTTGGTTTTTCCAGCATCTATAAACACAAACTTTAAAAAACGGGTCAGCGTCCCAATATTTACTGTAAATATGTACCCTCCTAACCCATCCATTTCTTTACATTACAGCAAAAGAAAAGGCGGGCCTATGTAGAGATTATCGTATTGGCTGGTCAATTAACATCAACATGATTAATACAAACCTGCTTCTATAGGGATGATTGTCACTTTTGAAACTGGATCTACGACCATTGAAATGACAATAACTTTGCTCCATAACATCGTATCTCAACAATCGAGGTGTCAAAATACGCAGAACACATTAATGCACTGGGTTACTTGCTTTGATTAATCCATACCCTTTCGGGCCGATAATTATTGAATTATTGTTAAGTGTTCCGATACTCTTTGTGATGAGTTTACATTTAAAAGGCACATTACTCAAAAGTATTGTTTCCCCAATTCTAATAATTTCTGTACCTGTTACTGTCTCAGTAAAGCTCATATCGACGTTGACCCTGGCGTTCCACAACCCAAAGTCTGCGCTGTTTAGGTCCAGTCGATAGACTTCAACAACGATATCCTGACAGCCGTCTTTTCCCGTGTCCTGCATCGGGAAAAAAATATATAAAAATTAAAATATATTTTTTAAAGGTGGAACATACCTTTTGCTGCTATCCAAAAAGTAACCAAAATACTGTTGAGTATATTACTTGTCGTAAATAAATATATTACTGATTTTAATCTCCATGTGAAATTATTCCTTCCGACAGGCTGTCATTTTGAAGACAATAAAAGAATGTCAGTTCCAAAGAGGCGTATTTTCTGCACGTCACCTCTTTACAAAAAAATGTATTTCAGAAATGTGTAAGATATTGAATAAGTTTCGAGTAATTATTATAAATTGATTTTAGACAATAAGAATAGCTTTCCAGCTTAATTTGCTTAATTAAGTTGAGCTTTTACCTCAATGTTGTACTTGATTGTAGGTCGTGGTCTTGCACTCCAGCCGTCATTGGCGATGGAGAAAACGGCTCTGATGGATCCTCTCACTGGTTGGCCGTAGGTGTACCTGTTGTCAAACAAGTAAATCCAAGAAGCAACCCTCGTTTAGAGGTCAGTTTAATGCAACACACAAATGTATGCAAAATTTGGGAAGCGAGTTTGAATGAGGTCAGAAATGATATCCCACAAAATGTGCAAAATTGTAACGCACTCTTTTCTATCAATTCGGCCAAATTACGAATATAAACAAGTTAAACCCTTTAACCAGTTCGCGCCGGGATTATTTTAACATCGCCGAGCCGAGGGGCGGGATTATTTTTTTTAACGAAACTCGATCGGAAGCGGGTTCAGGCCGATAGTGCCGGGAAGCACACCCACGCGTTTCCGGCCTTGCTCGCTGCTGACATATATTTCCGAACTTGAACTTGGCGTGTTCATGCGTCATCCGTTTTGAATTGAGAAATTTTTGCGATTATATACGTCATCCGGCACGAACTGGTTAACCACTTGACCAAAGGCACTCTACAAAATACAAACCGAGACTTACTTGGCACAGATCTTGGCATCCATTCTAGTTGCGTTGACTAAAATGTACGACGGCGCTTGGATGTCGATCTCGAACTTTGGCAGGACTATGAGAACAAAAAAAAATTAAGAAAGGTGCTTGACAAACAACCTGATGCAGTGTTTAGCTCCGCGAGTGCTGCATATTCCGAGAAAACAATATTCTAGGATTTTGATTTCAATTCAAAATTTGCAGATTTACAATTTGACTTGCGACCACAATCTGTGTTTAGGGCGCGTTCTCAGCCAGTTGACTGCAGCTACTCGCGTGTCACGCACTAAACGGACCAATAGTAGCACCAATGTGTGCATCACGCATCGTTCGAACACTTGCACAAACTATTTAAAAATTTCCAAATGTGCCTTTTTGAGAAGCACATTTGGAAATTACAACATGCCAGACGGAATAATTTCACATAGAGTTTAGAATCATTAATATCTTTACAACGAGTAAGCTTTAACAGTATTTTGTTTGGTTACTTTTTAAATAGCTGCAAAAGGTATATTGCCCCTTTAATTGTGACCCGACTTGCGACTCTCAACTCGGAAACATTCAACTACAGGTACACATAGCAAGTACAACTCACCATACTCATCGACCTTGAAAGTCTGCGCGACATCCTTGCCCCGATGTACAGCTTTTATCTTCCATTCACCGAGGGGTGGGTCAGAGGTCATGGGTAGCTCCAGGTCAACGATGCCGTCATTTGACCCTGTCTCTACGTTCAGCCACTGGGCCATGTGGATGCCACTGGGTGACTCCACCCAAAGTTTGGACACCTGAATGGGTACGGTCGACAAACAGATGATTGGTCCATGGGTAATAAAAAAAAAATTAGGAGCAAATGTCTTGAGCAATTTTTGTAATCCTCTCAAATGTACAAAAACTACTTTGGTTTTGTTTTATTGAAAAGTGCACATCTTTTAAGATTTCAATATTTTCAGGGCTTTTCCCCCAACAAATGAGGGTGCTGTTGCTGTAATTTCATTTCAGAAAGACTGTTCAGTTGTAGGGTTTTCTGTTCAAATTGTGAACTCAACATTTGCTCAGTAAAATAATTTGGTGACCAAAGGTTGCTCATTGGCTTACTGCTGTGTACCGACACAACAAGGAATTACCAAAGAAAAAAAAAATGACCGCCAAAAAATTAAAACACTTTTTCTTAGTAGTTTACTTTTTGGACATGTTGGTAAATGAAGCATTAAACAGTAATAAACTTTTCAACAGAATGTCTGAAGGAAGTGCAACAAACAGCATTGTAAGCAGAATTTTCATTCTCATTCCCAATACATGTAAAACCCTCATTATTAACCTCTGCTCATTTCGCCAGAATGTTTCGCATACACATGTACGTAATAATGCCCAAGGTTTGATATGGATTATCAACCATGTATATTTTTTATCATTTTATCATTATCAGTTTTGATCAAAGGAAGAGATATTTTGAGATCAAATATTACCAAAACAAACGATTGATTTCATTTTACCTGACTCAGGTCCGGTCTTAAATTCTGGTCGATTGTCAGCATGCGGAATTTCACTGTGGGAAGAAGAAAAAAAGGAGGGGGGAGGGGGAGGGGGAAGGGGGGCACGAGAGATAAAATTCAGTTAAAACTCAATCCTAATCATTTAATTAACTCTAACCGTACTCATTCCATTAAAACCAAACAGCATGTTGTGTTGAAATCTGTTAGGATTGGTTTGGTACCCCTTAACCGACGGCCCTTTACATTGTACCTCCTGAATCATAGTTGAAAAATATGCTTGTAGACCTACAGTTTCCCATTATGGTGTTCAGATTTGCCTAGTAGGTTATTCTAGGGAGCAAGAGTTAACCATTTGTTCTATCCTGCCTAAAAATATTACAACGTGACGATTTCTGGTAGTCATTCAGGGCTGTCCATTTTAAAGGAATTTAGTATATATTTATTTGAAACAGCACTTGACCAAAATTTGAATATTCGAAACTTGCCGATTTAATTCTACACTTTCCTTCTTTTACTGGTCAAAAGTTGCATACAAAACAGTGGAAAAAGACATTGGTAATGGATGTTACCGTACATGTATGGATTGCTGGAGTATATTGCAGTGAGTACTGTTCAACTATCAAGGGATTTTACCCAACTCATAAAAAAAAAAAAAAAAAAAAAGGCCAACAAGAAGTTTAGACAAAAAATAAGGGCTTTAGTGCATAGGAAAAGCCACTTTACAATTAAACTAACACTGGTCTTGTTTGCACTTGCATAGTATTTTTTCTTGTAAATATATTTAATCTGGCAAGAAGTAAGGCAAATAGTAATTACTATTTGAACAATCTGTATTTGCGCGAACAAATTAATTTTTCGAGTTAAGATTTCTTTTTTTCGTGTGAACAAAACCCAAAAATTTTACTTGGCATGCTTGGCACAGAAAAGTGCAACAACTTTCCCTTTAAAAAGCCTCAAGTTTCAGTGCAGTAAAGGTTCAACTTTGTGCATGTTGCCTTGAACAATATGAAACAAAAGTTATATCAACTATTTTGCAAACCAGAAAGTTCAGAATGCAAAAACAAACTAGAAAAAAAAAGCTTACAACAAATCAGAACCTTCAACGATCAATGTTATCCGTTGATTAGTCCACTTTGGGAAATCCAAAGTTATTCAAAGCAAGTCTCGCCACAGGGTTTCCAAGAAATCAATTTGAAAGCAAACTTGAAGGATGAACAGAGTCAGGAGGGGCCACATGTTGTGCAATTTTTGTGTGATCCGACAGTTGGCCAATGTCAAGTGTCGATGTCAGTCAGGGTTGAAACCAGAGCGCTCCTGTACTCCTTAGAGACAGGCACCAAACCATTACCTTGTTGGCCTCTGACCGCAAACCCACAGATCTCAGCTGACAGTGTGTATTAAATACTAAACTGCCAAAACGTGGTCAGCTTAAAGCGTTTTTACAATGTATGTAGTTTCGAAAGCTTGATGTACACTTGTACTGTCTAAAAGTGGTGGGCAGTCGTGTTAAAAAGGCAAAATTGAATATATAAAAGTAAGATAGCACTCATAAGGTAGGATAAACCATTGGTAATTGCTTGAATTATCATGAATTTGTGGGGTTTGATTTTATAGTAAATATCATTTAACTACCTCTCCGAAGTTTTTAGAATTATGGATGCTAAAAAAGGCAAGAAAAACGGCATTCGTTTTCAAACGTCATAGGGGCAGTTGTTCAAATGTTTTTCTGCTTTTTTTATCGCAATCGTTATTTTTTTTATAAAAATAACTTTTTCGGAACAATTACAGGATATCTAGCGCAATCATTTTGCTGGATGCCTACAATCAATATTTACTTCCAAATAAGATATTTCTTAATAATTCGGTAGTTAACATTTTTGATATCTGCAAATGGTGCATCTTACTTTTAATTGACTATACTAGAGTGAAAGTGTGCATAAGCTTTCGTAGCTACAACTACTTGCATTTTGGGTTGCGTTTGTGCAAAAAGATCTGCACTCTGAGTATAGGCTGGTTCTCAGATCCCGCATTATCAATAGTAAAAAGGGGGCCGGAAAAAATCTACACTGGCAGAGCCGAATCACTGAACTGAATTCGAAATTTGAAAGGTAATCATTCCAAAAATTTAACATAGACCAATTTCTTTATTATATCTTGTAAAAAAAAAAATATATATAGAAAAATATCAATTTCACAAAATCTTTTTGACGGAAAACTAAACAGACAGCACAAGTGGTGCCAGATGTTATAATCGATACATGAAGTACATAGATGGTACCAACTCCCACCATGGCCATTCAATGCACGCAAACAACATTTAGAGGTATGTCATTCACAACCTTTGATGTATTAACCTTGCACATAGGATGTTGTACATGTACTTTTGCATCCGGAGCATGTTCTCATTCAACCGGTGGCAGATGCGCGATGCCAATGCACTGAACCGATGAATAATAGCAATCACATTATGTCATATCGATGCTTGTGTGTACCCATTCACGGACTCGCCCAATTACAAAGAACAACACGTACGAACAGAAATTTCAAAAACTGTCTCGCTCGACACACTTTTGGAAATTACCTACTGTATTGTTTAAAGTGTCAACAATTAATATCTAAAAAAAAAAAAAAAAAAAAAACTTTAACAAAAATTTGATTGGTCTTTTGGGGGAAATCGGCAAATGATCTACTCTGCCTTTAACTTTCCAAGTTTTACTAAAGATTGTCGCAACACTTACCAGTTTGTCCCGGCTTGTAGATGGATTTGTCCGTCTGAATAAAACTCTCCCAGTTGTTCCCTTTAACCCAAACCCTTTTGCTCTCGATGAAAGTTTGGTTTTGGTCCTCTGCTTGTCCCTCCACTTGGAACAATGCTTGGATTTGTTGCCCCTCAATTTCTGGAACCTGGATTTTAGAGTAAAAAAAAAATATCAAAAAGTTACTAAACCATTGATTTACTAAACAATTGATAAGGTACTAAAACTATAGATCAGTTGCTATTGATAAGTTACTGTCTCAGCTATATTGACAAGTTACAAAAAGTCAAAAAAAGTTGAGTCCGTTCATTGGGTCAAAAAGTCGAGTCAAGTCAAGTCAAGTCAAGTCAGTTAGCGTTACTATATCCTTGTCATTGTTGTATTTTCTTGGTCATTCTCCGAGCGCGTTGTAACCAAGTTAGAAAGACGTGCTATAATTTGTAATATATTTTATTATTAATATTATTATTGGTTAATTATTATGAATTTCAGTCAAATGCTGGAAGCCTGTGGTCTAGGTCCAAGAAACTGACCTCAAGATCCAGGCAGACAAAGGGGAACTCCATGAAGTAAGGCTGCAAGGCAGTCAGGACCTCTCTGGTCTCCGAGTCCTCTAGGAGGCTGATGGTGAGGGTGATGGGCCCAGTCATGTTGAGCAGACGAACACAGAGGGTCTCCGTAGTCCCAGCTGTCATCACCTTGGGCGCCATGATCAGATAACCGATCTGAAACCTTCAAGATCAAGGGCAATAAATTAATGAACCATTAAATTGCATTTATATGTATTTGTCTACATTGCAAGACAGTAAATAAAAGCTGACGATAGGGGAAACAAAATAGCACTGTATCAGTTTTAAACTGACTAGTTGCAACATTTGCAAACATCCAAAAATAAAACTACAAAATATTTACGTTTTTCTTGGTTTTTTCAGCATTTACGAATACAAACCTTCAAACAAGTCTATGTAATAATATTTCCCTATACAATACTACTCTCCCCCCCCCCCCCCCCCTCTCCTAAATCCATTCATTTCTACAATTACAACAATACAACAATAACAAATGATGTATATTCCCTTTGTCCCGTGTTGTGTAGAAAATTGTTTGAACTAAACAAAATGTATGAACTTTATAAAGGTTGTTTGGTTTTTTGGGGGGCAAGGCCACAAATTTTTCAATCTAAAAATGCAGTTTTGGTGTTGCATGCGACTGTAGGCAATTAAAATAACAAACTCCCAAGGGTGTATTAAGAATCACATTAAAAGTGGAGGATTCAGAAAAAAATGTCATCTATTTTCTTTGTAACGAAGTAAATCCGGGTTAAATTAGTCCGTATTGTTGAAAATTTGACTCCTATGTGTATGAAATCTGGAATCCTTTGTCAAATCCTCTAATTTTACCAATCATTCTTCACTACATGTATACAAGTCTTAAATTCAGCTACACGTGTACAAGTACATTGTTTGAGCACCTTGTAATGCAGGGCCTATCATCCATTTTCTCTGTGAAAGAATGCTAAGGTTATGGGGTTAACCTAAAATGGGGCTAGTGTAAACTTAGAAGTCAATAGGCGTAAAATTGAGGTGAAGGGTTCAAACAGTGCTCTTTTTTATAACGTTTCCCAGACTTTCTTTTACTTTTTAAGAAGGTAGCAAGGTAAGAAAACTAGAAAAAAAATAGTACGGAAAATAGGAATACCTAAAAGACTGGTCATTTATTTCATTGACTGATTGTCCCTTGTGACATGTACAATGTAATGTCTCAATTTGTTGAGACTTGACTTAATTGCAAGTCTCCACTCTCTGGCAGCTGTTGAATTATTCTTTCTCTAGGGCTGAACAACAGCAGGGGCCAGTACCAAATTACCATACAATGTATGCAGACTTCTTGCAAATTTAAACCTACTACAAAGGCCATTCAATCACTAGGACATCAGGGAAAGCTTTTCAATATTCTCAATGACACTTGCTGTGAAGAATACCAGTACAATGTCCAAGCAATTAAAACACCATTGAAAACCTGAAGGCCGAGACTTTTTGTAAAGCCTCGCCAAAAAGAAGATTTAAACCAAGTCGATCTGGATGTCCTTGAGTTTTCAGGTTTGTAAATCTAAAACGGTGGACATGGGACAAAAGACCATCTGTCAGTTGTACATCTGATCCCTAATAAAGCAGGAATAAATGCTCAAATTGTACACAAAATACTGGACAAACAACCCGATTAAAATTGAGGTAGGATACGCCATTGGCAATTGCTTTAATTATCATGAATGGGTGGATTTAGAGGGCCAGGGTTGCATTTAATAGTAAATATCGTTTAACTGACTTGTCCGAATTTGTTCAATTATGGTTGCTGAGAAAAGCAAAAAAACTAAGTTCGTTTTTGTATGCCGTTCTTGGTTTTTTTTCCCGCGATTGTCGTTTGGCGATCGTGATTTTTTTCTTTTTTTTAAATTACATTTTTTTGAACAATTTAAGGGATATCTAGAGCAATCATTTTGCTAGATACCTACACAATAATCATTTAATGTACTTTCAAATAAATAAGTATTAGGATATTTCTTATTCTTAATTTTGGTAGTATTTTTTTTATATCTGGTGTATCCTACCTTTTGCTGCATATTCCTAGAAAACAATATTCTTCGAGTTTGATTTGGATTTTAATTCAAAATTTGCCTAGTCGCAATCTAAATTGCTAAATTGTGACCACAGTCTACATTTAGGGCCAGTTTCCAGCCGATTGCACTTGCAACTACTCGCGTGTAAAGCAATAAAGTGCCCATAAAGCAGGAGAATATTTTTTTTTTTAAATACTTCTTTGTATCAGTTCTTCAATTTTTTACAAAGAGTTTACCATTTGCTACAAAATATTAAGCCAAAAATGAACTTCATACATAGGACTTTGCAACCATGCATAGCGCATGAACTGTACTGTGCGTCCACCGTTCGAATAGACGCACTGTAGTTGAAATGTGCAGTTCCTTCTTATTCCTCCATGGTACAACTTGGTTCTGTTTATTATAAACTTATTTAGTCAAGTGTCGTGAACTTGGTCAACCAAGTTGGCGTGCTTACCCGTCGTCAGCTAGCGGCTCCGGGAATCCATCTTCTTGCCCCGCCACAAAGCTCAACAACAGCAGCGTAAGCGCTGCTGCAAAAGCAGTCCTCATCCTTGCAAGTTTACTGCAGCTTCTTCAGAGCTGAGACCAAGAGAAACAAATATCAACTTTGCAGCATTCAATGAAGTTGATTTTTTAAACTTTTGCGCAGCGCCCCAAGACAACTTTGCGTGCAAACTGGTCGTGCACGCCAATAAATGCAGTGCTTTTATGGAGAAATACGACTACACGGCCGGATAGCTGCACGTGCAATGAATCATACAAGTTTTTTACAACACGTACGCGGCGCGCGGAGACCTCGCGATTCCATTCATGTCAATCACGCCAGCCGTTACCTTTAAACCGCAAGATTGACCTCGGAATCACCGAATCCTTTCACGAAAACTATCTTCAAAACTTCATGTTTCAAACGAGATGCAAGTAAATAAATATAACGCTATATACTTCTTTAAACAGGTGATCGCACACAATATATCAAATTACTGAAGTTCATAAAAGTGGTTGTGAATTTTAAAAGGATTTAAGTTGAGCGACTGGGGCCAATTTCATAGAGCTGCTAAGCAAAAAAATTTGCTCAGCATGACAATTTGTCCTTGGCAAAAACAATGTTACAGACCAAATTTTGTCCTGATCTTTATTGTTCTGGATTGATAATCAGCTGTTTTTTTGCTTAGCATGAAAAACATGTTTAATTTTAGCCGGAAATCTGTTTTTAATGTGCAAGACTTTTTGTGCTAAGCAATTTTTGTTGCTTAGCAGCTCTACGAAATTGGGCCCTGGTCGAGTGGTCGGATGAATATTTATTTATAATTACCTGTTTAGTGTACAAATTGTAAGCCGAAAGCAAACTGTGCAGACGAATCTATAGTGTTTTGACAGGATAGTTTCGTTCAGATTTAAACTCTATTGTGACCCCACTGTGACGTGATTGACCCCGGGACGAACCTGAACTTGCGAACTGCGCCTGTCACGTTTCCGAGTTACCGTGGCCGTGGTGGAAGGAAGTACCAGGCACGGCTGCCCACCGTGCCCACCGTCTGACATTGCTCTTTCCGGTCGTATGACCAAATCCAAATGGATAAACAAATACAACATTTATTCAGGAATTTAAAAAAATGTTATGGTACAAATTAACGTGTGCCTTTTATTTATGATATAAAAGACAAGGAACAATTAACTTTCCCAAAACCAATGCACATTATGTACCATGCATGTACGTGTAGCGTGGCCTCGTGGTTTGGAGCATTGAATTTGTAATCTGTAGGTAAAATCTACCGGTACAGGTTGTGGGTTCGAGTCCGGCCTGGGACTATATGGTGCGTGTCACTGTGCCCTTAGGCAAGGCACTTTATCACTCATTGCTTCTCTCCACCCAGGACTGGTACCTGTGAGGGCAGAGGTGGTTATTGAGGTTGATTTAGCTGCTTTGCGCCAAAATGGCAGCATCGAGCTGTATACCCCCCCCCCCCCCCCCCCCCTGGAGTTCCTCGACTTTTGGCGGGAAAACTACACATAGAAACTGGATGAGATTGACGTAACATCTTCAGTGGATTCTATCCTCCAATTTGTCCAAAGTTCAGGGTGGCATCATAATCGGTTTAAAAATGAGAGGCATTTGTACGAACATATACCCCGTCCAGCGACGCCTAATGTAGCCGTGTATATAATCGTGACACCGCACTAATTTTGATCCCGTGATTTGACGATAAATTACAGGAAAACCATGTATAGAAAGTTCAAGAACTTTAAACTTCCTCAGAATCCGTTCCTCATCTAGTAGTTGTGAAAGTCCCAGGGTGGCATCGAAATGAATTTAGAAATTACAAGTCAATTTGCAAGCGGGGTGTGTTGGCTTTTATGTGTCACTTCACATAATACATTTTGAATGTAGTGCTGGAGTCCTTCGACTTCTGGGGGGAAAACTACACATAGAAACTGGATGAGATTGACGTAGCATCTTCAGTGGATTCTATCCTCCAATTTGTTCAAAGTTCAGGGTGGCATCATAATCTGTTTAAAAATAAGAGTCATTTTGTACTAACATACCCCGTCCAGCAACTCGTAATGTATAAAATGGGCTGCATGCGTTTATGCGGTATAATAGGCTGCGTGCTTTTGTATGCGGTAATCGTGACACCGTACTAATTTTGATCCTGTGATTTGACGATAAATTACAGGAAAACAATGCATAGAAAGTTCAAGAATTAAAAAAATCGTCATAATCTATTCCTCATCTAGTAGTTGTAAAAGTCCCAGGGTGGCATCGAAATGCGAAACCGAGCGGCACCCAATCCCTCCTCACCCCCGAGTGACCAGTACAAAGTGGTTTGATGATCATTTTTGGAATGAAATTTCTGTTAAACATTCACAGAGCTAAAAACTTCGACAGGTTGTTTGTCAAGCACCTTTCTTTATATATTTAGCACTTTTGCTGCTTCAAATTATAAAAAATTAATGATTGACACCCAACAATGGTATTTCTTTTTAACTACAGAGGGCGCTATTTATAAACAGCGGCGGCTAGAAGTGGCTAGTAATAGTAATAGAAGCCACACCACAGACATGCTAGAACTTATTTAGCGCAGCCATCTAGATTTATTACAATATTTGTCCAATGCCTGACTGATTGCGGCCCGAAAAAACATTTATCGTAGGCCTACTTCCGATATGTCTGTCAATTACTCGGAAGGTTTGTCACCGTATGAACACAAAGGAAAATGTGGAATGCCGGAGGTGAGAGTTATGATTTGTTTTAATTCAAATTCAATGACATGATTTACTTTTTAGTTTTAGCCTGAGTTTTAGTAAAAATCAAGTTTAACGTACATAAATGCTATCCAGGCCATTTCTTGCTCTAGCTATCTATGGTCAGGCATTTTGGATAAGATCTGATATTTAGTGTTTTTCGGTATTTATTGTATTTTTATTTAATTTTTTCCAGTTTTTAATATTATAATTTTCAAATTTTGTTGTTGGTGCCGGGAAGGGGGGGGGTTTGGGTAGTTTTGTTTCTGCTGGTATTAGTTTTCCCTTGTTTTCAGTAGTTTTTCCAACACTTAGTTTTCCGGTATTTAGTGTATTTTCTGGTATTTAGTGTTTTCTAGTGTTTTCTGGTAGATTTCCGTTGTTTTCTGGTAGTTTTCCCAGTATTTTGTCCATATTGTCTATGGCATGTGCATGGACACGTACATAGGCACTCAGTTCATGCAACCCCCCCCCCCCAAAAAAAAACCCCAAAAAACCAGCCCATTTTCTTGTTAACTGAAGTTGCAAATAGCCAGCCACTGCGTACAACCCACCAAATATAATATTGTTTGCATTTTTTTAATCGATGGTTTTTAGAAATTCGATTCACCAGAAGTAATTGAGGAGAAGTCCCTTCAACTAGCAAATCTACTTCGCAGCAGTACCTATGTTGTAGCACACACAGGGGCAGGCATCAGCACATCGGCTGGCATACCAGATTTCAGGTACATAATTTGTATTAATTTTTTTTCAATCAAGATAATTTGGCTGTCATTTTTGTTAGAAATGGTTGGATTTTGGGGTTAGTATTTGAATGCCGGGAAGAGAAAAAAACATTACTTTTATCCTACTTTTTCATCTTGGTCTGTTTGAAAGCCAGAATGAAGCCTGATATCTGAAAAAAAATATTTTGGCAAAATGAAATGATTCTGTTAAATTTTTACCATTACCAAAATTCCTGTTGTACAAAATGACCTGAACGCAAGGGAATAATAAGAAAAACTTTGGGTAACTATTATTTATCTTTTGTGTCAGAGGTCCGAAGGGCGTATGGACCCTAGAGAAACAGGGCCAGAAACCAAATGTCAATGTTACCTTCGATGGTGCGGTCCCTACGCCCACCCATCGTGCCCTGGTTGAACTAGAGAGGGCAGGTATCATCAAGTATGTCGTCAGTCAGAATGTGGACGGTCTTCACCTCAGATCAGGATTCCCAAGGTTTGTGGGTTTTTGTTTGTTACAAAGCAAATTTTATAGAGCTTAGGTCGTGTTCAAATCACTTGGGGCTACGGTTTGAAATTACACAGGAGTCTATGGAAAGCGACTGCAGCCACAGCCGTATATCGTCCTGGGTTTATATTACGATCAAATTTTTCTTGGCTTGGCTTGGCTTGTCTTGGAAACGGTGCGCTGTAGGAAAAAAGGATGGATGTTTACCCATGTTCCTGATATTTAAAGGGATCGTATCGTATACGTTTGGTAATTACTTCAAAAATGAATGGAAATACAAATTTACTTGGTAAGAAGTACAGCAGCTTTGGATAGTATAGTGCATTTTAAAAACTGTTCACTTCGAAGTACTGCGGTTATGGAAAAAGATATCACTTTTTATCCCCTACAATTTGAATCGGAGAAGCGTTACTGCAGTGACGTTTCTGAGATTGTGTATTCCAAAGCAGATTATTCTTCCTGCGTGGACATAAACGCTCCAGATTTTCGGCAATAACTCAAAATCGCTACCACCTTTTGAAATGAAATTTTTACAGGTTAGTTTTATGATATATATCTTTAACTATATAGGATTGAAACAAACAGTGGGTTCCAATTACCAAACGTATACGATCCCTTTAAATCCAGTGGAAAGATTTTTAATGTTTACAGACATGAGTACAGACAATTTATTTTTGTTGCGTCGCAGACTATTATGAGCCCTTCAAAACCTGTTAACTCCTCTTCTTGGTTTCCCAGGTATAAATAATTTTGTGGTGTTTCCTTCACAGGGACAGACTGTCGGAGCTTCACGGGAACATGTTTGTGGAGCAGTGCGACAAATGCAACAAGTACGATACAAGACCACTTGCCTAATCATCCAAGGTGTTGGAAACCTTTCCAAACACAGTGGAACGCCGCTATACCGAACACCGCGCCGGACCGAATATTCGGCTATACGAAACACAATCGTTGGCTCCCGATTTTGGTGTACAATATTACCAAACATTGTTATTGAAAAAAAATCAACAGATTTAACAAAATACACCATCCTTTGCTTCAAATTTGTGTGTCCAAACATTGTTGTTGACAAGGGGTATCATGAATTTCATATTTGTTCCCATGGTTTTGTTGTTGTAGGCGGTATATCCGGGATACGGCTGTTCCAACGTTGGGCCTCAAACCCACTGGAGGGCAGTGCACGGAGACAAAATCTAGAGGAAAATGCAGGTAATGTTACAAGTGGATTGCAGTAGATTAGAGGGAGGGATGGCGGTTGTTGACTATGTTATTATTTTCTTTTTGGTAATCAAAACGGATGACGCATAAACACGTAACGAGCAAGGCTGGAAATGTCCGTCAGCAGCTGAGCAAGGCTGGAAATGCGTGGATGTGTTTCCCGGTACCATCTGCCTGAACCTGCCTCAGATCAAGTTGCGTTAACAAAAATTCCGCGCCTCGGCTCGGTGATGTTAAAATATTCCCGGCGCAAACTGGTTAAACCTAACATCACCTTATACCAAAAAAATACTACTTGAGTAAACTGCAGTAGGCAGTACTCTTACTACACTGGCCTATGAGAATTGTGTAATGTACCCCGAAAAAATGCCTGGGACGTTATTAGGGTTAATGTCCAAATACACTTTGCAAAAACCGTGAGAGAATTATTTTGTTTTACTGTCATTTTAAATAACATGATTCATTGACTTTCCTTTTGTTTTCCTTGTTTTCCTTTTTATGAAAGAGGCAAGTTGAGAGACACAATCTTAGACTGGGAAGATGCGCTGCCAGACGATGACTTGGAACGCGCTGAAAAACACTCCAGGTTTGTTACAAATACACTTCTTCTTGATTGTGAATCCGTTTATTATTTGCAAAAGGTAGGATACACCATTTGCAGATATCGAAAATATTTACTGCCGATTTATTAAGAAATATCTTACTCATTTGAAAGTAATTAATGATTTCAGGCATCTAGCAAAATTATTGCGCTAGATATCCTGTAATTATTCTGAAAAATAGAATTTTATAAAGAAATTTTTTGAGGGGTACTTAGATACAGCTGTGTATCTTTGTGCTGACGACCAACTGACCCAAATAGTGAATTCTGTGATTTGGATTTTGTCTATCTTTGTAACTCGGACTCATACTGATAAGCCTATATGTACTGATAATGCCACACTTTGTTTACATTTGCAATTTTCTACAGGACTACGAAACCAGTGAAAGTGTCTTTAATTTTGTTTGTCTAGTAAAATAATTAGGTGTTTCCTTGTTCAGTATAACTCCCATAAATCATAATCCTCCTGAATTATTTAAAATTTCTTCGAGTTTTATTGTGTGAAGATTGTGTAAAGATTGTAAAAACTGTTTCCCATTGTACAAAGCACTATGCTTTCAATTCCCTGCACAGTGGTAGATTAAACGATTCATACTTGGATCAAATTTGTGGCGTTATGAACAGTTTTTCGCTCTGCTAATTTGCAAATGTTGAACACATTTCAACTTCACATTTACGTGAGGTATGAACCGGCCTTTATAAGGGTTGACATTTAATTAGTTGTCTTTGTTCTTTCGTGATCTTCAGGCAAGCTGACTTGGCGCTGTGCCTAGGGACGAGTCTTCAGATTGTACCCAGTGGCAACCTCCCTCTAATCACCAAGAAGGCTGGAGGAAAGCTGGTCATTGTCAACCTCCAACCCACCAAACACGTAAGATCAAATATCCTCATTGCAGACTTCCCAACATGTACAATCGATTACGATTTTTCACCAATTTTACACTTTCACAATTTCATTTTTCAATTTCACGATTTTGGAGATGCTGTTTTGTAAAAGAATTTTTCATTAAAAAAAGTGTCATTCTCGCGGTCTTTTAACTACGTTCGCTTACATGAATTGCAGATAGTGGAAGGGTTGGGAGCCAGTCTGTCAACTAAGCGCGCAGTGACAGTCTATGCAAGCAAGCCTTTCAAATAATCCGTGTAGTGAATGTTGCTATCCTAACCTGAAAATTAGTTGCTAATCATCAAATTGTTCGGCATCCAATTCTTCAGCAACTTTTGTTCCCCCTTTTCTGTTCAGGACAAACATGCAAATCTCCGGGTCCATGGCTATGTAGATGAGATCATGACAATGGCCATGACCCACCTCGGACTGACCATTCCCGAGTTCACGGGACCATGTTACGTCATGGCATCAGTACATAGTCTAAAGAAATTGGACGGCGTGATAAAGGTGACCGGAGAACGAAAACGGGATGCGGAAGGGTCTCGCCAAAAGGCAGGGGTTAAAAAGGCGACACATTCAGTCAAGGAAGAAAGCGAGACGAACTCGGGGAATCCGTGTCGCAAACTCCCAACCAGAACTGGAATCCTTTCTCAAGGAAACGATCTCAAAACCTGCAGTGAATTGTCTCAATATGAAGTCACTGGCGTGGGGAAAGGAGAACAATCTGATAGCAGTATTGAAAAGAAGGAATGCGGTCGGAACTCGCCAACACAAACTCTTGAGAATGGAATCTGCTCAACTAACTCTCGAGAAACGGAGAGTATCTGCCAGAATTCACTGACCCATGTGGAGCTTTTTGTTCCAGGGCTGGAGAGAGTCGATGATGACCGGCGTTCGTTCAAGTCTTTGTCGCGATCTCCCAAAGACTTTGACAAAAACAGTGAACGTTGCAGCGAGAACATAGGCCCCCCAGCCAAGACAGTTAAAGTTGAATTCGAATAACCCGGCAATTTGTACACTCTGAACTACTCTGGGAAACGTTTTCATGAATGTGTGTATGAAGTCTTCAGTACAAAATCAGTCACTTGGACCAATTTTTGAAGAGTGGAATTTTGGAAAAGTGTAATGTATAAATGGGAATCGGACAAAATCTGACAAATTTATAGGTATTTTCAGTTCCCAGGTTTTAATTTTGTTTTCATCATTTTTAATGATTTGATAAATAAAAATTATCTGATTCAATTGCAAAGTAATGATGTGTTAGGTTTTTTCCTTCTGAAAGTGAACAAAGAAATCGGCAAGGCGGGACTTGAATCTGCGACCTCCGGAATACTGGACCGGTGCTCTACCAACTGAGCTATCTTTGACCTATGTAAATTGGCAGTCTCCCAAATTGTCAGTATCTTTGTTCGAGCATTCCTCCATGGTTCGAGGGTGCTAGTATAAAGTCATAAACACGATACAACCTTAACTAAGTCAAATAATAAAAATATTATAATTGCTACCAAAATGTAAATAAATATACTGCTAGAAAATACAATATAATTCAGGATCCTGTTCCGTTATACGGGAATTAAAAAACTGTGTTGTCACTCTTAGTCTAATCACATCTATTTAGAAAAAAACCAATTTTTGTTAGTATGCAAAAAATACATTTCCACTATTGTCTAACCATAGTCTAACCTGAAGTGAAGCCGAAGTTATAAAATCATCTCTTTTGTGACCGACCCACTGTAGAGGGCGCTGTCTATATAAGCACTTTTTGCTCGGCCTGTTTTTTTTACCAAGTATATTTTCCCCCTAATAATTATTACTGTAAAGCGCTGGTACATAAGGCGGGTAAGTTGCAAAACTTGAAGATTTATAGTGCTGTTTAACAAAACTAAATCATACTTCCGAAGCCACATCTGTGTGAATGGGAATGGGATACATTGCTCTAGACTAGTAATGAGTATGAAATATGATGGGGATTACAAACAAATGGGATACCATTTCATTTGTAAAATGGCTACAGCATGCATGCAGGTTTGGGAAGTACTATTTAATATTTATCACTTTTTTGGAGGCGAGTTTGTTTTGGTGTGAATATTAAAAAAGGTATTTGGTTATCCCATCTAAAATTAGCCCGACAATAATTTAATAATTATTTGAGAAAACCCAGTGATAATATCACTGATATCGGCTCGCAGTCGCATGTTATTTGGCCCTGAACTTTGTTGATTTTCCACTGTTTTCAATGGGGCTTTGCATATAGTGCAGTGCAACCTCGGTAACAAATACTGACTAATCTGTCACAGACTAGACTAGGTTTGCCCACAAGGGCCTTTGACCTGTATGGGCAATATGGGCTATTTTCTAGAAGTATGTGTAAATTCACAGCCTAATTAACTACACTTTTATCCATACTTTCAGAGTTTGAGTCAAGAATTTGGTTCATGAAATCATCTTGAAAATGAGTTCGGAGAAGGGAAACACGAAAAGGAAGCCTCAAAGGTTTCAGAATACAATGGCCTTTAAAAATGATTTGCACGACACAAGTCGGAAAACGAAAGCCTTGAATCAGATGGTTGTGGGAGGAGTGTGCAACCGTTGCAAAGAACAGATCGCATGGAAGATCAAGTACAAGAAATACAAACCACTAACACAGGCAAAGAAATGGTGAGTGAGCTCTACTCTTTCTTCAGACATAATCCCAGTAACTTGAGCCCTATATTTATTTATTTTTTATTAGGTTTGTAGAACTAGTACTAGTATGACGTACCCAAATTTTGACTTAGGTCTGTAGTATTGGTACGACAGACCCAAGTCAAAATTTGAAGAAAAAAAATTGACTTGGGTCTGTCGTACTTGTACAACAGATGCAAGTCAAAATTTGAAGAAAAACAAGTTTTGACTTGGGTCAAAATTCGAAGAAAAATAAAAGGAGTCCTTGGCCCTATTTACTGGGTTTATACTTCAGATAAGTTTGTGCTAGTACTAGTACAACAAACCCAAGTCGAAATTCAAAAACTAGACAAAACTCGGTCAAAATGTATTGATAACAGTGGAGATTACTGCTCGATACTTTTACGTGCAAAATGCTGATGATAAGTTTTCCATCAAAAGACAGTGAAATGTTCAGTTTTTCAGCCCTGTCAGTCGTGGAAAATAACACTTTTTTTATTCAATTGTTGGGGAATTACACTTAACTGCTTGCAATAAGGGGGTTGCATTGACGTCACGCGCGCTACGCGTACGCGCTAATCGCACGTACAACCGGGCGGAGCGGTGAGGTCAAACAAAGTGTGTTTGACCTCACCGCTCCGCCCGGTTGTACGTGCGATTAGCGCGTACGCGTAGCGCGTGTGACATCATATGCATTAAATTTATAATTAGAAATATACCTATAATCTGTCAACAGTGTGAAGTGTGAACAAAGGACAGTGACCCAGGCATACCACATTATGTGCAAACCGTGTGCTGCGTCTGCTGATGTCTGTGCAAAATGTGGAAAAAATGAAATTGTCACAGAGTAAGTACATTTAAAGGTACGATACACCATTTGCAGATATCGAAAAAAGAAAATCGATATCGATATCGAAAATGTTTACTACCAAATTATTAAGAAATATCTTACTTTTTTGAAAGAAAATAATGATTGTAGGCATCCAGCAAAATAATTGCGCTAGATATTTTGTAATTGTTCAGTAAAATTGAATTTTATTGTGTCGTCTAAACAAAGTTTTGGGAGAGACTTAATTCTGTATGACCAAGCCTGTTTAAGTTTCAGGTTAAGTTTGTGAGAAAAAAGAGTAAAACTTCAACATGCTTTCATGGAATTGATAAAATTTGGGTGCAGTGGCCCAATTCTTCATCGGATTACTGAGGTCAGGCCATTTAGGGGTCATTTGTCCTCTACAACATTAACCGTAACACCTCTAACGCTCAATCTGCCCTTTGGCAAAAAGTAGGATAAGTTGTACTCATCCACAGTCAATAAAACAAGCTTTTTCGTTCTCATCCTTACTCCAGACAGGGGCTTTCACCAGCTGAGGAGGCATCGCAGGCCAGCCAGCTCGAGGCCGAGCTCAGGCACCTCCCCGAGCGACAGCGACGGTCCTTCTTCCGACACCAGGCCAAGGGGGCACAAGATGGGGGCGATGGCGGGAGCGCCAAGAAAATGCAACCCACGAGCAAGGGCCAAGAATTAGACGAGGAAGACTGTGAATCTGGCGCGGATGGTGATGATTCAGATCGCGAGTCAGATGAGAGGACTTGTGGAACTTGATTGACCCTGCTTCGTGTTTATTGTCCCGACAAGTTTGTCACAAAAGCATTTTTTTCATCACCTGTTTATACTTGAGATGGACCAAGATGGAACAAGTCGCATGCGCGCGCGTGTCCACGTCTCTATCCAGAGTGGTAGCAAAGCGCCTTCTCTCGTTGGCTCATGGAGTCAATAACTACTTCTCGCCATTATACTTTGACATTGACTGGACACAGGCACAGATTTGTTTTTCACGAACCTCAATCGAAGACATGTTCAGGCCGGCATCTGTGGGTAGCACACCCTGATATTGCTGGCTTTGCTCGCATACACGTCCTCCGATACAAACTGGTTAGGCAGCAGCCAGGATGGTTTTTTTTTAGCCCGGAAATGTTGCAATGATGAGAATATTTTGCCCTTGAATATTAACTTGGAAATCTGTCAATGTGGGTTTTTTTTTTTAAGGATTAATTGTTAAATTTGCCACAACAGAGTTTGTGTACTGAATTCATGTACAGTAAATAAACGAATGCATGAATGAGGTTTACTTTTTTGTTTTGTAGATGAAATTTATTAATCATTGTGCATTTTTTTGACAATATTTGAAAATTAAGAATACTAGAGTTATGGGTCACCCATGTGCAAGAACAAATTAAAAAGGTTTTAAGTATTGTATTTTGTTTTTTAAATTACAGTTACAACAGTTTTTCGATATAAAAATTACAGTATAAGAAAAAAATAACATCAGTTGCATCTAATGGAAAATGTTCTTTCCTTTTAAAATTAAATCATTTCCAAAGGGCAAACCAGCCCATCATTTCATTCCAACATTGTGAATGTCAAATTTTCTGGACAGCCCCAACACTGTACACATATGTATGAGCTAAGATACTTTGAAATTCTTTTGCATTGTCAGTTTCTTAATTAAAAAGCAAGGGCCACTGCTTTATAAAAATTGAATCCAAGTAAGTTAAAATCATTGTAAACATAACTTGTACCCAAACGATACATGTTTATTTTGAAAAAGGGTTGCACTTTACCCCTTAGGTCCTCGCTGCGCAGCTGTGACACAAGCCATGTTCTACGGCGTAGCACAGCTGACAAAAGCATTCCAGGGGGAAATCAAAACAATTCATCTACAAAGTAGTAGTTGTAGTGACCACTTTTCGGCGTAAAAACTCCCTACAATCTAAGAGATTGGTTGTTACTATTGGCCCCCAAACCTTGCTAATTATAGCCGAAAATATGCCGCCAATGGTTGGGCATGTTTCACAGGTTTTTAAGCAATTTCGGCTGATACAAGCATTACATTGAATGTGTAGACCTCTGAACAAAAGATGTCCCCCCCCCCCCCCTGAAAAAAAAGGCTTTAGGTTATCTCCAGAACACGTTAAGGAGATTACAATATAAAAAAATAGGGGTTGAAATATTTTTTTTGTGGTGCGAGTAAAATTTGTATTTTTGTTAAACGAATACAATTAAAGGAATATCCACACTAAGTATGTAACGTAGATCCATGTGTGTGTTTATGAGGTAAGCATATCACGTTTATCATAAAGCACTGTTTAGTTGACCCGGGGGGAGGAAAGGGAATGGGGCTGGTTGAATTTAAAGTGAGGCTGGACTGGCAAGCTTTGGTTGCCTGCACGCGTCCTTAACTAACCCTGCCAGACGCTACATAGTGCAATAGTTATCAATAGTCTGTTGGATTATGTTGCACTGAACCAGCAATGACAGTTAGTCTTTATTGAACAATGCCGGAGAGCAGTATCCCGCTGCAGTTGGTGACGAGACTTTTAACCCGATCTTGCTACACTGGGCACGCAGGCCTCTGATTTTGAAGAGTTTTTTGTCTCTCCACAGGTTAATAGCTCAACAACACATATTGTTCCAGTGATTTGAGTCCTGTGGTTACAGAATTCCTGATGTTATTTTAAAAAAATTGTCTTCCCAAACCTCAAATTCTCAACAATAATTCCTGAGCCCACCGACATCACCGAGTAACATCACAAACTATTTTGTTCTTGCACACACAGCCTCACTTTTGTTTCCCGCGCCACAATTCAGTCAAATTACAAAATACATCTCTCGTGTGTGTTTCAAATTCTGTACGGCCTCCTTGCCCCCCGGATCTTAATCATGAGGTGACTTCTTAGACGATAGGCGACCGTCTCATCAGACCCACTGCTGGGCCGTGTTTGCAGACAGATCTAGTAACCTCCAGGCCGCACTGGGGTCTAGAATCTCCTGGTCTCTGCATAGCACCCAGACGTAGGTTACCCTAAGCACTTTGTCCTGAAAAAGGAAATGAGAAGAAAGTTCTGGTTGAGTTCTTCGCAAGCATGTCGAGCCTATCACAATAAGCCAGTTTGGTATATGGTTCACGGGTCATTCTAGACTACTTACGCGTATGAACGCACTAGGTGGCCGCACGTGCGACGCGCACACTTTTATTGCAGTCAAAATGGGCATTTGCGTAACATAACATGAGGTCTGAATCAGACCTGCATCATAAATAAAGCAAAACGAAATAATTTGTAACAAGTGTGTTTTTATACCGGATCTCCTTCGACAAGTTTCCCTTTCCCGTTACGGATGACCATGAGCTGCTGTGCGGTGAAGCTGATGACCAGAACTGGACCCTGTTCCATCATCTTACCCATAGAAAGCTGGAGAAAAAGTCGCCAATAAAAACAAATCAATTGCTTTATACACGAAATTTGAATCGTCACTAGATCCTCTGCAGAGGACTACAACGTATGTTTAAAAGCAGCAGATCTACATATTCTCTATCCTGACACAAACCTATTTGTACAAGAGAAGAGATGCAATTGTAGTACAGCCCCTTGCTCAAGGACACAAGTTCACATCCACAAATCATCCCCAAAGTTGTAATTGCAACTGTAACAAATGGACTACACAGCTGTATGCTTATATATTTGTGTCTATTTAACCTTGGCACACTTTAGTCTGAATAAAATACATACAAATATTCAAGGTACATGTGCAGTAGACCATCTGTCAGTTGGACATTTGTATCATTTAAAGCAGTGAAAGTGCTCAAAATCTAAACAAAGGTGCTTGACAACTAACCTCTGTGAATGCTGCTTAATCCACGAAAAACTATTCTAAGATTTCAACTACAATTCAAAATTTGCCGAGTCTATTTAAATTTGCTCCAAATCAGTCCCTTGAAAAAACAAACAAGCAAAACCCTTTTTTCTCCTCAACCAATCACAGTTCCTTTAAAACACAGGGACCAATTTAAGGGAGCTGATTGGGCCTTTAAGAAGCACAAAGGAATAATTCCAGCCAATCACAAGAGAGAACTCACATCTAAGTTATCAATGTCCAGAACTCTGTTGTCAAATATATACCCCATGGCTTTGGCTTGTTTGATAGGTGTGGCAAGCTGGCTGTATGGCTGTGCACAGGAAGTAAACCAGAAATTATCAGAATGTATATATCGGAAATATTGCAGAAAAAACAGAGAAGATAACTTGATTATTTCCACCATCAATTATTTAAAAAGTATCTTATAAACAAATGCTCATAACTTAAAAATATTATCGTGCCGATTAACAAAATAAAATTTATAAATAAAATGAAATTTATTTTAAATGAAATTTACTTACAGCTTCATAACACCAATCTTTGAGTACTTCTAAATCTCCTCTAATCATGGCCTACCAAAAATTGAAATCAGAAATGTAAAAACAAAAAAATGTCTTCATAAATCATGTACTTTTACGAAGATTTGCCGAAAGGACTATTTCTTGGAACAATTGGAACAAAATTGATCTGATCTAAAAAAATTAATCTGTTTACAAACATTTATAAAATTATTGTTAATGAATAAACATTGCCTAACATGACTTATGTTAAAACAGCAAATGTAAAATACTTTCCCTGAATTGATAACAAAATGATTTACAAATTCGTCAAAAAAATGACAAATATATGAATTGTCTCATTTTGTGATTTCATTTGTGATTTCAAATGTTTTAACAAAATTGATCTGATCTAAAAAAATTAATCTGTTTACAAACATTTATAAAATTATTGTTAATGAATAAACATTGCCTAACATGACTTATGTTAAAACAGCAAATGTAAAATACTTTCCCTGAATTGATAACAAAATGATTTACAAATTCGTCAAAAAAATGACAAATATATGAATTGTCTCATTTTGTGATTTCATTTGTGATTTCAAATGTTTTAATAAGATCACATCAAGCCTTACCTCGAGAACGTTTGGTATAATTTCATGCTCGCATAAATGGAGAAATTCCTGCTTGGAAAAACTGGGATCTGCCTTGATAATTTCCGTGAGGACTTCAGACATTTCTGTCTGCGAAAACACACCGCCTAGAGGGACAAAAAAAAATTTGTCAAATCCAATATTAATGTAGTTTTTGTTGATACAAATTGATAAGCTTCATTTGACATGTTCTGTAGTCGCAAAATGTGAGCTCCATCCTCAACAAAGAATGCAGCTCTTGGAAGTACAGTTGCAGTACTCCTGCACCAAACCCTTCATTGTGTGATTTACATACGACAGTGTGTAGGATTTTCAACAACAACAAGTTTAAAAAGTAGGAGCAAGCTAAAAAAAAAAAAATCGAAAAAGTAGGAATTTGAAAGCCTGCAGTATTTTGGTATGGTTAGCAGGTATTTTTTGCTACAAAGTTCGCAAGCAACAAAATTGAATCATGCTAATTTCTTTCTGGAAGGAGAATAAAGAAAGACATCTCACCAAAAAGCTGACTGACTTTGTCCGTGACTGCCCTGGAAGCCCTCACCACGACGTTATTGCTCTCATCGTATCGCATCTTTAAGTCAAACATTTCTATGACAGAAATAGGAAAATACAGACAATATACATCACCTGAACGTTTGGTCGGTAACCCTGTTATCATGCTAAGCAAAAGTTTGTGCTTAGCAGCTCTATCTGAAATTGGCCCCAGATTCATACTTACTGTTAAAAACCTGATTGTTCTCCTTGAATTCATTCCACTGTTTATACCATCTCGAGTCTTTGTGTAGAACCATACCCATAGCATCTCTGCATAACAAAACAATAATAATAATATAAACAAAAAAAACGACACTCAGAGAGACAATCCGATAGGGATGTACACAAACTTATAACTCCTAACTTGTTTAAAGGGATCGTATACGTTTGGTAATTGGAACCCACTGTTTGTTTCAATCCTATATAGTTATAGATATATATCATAAAACTAACCTGTAAAAATTTCATTTCAAAAGGTGGTAGCGATTTTGAGATATTGCCAAAAATCTGGAGCGGTTATGTCTGCACGCAGGAAGAATAATCTGCATAGGAATACACACTCTGAGAAACGTCACTGCAGTAACGCTTCTCCGATTTAAATTTTTGGGAATAAAAAGTGATATCTTTTTTCATAACCGCAGTACTTCGAAGTGAAAAGTTTTTAAAAATGCATAATGCTATCCAAAGCTGCTCTACTTCTTACCAAGTAAGTTTTTATTGCCATTAATTTTTGGAGTAATTACCAAATGTATATGATCCCTTTAAAGGTAGTATACACCATTGGTCATTGCTTGAATTATCATGAATGAGTAGATTTGGGGGGTTGTATTTTATAGTAAATATCGTTTAACTGAGCTGTTCGAAGTTTTACAATCATGGATGCCGAGAAAAGCACGAAAAACAGCGGGTTTTTTCAACCGGCGTCGAGCAGTTATTCTTATGTTATCTTTGTTTTTTCGGAATAAGTACAGGGTATCTAACGCAATCCTTTTGCTGGATGCCTAGAATCAACATTAACTTTCAAATGAGTAAGATATTTCTTAATAATTCGGTAGTAAATATTTTTGATATCTGCAAATGGTGTATCCTACCTTTAACCTAACCCTTTTCTCTAAGATCTTCGCGATTTATGCTATTTAGACCCCAATCTGTCATTCTAGAGCAAAAATAACTCCCAAATATCGTTTTTTAAGATAGCTAGACACTTAGAGAGACACTGAAATGTCTTCCTAAGTGTCACTGTCTCCTTATTACCTAAAAACTTACTCTAAGTTGTCTCCCCAAGTGCTCATTTAGTGAAATAAACACAAATATTAACATTGAAATGACGGTGTTTTTAGGATCCAGATGTCTTAACCCTTAAACCCCAGTGTGATTTGTTTTAATCTACACTCACTCATTGGCCTCGAAGCTTCTCGGGTTTTCCTGACCATCTGGAAATCCGCCCGTTCTTTTGCGAAGTGTGGCTTGTTGACAAAAACACAGAAAATGTGAACAAAAATGTAAATTTAGTGACAAACAAATGCTGAATTAACCAAACACTTACAGAGATTCAACTGTAGTTCTAGATTAGATTTTAGTCAATTTTACAAGAAAGAACATCAAAATCTTAAACCAACTAAATCCATCAATTTCAATACGATTTTTCACACACCATTTGTCGCAAGGGTCCCTACTTCTTGAAAGCATACCTTCTTGGAAAAATTGTCTTGCAATGCTGGTATTTGTGCGACTATTGAATGTTTTAAACCAGTTCGCGCCAGGATTATTTTAACATCACCGAGCCGAGGCACGGGATTATTTTTAACGAAACTCAATCCGAGGCAGGTTCCGGCCAATGGTTCCAGGAAGCACACCCAGCATTTCCGGCCTTGCTCGCTGCTGACAGACATTTCTGGCCTTGCTCGTAACGTTTTTATGCGACATCCGTTTCAAATCTGGGGAAAACTTTGCGTGTATACACGTCTCCCAGCGCAAACTGGTTAACCATGCTCACAATGTCATTTTGACTGACTATTCTTACCAGGAGCCCGGTATGGTCTCGCCTTCGCTGTGGTACTCTCGTCAATTTCTTGCTTGACTGCTTTGACACTCTGTCACAAAATATAACCAATACATATGATTATGTCAACTTCTAAGTAACCAAGTGACTGCTGTATATCTTACTAAGTAAATTTCTTGAGTTAACAAGTATCAGTTTTGATTTCTGGATTTTCTTTTTTTTATTCTACTTACATCCAAAACTGTAATGTAGGTGGTGGTTTTGGTATTAAACTCCTCCCCTTATTTGCTAACATCATTTTTGCTAAGCATATTCATACTTACATCCAAGATCGTCCTGTAGCTGACGGTCTTAGTAAGCTCCTCCCCTTATTTGCCAAGATTATTTTTGCTAAGCATATATTTTTTTCTTCTGTACTCAGTTTATATTCATACTTACTTACATCTGAGATCGTCCTGTGGGCGACAGTTTTGCTAAGCTCCTCCCCTTATTTGACAACAAATTGTTGCTAAGCATAATTGTTTTTCTTTCTGTACTCGGTTTATATTCATACTTACATCCGAGATCGTCCTGTAGGCGGCGGTCTTCGTAAGCTCCTCCCCTTATTTGCTAAGATCATTTTTGCTAAGCATAATTTGTTTTATCTACTCAATTTATATTCATACTTACATCTGAGATCGTCCTGTAGGCGGCGGTCTTGCTAAGCTCCTCCCCTTATTTGCTAAGATCATTTTTGCTAAGCATAATTTTTTTTCTGTACTCAGTTTATATTCATGCTTACATCCGAGATCGTCCTGTAGCTGACGGTCTTGGTAAGCTCCTCCCCTTATTTGCTAAGATCATTTTTGCTAAGCATTTTTTTTCTTTTCTGTACTCAGTTTATATTCATGCTTACATCTGAGATCGTCCTGTAGGCGGCGGTCTTGGTAAGCTCCTCCCCTTATTTGCTCACCTCATTTTTTTTTTTTTTTAATGTAACTATTTTATTGTAAGTATATCTAAGTAACATTTTATAATTGTACGCGCTTTGAGCCTTTTGGGAAAAGCGCATTATAAATATTAATTTAATGTAATGTAATGTAATGTAATGTAAAAAGCATAATTGTTTTTCTGAACTCAGTTTATATTCATACTTACATCTGAGATCGTCCTGTAGGCGGCGGTCTTGGTAAGCTCTTCTCCTTATTTGCTCACCTCATTTTTGCTAAGCATAAGTTTTTCTGTACTCAGTTTATATTCATACTTACATCTGAGATTGTCCTGTAGGCGGCGGTCTTGGTAAGCTCCTCCCCTTGTTTGCTAACCTTCTCAGCAGCTCCCTTAGCTGTCTTGGTGATATCGTCCGTGAGACTGCCAGCTTTCTTAGCCCACTCTTGTTTCTGGACATCCTCTACGCCCTATAGAGGCGTAAACAAAGGTTAACAAAACCAGCACACACACAAAAAAACCAACTATTTCCTATGTGTGAATCAACACATTTTTTTTTTTTAACCCCATCTTTCACCACCGTGACCCACCACCTTCCACCACCGTGACCCAGGTTCAAACTCTTTTTATTCGTTACCAAGGCTACCAAGGGCCACTAAGGCCAATATGTGGATTGGGTTGTCAGTCCCTGCCTGATTCCGTGGGTTTTCCCCAGTATGTTCTTCTGGGGTTTTCCTCCCACCTCTAAAACTGTACCTTCTTCTCACTGTCTTCTCTCTACAGGTTTCTTCAGGCTTTCGAGCTCGAGAGATGCTTAGTTTCATTAAGAATTAACCAAGTCAGTTTCCATTGTGGTTAATTTGAAATGCTGTATTGAAAAAAGCCGTATCCTCTTTGAGTGATTCCCATTTGCTATTTCCAAGGTCAATGCATCATTGCTATCGTCGCTAGTATAGTAACTTTGGGTGTGATCCCTGGCCTCCGTGGGTTTATGGCTTCTGAACAAATATATTGACTAATTTGGGGAAACTGCCAACATTGGGCTCGTTACTCAGTTGGTAAAGCACCGGTATGGCAATCCAGAGGTTGCTGGTTCAAACTCCACTCTTGTCAATTTTTTTGTTCAATTTTTAAATATAATAATAATAATATGCGGGCAATTTGACAAATTTATGTCCATTGTTTTTCAACTGTTGTTATTACTTTCTGCATTTTATCTTTGATGTCCGTCATAGTTCGCTTCAGTGCTTCAGATCCTCGAGACGTTTCAATTTCTATAGATTCCTGTTGGGCAAAATGACAAAAGAGAAAGAAAAAAAATTCTAAACTTGTTGTGAAACTTTTTTTTAAATTATTGATTTATTTATTATTTACAACAATTTATCTTGTTTACCTCCCAACTCTTCCAAGATCTATCAAACTAAAAAAGTGTCGAACCCCCTAGCTTGTGATGCATTGTTCATACAATATTTGACCCCCTAGCTTCTGAGGCATTATTCATACGTAATCAATAAACGCAATGCGATTATACAAGTTTTCTCATATTACCCGGCATTATCGGAATGAACATTGCCTCACTTACATATTTCTTCCTCGCTTGCTGTAAAGCTTCGGACTTTTCCAATTTATCGGCTTCCTCACGGAACTTCTTGATGTTGTCCTATAAAATAAAAGTAGAATACAAATCATAAATAATAAATAAATAAATAATACAAAAATCTGCAAAATGAATTCTGTAGATCTCCATCCAACATGAGAACCATTAAAAAACTTTTGTTATGTTTTTTCCAGCTTGTTGCCGAAGGAATTTCCCTAAAGTGATCTTTTAGTTTTATTAGCAGAGCTATTAAAAAATAGGTGTCCTAAACTATACGATTACCAACCTTCATCTCTTTGTTCTTGGCCATGTCTAGTTTTATGTTATCAATGAATTGGGATATAAAGCCTTTTCTCTGTGGCTGCTGGGAGTAACACCTTGTCTGCAAAAAAATAAAAATAAAAATAGGAGACAAAAAATCTTTGCACATTATCAATTTATACAATTTGCACAAATATCAATCTCTGGCAAGCTATGGTAATTACCTGTGCTAGTCTGATATCCAGTTGGTTCTGTGCCGTCTGTGTAATGTTTCCACCTGCCATCTGTCCCAATCTTACTGTATGTTGCGGTACTCTCCATAATAACTTTGCACTGGCGCACTGTTGAATAAACCATTCAAAATTAGGGAACATTTTTTTTGTTTACGTTAAACTTTGAATTGCTAGAACCCCTAGAAAGTTATTTGAATATTCGGCTAATGATCGAACACTTAAATATTCAGTATATTTGTTGCCAAAGTTTAACAACAGAAGCAAAAGGCGCAAAACGAAATTCTAACTTTATTCCCATTAAAAAAAATCTAGACATGTCAGAGACGAGTGATGAATCAAAAATACAACAATTAAATAATCTCGAATTAAATGTTGAATTCGATTTAATACAATAAATTAAGACAATTAAGACAATTCTGACAACTAGTGACAACAGTTTCTACGATGGTACAAGTTTGGCGAAAATTTCATCATCCTGGCCTGCTGTAGTACTAATGTCCAACCGTGTATTGAGTCATGGCAACACCATATGAATTACATTTTGCGGCAGACGTGTACGAGCGCAGTGCAAGTAACTTTCAGTTTCATGCAAATAATCATGCACGTTCTCACTTGCGATCAGCGCCACTTGAATTACATTTTCTTTTCACGTTAATATTTCACTTTATTCGGATCACAATTCACAAATTAAATATATTCGTACTATGTGTCAAATTTCACTATGCATTCTGTTTTAAACGATAAACTTACGTGACTCGCGAGTTTTGCAACGGGGGCAGCCATCTTTGATCTTCGATTTCTGTGGGATCCAAAAACTTTCTATAATGCATGCGCTTACAGGAAATAGTGGGGACTTTGATGTATTACGCGTACGCTCGCTCCGCCCCGTAAATCTTGTAGTTTATCTATTCTGTGGCACGTGTTATTTATTGTGAATGAACTACACGTTTGTAAAACACGTGGGAACTGTATGCTGCAAAATAGAGTCATGAAACCAGAAATGTTTAAATTTTATATCTGACTGCTTTTTTGTTCACCAAAACTTGCAATATGCATAGAGCAATGAGAGTGTCGACACTTTGTAATGAGTGGAGTGGAGTAGGCGTGTCTTTTAAATAAAACAAATACAAATTTGATATTTTTGTGAGAAATTTAACTACAATTTCATGAATTTTGGGTAAATTTGAAGTGATTTTTGCCCTTTGCACTAGAATTGAAGGATTTTGACTTGTAATAACTTGTATTGTTTTACTGTACTACGAGATACCAAAGTCATTAAAAAAATTGGCCCCAGGGGGTCTACATGATGATGTATGCCATTAATTTCTGTTGCTACGGTGGCAAGAAGGATTACTCATGTAGTACTGCCACTGGCCACTGATAATTTCGTTTTTTGGACAAATTAATTTGTAAGTGTAACTTTTGACTAGCCCATACGGTGTGACAGAGCGTATAAGTTTGCTTTTCGGGCCTAAAATAATATTATAATATCCCGCCACTCCGGCTACGCGGTCACGCTTGATTGCCCACCGTATCGTATCCGCGTAGATGGCAACAGGGTGGTTTCTAATCTTGGCCCATTATCTCTCTACCCTTCTATATTGTCCACATGTTTTCACCACCCTAATGTTAGTTCTCATGCGTACTGCGTAGCCCGACATTGACCTTTCTTTTTCAAATTTGTTTTATTTTTTAGAATAAAAACCATTCAAGAAAATGTTTGTACCGAGGGCAGTGAACCGTAAACCAGCAAAGCCAGTCAAACCGAGACCTCCTGTCAAGAAATCAGAATGTACCGACAATGTTAACAACACCCAAACCCAACAAGAACTCCAAGGTGATGTAGCTCCAACAAGCAGCCTCGGTAACATTCACCAAGAGGCCGAGCATGCCGAGTCGTTAGACCTGAGGTCCAACAAACCAGAAACAACTGTGCTTTCTTCTGAGAAGGGAGCCGATGAAGAACTCGGTGTAGGTGACGGCAAGGCTGATGAGGAAGTCACTTCGAGCCAAACTGTTCTTAAAGATGGTTCAGGATCTTCAGTTGCAGTGCCAGAAGGCCGATCAACAGATCTAGATACTAGCAAACTGTTAACAAGTCAAGTGTCATCTTCTCTTAAAAGAGATCCCACTGGCCCGCAAGCAACAGCTGATGCTATACAGTCAGAGACACAGAAAGCGTTGGAAAATGAACGCCCAACAGGACTGACAGATACTGGTGTCAGAAGTGGGATTCTCCCTCTTGACATTGCAGAAATAAGGTGTTTCGTGGACAAGATCAAGAGTGACGGGAAGCTACAGACAGCTTCCGGAGACAGCAGGGAAGTAGCCCAGGACACGAAAGAAGCAAAAGATGGAGATGAGGACTTGGCAGAAATGGCAGATACTGGTCTCGAAAGTCATCAAGAAGTCAACGAGGGTGAACAGGAAGAAGTCGTTTCATACCGCAAGAACCAAAGATGGCCAGTCGGCGAGGACGAACCAGTTTGTGTGCTGTGTGGGAGGTATGGAGCCTACATCTGTGACCAGACGGAAGTCGATATCTGCAGCCGTGAGTGCAAGGCTAGGAATCTGGCAAGACTTGGTCTGACGGCAGGCTCGGTACGATTCCAGATTTGCTACAAGTTTTTCATTTGACTGGGAAAAGTCATTGAAGATACATGTAGTGCAGTGTCTAATTGTTCCAAACTTTACAGAGATTGTGGGATCCTCTACAAATGTTGACCATGGAAATTCTGAACAACAGAATCGGACTCAAGTAGATTTTAACCATAACTCCATAGTGTAATTTACTAGGAACCATATACCCATCCTGGCAAATCCCAACACCATATGGCAAACTCTACACACAAACTGTTTGATTCTAGAGGTATGCCTAACCCAGTATCAAAGACTGTTCGTTGGGGTCCAGTACCCATCCTAACAGATCCCAACAAAACCTGGTGTTGGAGTTTGATTGGATGCGGATTGTTAGGGTTAATACTAATTAGTTGCTCGTCTATCACAGATTTTTACTTGAAACTTCTGGATTAATTTGACTCGAGCCTTTTAGATCCTGTGAAACTAAAGCAAATAGGCAAACATTCTTCCCATTTTGTCCACAGAAGGGAACAATTTTTTCTGTATATTTACAATGCTCAACACTCCATTCTACTTTTAGGGAAATGTAACTTAATCCTAAAACGGAATTTTATTTTATTTCAGGAAGAGTTCTCTGCTCGTGAAGATACTCAACTAGATAAAAGCAATGCGGAGACGCCAATGGTGGTCGACCCAGTTGGATATGTCTACAAGGAGCACAGAGAGGTGTCTGAACTTACCAAAGAACAAATCCAAGAAATCCGGGCTCAGGTAGCGAAAATGGCCACGGCTTCAATTTAATGTGGATATACAAATATTTAGTGGCTCACAGTGGAATGGGAGGAATATTATCGCGAGGTAAAATCTGGACTTTTTTGTTTTTACGAGGCGATGGTTTTACCGAGCGATAATATTCCTCTGTTTCACAATTTAAAGCCACTTAATATTTGTTTTATATAAATGACATATATGAGCAAACGTTGGCTCATCTGTTGACATCACCGTCATCATTGTGTGTGGTTGCAGCACGAATTGGGTAACAACTTTATCTTCCAGGTTTTGGAGTGAGGGTCGACTGTTCAAAAGCCGTGGGAATAATGATGATCCTTATTGATCATCCTTATTTTCATTGGCGAATGGGACTTGTTGAGCCCCAGTGTGAGTGGGACCAATAATGAATGTCAAAGAATGCGAGTTCGAGTCCCGGTGTCGACTCGTGTGTCCTTAAGCAAGGCAATTAAACCATTCTTTTTTTTTAAACTGAAATGTTATTTGTGTTTCATTTGTTTTTTGTGTTGTTCAACTACAGGTAGATATCTTTGTTGAAGGCGTGGATGTCCCAAGACCGATTGTGGAATTCTCACACCTTGCTGCTCCAAAGAAAAGTAATGAGCAGTATTTTTTGTTACAAATATCTTTAAATCCTTTGGGAAATTCAGAAGCTCTTTTAGATCAGGTTGACTTTGCAACGACACAATTCCACAATTGGCTTTTCAGGTTGAGCCGCATCTGCCTGCCAGCCAGCCAGCCAGCCAGCCAGTAAGCTAGTCAGCAGTCATGTCAGAGACTAATTAGCAACAGGACAATAAGCCAGTTTGATATTCCAACTGCGCATGTGCACAACAAGATTCTACAATTTTACTCGTGGCAGATAAATGCACATTAGGGCTTTGGGGGACGTGGTAACCGAATCTGCATTCTGTGCTATTTTTGTGCAATCAAAACTTTTGTTCGAACAAAGTTTGAACACACAAGACACCTAAAAACATTTCGTTGTCAAAACTTTTGTTGAAAAATGTTACTTCAGAACACAACAATATCTGTAAAAAAATGGATGTCTTTAAAAAAAATTGTTGTGCAAAGCACAGTTGGAATATCGAACTGGCTTTAAAAAAAATTAGGGCCGCCCCGCCCTATCAGTACAACAAATTTTGTGATTTTCATATACAGATCTTGGGTTTTTTAATCCTCAAATATAAGGGTCTTAATTTGTCGTTTTGTTTCAGTGGAATCCAATTTAGCCAGTGTCGGGTACAACGTGCCCACGCCGGTCCAGATGCAGGTTATACCCGCTGCGCTGAGGTGGCGAGATACCATGGTGTGTGCGCAGACTAGCTCAGGCAAAAGTAAGGCTTCAATTTGATGGAAAATGCTGTTATATTTCTGATTTCTATATGGTGAGCTTGATTACTTTTGAATGTTGAAGTCTGTGCAGTTGTTCCCCTCTTTGGATAATTTATGGTGGCATGGTTGGCTTGTGTGTAAATCGCTTGCCTCTCACCAATGTGGCCCGGGTTCGATTCCCGGCCCGGACCATATGTGAGTAGAGTTTTGCGTTGGTTCTCTCCTGTGCCACGAGGGTTTTTCTCCAGGTCATCCGGTTTTCCTCCCTCCTGAAAAATCAAACACTTTCGATCTCAGGCTATGCTCCGTAGTCATATAGAGTCGATGTGGCCGGCTGCCATAGGCCCCTTTACGTGCCAGAGACTCGACCACGTTGTAGCCGCGTCCTCCGCAATTCAGCACACCAGCTGCGAGTAAGGATGATTAGCCTCCCTAATTATTATTATTATTATTCTAATCCTGTATGTGCGGCTGATCCGTTTCGTTCTCGGTTTTTTTCAGCTGCTTCTTTCCTTGTTCCCACCATTCTACAAATCTACAATACCATGTGCTTCAGAGACACTACGGAGGACGGAAATGGACCCCTGGGGTTGATCTTGTCACCTTCCAGAGAACTAGCCATGCAGATAGAGGAACAGGCTAAACAGTTGATGCAAGGTCAGCAAATAATGCCCAATGAATTGACTCTAGATTTATTTATAAAGTAGGGGCGCACCATGAAAGGTTGCACAGTAAAATACAAAAACAATGAAAATGGGCGATTTTGGTGAGACAAATTTGTCAACATTTTTGGGGGAAATTTTTCATCAAATTTCTCTTACCAAAAAACGGGGGTAAAGAGCCACTTTCGTTGTTCTAGGCAGATCCATTTGGCTGTAAAATTCTCCCCAAAACGAAAACAAAAGGAAACTTTGGTTAGGAAATGGCCCAACAATTTTGTTTTAACTATATATTCATTAAATTCCTTATATCACTTCAAACAGGTTTGCCCAACATGCGGACAGCTCTGGTTGTAGGGGGAGTACCACTCCCTACTCAGCTTCACAGACTCAAGCAAGATATCCAGCTAGTCATCGCTACCCCTGGCAGAATCTTAGATGTTATCACCAGACAGGGTCAGTCAGGGGGAGATTATTCTAACTTTGGGGAGTCAGGTTGGCGTAGCGGTTCTTTCCTTGCCTTCCACCACTATGCCCCAGGTTCGAATCCGGTCTGGGCCGATTGGGTTTTTAGTTCCTGCCTGACTTAGTGGGTTTTTCTCCAGGTTATTCTTCTGGGGTTTTCCTCCCACCTCTAAAACTGTAACTTCTTCACATTCTCTTCTTTCATTCTGTAATTGGCACTATAGCGCTGTTGGGTGTTGATAAACTTTTAAATGAAGCTTATTTAGGCTTTTTAAATGTCTCAGACAGTTCACCTTTTTTTATTGGACGGGAGCCTGTAACATAAAAAAGTTTTTGAATTTTAAAATGTTAGAAACTAACTTAATTATAATTTTTTAATTGTTTTATTTGATAAACAGGTGTTTCATTAGCATCTGTCAAAACTGTTATAATTGACGAGGTTGACACGATGCTACATAAAGGCTTTCAGCAACAGGTAGGCCTACATTATCACTATCTTAACAAAAGGTTATAACATGACACGATAATCGTCAAACAGTGTTGTCATATTGTGTGCTTGGATACTGTCAATTCATTGGTAGAGAACAGCCACGTGTTCGGTCTCAGCTTCGCCTCGGATGCTATGCATCCCCCAGGTCTTAAAGTGGGATACACCATTGGTAATTGCTTGAATTATCATGAATGAGTGGATTGGGAGAGTTGTACTTTATAGTAAATATCGTTTAACTGACCTCTCCAAAGTTGTACAATCATGGATGCTGAGAAAAGCAAGAAAAACGACATTCGTTTTTTAACCGGCGTCGGGCAGTGGTTTTTATATTGTTCTTGGGTTGTTGTTTTTTGCGATCGCTGTCCGGCGATCGTAATTTTTTTTTCTAAAATTATTTTTTGGGGAACAATTATAGGATCTCTAGCACAATCATTTTGCTCAGGATGCCTACAATATTTACTTTCGAATAAGTAAGATATTTCTTAATAATTCTGTAGTAAACAAAATCGATATCTGCAAATGGTGTATCCTACATTTAAAATTGTCATTCAACGTCACAACAGTCAACAATTGTTAATTAGCCAATGTTTTGCCTTGAAGAATAATTTGTACCAAACATGTGAGTTAATACTGAAAAAAGCTGCAATTCTTAGACGCAGGTTAACAGCGGTTTACAGCATTTAAATTTCCTTTCATCAGGTGATGGAGGTCATAGGTCATCTATCAGATTCTCACCAGACCATGCTCTTCTCAGCTACAATACCGCCCTCTATTGAGAAGATGGCCACATCGTTTCTTCACAACCCACTGTACATTTCAGTTGGCAAGGTAATTATATAGGTTCTTAGATGCTGATGAAGACTTTCTAAGATGGGGTGTTATTCAAATGGTCAGCATTTGTTTCTTTAATGTAGGGTTCTGCCATCACGGATGTATTTAATAAGGACTTTAATAACCCAGTTATAAGTATGTTATTCAATATTTGAAGTAACATTTCCCTATTGCAAAATGTCATCATTCATCTTAAACTTAAAGCTAAAGTATATTTTTTTTTAGAGCTGTCCGAAAAGTAACCAACCAAAATACTGTTGGAAATCTTACTTTATGTTATTTGACACTATAAACTCTTTAAATATTCCTCCTGGCATGCTATTATTTTAACCAGTTCGCCCCGGATGACATATATAAACGCAAAGTTTTCCCCAGATTCAAATCAGATGACGCATAAACACGCCACGAGCAAGGCCGGAAATGTCTGTCAGCAGCGAGCAAGGCCGGAAATGCGTGGGTGTGCTTCCCGGCACTATCGGCCTGAACCCGCCTCGAATCGAATTTTGTTAAAAATAATTCCACGCGTAGGCTCGTTGATGTTAACAAAATCCCGGCGCGAACTGGTTAATAAGCACTTTAATAACCCAGTTATAAGCACGTTTTCCAATATTAGAAGTACAATTTTCCCATTGCAACATTTCTGAAGATATGTTTTTTGCAGCTATCCGAAAACCAATACTGTTGGAAAGCTTACTTTATGTTATTTGACACTATAAACTCTCTGTAAAATATTCCTTCTGGCATGCTATCATTTTAAAGAAATTGTCATTTCCAAAGTTGTACTGCGTCTCGGAGACAATTTTTTCCAAAAATATACAGCATTCACAGAGATAAAACTTCATAAGGTTTATTTGTCGAGCCCTGTTCGTTCGATTTTGATTACTTTTGCTGTTTCAGACGATAAAAATGCACAACTGACAAATGGTCTACTGCCGCTTTAACTTAATCAGCGTAGCCATTTTTGTGTTATTGCTGTTACATTAACAATCACTGGTTCCCCCTATCTAATTAGCCCAACACCCCATGCACCTCAGTGAGGCAGATTGTGATGTGGGTGGAGGAACCAGCTAAGAAGAAGAATCTCTTTGCCATACTGCAAGATCCTAAGCATTACAAGTAAGTTACACACACATACAAACATAAATTGTATTCAAACGAAAAAACAAAAACAAAATCAATGTTGCGGCCCACGGCTCACGCAGGATCAAAGGTCAAAGTTTATTCTGGTTGACCTCGTGCTAACATTTTGCATTTTTCTTTTTTATTAATAAGAGCTTCGTAGGATTTGTCCAGCACCTAACCAGAGATCGAAAGTAAATGACCTGTTCATTGACCCAATCAATGGCCAAACAGTTCCAGCAAATTTAAAGAAAACCTCTGTGAGATTGACGCGAAAAAGTGTTGATTTAACACGACTCTATACGTAAAATTTACTGCGAAACGCATCTTATATCTCTTGTTTTAGAACCGAGAACAATTTGTGTCTCCTCTTCTTTTTTTACAGACCTCCGTTGGTTGTGTTTGTGGACTCCAAAATTGGTGCTGGGCTTCTGTCCTTAGCGATTCACAAGGTAGGATTGAGGTCTGTGAATTGAAAAACAAATAAAAATGATTTTGATAGTACACATACATGTACAGAATATAGAATTACACGTCTCTCAATACACTCTCCCCAAATGCAACTACAATTTGTTGATCCAGTTGAATTATGAAATACAAGAACCTTGGTTTTTTTTGTCTGCTTAAAGGTTTCCTATTAACAAAAAAAAGTTGCCACAAAGAAGTAGTAATTGCAAAAGTTTGCTGTACAAGGTGATTACAAACACTTAACCAGTTCGCGCCGGATGACGTATATAAACACGCAAGTTTTCCCTAGATTCAAAACAGATGACGCATAAACACGTCACGAGCAAGGCCGGAAATGTCTGTCAGCAGCGAGCAAGGCCGGAAATGCGTGGGTGTGCTTCCCGGTATCATCGGCCTGATCCCGCCTCGGATCGAGTTTCGTTAAAAATAATTCCGCGCCTCGGCTCGGTGATGTTAAAATAATCCCGGCGCAAACTGGTTAATCAGAATCGTACTGAAGTTTAAGGGGTTTGTATACATTTGGTAAATTGGAACCCACTTTTTGTTTCAATCCTATATAGTTATAGATATATACCATAAAACTAACCTGAGATATTGCCGAAATATAGTGAGATATGTTCACGCAAGAAGAATAATCTGCATTGGAATACACTCTGAGAAACGTCACTGCAGTAACGCTTCTCAGATTCAAATTTTCAGGGATAAAAAGTGATATCTGTTTTTATAACCGCAGTACTTTGAGGTGGAAAGTTTCTAAAAATGCATTATACTATCCAAAGCTGCTGTACTTCTTACCAAGTAAGTTTTTATTGCCATTAGTTTTTGGAGTAATTACCAAACGTATACGATCCCTTTAAATAGTTTTGCATCTAACTTTCAGATGTGTGACATCCATGCCGCCTCTCTGCACGGCGACAGACCCCAGACCGAACGCACTGAGACACTGAGGGCCTTCAGGGAGGGGGAGTACCCAGTACTGGTCTGCACGGCGGTGCTGGGGAGGGGAATTGACCTTCCGGGGGTCAAGATGGTGGTGAACTTTGACATGCCCAATACTGTGGAGGAGTACATCCACCAGGTCTGTGGCTGTTAGTTATCACATTAAATAATTACGGAAGTTTTGCAAACATTTTGAGAGTTCATTTATTATTTGATTTGTTTTGTGTGTGTAGATTGGCAGAACAGGTCGACTTGGCAGTAAAGGCACAGCTATAACCTTTATCAACAACAGCAGCAAAAATATCCTTTTAAAAATATCGATAAACACCCACCACCCCCTCCTCAAATTTGGATACTTTATTTTTCATTTTTTGGGGTATATTGTGAAAATATTGTCCTGATCCTTAACTTATGTACATGTAGCTGTTCCTTGCAGTGTAGGAATGGTGCGTCAGTGTATGAATGGTGCGTCAGTGTATGAATGGTGCGTCAGTGTAGGAATGGTGCGTCAGTGACATCACAGCAGGACAGTCCAGTATCTTATGTTGTCAATGTCAAATTAGTTGTAAACTGAAAATTGTGAACAAAATGGGTTGAATGTGTATACGCCTCCAATCATGGACCTCCTATTGTCCCTCTTTTGTTTGTACTCGAACTTTTTCTGAAGGCCTCCCATAGGTTTTGTACACGAATTCAAACTGGGGACCTTTCCAAAATAGGGGACCCTATTGTCCTCTATTGTTATACGCCCCCTATTTCAATCAAAAACAAACTCACGCAAGTGGGTAAATGCCGTCAATAGGGGACGGGGCATTGTCCGACCGTCTTCCCTCTTTTGTTTGTACTCTAACGTTTTCGGATGATCGCCATAGGATTTGCACACGAGTCTGAATCGAGGACCTTTGCGGAATAGGGGACCCCATTGTTCCCTTTGTCATACGTCCCCTATTTCAATCAAAAACAAACGCACACATGTGGGTAAATGCCGTCAATAGGGGACGGGGCATTGTCCGACCGTCTTCCCTCTTTTGTTTGTACTCTAACGTTTTCGGATGATCGCCATAGGATTTGCACACGAGTCTGAATCGGGGACCTTTGCGGAATAGGGGACCCCATTGTTCCCTTTGTCATACGTCCCCTATTTCAATCAAAAACAAACGCATGACTGTTGGAGGGACACACATATGTGTGTGCATCTTATTGTTCCCAATTTGTTCATGTCTCCACAGGGTACCCCCTTTTCCCTCCATTAATTTGCATGTTTGCATCCTTGTGGAGACATCTCTTTGTTCTTGTGTACAAAATGGTTAGAAAGTCGAGCACATTATCAAAATCAAAATGCACTTATTTCAACCGCAATTAATTGTCTGGGTTGAAATATCGACCCAATATACCCTATATTATACCCTATATTATACCCTAACCCAAACACTAAACCCTAACCAACCAAAAAGGCCCCCCAGAAAGAGCCTTTTCTTATAGTATAAAAAAAACCTATTCTTTGCGTAGTGTAAAGTAACGTGAAGGGACAAAATGGAATTGTAGAAAGTGTTTTTCCTTGACTCGCATTCACACATCTATTCCTGGAGTTTGTGAACACCTTGCGGCCCCTTGGTGTCCCCCTCCCACCCCAGCTGACTAACTCTGCCCACCTGAGGTACCAGCAACTGGGCCACCAGAGCTGGCAGGAGGCCAAGCACAAGAGACAGCGAACAGACGAGGAAAATCAGCAGGCAGGTCGCTGTGGCAACACCAGCTATTTCGGATACAAACGACGAAAACAGGAGACAAGGTAGCTAGGAGGGCAGAAACAAATTCTCGTATTTTTTTACGTTAGCTCATACAATGCATCATGTCATTCTTTGTCTTTCGTTTTATGCAGTGCTGTTGGAGAACTTCTAAAGAAGCGCAAGAACAAGGGACCGAGGTGACAGGAAGAATGACTATCTTTCTGACCCAATAGTCGATCAGCTTTACACAAGGCGGGTTCATTTGTGCGCACATCAAAAGTCTTTTTCCAGATTGAGCCTATATGCCACCAATTATGCCTTTTGCAGCTATCCAAAAAGTAACCAAATAAAATACTGTTGAAAAAGCTTACTTGTTGTAAAACTATTCATGATTCTGAGCTCCCTGTGAAATTATTAGGTCTGGCATGCTGTCATTTTGAGGAAAATAACAAAAGAATGCCATTTCCAAATGTGCTTCTGGAAATTTGCGCAAATAGTGGGCACAAGTGTTCGAACAACGCGCAGTGCACCCAATTGTTTCAATTCTTCAATTGGACTAAGAGTGTGTTGGACATATTTATACCGTGTTGAATTAAATTAAACTTGAATTTGTTTTATTTGGCAACGCACAAGCCCAACATTTAAGACCAAGTTGGCCTCGGCAAATTGATTTGAGCTCGACAGCAGAAAAACATTGACACTAAAAACACAGTTTACACTTTTTTCTTTGAGAAGATGTAGATGGAGCTATCAATTAACTTATTAAAACACTCTATTTAAAACACTATTTAAAACACTCTAAATTGTAAGGGGTTAGCCTTGTATTTTAATTAAAATTGGGCTAAATTTGATTTTCTGAAAAAATGATACTGAGTTGTAAGGGGTTTAGCATTGCATTTTAATTAAAATTGTGATTTGTATTTGTATGCAAATTAGATCAAAATTATGTTATTAGGTCAAAATATGTTTTTGCCCATTAACGTCTCAAATTCACCCAAAATTTAATTGGTAAGGGGGTAAGCCTTGCACTTGTATGCAAATTAGGTCAAAATCATTTTATTGGGTCAAAATATGATTTTGTCTAAAAAGTCTCAAATCAACCCCAAATTTATTTGTAAGGGGTTAGCCTTGCATTTGTATGCAAATTAGATCAAAATATGATTTTGCCCCTAAAATGTCTCAAATCAACCCAACATTTATTTGTAAGGGGTTAGCCTTGCATTTGTATGCAAATTAGGTCAAAATATGATTTTGTCCAAAAAGACTCAAATCAACCCCAAATTTATTTGTAAGGGGTTAGCCTTGCATTTGTATGCAAATTAGGTCAAAATATGATTTTGCCCCTAAAATGTCTCAAATCCACCCAAAATTAATTGGTAAGGGGTAAGCCTTGCATTTGTATGCAAATTAGGTCAAAATATGATTTTGCCCCTAAAATGTCTCAAATCCACCCAAAATTAATTGGTAAGGGGTAAGCCTTGCATTTGTATGCAAATTAGGTCAAAATATGATTTTGCCCCTAAAATGTCTCAAATCCACCCAAAATTAATTGGTAAGGGGTTAGCCTTGCATTTGTATGTAAATTAGGTCAAAATATGCTTTTGTCTAAAAAGTCTCAAATCAACTCAAAATTAATTGGTAAGGGGTAAGCCTTGCATTTGTATGCAAATTAGGTCAAAATAGGATTTTGCCCCTAAAATGTCTCAAATCCACCCAAAATTAATTGGTAAGGGGTTAGCCTTGCATTTGTATGCAAATTAGGTCAAAATATGATTTTGTCCAAAAAGTCTCAAATCAACCAAAATTAATTGGTAAGGGGTTAGCCTTGCATTCGTATGCAAATTAGGTCAAAATATGATTTTGCCCCTAAAAAGTCTCAAATCCACCCAAAATTAATTGGTAAGGGGTTAGCCTTGCATTCGTATGCAAATTAGGTCAAAATATGATTTTGCCCCTAAAATGTCTCAAATCCACCCAAAATTAATTGGTAAGGGGTTAGCCTTGCATTTGTATGTAAATTAGGTCAAAATATGCTTTTGTCTAAAAAGTCTCAAATCAACTCAAAATTAATTGGTAAGGGGTAAGCCTTGCATTTGTATGCAAATTAGGTCAAAATAGGATTTTGCCCCTAAAATGTCTCAAATCCACCCAAAATTAATTGGTAAGGGGTTAGCCTTGCATTTGTATGCAAATTAGGTCAAAATATGATTTTGTCCAAAAAGTCTCAAATCAACCAAAATTAATTGGTAAGGGGTTAGCCTTGCATTCGCATGCAAATTAGGTCAAAATATGATTTTGCCCCTAAAAAGTCTCAAATCCACCCAAAATTAATTGGTAAGGGGTTAGCCTTGCATTCGTATGCAAATTAGGTCAAAATATGATTTTGCCCCTAAAATGTCTCAAATCCACCCAAAATTAATTGGTAAGGGGTTAGCCTTGCATTTGTATGCAAATTAGGTCAAAATATGATTTTGTCCAAAAAGTCTCAAATCAACCAAAATTTATTGGTAAGGGGTTAGCCTTGCATTTGTATGCAAATTAGGTCAAAATATGATTTTGCCCCTAAAATGTCTCAAATCCACCCAAAATTAATTGGCAAGGGGTAAGCCTTGCATTTGTATGCAAATTAGGTCACAATTGTTTTATTGGGTCAAAATATGATTTTGCCCCTAAAAAGTCTCAAATCCACCCAAAATTAATTGGTAAGGGGTTAGCCTTGCATTCGTATGCAAATTAGGTCAAAATATGATTTTGTCCAAAAAGTCTCAAATCAACCCAAAATTTATTGGTAAGGGGTAAGCCTTGCATTTGTATGCAAATTAGGTCAAAATATGATTTTGCCCCTAAAATGTTTCAAATCCACCCAAAATTAATTGGTAAGGGGTTAGCCTTGCATTTGTATGCAAATTAGGTCAAAATATGATTTTGCCCCTAAAATGTCTCAAATCAACCCAAAATTAATTGGCAAGGGGTAAGCCTTGCATTTGTATGCAAATTAGGTCAAAATTGTTTTATTGGGTCAAAATATGATTTTGCCCCTAAAAAGTCTCAAATCCACCCAAAATTAATTGGTAAGGGGTTAGCCTTGCATTTGTATGCAAATTAGGTCAAAATATGATTTTGTCCAAAAAGTCTCAAATCAACCCAAAATTTATTGGTAAGGGGTAAGCCTTGCATTTGTATGCAAATTAGGTCAAAATATGATTTTGCCCCTAAAATGTTTCAAATCCACCCAAAATTAATTGGTAAGGGGTTAGCCTTGCATTTGTATGCAAATTAGGTCAAAATATGATTTTGCCCCTAAAATGTCTCAAATCAACCCAAAAATCATTTGTAAGGGGTTAGCCTTGCATTTGTATGCAAATTAGGTCAAAATATGATTTTGTCTAAAGTCTCAAATCAACCAAAATTAATTGGTAAGGGGTAAGCCTTGCATTTGTATGCAAATTCGGTCAAAATATGATTTTGTCCAAAAAGTCTCAAATCAACCCAAAATTAATTGGTAAGGGGTAAGCCTTGCAATTGTATGCAAATTATATCATAATATGATTTTATTTTATAAGTCTTAAATCCACGCAAAATTAATTAGTAAGCAAATTAGGTCAAAATATGATTTTGCCCCTAAAATGTCTCAAATCCACCCAAAATTAATTGGTAAGGGGTTAGCCTTGCATTTGTATGCAAATTAGGTCAAAATATGATTTTGTCCAAAATGTCTCAAATCAACCCAAAATTAATTGGTAAGGGGTAAGCCTTGCATTTGTATGCAAATTAAGTCAAAACATGATTTTGCCCCTAAAATGTCTCAAATCCACCCAAAATTAATTAGTAAGGGTTAGTCTTGCATTTGTATGCAAATTAGGTCAAAATATGATTTTGCCCCTAAAATGTCTCAAATCCACCCAAAATTAATTGGCAAGGGGTTAGCCTCGATTTGTATGCAAATTAGGTCAAAATATGATTTTGTCTAAAAAGATTCAAATCAACCCCAAATTTATTTGTAATGGGTTAGCCTTGCATTTGTATGCAAATTAGGTCAAAATATGATTGTCCAAAAAGTCTCAAATCAACCCAAAATTTATTGGCAAGGGGTAAGCCTTGCATTTGTATGCAAATTAGGTCAAAATGATTTATTATGTTAAAATATGATTTTGCACCTAAAAAGTCTCAAATCCACCTAAAATTGGCTTGAAAACAACAAAAGCAAAACAACTAGTCATATTAATTGTCAACAAAATATTTATTACAGCCAGCCGATGACAAACCACATTCATTCTTTTTAAAAATTGAAATGGATAACCAGTTCTAATTTAACAGTGGCTAAATTTGTTAGAATTTTTTTCTGAAATACATCTGTTTATTATTAGATTCTTTATTCACTTCCCAATAATTTTAAGGCGACTATTAAAACGTTGCCTAAATGTTTTACCGATGAATTTTTTTTTTTCTTTGTTATACCAGAAAACGTACATTATGAACATCTAACAAAAGAAAAACATGCACTAACAATGAAAGTCTATTGTTACTTGTTTTACAGTGATAGGTCAAAAACCCATGCTTTTTATAAATAAAACAAAGAGGCCTTGTAGATTCAAACTTTTATGAGCAAAGTTCTTGTCATTTCGAAGTTGAAATGAGGTTGGAATGAGCTACGCACTCCTGGCTGGGATACAACTGGCGTCTTCCACAAAATCGAATTCAATCGCGTTCAAAACTAAAAATTCCATACCTTCTTTGAAAACCTTTAAGTAAATTCTTCAGCACGTTGCTAATTCAAGGGTATTATAGGTGAATGGTTAGGGGATCAAGGAACACTTCTTTCTCTACATCATGGCTCAAACGTCTCGAGGAACTTGAGGACGACGCCTTTCAGCTTCTCCTCGCACTCGGGCGTGATTAATTTTTTAGTGCGGATTTCGTCCAGAATGTCCTGCTGACTGGCGCGGATGTGGGCCAGGAAGGCCTTCTCAAACTTGGTGATGTGGGCCGGGTCCGTCTTGTCCAGGTGGCCGCGGACGCCAGCGAAGATGACCGCCACTTGCTCCTCCACGGCCATCGGGACTGAAGACAGACAGGAAAACATTGACAATTAGTCGAGAGATTAGTCAATTACAGGAGCAATGATTATTAAGCCAAGTAAATCAATTCTATTCCAATTATATTCCTAATTAATTTCTACATTTTTCAAGCAGCTTTTTTGGGGGGGCATCCTAAAATGCAGAAAACTTATCCGACCATCAATGCAGTTTTTAAGTGTGTCTCAGTTTTCATTGCATTTTATTTTTGGCGTGCATGGAATTTTGGGTAAATATGAAGACTAGGGATGTATGTTTCCGGATGTAAGACAAGAGGTTACTTGTTGCTTAACCAGTTCGCGCCGGAGGACGTATATACAATAATATATAATAATCAAGAGCATAAGGTATGCTAAGAAACGGTACTGTTACACATCCAAGACTATGCACAATTTAATGAACGGGACTTTAGTACATACCATACTGTCCCTGTTTGAGCAACTCCGTCAGACGCACGCCTCTATTGAGCAGGTTCTGGGTGGCCGTGTCCAGGTCCGAGCCAAACTGGGCAAATGCCGCCACCTCCCGATACTGGGCCAACTCCAGCTTCATGGTACCCGCTACCTGCTTCATGGCCTTGATCTGGGCAGCCGACCCCACGCGACTGACCGACAGACCTACGTTGATAGCTGGACGGATGCCCTTGAAGAACAGCTCCGTCTCCAGGAAGATCTACGGTGGGTGGGAATATACAGGGGAATCATTGACACAATTTCAACTTTTAGACACCGTCCAAACCGCCAAATGTTGAATTGCAATTAAAATCTTAACATTGTTTTCTGGGAATATACAGCATTCACAGAGCTAAAGACTTCATCAGGTTATTTGTCAAGCACCTTTCATTAGATTTTGATCACTTTCGCTGCTTCAAACTATAAAAAATGCTCAACTGACAAATGGTCTACTGCAGCTTTAACCCTTAGAAATGAAGAAATCTAACGTACCTGTCCATCGGTGATGGAGATGACATTAGTCGGGATGTAAGCCGACACGTCACCAGCCTGGGTCTCAATCACAGGCAAGGCAGTCAGGGAACCACCCCCGAAGTCATCGTTCATCTTGGCCGCGCGCTCAAGGAGACGGGAGTGGAGGTAGAAGACGTCTCCGGGGTAGGCCTCGCGGCCTGGGGGACGCCTCAGTAGCAGAGACATCTGACGGTAGGCTACGGCCTGGAAAAGAATAAACTCAGTGGGTTTAAATAAATTTAAGTCAGTAATTCACCTACCCTGCTCAAGCCTCTACTCCTATTCACCTTCTGGAGTGAACTACCAACGTGAACATTCATTGTCTGGGAGGTGAATCTTCACGTTGATAGTTCAAGGCAGATGGTGAATAATAATGAAGGCTTGAAGAGGGTAGGTTCAAGATTCCTGTTAATTGCTGCATAACCAGTATTTTATCGTCCGGGAGGTGAATCTTCACGTTGGTAGTTCAAGGCAGAAGGTAAATAAGAATGAAGGCTTGAAGAGGGTAGGTTCAAGATTCCCGTTATTTGCTGCATAACGAGTATTTTATCGTCCGGGAGGTGCATCTTAACGTTGGTAGTTCAAGGCAGAAGGTGAATAAGAATGAAGGCTTGAAGAGGGTAGGTTCAAGATTCCCGTTATTTGCTGCATAACGAGTATTTTATTGTCCGGGAGCTGCATCTTCACGTTGGTAGTTCAAGGCAGAAGGTAAATAAGTATGAAGGCTTCAGGAGGTCAGGTTCAAGATTCCCGTTGATTGCTGTATAACGAGTAGAGATGAAAGCACACGTACCTGTTTAGACAGATCGTCGTACATGATGAGTGCATGGCGACCGTTGTCTCTGAAGAACTCGCCCATGGCACAGCCAGAGTAGGGAGCCAGGTACTGCAGGGGAGCAGCGTCAGAGGCAGTGGCGCTGACCACGATGGTGTACTTCATGGCATCTGTAAGATGAAAAACGGAAGAAAGCAATAAGATATCTCTTTTTATTTACACAATAGTCATTGAATAGTTTAGGATACCTTAGTGTCGTACAACGGTAACAAAAGTGACAGAATCGTAAAACTGACATGGACAAATTATGCGATGAAGATGACAATCAGCAAGGCAAAGTGTTGGTTGTTCGGCCATTTTTGTTGATAGTTGAGAGTTGTATTCGAGTCCCTGCAAGTCTAGTCACAAGTCCTTTTCATAAAGCCAGTTGCAAACTGGTTGAACAATGACAAAGAAATGCTTAATAGCTAGTGACTTGACTTAAGACTGAAAGACCTGTGATGGACTAGCAGGGATTAGCAGGGACTCAAATAAGACTCGGATAGTTGGTCTCCGCTAAACTATGTTATGAAAATTGCTGTTGATAAATAGCTATAAATCATAGCGTGGCCAGCTATGCTAGGCTGGTTCTGATTAGTCAAGTAGACTAGAATTCCATTAGAATTAGTCCAACTATGGTCAACTATCCATTTTTGTCGTACACGCGCATGCACCAATTATTACTAGCGATCATTGGCTAAACTGTAGGGTGTCGTGGCCGAGTGGATAAGAACACCGAACTCAAGCTCTGGTGTTTCTGTTCAGCAGAGTGTGGGTTTGAGTCCCGGTCGTGACACTTGTGTCCCTGAGCAAGACACTTAACTATAATTGCTTCTCTCCACCCAGGGGTAAAATGGGTACCTGTGAGGGCAGAGATGGTTATTGTGATTGATTTAGCCTAGTAGCGCATATATTGCAGCACAGGCTGTATACTCCCCAGGGAGCTGAGATGGTTTAAGGATTGAAAATGGCCCAGTGACCAGGGGTAATAATGTTGGAAGCGCTTTGAGATGCCCTTCGGGTGTGAAAAGCGCTATATAAATCCAAGATATTTTTATAATTATTATTATTAAATGTGAAGTTGCGCGTTAACTTCCGGCTCTAATGGTTCTGTTCCAATCCGAGTAAAGTAGAGAGCATGGTTGAAGTTAAAGTGACGACACTTACGAATCAGATCATCGATCAAACTTGCCCGCTCATGTAGGCTGGGTCATGTTGGTCAGTAAGCGCCCCCTATAGTCCTCCGCCTGTTCTTCACCCACTTGTCAGACAGAGACCAAACAACTCGTACAGAGTTGAACACCTACCTGCGTCGGTCAGCCTCTTGACCAGCTGGGCTACTGTACTCCTCTTCTGTCCGATGGCCACATAGATGCAGTACAGCTTGGCCTTCTCATCCTTGCCCTCGTTGAAGCGCTTCTGGTTGATGATGGTGTCAATGGCTATAGCGGTTTTACTGCAAACGTCAGAAGAGTCACAATAATAATAATAATATACGAGTACACTAACTAGCCACAGCATCTGAAGAGATAGAATCGTTTCTGTAGAGTTGTCAATTATTGAGTACCTCACATTCAACAAATAATTACTTCCCCATACTCGACTCATTCTACAGTCGACTCTCGTTATTACAAACACTGTTAATACAAAAAGTCCCGGTCCCGACTCTGCAAGACTCTTACCCTGTCTGCCTGTCCCCAATGATCAACTCTCGCTGGCCACGGCCGATGGGCACCAGACTATCCACGGCCTTGATGCCGGTCTGCATGGGCTCCCTGACAGAGATGCGGGGTATAATGCCTGGCGCCTTGACTCCCACACGGGCGCGAGTGGTGGTCTTGATCGGGCCCTGGACACGAGGATAGAAAGAAAAATTGGGTTCCATATTCGGCCATAAGCGACACTCGCCATTGGTTTGTGCACATCTTGACAGTTTGGGTGAGCTACTGAGGTCACCTGATCAAACGTCACGACCCAATTGGCAAATGCCAGTCGTCATCAAATGGACTGTTCCAAATGTCCAACAGTTGGATCCTGTTGGATTCAGCAGGGTTAGGGCTAATTAGGCTCACCTTTCCATCAATAGGCACTCCCAAGGCATCCACAACTCTGCCTAGCAATTCAATACCAATGGGCACATCCACAATGGCACCTGTCCTCTTGACTACGTCCCCTTCTTTGATCAGCTTGTCGTTACCAAAGACCACCACACCGACGTTGTCAGGCTCCAAGTTCAAAGCCATACCCTGAAAGAAAATATTCTCATGTTGATTAACTTAGTCAAATAACATATTTAAATGAATTTACTTTGTGATCTTTGTCATAGTACTCTTAAGAATAGTATCAGAGGTCAAATCAACTCAAAAAGTGAATGGACTGACATATAAGACACCGCCCAATATCAATTTAACCAATCACATTCGTGTTTATGTGACCGTTTTTAAATTTGACGTCTAAAGCCCTGTTCCCATTGGACTTTTTTGGTTAACGCACCGTGACTTTTCTGCAGAATGACAAAATTAAATCCAATGGGAAGGCACGGTAAACTAACGTCCCTGTCAACGTACCACGACGGTGATGTAAAACTACCAAACCAAAAGTGGTCGCGGACAGTTTCCACTCAATGTTTCTAAATTTGGTACCCTATGGAAACCTTAACACAATGGGGAAAAATGGGAGACAAAAGGTCTCCACAGGGTATATTTCTATAGATGAATAGTTCTCCACAAGGTTTTCACAAAATAGATTCGTGGATTTTACTCAAAAGATTAGTGTTAGAGTCAGGATTAGGTTTTGGGTTAGGGTATAATATAGGGTATATTTGTTCCAAATTTTGACTCAGGAAATTAACCTTGGTTGAAATATGAAAATTTTTACGAACATTTTTGACAGTCCACAAATTATATACACGAAAAACATAGATGCCTCCACAAGGATACAAATTTCGATATTTGTGGGTTTGGACACGTCTCGGTTTACAACCACTACTACTCTACTAACGCTGTTACCTTCAACCCACTGGAGAATTCCACCATTTCCTCTGCCTGGATGTTCTTGAGGCCGTAGACGCGAGCGATACCGTCACCAATGGACAGTACCCGCCCAGTCTCATCCATGTTCTCCTTGGGGGAGAAGCCCAAGATGCGTTCCTCCAGGATAGACGAAACCTCAGCCGTGCCTGCAAAAAGACACATTCTTCCATAAAACAATGGAGTTTTTGTTTTTTAATTATCAAAACATTAGGTGCTTAATTAGTGGTGAGATTTAAAAACAAATATTTTAATATTTGGTTTGAATTCCACTTTTTGATTTTGATTTTGGATACTGGATATTTGAAACTTTGTCAGCATTGATTCTGTTCGCTTGTTGAGTGTTTGGTTCAGATGTACCTATCTACAGTACATTTCGCAACCTTAGTACTGACAGTTTTTGAGGTGAAGTAACCAAACACTTACAATTACTACAGGCATTGCACACAAGTAGATGAGAGTACTGCATACTACTACTAGCGATGGTGGACTTTTTTTTAAGCCAGCAGCCAGTGCCCTTTTTCCCACCTAGCCATGAAGCAGGTTGAGATAAAACATCTGGTTTTTGTTTGGATAAATTTGACCCAGGCAATCCAAGGTTATGACTGTTTAAGCTGAGCCTCATGTGGGGTAAAACCACAGGGAATTGTTGCCTAGCAACCAATAAAACTTTTCTCAATTTTAAAGGGTCTTTTGTTTATACATAGAGCAAGGCCAGAGCATTCAACCTTTAACACAGTGCTGTTTTGTCTGTTTTCTTTCAGTTAAAGGAGTTTCATCGTGTACAAGCCAAGATTTGCCAAGATAAAAACAGTGGAAAATGGTCATAAATCACTTCTCAAGGCCATGGATAGCTCTAATGACACATTATAGAATTACGTAACTTTGGGCCTTTTCAGAAAATTGTATCTACAAAAATATCTGGCCGATTTTTCTCAATAAAATGAATGTAGAAAAAGAACAGAAATTGAATATTACCTTAAAAAACAACGAAAGTGACCGATATTCCCATAATTATAATCCAACAACGATCCATGCAAACACAGTGAATCCAAACAACAACGCGTGTACATACATTATGTACAGTGTACATGTACACCATTGGTCTATAGTCGAGTATACGGAACAGACGCGGCGTGCCCACGCGCACACGTGCATTGTGTGAAAATTGCGCAACGTGGCGAGTCTGGCACCGGCTCCGTTGCCGGTGTGCGCATTTAGAGGCCGATCACAGACTGGCTAAAACGCAATTTAGTAAACTCTCTTTATCTCACAGTGCCTCTCAATCTCAAGGTACGACCTATACACGAACAGATAGAGCATGACATAGACTTTCCAATGATATATGGGGGAGGGCGTACTACCTAGGAATCTGAAGTTGTTCGCTTTTTAAGGTTTTCTTTCGTTTTAAGACCTAATTAATATTCATATCGCGTTTAGTACGCATATGCTAGTTACAGAATCATGTTTTTGCTTTAATTTAAGACTAAAACTGTTAAAATTGATTGGGAAACGGCAATGCCCTCCCGATCTACAAATGGAGCCTCTCATTGGCCCACTTTTGGAGCCGCGCGGAGCGGGAAATTTAAAAGTCGATTTTTGCTTTTTGGGCCATTTTCGGACGATGTTTTTGCCTCAATTTTATATCATATTTTAATCAAAACTGCGGGAAAGTGTAAAAAAGTGAAAGTTTTGTATGTGCCTTGTGTGGAATTACTTGTAACTGTGTTTCCAGAGAGAAATAATTTATTTTTGACACAAAATATGACATTTGACGTCGTTTTTACCCCCTTTTCGATCCGAGGGCGCCCTTCGTTTCGTCCAGGCTACTACTACATGTACTAAATTGTAGTATTCGATGACGTTAGGCCAGGGTTAATTAGCAACGCGATTTAATTTTTGTTTACCTCCAGTTGCGGCATGTGTGGGTCTAGATGTACAGATGTTTCTGTGACATGCAAAGGCTGCCCCTAAACCTCCTTTTGTGACCTGTAAATTATAAGAACAAATGTTGGCATTTATAAACAAATTTATGTTTTAAATGTTCAGTAGGCCGGAACAGTACAGTAGGCCCTACTTTAGACGGCAAACTGGCATTTACTGATATATCAACTGCCTATTTAACTTATCAAGTCAAATCTATGCAAGGCCATGAGAACTTAGGTATGAGTTTACCGTCCGAGACTTTTTGAAAAGTGATGAGGCTTTTTTTCATTATTCATTATTCATTATTCAATATTTTTCATTATTTCATTATTCATTATTTTTGTTAACCCTTTTTTCAAGCGAATTAAGTTTATACATAGAACCGACAATCACGGAATCAGGTAGAGAGGTAGGAACATGCACTTATTTTGTTAATTTTTAACTGAATAAAAATGCACAATAAATGAACAAAAGGCAGAAGATAGTTGATTTAAATTGTATTGTTCATGTTTGATCAGTGTGTGAAGTATGGATAGTGAAGTACATAGAACCGGCAAGGGCCGCCCCGTATACTGCAATCACGTGACCTGTATCATGACGCGAGCATTCGTCTGCTGCGGCTGGGTCCTTCAAAAATCGCAAGATATCGTGTTAGATTTGTGCCATCGTTTGATGTAATTACATCTACGAGATTCATCAAAACATTATTCAGGTTTTCATTTGCGTATTTATGACTTTTCATCGTTTTAATGCTCGATATGATGAAAATACTTATGCACATGCAACACGGGAAATCCCACACGAAATCGGCAAATCGGTAAGCAACATCCGGGTCCCGGCCAAGCGTTGCCAAGCCGATGAAAGAGGACGACGGTGATTGGCTGACACGTTTGGCGCCCAGTAATAGTGTAACTACAAGTCGCTAGGGCCGAGTTCGGGCGGTCTGTTCTTGACACGCGAACTCTGTTCTTGCGCTCGAACGGCGGGAACGCGACCCGTGAACATTGCACTCGGAACAAGAACACACACCACCTATCCACCAGGGTTTTGCAAGAACAAGTTACGCGTGTCAAGAATAGACCGCCCGAACTCGGCCTAGATGTCTCCCTGAACAACGCCATGATCGTAGGTGTAGAATTCGTCGTTTTTGGAGGGAATAAGTGAAACAGACTTTTGGGATAAAACTGTGCAACTTTTTTTGAGAAATAATGAAATTTTTTTAAATAATGAAATTTTTCATGCGGTGGCGCCACGACCATGCGGGCGGTGGACGGTAAACTCATACTTTCATTCTCATGGCCTAAACAAGCACAAACAAATGTCCACTTAGGCCCTTATGTTGTAAAAATCAGTTTATTATAGTTAATTTATACTTAATACTGTTGTGGAGAGCGCCCCCTAGTGACAAACATTTAATAATTAAAAAAAAAATTGTTTTACTAATAGCTTAGGCTACATACAAAAAATTAATTGTTTCTCATCAGCGGCCGGGCCAATTTTTCGGGCCGGGTGGATATTTTTTTATATTTTATAAACAAAATATAAATGTACCGGACGCCCGAAAATTCCGAGATTTTTATTATTTTTATTTTGTATATATGCTGTAAAAACACGCTGTTGAAAGCAATAACAGTTAAAACTCACGCGGGCCAAGTGAATGTTTTTAGTGGCCATACATGTTCCAGCAGAAGCAAGCCGGAAAAATCTAAATCGACGGCGGACAGGAGATCGGAGAAGCCGAGTATAATAGTAGTGAGAACGGTGTCTGTGGGGCCTCTTTCATTAAAAAAAACCTGGGGTGCTCAAAATTATATGAGAAAATAAATCGACTTAACTATATTTTTGTGTTTCTAGTTTCTACCAACATTATTTGAGCTTTTATTCTATATGAAATGTGTGCATTGGTCAGTTTTGGAAAGTAAATCAACGAAAACAATTTGTAATTTAGATAAAGAATGCAATGTCCCAACGAAGCTTTTGTCAACTAGCGCTTTCACCCCCGCACGCGGTGGCGCCCATACTATAACTGGGCGCTGGAAAACACCTAACGAGCTTCATAGATTTCTGTGTAGAAAAACGCACGGCATTCTGGGTAGCGTACATGCTCTGCCGCGCAGCTGAGCCACGGAAGTAGTAACCTACGTTCGCAGGTCGCAACAAAAATTATCCAATCAGAGCTAAATGCACATCAGCGCTTACCACCAACGCCCGGTTCATCAACATGTACATGTATGTATATGCGGTAGGCACGAACGAAACCAGCGCGCCTGTAGTTGTTTAGTCAGATACCAGTTTCAAAGATTCGGCGACATTTTTATTCTATAAAATATAAAATATAAAATGCCCTGACGGACCATTTTTTCAAAAGGGTTCTGATGAGAAACAATTCATTTATTTTATGTAGCCTTAGGTCTACTTTTAGTTTATTTGAAGTTCAAATTCAGTCCTAAACGAACCTATTATGCTATATACACACATAAAGCAACTGCATATTGACTGTCAAATTGCAGGCTTCCAGGATCTGTAACGCACAACTGGACTTTCGCAGTAAAATCGGACCGCGCCGCAAATCATGAAAATCATGCCGGCCGGCGATTTTTTGTATGCCAAAAATACATCAAAATAGATGACATAAATTACCACAGTGGATGAATAAAAATAAACAGATAACAATTAATTCGAGAGTATACCTGTGGGGCCTGTCTTGTTAGTGCCCTGGCCACAGCGGCCGTTACACGAGCCGAAATCATCGACATATTTTCGGGAGATTTCCAATGAAAATGGCAGAGACCGGTTTCTCGCCCCTCCTATCAAGATCGTGAAACCCAGAAGAATGGCTCAAACAAAAACTATTTGTTTTAATCATTCATAATAATAACTAAAAACAAACATTATATCATTTAAATTCAATTTAAATTCAAACAAATGTTTAATATACGGCCACAAAAATAAATAAAAGCTCAAAATGTATTACAATTTACTCTAGTTTATCTTGAGTTCTTCAATTTATTACACTTGTGCAGCTGAGCCTAAAAAAGTTTCCATAAAAACAAGATGGCTGCGCCCATGAAAACTAACAAAACAGACATGAGCCGTAAACAAGAAAAGAAAACTTTTCCAGTTTTATCCGATAATACTGAAGACATCATTATAAATCTCGTTGATGATGATGACGATGAAGATGAGGATCCAGTAACAGCGACGGTAAAAGAACCAGTATCACAGGAGCAGAAGGACCTTTCAAAACTTCCAGAGGTGTGTTAAATTAACCTTTACCAGTAACGCTATTACGCGTATCTCTATGCATTGTGGCCCTAAATTTACTTTTCCGAATATACTTTTCCAAATGTACAAAACTCAAAAGAAAAACAGTTTTTACCATTTCGTTCACGTTAAAAGTATTTTTGTTTTATTTTTAAAAAGAATGTTGCATTCATCCTGACGACACTTTTAGTAGGCCTAATATAATTATAAGTAATAAAAATAAATTTCCAATTTGGTTTGAAAACTCACCATGCACTTATAATACAGCCACAGAAGTAGCATCTGGATAGGACATTATTTTCATATTTTTATTATACCCCACACACCCACCCCCCCCCCCCCCCCCACCCCCCCCCCCCCCCCCCCACCCCCTCCAAATAAATAAATAAATAAAATACATCAAAGCTAACCTAACGGCATATGTGCTTTGTTTTATGTGCTTTTTACAGGCAGCACAGAAGCTCCTCAAGAGTCTTGAATTTAAAAATCCTGGGAGGCGGCAATTTGACATGAGCACCTTTGACCCGGAGAACAGCGAACGAGAGATGAGAAAGCTAAGGAGAACATTCCAGAGTACTAGTATTCAGTACGTGTTAATACTTGTGTGTAGCTAACACTGGTGACCTGGCCCTGCAGGCTACTAAGGTTAACTCAATTTTGATGGAGTATGACGGACTTGGACCAGGAGGCTTGAAGCACTGATGGTGAAATACGGGCTCTTTGACTGTGATGCTGACACGACAAAAGCAGAAGCACTGCAATAGGGTCACCTATTGGAAAAAGGTCCCCGATTCCGATTCGTAAACAAAAGATATGGGGTGTCTTTTAAAAAACAAAAGAGGGACAATATTGGGTCAATGATTGTGTTTTTTTTATTGAAACAGGAGGCGTATAACAATAGAGGACAATAGGGTCCCCTATTTTGGAAAGGTCCCCAGTTTGAATTCGTGTACAAAACCTATGGGAGGCCTTCCGAAAAGGTTAAAGTACAAACAAAAGAGGGACAATAGGAGGTCCATGATTGGAGGCGTATACACACACGTGTGTGTGTTCCAACCTCTTGCATATATCTGTGTGGACTTTTAAACAAAAGATGTCCACAGAATAGAGAAAGAGTGAACGGTTTGTGGACTTGCCCATGTTTACAGCAAGTAGCATTTGCTAGTTATTATTAATACAACCCATTATCTTTCAGCTTTCAGAGTAAAAAAAAAAGCAGTTCTTAACTAATTCATGGACTTGCATGTAATTTGATTTCTTTTTGGTTTACTTTTCAGACAAAAACCCAGAAATCATTTGATGTACAACGACAAAGGACTGTTGCTAACCAACAACCGAGACCTCTGTGACTGCCTACATGCGAGGTGTCCTGGATGCTATTACCCCTGTGAGCAGTGCTCCTCTACAAAATGTGGAGTGCAGTGTCGCTGCAATAGGAAATGGGTGTACAACCAGGTAGAGAATGAGAGTGGGGGCAGCATTATCAAATTTGACAAGTAGATTCGTGCCCCAGGGATGGGAAGAAAAACAACTCGACTATTAGGGAGCAGACGTCAACCGGTTCAGTGGCCTGTCCTCATGCTGTGGCTGCAGCTGGCAGCAAGGGGTTAAATTAGCTGAATTATCGACCCCTTATTGACTTGACTACAACTAGTACCAGTTCTCAAAACTAATTGACATCAATTAAATTAATTGTTGAACTGTACCTTATTAAAAGGGATCGTATACGTTTGGTAATTGGAACCCACTGTTTGTTTTAATCCTATATAGTTATAGATATACACCATAAAACTAACCTGTAAACATTTCATTTCTGAATAAGATTAAAACTGCTGCAAACTGCTTACTGGCTGGAATGACCTGAAATATACAAATCAAATAAGTGAAGAGGGCTTAATATTTCGATCTTAACAAGATTCAAATTTTTGGGAATAAAAAGTGATATCTTTTTCCATAACCGCAGTACTTTGAAGTGAAAAGTTTCTTAAAATGCAATATACTATCCAAAGCTGCTGTACTTCTTACCAAGTAAGTTTTTATTGCCATTAATTTTTTGAGTAATTACCAAACGTATACGATCCCTTTAAGTTTTGGTTGATGGACTTGCACATACTTTATACGCTACTGGATCCCAGACGAAATTCATCAATTGCGCCGGTGTCGTGCCAAAAGGTGTCCGGTGCGAAATAGTGTCCGGTGGGCATGCGCATTAGAGGCCGGACACTATTTGGCACGTAATACGTGCCAAATAGTGTCCGATGCAAAATAGTGTCCCCGGGCGCGCATTCATGCATTGTGGACAGTATTTGGCATGCAGGATCTGTATAAACTGACAGTATTTTCAGGATCTGTATTATAATTATAAACGGACAGTATTTGGCAGGACTCACGGGACAGTTTTTAGCAGGATCTTTATTATAAACGGACAGTATTTGGCAGGATCTGTATAAATAAACGGACAGTATTTAGCAGGACTCGTGGAACTAAATATAATAAATCGTGAATTTAAGGGGAAGTGTGCTGGACGAAATGGAAATCGCTAAAATGATGTTACAAAGTGACAAATGTTAAGACGAGTAAGTACTAAAACTAAAACGTGATGAAAATGTGAAAAATCGAACGGGAATGTGCAGTGAATAAATCGTAAATTTTTAAAATGTCAACACACCAACGTTAAATACTATGCGTACGCCGCGGGGCACGTGTTTCGAAACAGAACAGTCCCACGAAAAACACACACAAGTTCTTTGACAAAAAACGTTACGAAATAAACTATCAATTAGCTAGTTAGGCCTAGACAAATACACAAATCCTTAGCAATCACAGATAAAAAGGAAAGCTTTCAAAATATGGCAAAAGGAACTTCAGGATAAAAAGCGATCTTGTAACACGTCTTCTCAGCTCAACAGCAAGCACGCAATAGGATGCACACTTAGCGCGGACACTATTTGGCAAGCTTCCGTAAACAATGTGACGTCATAGGCGCACGACCAATCACATGGCGGACCGGACACTATTTCGCACCGGACACCTTTTGGCACGACACCGGCACTGCTCCAGGCCTGTATCAAGTCCATCATAATCCATTAATAGTCTTTTCACGCCAGGTCTTCAGAAAAAAAGTTTGCCAAAATCCCCAAAAGAAAAAATTGGGGGGGAGATGGATTTAGATTTTAATGTAGAAAGCAGAATTATTTATTATTAGTACATGTACAAACGAAGTTGTAAAAATATGTAAATAATGGAAACCTTCATAAGTAGTTGCATATCATAAGATTGGAATTTGTTTAGATTTTCTACTATTTAAAAAGTTGATTACAAAATGTATTTCTTTTTTTTCATTAGTTTATTTTCCATTTGTTTTTACAAATTATAATATTGTAGTAACAAAATTGCAAATTTACAAATACAAATTGCTTCGGATAGTTTAACTGTTGCTGGAATTTTTTTACAAATATAGTCATTCACAAAGTAACTGTTTACTTGCATACTTACATCCTTATGTCCAATTGACCCAAATTACAAACAGTTAACATTTCACGTCTTTGGTCACAATTTATAACCACTCAAACTTTTAAGAAACAAAGTCAGATTTTCGTCAATGTATAAATTAAAATAAGCGCATTTCAAGACATGATTTACGATGTTTCCCAATTAAAAAAAAAAAATTCCTGAAGATGATGCATTTAAACATCACAGATTTGGCAGTATTTCCCTTGTGTTTACTTCATCAAATGTTACATACACTAGCACTTTCCACACAATTTTTTTATCTTTCCCAGTCTTTTGGGCGTTTTCTCTTAACGATTTCACAAAATAACTGATTGTATGTCGAGCGATGAACCATAATATAATGAACAATGAGTGACGTCAATTCAGACTGCAACATCTTGCTGTTCTTGCCATTGAACTTTTTGTTAAAATAAACTTTTTACAAAATCTATCCAAATTCCAGTCAAAGAAACCCCATTTCCATTTTGGTCACATGGCTTAAGCAGGTTGTGGATGCTGTACAGCTAACAAGTGCATATGAAGCGCGATATGTGGCAGTGAAAAAAACCCCGTCTTTTGTGTTGACCATTGTGTTCCCGGAATCTCAGGAATTCTCTTTAGGTTTCAAGGGGAGATGGGTTAGGTTACAATAGTGTTGAGTGTGTATATGGTATAGGGATAAGAGGGGGGGGGGGGGGGGGGGGGGGGGTACCCCTCTACCACATATCGTGCTGGGTATAAACGAGTGAGTGCTGGTCTCTCGCCCTTGAGCGGGGAGGTTAAAGGTCACTACAACCAGTATGATGGTCAAGTACAGTAGTAGTAGTAGTATCATTCAATTTTCGAATTTATACAAACTGCTTTTATTTTTGTAATCAGTTCGTACCAGAGGTAGTGACGCATAAACATGTCACGAGCAAGCCTGGAAATATTTGTCGGCAGCGAGCGAGGCCGGAAATGCGTGGGTGTGCTTCCCACTGCCGGAACCCGCCTCGAATCGAGCTTCGTGAATAAGAATCCCACACCTGGGCCCGGTCTCCCCTTCAATAATCCCGGCGCGAACCGGTTAAAAGTGAAAAATCGCTATTATAATTAGAATGTGCTTATTAAGATTACCACATGAGTTTAAAAATATTATGAGATTTACAAATCAGAAATTACAAAAAATATGATTTGTATTTTTTTTAATTGTTAAAAAAAATTCAGATGAAAAACATGTTATGTCTTTTCTGTTCTCTTTCTTTGTCTGGTCTCTCCAGTTCCTCTGCTTTCGTTATGATTTCCCGGGGATGGTTTTGTCTTCTTGGTTTCCGCGCTGGTTTTAGGAACGGCACTCTGGGATTCATCTTTCTTGTCATCTGGTATTGGGAACAAAAATACTCGGGTCTTTTAGAACTGCAGATATACAAAATGATAATAATGTGCGATGCTTATAGGGTGTCGTGGCCGAGTGGATAAGAACACCGAACTCAAGCTCTGGTGTTTCTGTTCAGCAGGGTGTGGGTTCGAGTCCCGATCGTGACACTTGTGTCCCTGAGCAAGACACTACAACTATAATTGCTTCTCTTCACCCAGGGGTAAAATGGGTACCTGTGAGGGCAGAGATGGTTATTGTGATTGATTTAGCCTAGTACCGCATATATTGTAGCACAGGCTGTATACTCCCCAGGGAGCTGAGATGGTTTAAGGAATGAAAATGGCCCAGTGACCAGAGGTAATAATGTTGGAAGCGCTTTGAGATGCCCTTCGGGCCCATGAAACATTCCAAAGACAATCTTAGCTCGCTTGATGCTGACATTTCAGCGCAAAGCAGCAACCACAATAACCATCTCTGCTCTCACAGGTACCCATTTACTCCTGGGTGGAGAGAAGCAATGAGTGACAAAGTGTCTTGCCCAAGGGCACACGCACCATAGTTCCATAACCCACAACCTGCAGCTTTACCTATACAGATTACAAATTCAATGCTCCAGACCACGAGACCCCGACACTCCACAAAACATTATGTGGTGAAATTTGTTATTTGATAATAATATTTGATAACTCATTCATAAATACTCAAGACAGTTTACCTATTCCTATTGGCCGAGGGCCCATCACAAGGTTTGTTTTAAACTGGTTTCAAACCCTTAATTACGCAGCACGCATCGCACACCCCAATCTCAATAAACAGAGAATGCGTTGCACTATGCGCATGAGGCATGTACCATAAAAATTGACGTAAAATCATTAAACAAAATCGTTGAAAAATTGTAATTTTCTTTTTACTTGCATCAGACTCTCCAAAGTGTGTCATTCTCATTTTACACTTTATCAAAACTGAAAAACTAATATGAGATAACAAAATTCAATTGGAAAACAAAAGATCACAGAGCGGTGTTTAGTGACATTGGTACCTTTTGGTTCAGTTGGGGGCTGTAGCATGGCATCCCTGTAGGTGGTCAGTATAAAGAAGTAGATCCAAGAACCAGCAAGGCCAACCAAACCACACATTACCAGGAAGATAAGTTGGATGTAGCCCTGGAAAAACCAAATTAGAAATAAATTATAAATATCCATGTTTTCACCATTTCTTAAAATTGTATTGTAGAAATATATTTTCCATAAAATTAGACGTTTCATGTTGACAATTGTTCAGAGAGACACTAATTAACACCAGGGCAACCATGGAGATCACATTATGGCTAATCAACGTTGAATGGGTGAACATTTCATCAAAAAGTGATTTTCATTTGTTGTCATGTATGACATCTTTAATACCTACAATTTCAGGTTTCATTGAAAAACATGTTGATTTTGATGTATAAAGTGAAAAAAACCAACAATTTTGTTTTGTGTGCATCGTTCTGTTGTACTACAACAGAGCCGGTTATTTCAAAGCCTGTTTTCTTAGTTGTGTAATTTGAACTTTCAGGAAGTAATCAATATGTAATACACCTTTTCCTTGAGCATATCACAAATCTGAATACACGTGTAACCCATTATAAACTCATCACAAAAAGTATCGAGATGCTTAAAAATGAGCCAATAATTAACGGCCCGAAAGGGTATGGAATAATCGAAGCAAATGACTTTTGTTCTGCGTATTTTGACACCTCGATTGTCGAGATACGATGTTGCGGAGCCAAGTTATTGTCATTTCAATGGTCGTAGGTCCAGTTTCAAAAGTGACAATCATCCCTATAGGAGCAGGTTTGCATTATTGTTTTGAATGATCAGGTTCTGCTGATTTTGCTTCGATTAATCCATACCCTTTTGGGCCAATAATTATTGGCTCATTTTTAAGTGTCTCGATACTTTTTGTGATGAGTATACATTACCACCATTGAAGGTTTGGATGTAAGATAATGATCAGCTAGGATGATAGGTATGCCGACAAGAAGGCCGATGCATATGCTGATGAGAGGAATCCTGATTGCAGCTAAAATACAAACGCAAACAATTAATCTCCTGACGGCATTTCTACTTTCGTCTAATAAAGAAATACAACATTGACGTACTTCAATTTTGAATAAGATTAATACTGCTGCAAACTGCTTACTGGCTGGAATGACCTGAAATATACAAATCAAATAAGTTAAGAGGGCCTAAATATATATTTCGATCTTAACAAGATCTTCTTCAGAGACTAAATGGCTGTGTACAAGAAACAAACATACAGCATGATGCACATCATGGATGCTGAAGAAACACAAAAGAAAAAGCTCAGTACTTCAATTTTAACAGACACATTGAAAACGTCATGAGTCGGTTTTAAACATACTTGTTTTAATAATAACGACCAACTACATAATTATGTGACCTTTCACGACGAAAGGGCTGTAAAGTAGACATCTTGACGTTTTGAGATATTTAGAGAAATGAAATCTACAAGAAATAAGCTTTAAAATGATGTATTACATGACATAGTTGGTATTTATGGTTAGCTACAACAAGTAACACTGAATATGAAAATTCTTAGTATTTTAATTTTTTGTTGACATTTTTCAACGGTCCTTTTCTCAAAGGTTCTTTACTTCAAAGTACTACACAATTCTCATAGGCCAGTGTAGTAAGAGTACTGCATAATACAGTTTACTCAAGTAGTATTTCGTAGTATTAGGCGACATTAGGGTTAAACACTCCTAAAGAGACTACAATGGATAAATACGATGATTACTATTCATTTTGTGTCTTACATACCAGCTTTCATCTTCGTTATCTCTTCTTCGGCTTTGTTCAACGCTTCTTTCAATTTTGCATCACTTTCATCTAAGCTTATTGCTTTCTGAAAAAAAAAGGCAAGGACAAAATTCAGTCCAAATCAGCATTTTTGTTTTTTTACATATTATTTGTTTTAAAAATCTTTCACACCTCTGAAAAAAATTCTGCCTACCAGTCCTTAGAATGAAGCACGATTTATTCAAAGATACTCACTTTGTAGGAGTTCACGGCATCTTGGTAGTGTCCGGTTACATACTCTACTTGCCCCTTCCTATAGTAACCCTGGGAGATGGAGATTGCAAAATACAACAATTTGTCAGAAACACGGTGAAGATGAAATACTTCCCAGTGATCTAAGCTGACTGACAGTGATCTAAGCTGACTGAAAGTGATCTAAGCTGACTGAAAGTGATCTAAGCTGACTGACAGTGATCTCAGCTGACTGACAGTGATCTCAGCTGACTGACAGTGATCTCAGCTGACTGACAGTGATCTCAGCTGACTCACAGTGATCTCAGCTGACTCACAGTGATCTCAGCTGACTGACAGTGATCTCAGCTGACTGACAGTGATCTCAGCTGACTGACAGTGATCTCAGCTGACTGACAGTGATCTCAGCTGACTGACAGTGATCTCAGCTGACTGACAGTGATCTCAGCTGACTGACAGTGATCTCAGCTGACTGACAGTGATCTCAGCTGACTGACAGTGATCTCAGCTGACTGACAGTGATCTCAGCTGACTGACAGTGATCTCAGCTGACTGACAGTGATCTCAGCTGACTGACAGTGATCTCAGCTGACTGACAGTGATCTCAGCTGACTGACAAATCTGCGATGGCCATATTATACACATATAGACTGGCAATAAGGTCATTAGAGCACGTCTATTCCCCCGAGGGACTGTGAGTGACCAGAAGGGGGACCTATTTCCCGAAGGCCGAGGGAAATAGGTCCCCCTTCTGGTCACTCACAGGCCCGAGGGGGGATAGACGTGCTCTAGTGACCGAATCATGCCAGTCCATATGTGTTTTATAACACACCTCGGTCAAAAATAGGAAATAATCGTGATCCGATCCAGACGCCGCCATTTTTCATATTAAGATGAGCCTGGCAATCCTCTTGAGGGCGCTGTAACCAGTCAACAAATTTAAGTCTATTGCCCGCTTCGGCAACAATTTCCCGCAAATTCACGGTTGCGCAAATCTCATGCACTAGCCTATTAGTTAACCCCACGTGACCATGTTTTCACAACAGAACTAGCAAGAGGTGTGTTATAGAGCCAAATATCTTTCTCGTGACATACTCTGACTGTGTGCTAAATTCCATGCTTGTATTATCATGCTTGTATTGTGTCACACCACCTATCTGTCATACTACTTGAATGGCTTGAATGTATGACTTGAATGGACGACTTGAATGGACACGATAACTGAATAATCACACTACCTTTGGCCAATTAGGCTTCAATTGGATGGCTTTCTTGGCATCGTCCAGTGCATGCCAGTGCTGTTCAATCTTTAGGAAAGCCAGCGAGCGGTTGCTGTACGCGCGGTGGTCTGAGGGGTTCAGCTTGATGGCGTCTGTGTAGTAGAAGAATGCCTCGGTGGCACGGCCTTTCTTCATGCAGTCGTTGCCGCGGTCCCTGGCCTCCTCGGCTTTATCCTAAGATTCGACAAGAAAAACTTGCAGTAAATCAGCCGACAGAGCTCATCTAAACATTTTGATAGATTGGATTTTGACTATTGTTTAGGAATTTATAATTAGTTTTTTTAGACTTGAGAGTTTATTTGCAAGACGGCAACCGAAAAACGCGTATAGATAGAAAATCACATCCTCTACGATAAGAAACTGCTAAAATAAAAATTACAAAATATGGTGTCATTAGAATTGAGAGAAATATACTTTAGGTCGCTCATGTCATTTTGGAATGATTAAAAAACACCTTTCACTCTAATTTTATCAAAACTTAGGAGGGGCCCGTAGATACACAATCCCCAAAAGTTAGTTATATCCTTTAGGCAGGACGATTCACCGGCAGGACATACGGACGTGGTGCCTTACATTTAATTTGTGTAAGTGTGGCATGATACCCATCCCTCAGCCACCTCCACCGATATCGGCCACCTATTACCCGTTCACCGTTGCGTCAACCCCCTCCTCTTCCCCCCCCCCCCCCCCCCCCTCCCCCGAAACCACTCACACATATTATGCACATACATCCACGTATCATTTCATGTAATGTGTCCCGGTACGGTATTAACCGGTTCGCGCCGGGATTGTTCACCGAGCCGAGGCGTGGGATTATTTTTAACGAAACTCGATCCGAGGCGGGTTTAGGCCGATGGTACCGGGAAGCACACCTACGCATTTCTGGCCTTGTTTATGCTTCATCCGTTGTTTTATTCGTCATCACTTTTGAATGTTGTACAAACGTTGCGTGTATATACGTCCTCCGGCCGTGCCGGCGCGAACTGGTTAACGGAACGGTAATTTCCTCATATTTTTAATTACGCTTTGAACATAAATATATGCCACTTGACCTCATAAACCTTACCTTACTCATACTGCTTCCGGATGGTTTAGAGAGGAGTTTTTACACAGTGTAATTCGTGGCTTTTTCTAAAGCGGGATACTTTTCACAAGTTGCATGTTTGTTTGATGGGCGCAGCCATCTTTAAGCTTTTATAAAATTGTATTAAAAATATATTGTTTTCAAACTAGATTAATTTTAAAAGTAACGTACAAATTTGTTCATTATACCACAAAAACGTGTCAAGATATAAATAATGAATCAACAATGAAATGGCTGTAAACAATTAAATATTTTAATATAATTAAAGGATTGCATTGACAAAGGTTGATGTCATGTCACCGCCCCCCCCCCCCCCCCCCCCCCCCCAAAAAAAAGGGGGGGGGGTGATCAATCCGTTTTTATGGGCCATTCCATTTCCCTCCCCGATTGCTGTGGGGAAAAAAGGGGAAAAAATCGAGGATATTTTCTAACTTTCCAACAATCCACATTTATCAGAAAGTTTGCAAAACAGGACTGGGAAAAACAGCTTTTATACAACACTGTCCATCCCCCCCCCCCCCCCCAAAAAAGAGAAAAATACCCAACAAATAATAGAGGGGGATGGGGGGGGGGGGGGGGGGGGGGGGGCGGGGAGCTGCACAGGGAAAACAGTTACAACACTAGTTGAACCATGGTTGAACAAAGAGGGGAGAAGTCAGGGGGGGGGGATACTTTGTTCTTTTTGATGGGTTGTGTTCCTTATAAACAACTATAATAATCTGAACATAATAATTGAAATCTTCAAGCTAGTCAATCATGAATACACCAAAAACCATATCTTTTAATTGCCAAAAGAAATAATCCACTTTTTACAGAAAGAAAATACTTTAAAAAGCAAGAGACATGGCTACATTTAAACTTATTAAAAAATAAAACATATCTTAGTTGCGGGCATTTACTACTGATTTTATATTGCATTTTCTTGTCTTCGATATATACATCCCGAGTCCAGGGTTTTGTAAAATGTTCGAGCATTTTAATTTAATTTAATAGGATTTTTTCCAAGGTCGGTAACAAGATATCGTACGACTTCAGGATGCATTGTTCTGGTTTATTTAAAATATTTGGCAGTCAAATGTAAAACAAAAAACTGTAATTTATATGAAATTTATGTTGCTGAAATGCAAAATAAAAATTCAAGTAAAAGGTGGATTGCAAATTTATACTTTTTTTCTGTAAACAAAAATTAAACAAAAACAAACATTACCCAGTTGTATTATCAAACAAATAATGGATTAAACCAAAATAAATTTAAGTAGATAACGATTTCAGTGAAGGTCAAACAACATTTGCACTTTGCAACCACAACACAAAACCCAAAGCAACCAAAAATTGAAGTAAATTTTGAACTTGTTTTTGTCAGAATCGGTGCTTAATCAACATCGGTTTTATTTAGTTTTTGAGTTGTTTGCTTACTTAAACAAATGCTAAAAGGAAAATACATGTATAGTTTAAGACACTCAATTAGGTTAAAATAAGGCATATTTTTTGTTAAACAAGTTTACAACATTACATTGGTCAGTTGTGGAAGTCGACAGGTGTCCATAGGAAGCAAGTTACGAGACAGAAGGAACCTCACCTACTTTGCGTTGGTCATTGTGCTTGCGGAATGTGGTATCTCAGGAAGGAATTGTTGAAAAGGGGGCGGGGGGGGGGGTTGCGTTAGGTAACAAGTCTAGAGAGTGTATAGGTATGGGGGACTATGGGTGGGGGGAGGACTAAGGGGAGAGTCCCTCGGTCCCATATCTTGCTGGATATACAGGTGTCAACACATGTTTGTTCAGGTTCCGCGATGTGCTTAGGTACTTCTTAATTAAACATTATTGCCCGACATGAACAGAAATAGATTAAAATTCTTTAATAAAGTTTCCTAAAATAACGGTATGTCAGTCAGTGTACATGTACCGTAGTTCTGGACCATAAGGTCCGTACGTTTCTGTCACTATTTCGTCCACAAACCCAACCCGATTGAATAACGGAAGGTTCCGATGCCCGCAAACGCTCGATCATCGCAAGATGGTCACTTTTTCCTCTCGTGTAGTCTTTGAATTTCGGCTTTGAGTGAAGACACTTTGGAACGTTCTTGCTCTAACGCCGCATGAAGTTCTGAAACCTGAAACAAACAAAAATAACCAAACAAAAGTTAGGGCTGTGTCTAAATGATTTGGCTATGGTTTAATGTTACACACGAGTCAGTGGGAAGTGGCTGCAGCCACAACCAAGATGTAGCCAACTTTGAACATTATTTGGCTATGGTCTAATGTTACACATGAATCTCTTTTTTTAGGTGAAACACGTAAAGCACAGGGAACGCATCTTTAATGAATAAACCTTAGCATTCAAAAAGTGTCACGAACGATTCTTCAATTTGTTTTGCCAGTGCCAACAGTTTGACAATTGTGTTTTTTTAAATTATTAAAATTGCTTTGAGTCGATTCTCAATATCAGTTTAAAGATTGTGTCAAACAAAAACTACACTGAACAAAAATATAAACGCCCACAAAAATATAAACGCTTCCAAAATGGTTATTTGTCTTAATTTGTAAACAACACTTGTGTCCATCTCTGCCAGTGAGGAATTGGTCAGTAATGCAGTGATTGTGGATGGAATCACTGCATTACTGAGCAATTCCTCACTGGCAGAGATGGACACAAATGTTGTTTACAAATTAAGACAAATAACCATTTTGGGGCGTTTATATTTTTGTTCAGTGTATATGTAAGGATTTCGTTTGCTGTCTTACCTCTGTTGTGAGTTCGTCTTTGACCGCTGACAGTTCATCAACTTGCTTCAGTACATCAGCTTTATCTTTCACTAAAATAACCAGGAAAAACACATTATCACGTCCTATTTCTCTCAACCAACGATAATGCAACACGTTGCATTTAGGGTCATATAGTTCATACAATAGATGCTCTTGAGTTCATTGGACTTCTAACTCGCACAAACACATTTTGCAACAGAGGTCAAAGAAAAGTTGAGCTCTAAGCTGGGTGGGAACTTCCGGTAAAATCAAATGTCTGTTATTCTGTCTGGAAAAAAATTAGGATAACTAGATTTTAAAATCTCTGAAGAAAAGACAAAATTATAGTTTTATTTCTTCTTCAACAACAGCAAAATAATTATACGGATTACTTACTTTCTCCCTGGGCTAGAATAAAACAGAGTTGTTTGTTTCTTTTCTTGACTTGCGTAAGTTCCACCTAAGGACATGAACAAAAGTGGGCATGGCTAAAAAGTGGGATATTTACGACTAAACGCATCACAACAAACAAATGTGGTGTCAAATTACAGAGGACAGAGAGGTCTTTAATTTGGGTGGTGTGCCAATGAAATGTAGTTATAAAAGTGTAATTTATTTCAACAAATTATGAATTTTGGTAGTCATTTTGGCACCTCATTTTAATATTATTGTGATTTGGTTGTGTTCAGGGAGCTTTCTTAAACTTCCCGGTTTTGAAATGCGCTATAAAAGAAACATTTATTATTATTATTATTATTATTAGTGTATTGTCAAATCTAAATACCTAATGTATATTTACTACATCAAAATTTTTTTATACGGTTCTGAACAATCACAAGGTTTTATTAATTTATAGCGGGTAACGAAAATCTATGTTCCTTTTGGTGTCACGCTATTAATGTGCTCATTAATCAGTTCGCGCCGGGATTATTTTAACATCACCGAGCCGAGGCGCGGCATTATTTTTAACAAAACTCGATACGAGGCGGGTTCAGCCCGATGGCACACCCACACATTTCCGGCCTTCCTTGTGACATGTTTATGCATCATCCGTTTTGAATCTTGGGAAAACTTTGCGTGTATATACTCCTCCGGCGCAAACTGGTTGATAGTCATATATGAGAGGACTTAAATTGTTGCTTCTTTTGTTGTACAGTAAATCCGTAGTAAAACAAAATTGTTTACAACAATAAACCTAAAGTTTCACGCTGTTTGCTTGTCCTAAAAAACATACACCGACTTTATAAAGTATTGTAATTCCCTACACCTACACATGCAGCAGAAGGTTCGTCCATCGCTATGTGGAAATATTAGACGTTATCTTGCCCTACTCATGGCAATACTACACACCTTCATTTTCTCCATTTCCTTTTTGGATTCTTCAATTTCATGGTCCCTCTTTTCCAGGTTATCTTCAAATTGCATTCGCCTGGCATTATCTGCTGCTAACTTCTGCTGATACGGCACCAAAAACAAAACAAGCAGAACACAAACGTTGTCAGCATAAATTACAAATTTATACATCAATAAGGTAAACCTTGTATTGTCCAGAACATAAAATACACTTTTTGTGAGGTGTTATGGCAAAACAGACGGAACAGGGGCCAATTTCATAGAGCTGCTAAGCAAACAATTTTGCTTAGCACAAAAAGTCTTGCTTATTAAAAACAGGTTACTAGCCAAAATAATCTGTGTTTTTTATGCTAAGCAAAAAAACAGCTGATTATCAATCCAGAACAATAAAGATTAGGTGAAAATTTGGTCTGTAACCTTGTTTTGCCAAGGACAAATTGTCATGCTAAGCAAATTGTTGTGCTTAGCAGCTCTATGAAATTGGCCCCTGGACACAGGGAATAGTGGACAAAAAATTCCAAATATTTAATAATAGGCAATTTCTTTTCAGATTGATTGATATTTGTATTATTTGGTACACCTATTATATTTTGTTAAGAAACAGTCTAGAAGTAGTAGAAAAAAAGTGTTTTTAAAGAAAAACGATTAGCATTTTTCATCATCACAAATACGAAACTTGAAACTTCAACGGCCATTTTATTACCTTGTATTACGACCGCAGATCGAGACACAGAAGAGAACTAAAAAATATTTTTATCTCAAATAAATTACCTACCTGATTTTTTTTGCGCATGTTCACTCGTTCTTCCTTCGTAATAATCTCAGCTACTTCTTTATCCACTTTGTTGAAGAACTCTGGATCTGGTTCTGGTTTCTGGATTTAATTGAAAAATAAAGTGTAAAGTAAATTGTGCTGATGAAGTGAAAAATTGTTGTCGGACAAATTGGCGACAATTTTTTTTTTAAAACCTTAACCAGTTTGAGCCGGGATTATTTTAACATCGCCGAGCCGAGGGGTTATTTTTAATGAAACTTTATCAGAGGCGGGTCCAGGCCGTTGGTACCGGGAAGCACACCCACGCATTTCCGGCCTTTGCTTGTATATACGTCCTCCGGCGCGAACTGGTTAAAATCATGCACTGTGATTGGTCGATTTCTTTTCAAGGGGTGTGGCCTACTGGATCAGTTGATTGTTCCAATTTCGACAATTTGCCAAACTTTAAAATCATGACTATTATTGTAAGCTGCTATTATAAGCTGCTAAAATAAACAAATAATGGGAGTTAATGCGGTCTTTAAATGCGGTGGATTCTACGGCATTCTACTATTACTACACATTCTCTCGTCATACCTTGGGTAATTCAATGTCGTCTATGGCTCCATTGGTGGCCCTTGCAGGCGGAGCTTGGAAGTCGTGCAGGGACATTGGGTGGGGCTTGTCCTTGCCTTGTAGGTGTTTCCGTCGTTCTTTTCTGTTCACGTCGGGCGGGGCATTTGACAACACCTCCTTGGCTGCCTCGCCTACTTCTTTAATGAACTTTGCAGAAGAAAAAAAATCAATGAAAAAAATATATATAGCCCTCTCGTTATAAACAAATAAAACATGCATTTGAAAGTCAAGGGTTCGAATCCCCACATGAATACGAGCTTGAGGCTTCTCAAACACACGTTATGAACAGAGGGTAACAACAATTACGTCAGTAACAAAAGCTGAACCAGACAAGAAATCCGTTGATCCAAGGAAATATTGCATGCCTGAATAATTGCGTTAATCAAATTTCCCCCTCCTTTCACACTGTCCCCTTTATTTTTTTTTAAACAGCTTTGTCAGTCCCATCAAAATTCTCTCCACCCATGGAGTAACCTTTTGTCTCTATTCACCTGTTGCTGATGTTCATAATCCGTCTTGCTAGCCAGGATAGCTTTCTGTAAGTCATCTTCAAAATGATCCTTCACAATCTAAAACAAAAGCAGAATTCGTTAGACAACACACACAGTTAACAGTTGGCTCCAAACTTCTCCACTTTCTACTGTAATGTTCAGAAATAGGTGGATTTGGGGATTTAATGGGCGTGACAAATATTTCCACACGGACTCGTTTAAAGCGATGCAAATCAGGGGTGAAATGTGGGCTTAAAGGTCGCATACATAATGTCCTTTTTTATTCTGCTTATTTTATCAGAATGATGTAGCAAAATGTATACCAAATGCTAGCCCCATAAATGTGGCTCAAATACTGGATTTCCTCCATATTGTGAGCCACACAGCGGGCATCTTGAATAAATTGCCAAGAACATTGGATATAAAGGGTACACAAATTGCAGTTTTTGTTTTTGTTTTCGCTTGATAATCATTTCATGCAGAACTGACCTTGTTAACCCTAACCCCCTAGGCTTTTTTTTTGCCAGGAACCATCCTCAATCCTCCAAAATGCTCATATTACCAGTATGTAAAAATTTGATTCATCCTCCAAAATCATCGGTTATTTCTTGCATTTGTTCAGTGGAGGGGTGACCACTGCCTAAATCCTCCAAAATCCTCATTCAATCAATGCTATGGGTTTAGTCAGTGCCGATGACATTTAGAAGCAATGTGGGTGGTATTGAGCTTAATGAAGGGTTACATTATGCATGTCTGAACATAAAGAATGTTGGGGAAAGGCCTATGACTTCGACCCATTGCATCCTCCAAAATCAACTGTCACTTTTTGCCATTCATCCTCGATCTTCAAAAATCCTCCAAAACTGCAATGAGGATTTTGGAGGATTGAGGAGGGTTAAGATTAATGTTGCAAAACTTGGGGATTCTGTAGTCTGAGTAACTAGGACCCTACTATCGCCAGATCGTGTCCAAATGTTAAAATAAAGCGATGTAGGGTACTAGTTACTCGGACTAGGGATTCTGTATCTTCAAACCGTCTAGCTAAACCTGTAAGTGTAATTTCCAAAAAGATTGATAGCGCTTGCTCAATATGCACGACCAAAGCTGCCATTGGTGGCGCTATGCCATGGCAACGCAATGTTTTCGGGACCATTTTTAGTCCAGTATGTGAGCCACATTTATGGGGCTAACGAAAAGAAAGATTCTGTAATGCTCCAAATTGGATCCTTTCACCCATTTTTCACCCAAACAACCATTTTTCCCAAACACCCGACATATTTCCTCTTTTTGGAGAAACCACTTACTCCCTTATCTTTTCGTTTCCACTCCTCCCACTGCATGGGGTTTCCAACGAGATGTTGCAACGAGCCGAGCTGGGACACCGGGGCGGCTGGGCTGGTGGTCTGCGTGTCAGCTGGTAGAGCCAATCCTGGGGGTAAACGGGCCGATGGGCTGGTGGGCCTGAGGGGACTTCCAACTACTACGGGCCCCTTGGGGCCTGAAGGGTTGAAGGCGATATCACGTAGCTGTTGAAATAGTAACACAATGATTAGAATTAACGTTAGGGAAAATAATTCCATACATGGACATCACTTGGTACCCTGTGCACAAAACTAGTATGAGACTGGTCTGAAAAAGTGTTTTCGCAGTGAATACTTTTAAATTCAACTTTTTAGGACACTTTTTTGAATTTTTGATGACTTATATTAGTCCGAGTATTAACTAGGACTCTACTTATCGCCTTTTTAACATCTTGACATGATCTGGCGATAGTATTAGTAGTATTTTTTTTTTGTTACTCGGAGTCGGACTACCAGTACCAGAAAACACAGAAAACCCAGAGCCACAACAAGTAAAGGCTTTAAAACATAAATTAAAAAACAACAACAATAATTTTACAAACTTAAACATTACACCGAAAAACAAAAAAACACAATTAGTGAGTCTAATTTAATCGTATATTAAAAGCCCACGGTAAACTAGATGAATTCCAGTCACCATACCTCGCCCGCCTGTTTGTTCTTCTTTTTCTTGGCACGTTTCTTGGCACTCGCACTCATTCCATCTCCGCTGTTGACGGCGGCAGCAGCAGCAGCAGTTTTGTTCGGCGTCGACTTGGCATCTTTGTTTCCTTTCTGCTTTATTTTCATCTTGCTCGGCCCTACATACTCGTACTCTTCGTCTGAATCTTCAAAGTCAGGGGAGGCGTCCATGACATTGAGAATCCCAAACCGAGACGACAACGGTAAACCAGCCATTTTAGTGGAACTTCGAAGCAGACAAAAAAATCAGCACTCGACTCAGCAGCGAAACTTTTACTCGACTTGACTCGACTCACAGAATTTCTCACATGCGAACGGTGTCATATAAAAATGTACTCCTTTGAAATTCAGACCTTTTTATATTGTTAAACACGCGGGTCACGCTCCTAAGCATGCGCAATAATACGAATGAGTCCAGATTTAATGGAGCCTAGTCTGAACAATGTACATACGACGTCGTTTGGGAAATCCCAAACTTTTGCTTGAAAGGGCGCCATCTTTTTATATCTGGCACATAACATAAGACGTTTACGACCAATTGGCTCCGTCTCCAGCTGAAAGGGGTGCATTTGCCTATTTCAAGCCCCATTGAAAACAGGGTAAAATCAACAAAGTTCAGGTCCAAATTCCATACAAGCAGACATCACTAGGGTTTCTCAAATTACAACAATCAAATTATTTGTTTAGTCTTTATGCATCTTTTCATTTCCCCCCGATTTTTGGCGGGTTAACCAATTACATTCACACCCAAAAAGTGATAATTCCCAAAACCTGCTTGCTGCCATTTTACAAATGATATCCCTCCACGTTCTCTGGTAATTAGGCCCAATTTTTTTTAACAGTTATTTGTTGATCATTTTATTGGGGGGCCAGACTTTTGATTGTACTTGAAGGGGTGTGTTGGGGGGGGGGGGGGGGGGGGGGTAGGCTAGACAACAGTTTGAGGAGGGCGCTAAAACTGAATCCCACCATTTGTTTTGGGGTGCACTTTTCAGCTCGCGTACACTGCAAAAACGTATACGTTTACAAATGTTTCCTTGCTTTTATTGCACGAACAGTTGTAAAACAGTCGACATTGTGCATGGATTTTTAGCTAAGGGGCCATTCAATATTTTCAATGTTTTAAAATTTCGACTTTTGGTCGAAATAGTGGGTGGGTGGGTCAAGATAAATAATTGAAAGTCGAAATTCACTTTTCATTAAAAAAAAAAAACAGCAAAAAAAACCCAAACCACAATATTCCTCCATGCCTGAAACAACTGCACACCATGCGTTCCGATACATGATTTTTTTTCCAACTTCTTTCTCGTGAGACACTACGAGCTATGTACATGTACATTGTGTACATGTATTATGTACCGGTTGGGTTGCGGTATGTGACGAGTGACCCCACTATGTGAAACACCACGCGTGGAGGTGGTTTTTCATTGGACTTGGAAACTAGGCGTTCGTATTTAGGCCTTGCAGTGGTACAAGGGTACCAAGGGTGCGTTCCACCCAAGCGAACGTTGCCAACGTTGGCCAATGTTAGCGTTGTTCGCAAGAGTGGAACGCAATGTGCGCCAATTATTATGTTGGCGAACGTTAGCGAAAACGGCGAACGTCATTCCGAGCTGTTCGCTGATGGCCAGTGACGTATTTTAAAGATGGCGAAGAGGATAGCAGGCGGCAGTGTTATTTTCACGGTTTTGATTCAAGTTTACGTTTCATACTTTTCGTTATAAACGGTGAATTGTTTTGAGCAGTTACAGGGATCTTCTAAAGAAAAATAATGAGTTGGACAAAAAGCAGCCAACCAAACGATGTCATTGTCACTGGGCGCCGCCATTTTAATAACCGTAATTTAAAAAATATCGTTCCACTTCGACTGGCGCCAACTCCATACACATTTAGGTCCATAAATTCATCCACATTTACTTTCGCGTCAGTTTATTGGGCCGTATTTTTCCCTCGTACAAAATCCACCAAAACCACAAAGTAGAAATGGAAAAGAGAAAAAAAATGAAAGAAAAAAACCATACGGAGGGTTCGAACCCACAACCTTTGGACTAAGAGACTGGTACATTATCCATCAGAGTACCGCATATCGTTAACCTAATCCAATGAACTCCGTCTGATATCTACACACTACCAGAGTCATGAAAAGCTGCCGTATATACACAAAACTCTGTACACATTTAGGTCTATAAATTCATCTACATTTTACTTCCGCGTCTGTTTATTGGGCTTTATTTTCCCTTCGTACAAAATCCACCAAAATAAGAAAATAACAAAAAAGTAAAGACAAAAAAAACATACGCAGGATTCGAACCCACAACCCTTGGACAAGGAGGCTGGTACATTATCCATCAGAGTACCGCATATCGTTAACTTAATCCAATGAACTCCGTCTGATATCTACTCACTACCAGATTCATGAAAAGCTGCCAATTGTAAAACTATTTACAACCGATATACAGTATGTAAAACGTATGCAACAAGATTTAACAACCGAATACAAAACTCCATACACATTTAGGTCCATAAATTCATCCACTTACTTTCGCGTCAGTTTAATGGGCTTTATTTTCCTTTTGTACCAAAACCACGATGTAGAAACGAAAAATAAAAAAATAAAAAATAAAATTCATATTGAGGATTCGAACCCACAACCCTTGGACAAGGAGACTGGTACATTATCCATCAGAGTACCGCATATCGTTAACTTTATCCAATGAACTCCGTCTGATATCTACTCACTATACCAGATTCAATAAAAGCTGCCAATTGTACAACAATTTACAACCATGTTACAGTAATGCACACTGTATCAAAACTCCACACACATTTAGGTCCATAAATTCATCCACTTACTTTCGCGTCAGTTTAATGGGCTTTATTTTCCCTTCGTACCAAAACCACGATGTAGAAACGAAAAAGAAAAAGAAAAGAAAAGAAAAAATTCATACGGAGGATTCGAACCCACAACCCTTGGACAAGGAGACTGGTACATTATCCATCAGAGTACCGCATATCGTTAACTTAATCCTATGAACTCCGTCTGATATCTACTCACTATACCAGATTCAATAAAAGCTGCCAATTGTACAACAATTTTACAGTAATGCACACTGTATCAAAACTCCACACACATTTAGGTCCATAAATTCATCCACTTACTTTCGCGTCAGTTTAATGGGCTTTATTTTCCCTTTGTACCAAAACCACGATGTAGAAACGAAAAAAGAAAAGAAAAAAAAAATTCATACCGAGGATTCGACCCCACAACCCTTGGACAAGGAGACTGGTACATTATCCATCAGAGTACCGCATATCGTTAAGATAATCCAATGAACTCCGTCTGATATCTACTCACTACCAGATTCAATAAAAGCTGCCAATTGTAATTGTACAATTCACGAAATTAAATTCTGTGTCGTTTATTAATAAAATTGAGGAAACTAAATGGGGCCTAAATCGCAAAAGAATTAGATGTGTATATACATTTTTGAGTAAATCTGCGTAAAGTTTGATGCCGATAAAACGGTTACAACTGAACAAATAAAGTGTTTATTTTATTTACTGGTCCTAAGGAACCACAACTGTAAATGTCGAATTCTTAGTCTTTTACAAAAGATATTACTCAGGAATCAATATTCAACTGTTTTCAAGCCCTTTTTCATTTTCATTAGCCTAAATAATGTACACAAAGGAGGCTGAACTTTAAATTAATTATTGCCGTTAGTACTATCTGCTATAAACCACGTGTTGTTGGCAAAACTATGGATGGCCAACTAAATAATTAATTATTAATACATTTACAAACACACCATTGAATTGTTAGTAATACAAACTGCCTAGCAAATTCTACAAAAAAAAACTTTTAAAAAGGCATTCTTCCTACATATTTGTGTTAATGCAGAATTTTTGGCAATTTTATTTTTTTGCCAACAGCTTTATTTATCCCTTTTTGGCGGTTCGTACAAAATGACACTCAAATATACAAACGAAAGAATTGTGACTGCAGACGAACGTTTTATGAAGCTTATTCCTTGGGATCGTTCTGATTTTTCGCCTCAGCGTCTTTGGAATCAACCTCGTCACTATCGGCTATTTCACTCATCCGGATGGACCTCATGCTCAGGGTGTTGCGGTCCGTGGCCACCGTGTCGTCAACGGTCGTCGACTCGCCCATTCCCTTTGCGCTGAAGCTGGGGGGGGGGGGGGGGGCATGAAAAACACAGTAAAATGGGTTAAACTCAGGTTTTGTGGGCGAAATAGCTTTCTACCAAATCGTTCGTCTGTAAAAGTCACTATTTTCTAGAATAAAACAGCTTATAATTAGAAAAACTATCAGACTCGAGAAGTAGATTTGGCGATTAATAACGCAAGACACAATTCAACCAATCAGTAAGTGTAGCTCCTGTCGGTGACTTCGATAACTGACAACTATCCACCAATCAGCACCTTTCGTGTTGTGTTCTTACAGACTACATGTACATGTACATGCGGATAGGCTGACACGCACGTGGTGCATGGCATCCAATTGGCATTCACGTTCGATTGACGTTCGTCGCGGTGTTCAACCAAACAACGGATCCCGTATCTTACTGGGGTGAAAGGTAGGCTTTTTCAAAGAGAGAAAAAAACCAGAAATTAATGATAAAATGAGATAAAAACAGATCGGATAGGGCAGTAACATGACATTAACCTGATTGGCTGTGGGGTGTCAGGCTGCAGAAGGAGTGAGGCACGTACGGAGTCAACTTCGTCCGGCGCAAACCCGTGATTTCCGGCGCCTGCTTCTTCCGGCTTCGTCTTACGTCTTGGTTTGTTCTTCTGGAAGAAGGTCTTCCTTCCGGGTTTGAAGCTTGCCTTCATCTGAACAGAAAACCAGGGGTTGGTTTTAAAAACTCCATCTCAAATACATTATTTTTAGGTGATGTTTATTTTTTGTGACTGGTGTTCAGCTGGTTTTCGCTTAGCATAAAACATCACATGGAGTTTTGGCAGGTAACCTGTTTTTACTGAGCAAGACTTTTTGGGGTGCTAACATGTTGTTTGTGCTTACATGTTTTATGAAATTGCCCCCCTCGTACACCGTACCTCTGCGATATTGATGTACATGTTCCCCTTGTACGCCTCCGATTCTCTCTTGCCTAGTGCCTCTGAAGCCAGCACCTCGACCCGTATGTCCTCGTTCAGCACCGAGACCGGTCGGCCTCCTCCGCCGGCCTGCGCCCCGGTACTCCCGCGGCCGTTCTCGGCCGGAGATGAGGTGGTAACGGCAAATGTGTCTTGGAAGTCCTGTAGCGGGTCCACGTTGAAGAACAAGGCGGTCTTGAAAGGGTAGAGGTCGTCTAGGACAACGATGGCGATGCCGGCTACGGTCGACACAATACCTTCAAATGGAGTTCATTAATTTATAGAAAATTACAGCCTCGTGGAAAGGATTCCATTATCTGGACATCTGCATGTTGTTATGCAGGAGGTCAAAGCTTTTTCAACAAAGGATGCTTAAATTTCGGAAGTTGGAGAACATTGTTTAGGAATGAGAAAACTAACAATAAAATGAGTTTCTCTCCTTGACAAAATCAAATGACTCAAATCATGTCCGGATATGAAAGTATGTGATTCCATAAATAAATGTATCAACTTATTACTTGTGACATGCACATAGGCCTAAGCCCCAAATCAATGATTCACTTATATTGTAACATTTTCTTTACCAGCTAGTTATATTTAATAAAAACATTCAACTTAGTTATTTTTTCACAAAACCTTACCTCCAACCAGACACAGGTAGAAAGATCCTCCTTTGTAGAACTCGAGCACTAACGAAAGGAACAAAGACAAAAAAATCGAACAAATATTCAAAATATTAGCTTTCATTAGCTGGAGAACTAATAAATTAATAACGAAAGGAACAAATACAAAAATCGAACAAATATTCAAAATATTAGCTGTCATTAGCTAGAGAAATAGGCAACAAGATGCAGCAATGTCTTGTAAAAAATAATAGAAAAAAGCAAAGTTGTCCACGGAAGACGCAATATAGAAAAAGACCGGCTAGTTTTACTACAGGCTAGACTTGAATGACATAAAAGTTCAGTTATTGAATTCATAAATTAAATTTTAAAATGAGCTCGAGTCGACGCGACTCTGAACGCATTATATGTAAAACGTGTGTTTAATATTTTTAATTTACCATGGTCCTTGCTAAAGGGTATGACCAGGTGGGAGCCGTAGCGCACGGTAGCGTAGATGATGTTGGACGCAAGCAGACAAATGCCGGTAAGCACGAGAAAGATACCACAGTAACGGATGACCATGAAGGATAAGACCAAGGCTAACACCCACAAACAGAAGGCGGTCCTGCGTGAGTAAAACTTAATAATGTAATAGGTTTTCCAGGCTATTTTAAAACATTTTTTTTTTTCACTCGAATTTACCAACTCTCACATTCAGTTTCGTCCGAGAAAGAAATTCACACGCTTTTTCCAAACCCATTTGTTAATAAAATTAAATTAAATTTATATAGCGCAAAACATAACTGATGAATGAAATCTCGATGCGCTTTTAATACAATTCCACATGAAATACAAACAAAGATAGCGACACATTAATTATGTGTGGTAAGCCTGGGGCCAATTTCATAGAGCTGCTAAGCACAAACATTTGCTTAGCATGACAATTTGTCCTTGGCAAAAACAAGGTTGAAGACCAAAATTTCACCTGGTCTTTATTGTTCTGGATTGATAATCAGCTGTTTTTTTGCTTAGCATGAAAAACACGTATAATTTTGGCTGGTAACCTGTTTTTATTGAGCAAGACTTTTTTGTGCTAAGCATTTTTTTGTTGCTTAGCAGCTCTATGAAATTGGCCCCAGGTGAGATGGATGAGATTCTAGAGTCGATTTGAACCGATCCAAAGTGTCTACATTTCTAAGAGGGGTTGGAAGGGCGTTCCATAGCCAAGGTGCAGAGTGTGAGAATGCATTGGCGCCGTTTTTGGTCATTTATCAAAACATTTCAAATATTTGTCATATTTAAACATTGACTCTGGATTAATCGTCATTACAGATCAAATTCGTCTGAGCTGTGACCAAAAGGTAATAACATTCAGAGATCGAATTCGTCTTATTTCAATCAATTTTAAACTTATGTTAAATATATTAGTCTGATTAGACTCAACCAAGCAGGCTTATTTTAGCCGATTTTCGTAGGCTATTTTCGATCGATTTACTGGGATGCACCCCTTTATTTGCTCACCACATGACAATGAAAGTGTAGAACCCTGCTATTCTGTAGGACCGCCCCCAGCGGATGTCCTCTCCGTCAAGGGTGAAATACTCCACAATCCATAGGATAGGGTACGGTAAGCCCTTCCATTGCGCGTCACGAAACTCCTGGTTGATACGACCAGCTACAACAAAAAAATATAATAATAATAATAATAGGTATAGATGAAATGTAGACCTATAGATAACAAATAAAATAAAATACACCAAAACTCCTAACTGAATTCGGAATCTGCCTAAAAAATTACCAGCCGGCCGGATCAAATTTTACGGGAGTTTGAAGTCAAGAATTCGCAGAGTAATCTTTTATACATCGCACGTTTTTCTTTTTTCCTTTCAAATTTTGTGTTTTCGTACCGATTCAGTAGCAGTATTGCGCATGCCCATTAGGTGAACTGAATGAACTGAAGTGGTAATTGCTTAAATTGTCATTAAAGAGTGGATTTGGGTGGTTGTATTTTATAGTAAATATCGTTTAACTGACCTGTCCGAAGTTTTACAATCATGGATGCTGAGAAAAGCAAGAAAAACGGCGTTCGTTTTCAACCGGCGTTGGCAGTTGTTCTTATGTTGTTCTTGTTTTTCGCGATCGCCGTCCAGCGATCTTGATTTTATTTATATATATTTTATTTTTCGGAACAATTACAGGATATCTAGCGCAATTATTTTGCTGGATGCCTTGAATCATTATTCACTTTCAAATAAGTAAGATATTTCTTAATAATTCGGTAGTAAACAATTTCGATATCTGCAAATGGTGTATCCTACCTTTATTTAAACTGAAGATGATTAGTATGTAGGAAATTGGCAGATCACGTGTTAAGACCACGTGCTCTTCAGAAAGCAGGACATTATAAAAGGCACATTTTATACGTATCTTTCATGGTTTTCCTTTACCTAAAACTGGCAAATTTCTCATTTTTTCTAAATTGAAAGAGTCACCACGAACAAGAAATAATAGTGTGTATCATTTTGATATTACCGAAAGTTCCGAAGCCTCTTCGACCCTGGTTACAGCAGAACGTGAACCGTTCGTTAAAGTTGATTCTCTCTCCTTTCAACTCGCCCGTCTCCGGGTACTCTGGCACGCCTATGAATTAGAGAGACGGAAAAAATGAATTGGGAAAAGAATGTTGCAACGTGACGCTATTTTTAGAAACAGAAAATGTTATGGCTTATCTTGTACTTTAAAGAGTGACATTTCATGTTAGCACTGTCAGTTATATAGGGTTATACTAGTTACAACTGCGCGCGCTGGGCTTAGCGCAGCTTGAACCTTGAGGGGGCGAGAGCCTCGGCACTGCCAGTCATCGCCGGACAACGACGGACAGCCATATAGATAGATAGATACATATCTAGATAAATAAATATGAATATCCTCCAATAAAGTCCTTAAATTAATAAAAAAATGCGTGAATGGAACGAAACCGAAACACGGAAAACTAGAATTGGATTTTTGTTAAAAGGTTTTCCCGAACATTTTAATATTTTTTTTTAAATTCAAATTCATAAATACTGTTAACTTTAATGTTATTGTTAAGGTACGCGCTTTTGTTTCAGGTGTAGACTTCCTGTGCGCATATCCATTGCCACTACAATAAAATATCTAACATCCCAAATACTGCTACAAAATGCAAAGCCGTATCCGAAACGGATTTCCAGAGCTATACGGCTACATTCTGTTGTCAGCCTAGTCACGCGTCGTTTAGCCATAAACAAGAGGTTTAGACGTGGCTTAGGTTCGTTTGGTTATAGATTCGATTGACTGTTAGCAATCAACCCAATCTACGGAACCCAACGAACACCCCGCCCAATCCGCACTCACTTTTCAGAGTCACGTTAACATTGGTCAGCCCGATGTTCACCCCAATGTCGGCCACTATCTCCTCCTTACTGAACGCCTTGTAAGCCGTGGTCACACTTCTCAATGAAGACACTTCCCACTCTTGACCGTAAGTCGACACTGAGACAAAAAAACAACAACCACACACACAATTAAAAATGACTAAACAAAATCTATACCCATTCATAAATACCTGAGATCAGTTTAGCCATTCCTATTGGTCGAGAGCCCGACACGTGGGTATTTAAACGGTTGATAAACCATGGCCCAGCCAGTTTTAAACGCTTTTCCGACCGGCGGTACATTATATCTTGACCAATGAATCTGTATACCAATAGTCCTAAATCGCTCTGCAACACACACACATCACGCCATATCGGGCAGCGGGTGGATCGCGCGTCAAGTTCCGTGAGGCCTTATATTCGTCATTACACATTAAATTCAGCTTAGACGAATTTGATCTGTAATGACGAATATTATAGAGTCAGTGTGCTTGTTTCCTTTTGCGATCGAGGATCGAAAAACAAAAGAAAACAAAGGGAACAAAAGATCCTCGAAGGACGGTTTCTTTGTCCTCGATCGGCAAGATAAGCGTAAAGCAATGGGGTTAGGTTTCAGTAAAGGAATAAAGGAAAACACAATAGGGAATCCTCGGTCGTAATGGCAATTCACGAACTATAGTTTTATACAGAGAGACCAAATGTTAACATTGAATGATAAATGACTGGGTTATTAAAAGCGTGTGAATTGTTTTCTCTGACAAAGTTTAATGTGAGAGTTGGTGAATTTGAATGAAAAATGATTTAGCCGGGGAAACCTTAACTAAGGCATACACAAAAATCGGCATGTATTTTACAAAAGATTAACGGCTATACTATATTTAAACTGATATAATAATATCAAACAAAACTTACGTAGTATAGTAACTCCTATGAACAGACCCAGAAAAAATCGGATGGCGGCATAGATCCTCTGTTTCAGACAAAGAAGTAAAAGATTGTTTGGAGAGAGTTTCCAGGCTAATTCATGCGGACACACACCTTTACAATAGAGTGATGGCCAGATTACCAATAACCTCAATTAGAAGATTTTCTACAAAATACGCGCCCTTCAGTATTCATCAAAGTTTTCTCGGCTATTTGAAAACATTGTTTTCATTCAAATTAAACAACTCTAACATTTAATTTCGTCCGAAAAAGAAACGCTTTTACCAAACCAATTTAGTCACTTGTCGTTTAATTTCACATTTTGTTCACTCTTTTTAAATATTTTCTTGGGGATATTACAGATCAAATTCATCTAAAAGCACGTTGCCGAAAGGCATTATTCAGAGATCGAATTCGTCTTATATCAATCAATTTCGAACTTATGCTAAGTAAACTGGTGTGATTGAGTCAAGCACACATCGGACTAATTTGTTTAGCATAATCAAACAAAATTGAATGTGAGAGTTGGTGAATTTGAATGATTTTTGTTTTAATAGCCGGGAAAACCCAGAGTACATGTATGTACAATACATTTCTCAACAGGACACAAATACATAAAAGAGACACGGTGTTACTCTGTATTTTTCATGAAAAAGCAAATTTTTCAGGTACGAAATGTTACCAAACTTGCCCAATTTTATCCAACATCTAACACAATATTAGGAGTAAATGTCCTACTCCTACCTCATGAAGCTGACACATATGCAGTCGCATTGTCCCCACACGATAATGTAACCAAAACAAAACGAGACGAAAATATCCTCTTACAATTTTAAATAAGCAAAACAAAGAAGAAAACTTACATTCCTTTTCCGTATCCCAGGAAGAATGGCAAGGAACGAGATGGTTATGATCCCGAATGCGTAGATCAGCCCGGCATAGGTGATGTCGGCAGCCACCGCCGTCTTGTTCGGGCCGTACGCGGTCGGTGCACCGGGGTTGCGCAGTGCGCCGTACAGGCTTGCACCCATGGTCAATCTTTGGTCGTAGGTATAACTGTCTCTCTAAAAACGAACTGGTATAAATATGCTTCTTTTTACAAAACGTAACTCCTCAAAGGATCCTGTGCATTTCCACAGTATATTACTGGTTGTGGACTCAAATTATTGGTACAATTTAGGGCCTTGGCTAGCCAAAATCTAATGGCACGCAGGATAATATTACAGAATTTCTCGTTAAATATCCGCTATACGAATATAAAATATGGATATGAATATTCATTAATAGATATATACAAATAATTATAAGAAGAAACCACGCCTATTTTGGCCAAGTTAACGCAGTACCTTGGGATCAGGTGGGCGTGTCTGGCGGATAGATATTAAAGATTGGAAATTGTAACCAGCACGTGATACACGGGCAGTCAATGGCAGTAAATGTGCAGTTGTCGCTAAATATTTACTCGCTGATAACATTGTATGGAGATGTTGCGACGCCACCTTTGGGTGACTTAATGACCCGAATTGTAAACATTTCTGCGGATTGAGCTACTTTTATATTTAGGAATTTCCCCGCTGTTAGCTGCGAAGATAATATAACGACCTGTGACGTTTTGCCTACGACGCCAAAAGGAGTTTAGGCTTTATGTGCCCCAAGTACAACGTATTTTATCTTTTATGGATAAAATTAACTTATCTTCATAAAATCGATGTCAGAAAAACTATTTAAAAAGTGCATTGCGACGATAAATGCAAAACTGGGCATGGAAGGGTGCGGCCCGGGCCCCGCCCCCTCCCCGCGTTTTTCGCACCGTTAATTAGTTAATTAGTCTGAACTAAAATTTATCACCAGTTACATTTTCATTTTCTACGAGTGAGACTGAACATCAATAAAAAATGGTTTTATTTTTTCCGCTGTCGTCGTGTTGCAATTAACTGTATCAGCGAAAAGGCTCGATCGGGAGAGGTCTAATTTCGCGCTGCTCTTAATTCAGCCTAATTTTAAATTAGTCTAATCTAAAATTACTCTTAAGCTCATCTACAATTAGAACCAAGCTATCGAATAAAACTCGGCCCAATTTGGCATGGCAAAATTTAAAACTGGCCGATCTCGCTGTGAACAAGAAACAATTGAATTTAGTGCCCAAATAACAATATTTTGTGATAGTGCACCATTTGTTTTCTTTCGTTAGATGTTTATATTGTCTGCGATTTAGGATACTGAGATGATACTCCGCGATCCGCCCTATCTATTTCAAGTAGGCATACTTTTGTGATCGAAGTCCATTTGCAGTAAACACTTGGGTTGTGCGACTCAACTTGGTCAAATACGAAACAATCATTACAATTGGGTATAGACACTTGAAAAAAACTTAGTAGTGCCATAACAAGGTTTATGTATTTTACCGTTTCCATATAGAGCCTATTATACTTCAGCAAACTTTCATAGGCGTTAACAACATGATAAATTTGGTTTTAAATGTTTCTGTCCCAATTTCATGAAGCCGCTAAGCACACACATTGGCTTAACACCAAGTCTTTCTTAGTAAAACAGGTTATAGCAAAAACTCCATGTGCTTTGTATGCTAAGCAAAAACCAGCTAAATACCATGTCGCAAACGATACACATGTACATCACCTGAACATTAAGTTTGTAACCCTGTATTTGCCAAGGAATAATTTATGCTAAGCATTTTTTATTAGACCCGAGGGACTACAAAATCAGAAAAGAAAACGGGACAATTAAAACTATTTCATACAAATAATGCTAACCTAAAATTCAGTTTAAAATCAGTTGCCTCAGATATTGAAACAAATTTACTACCGAATTATTATGAAATATCTTACTTATTTGTACAGTTTTTGCTGTAACCTGTTTTACTGAGAAAGACTTGGTCTCAAGCCAATTCGTGTGCTTAGCAGCTCCAATTGGGACAGAAACATTTAAAACCATTAATTTATCATGTTGTTAACGCTTATGAAAGTTTGCTGAAGTAAAAAGGCTCTACGAAAACGTACCCAATTTTGATAGTTGTTTCGTATTTGACCAAGTTGAGTCGCACAACCCAATTAAAGGTAGGATACACCATTTGCAGATATCGAAACAAATTACTACCGAATTACTAAGAAATATCTTACTCATCTGAAAGTAAATAATTATTCTAGGCATCCAGCAAAATGATTGTGCTAAATATGCTGTAAATAATCCGAAAAATTTAATTTTATAAATAAAAACAACCACGATCGTGGTGTATCCTACCTTTAGAGGATAAATATTATTGTTAGGATAAATATTATTGTTAGGCCGAAGAAATTGCCATTCGAACTTAATGTCGACTGCTCACGACTGTTCCTGAGCGAAATTCTCTGCTCAAATCTTTCCATTGTTTACTTGATTTCTTTAACAGAACTTTTAACTTAATGTAGGTTATAGCCGATTTCAAATTTGACCCCGAGAACACAAATTGAAACTGAAAACAGATACAAATTAGTACCGCCAAACGAAAAGTTTATTTCACAGAAAAAATTAAATTAAATTAAACCCACAACCAAAATAAACGAACATATCCATGAAATTAAACGCATGCAATTTACACAACTGATAGAAATTATACAACAACAAAAAATCCACCAAAAATATACAAAGTCAAACTGCATAAGAACGCAGCCAAGAATATATCAACTTGAAACAAAATGACATAATATAATAGCATACGTCACGCAGAGACATTACTGAAATATTATATCGAAGGAAACTTGAGCTTTTATGATATTAAACCCGAAGGAATTAAGCAGATTTGATGTCGTGTACGGGTGAAAATTATTTACTTCCTTGAAGCCTTGTAAAATGCTGCCTACAATACACAATGATTATAAATTGTACGTAAGCAAAATAGTACTGTATCCTAATTCCAATACATGTACAACTTTATTTTTTAATCTAATAACACAGGTCTAATCTACTTTGTTCACGGAAGCACGTCGGTCTTGTCATAATATGAAAACTAACTACAGAATGCACTAAATAATAGCTTTTCAAATGTATTGCTTTGCAATGTAGATATTTATTCGGACACATTTTTGTTTTTGCTGGATTAATTTACGCGTTTTCCTGAGTACCTATAAAATGAAGTTCTAATTATTCTAAAACGTCTGTTTTTTAATCCCAATGATTTATTGACCTTAAAAATATTCAAAACTGCTTTTCCGCTTTTTAACCTTTACAATATCAAAAAAAGTTTATAGCTAGCTACACTCCAATAAATTGAAACACTGTACACACAATTCTTTACGTTTCAAAAATAAAATAAGTTTTTTTGTGTGTCAGCTTTATGTACACTAAATAAACGGTACAAACATTGCAAACCGGTCTGTTCTTGCATTTCTTTACCAAAATGTTAAGATTTTTCTCACTATTTAGAAAAGCTCAAATGTTTTCAAACTCTTTCTAGACGGTACATGCCATTCACATTTTTTTCAATGAAAAACTAAATGATTATATTAAAGTGTTGTGTGCCTCGCATACAAATAAACTTTTCGACAAATTATCACATGGCAAGACAGTCAAATCTGCTCATTAATACAACATCGATTGATTGATGTCTAGAATTGTTGGAACACCAAATACATGCATAATATGCTGGAGGTTTTTTGCCCATAACCAACATTGTTTAATCAAAGCACTATGGTAAATCAGTGTAATGACACCCAATACAGTGTACATCAATTTCCGAGTTGTCAGAAAATCAAGAAAAGCTCAATTTTTGTCAATACGATACACAAGCTTTTAGAAAAAAACTGCAACTCGCAAACGACAGAAACAGTGTTGTAAACGTCTCACACAAGAACCACGTTATCAGTCGTGTAAAATATGATTATGTCAAAATACGGCAGATTCAAAAGTCACCGGTGAACAGCAAGTTAATTCCCCTCAAAGTATACTCTGCATAATTTGCATAAAGATTTTGCATCCTTACCCGACACTCAAGATAATTTTCATCAGAATATGTCGCATTCACAGAATCTAATTGGAAATTGGTAAAACAAAAACACCCAAAACCCCAAAACTAAAATATCGGGTTATAAACTACATGCAAAGTGCACCATTACAATCAACTGCATATTTTTAATTTTTTTTTCTTACCTTTACAAATATATATATATAAAACAGCAGTTACTTCCTCCAATTGCCAATTAAATCAGTTAGCATTTACCAAAAGTACTGCTTTTAAGTTTAAGAGAACTATTTATGTCGATACAAAACAACGACTTGAAAAAAATAAGAAAGATTATTTTTTTCCTAATGTACATTACTAACACTTAAATATAACATCTCCGTAACGCATCAAAAAACCCAAAACAAGCGTTCTCTTTCAAAGCGGAAGTACTCTAAATACCTTGGCAATAATATTCATCTAGGTTAATTCCATGTATTAAACAAAGATCTATGTATACTTAGTAGGCTTGTCTGTGATAATGCCTGATCTCTATAATCGGAGGCGTAGTTTAGAAGTTCTCAAAGTGGTGGAGGAACGCTGCTCCGTCGTACTTGTTAAGTTCGGTGCAGGCTTTCTCTACGTTGTTGGTCATGCCGGGCGGGCCGCAGCTAAACACGCCGATCTTGTTCACCTGAAAGGGTGGGTTGGGTAAAAAAACAACAGCAAATCTTACTCAAATGTTTTCATTGAGCAAATTTTGGGGTCCACAATTTGAACCCCAAACATCAAAACTGAACAGTGTCTTTCTGAAATGAAATCGCATTGTAGTTTTTCAATAAATAGTTTTCCTAAACCTTCGTGCTGGAATCTCAGAAATGCTTTAAATGTTTTAAAAGAAGTACACTTTTCAATAAACTCGACCAAACAGAGATGTTAAATAGTTTTCTACATTTAAGAGTAAAAAGTTGCACAAAAATGTGTTCCAAAGAAAAATTCATTAGTCATGGTCTCGTGGTCTGGAGCATTGAATTTGTGGTGTTCAGGTAATTCGGCAGGTTGCGGGTTCGAGTCCAGCCTGGGGTTTTGTGGCCTTCAGACAGGGTACTTTGTTACTGTTTTATATCCCCACCCAGTAGTAAATGGGTACCTGTGAGGGTGTGTTTTTGCTGAAATGGCAGCATCGAGCTGTATACTCCCCAGAATGAATGAACAAGAGTAATTACGATGTAGCACGTTGCGCACCTAGCAGCAGGCCCGTACGCAGGATTTTTTGATGGGGGGTGCGAATTTGTACAGATGGGACCAAAAATGGAACCACAAATGTTTATGTGCCCGCACCGTTATTTCTACATCAAAATGCCATTATTTACCCCGGAAAATGTGGACCTTTTCGTAATTTGGGGGGCGAATTTGTACTGATGGGACCAAAAATGGGACCAAATATTTGTGTGCCAGTACAGTTATTTCTACATCAAAATACCATTATTTACCCCAAACAATTTTGAACTTTTAGTAATTTGCGTACGGGCCTGTAGCAGGGTGGACATGTGTGCTTTCGAAATATGCATTTATTCTTTTCTTTTTTTCTTTTATTTCTGCCCAACTCATTTAGCCAAATCTTACCGAGGGATGCTCCTCCTGTAGAGACTGTAGGAAGGGCTCAAATTGCGGACGGCCAAAGTGAGTGATGGAGCGCAGGCCGGTGAACAAGGAACGGTCCGAGATCTTCTGGAAGTGACGCTCGCAGATGTACTGTGAGGAAAACAATTGAGAAAAATCAGTTTGAAAACTATTTGATATTGATATAATAAAGCTTAGAAAATATGTTGAAAATATGTACATACAACAATTGTATGCAATATAAGAGATTACAAGTGGGGCTTATGGGCAGTATTCATGCGCTTGGGTCTTATTAGCAGGACTGTGATGTGGATTTGAGCAAAGAAGGAAAGGGGAATAAGGGCCAAGGGGTAGGGGTGAGGTTTCCTTACCAACATGGTGGTGCGCAGGTCAAACTTCTGGAAGAACTGAGTGATGAAGATGTGGACGCTGACGAGGTCGTTGACATCCTTGTCCTCAACGTCACGGATGATGTCGGTCAGCCACTCAAACTGCTTCTGGGTACGAGTCACCCAGATAAAGTACACCTACAGATACAAGTACATGTACACCACAGAAATTAATATATCTTTAACGCAATGGTCTATTCTGGAAATAAGAGCATTTAACCGGTTTGCACAAGGATTATGATGACGTTGACTGGGACCAGACGCAGGGTTGATTTTTAGGAACATCGATTCGAGATGAGTTCAGGCTGACATCTGTGGATAGCAACCCCAATATTTTTGGGCTTGCTCGCTGCGAGGCGGTCGCTGACAGATACTTCAAGCCTTGCTCATGATGTGTTTATCCGTCATTCGTTTTGAATTTTTGGAAAAACTTGTATTGACCGCCAATCGTGGTCGTCAGACAAAAGTATTGGGTACGTCCACGATTAACAAAACGTCCACGACTCCAAATCATGTTAAAATCCTATGGAGGTCATCCGAAAACGTTAGGGTACAAACAAAAGAAGGGAAGACAGTCGGACAATGCCCCGTCCACGATTAGCGGTGTTTACCAACCTGTATGTTCTCCGACACAAACTGGTTAAACTGAATTGTCAATATACTTGCCTTCTTGCAGGTGAACTTCTGTCCCTGTGCCGAGCGAGACACCAGATCCTTAAGGATAGAAGCGAAGGGAGTCACACCGATACCGCCACCAACCAAGACAGAGACTTCAAACTGGTACCAGTCCTGGTGACCTTCACCGTAGGGACCATCCAAGTACAGCTGGAATCACAAAAAAAACAAAAAAAAAAACAGTCAAATTTGTGTACAGGATTGGATGGATATATGTGACCCACCACCCCAAAACCAGGCTGAAGTCGAAATTTTTCATATGAGAGATTTTTATACCATTAGATTGCTAGCGTTTTAAGCTTTAAAATAAAGTATAGTGGACTCAAATAGGTGGTATACTTTTGAAGTTACGTGTTTTTGAATTTAGGAAGTGTCAAGGGATGCTTTTGAGAAAACGAGCACTAAAATTGTTCATCATTATCATACATTATTGAGCAAAAATCAGGAGAAGGCTGATATTATCACTTTCGGGGATTTTTAAACAGGTTTAAACATGAACAGCCTATAAATTAGAGTTTTAACTAACGATTTATGCAAAAAAAAAAAAAATCGACCGGCAACACATTTTTTGTGTACAATGCCAGATCTTGAAATGGCATTTGCCGACTTTTGCCTGGTTTTGGCGTGGTGGGTCACATATATTATTTTTTTCGGAAAAGGCTACATGTGCACATCTGATTGGGTACAAACTTGGCATATAGATATGACGGATTGTGTTATAGATATAAATTTAGGTGACGTCATGATGATGTCATCATGTGATTTATTACGATGGGGGATTAATATCTTTACAATAAGTAAGCTTTACAATAAGTAAGCTTTTCAACAGTATTTTAGTCCGTTACTTTTTGGATAGCTGCAAAGGTATATTACCCCTTTAAGCCTATTTCCAAACCTTACCTTCGGGTACGGGTGCTCACGGACCACGTTGGGGTCAAAGGTGTGGCGCAGGTTTGTGGTCCAGGGTCCGATGGCGCGGATGTGCAGAGAGAGGTTCTCCTCGTGGGGTGCTGAGGACAGGGTGAAGGGATGATACTCGCTGGTGTTTAGGGTCTTGCAGGCAATGCGCACCCACTGGCCAGACTTGTACTCGAAGGTGGTGGGGCGTTTGAACTCCAGCATGGTCACGACTACAGATGGTTCAAAGAAAAGGGCAAAAAAGTTGAATTAAAGGGCCGATACGAATACATGAAAAACTAGCAATAAGCAGAATCACAGAGCAAAAGCAAAAGCTCGTCAAGAAGAAACAAAATAAAAAACAATTGCTTAAAAAACGTATACATAACCTTTTGCTTTGACTGACAGCTTTTTCTTAAAGTTGTCTAGCAAATGCTTAAGTTCTGAACAATAGCACTATTAAATGCCTAATGACAAAAGCAATTATCAGGGAATTGGACCACATGACACCAAGTTGTCAAAGAAAAACATACGCAAAGTTTCTCCAAAATTAAAAACAGAGGATTGATAAATAAGTCAATAAGGCAAAAAATATATGTCAGCGATCGGCTTGCAGCAAAATATCAAGGTGTGCTACCCTAAGATGTTGGCCTGAACTCGTCTTGGATCAAAGTTTGTGAAAAACAATCCCGTGCCTGGGTCAGTTCAATGTCGAAATAATCCCTGCGCGAACTTGTAAACGTATTTGACGCGTTAGCGAGGAATTTTGGTCTCTGAGCATGCGTACATCCCGTAACTACGAATTCTGTACTTACAGGGTAAGCACATAATTGTTCTGCTAGCGCGGTTAGTGGAAAATGGTGACCATAAGCAGAATTCTGTGGTTATAGCAGAGCCATGAAATTGGGCCCTGGACTTGAGTTGAATTACCACTGCAACTCATCACTGACCCAATTAAGTCATTACAACTCGGATAGTACCTAAACATTTATTATTTATTTTTTTCATCGCTGGAAATGGGTAATAAGAGTAAACATTTCTTAAAACTGATGTCTTACAGGAAGGCAGAAGCTCGGCCTTGACCACAGTGATCTCGGCCTTCTTGCGGCTGATGCTGACCAACTTGTCCAGGGTGAAGAGGATGACGGGGCCCAGGAAGAAATACCAGAAGAAGGGTGGCTGCACGAGGTTGCCGCTGCCGTGCACGATCATCAGGAAGAAGTAGAAGGCGTACAGGTTGTGGGTCAGCCAGAAGAGGTTGAAGACCTTGCGGCGGGCGTACTGGAAGGCGAAGGTGTACATGACGGCGCAGGTCATGACCAGCAGGATGCCGGTGAATCCTGTGGGAAATTGTGGAAGGGAAACAAAGAGGTTCAATCAAAATCCATCAAAATCCAATTTGTCTTTTTTAGGGTTTTGACGGATTGCAAAGGAAAGCCTAAACTATAGGGACTATGACCAGGAGAATATTGGCGATTTTTTTTTTACTTTACTTATCGGACGTCACATTAGTGATGTATCACATTCACTTTTCCAACAGCTGCTTATTATAAAATACCTGTGACATATCTTCATTTGCCAGAAATCAAAATAGTTGCTTTCCAAGACAATTGACTCACCAGTGATGGTACGGTAGGCCCAGAAGTGGAACTTAGGGAGCTCATGAGATCTGACCAAAACGAAAAAAAACAAAACATTCATGCATCCGATTTTTAAATCGATAAAATCCCAAAATACAACTTTTTAACGGATACACATTAAAGGGATCGTATACGTTTGGTAATTACTCCAAAAATTGATGGCAATAACAAATTACTTAGTAGAGCAGCTTTTGATAGTATAACGCATTTTGAGAAACTGTTCACTTCGAAGTACTGCGGTTATGGAAAAAGATCACTTTTATCCCCAAAAATTTGAATCTAAGAAGCGTTACTACAGTGACGTTTTTCAGAGTGTGTATTCCAATGTAGATTATTCTTCCTGCGTGGACAAAATCACTCTAGAATTTTGGCAATATCTCAAAATCGCTACCAATTTGAAATGAAATTTGTACAGGTTAGTTTTATGGTATATATCTATAACTATATAGTATATATCTATAACTATATAGGATATATAGGATTGAAACAAACAGTGGGTTCCAATTACCAAACGTATACGATCCCTTTAAGTAACGCGTACATTCCAATTTGTGTTTTCCTGTGGATACATTTTTGTGGGGTTGAGGGCTATTTTTAAAGTGGTCCTATTTCAACAAGAATTAATTTGCTCGGTTGTAACCCCGGCCCAATATCCCTTCGACATCATACTTCAATGTTCCATACCTTGAAAATTCCTAGTTTAAAAAAAAAAAAAAAATGCTATGTGGAAACCTATTTATCTATAAAAGTTGCCCTGTGGAGACCTATTCGCTCCCTTTGTCTCTACTGTGTTCATGTCTCTACAAAGACAAATTGGCGTTTGTAAATTTTCCCTGCTTGAGAAAAAGGCGTGTTTAGACTGATTATGGATACAAAACGCTGTATTTTTACCTGTGGAAGAAGTCACGGAACAGGCAGGAAAGATCGTTGGCAGTCTGGGTGGAGATATGGTAGAAGTTGATAGCATGGCCGATGGTGTGCAGAACTAGAGAATGGTAGAAAAAGGAAAAACTAAATTAGAGAGCTCCATTATGTCTTGCAGTGACAAGGCGCGACGATAAAGGAGAACTTTACGCTGTAAACCGCAACTGTCGCGTGAATCATAAACGTGAAATATTTTATTTTAGCTGGGTTGCACTTTGAGTGAGTGAGTGAGTTTTGGGTTTAACGCCGTACCGGCATCAGTGGCCATATTCACGGCGGGAATGTGTACAAATATAAGACAAAAGTTAGTAATAAAAAAAAAACAATCAAGTGAACTGTGGAGAATATAAGAACTTGGAGTCGGAAGGAACAATTATCACACAGGAAAAGAATGAGAACGATTCAAAAGAATGAAAAACCATTGTATAGAAGTATAACGATAGACTGATTCTAGGCAGTTTTCCAGGAGAATCCCGTGGAAGGCGGGCCACGGAGGATTCCCCAGACACACGGCACCCTGTCTAAATTTGTCCCGCAAGGCCGGCCGTTTCCCTTGCAGTTTAAGGGTCCGGGCCCCGCCGGTATTTTCACAGGTCCACATACCTCCGGGTGATGAGGGGACAATGGCTCCGAGCGTCTGGTCAACCCCCCACGACCAGTCCCCCAGGACTAGTAGGGCCTGGTTTCACTTTGAAAATTCACCACAAATGACATTCAAAACCTTTTACTTTCATACTCTTAGACACCACTAAGTAATTTGTAAAGTTGGTTAACGGCATGCTCCATGGTTATGAATACACCCTCCCATTTCTGAAATCAACCATCGGAGTACTCTGTTTTGATGAATAGCCCTACTAGCTAGGGCATGTGGCCTAGCTGGCCTGCTTAGTATAACTTAGCCAAAAATAAATAAATGCTAGGCTCTAGTGCTTATAACAGTGCTTTAAAATGATGCTGATGTCTAGGGTTGAGTAGGGCCTATAGCAAGAGTAGGGCCTCGTACGAAACACCGGGGCCTACGAAACACTTAATTCACCCCTGATTGAGGGTACCTTAAACAGTTTGTTTACCGGACCCAAGCGCGGAATTATTTTTCACGAACATTGACCCCAGCGGGCCCAGGCTGGTAGTTCGTGGGCAGCACACCCACACATGCCAGCTGTGAGCCGATCGCAAACAGATATTTACGGCCCCGCACGGAGTTGCTTGTGACAGATTTATCAGTCATTCGATTTGATTTTCTGAAAAAATTGTGCGTGTATACATGTCCTCCGACACAAACTGGTTATCTCTAACACTTTTAATAGTTGTGATTGACTTTTAATTTGAATTATTAAAATAGAACTAAAAAAAATAAAAATGTAAAAATCATAACTCACTGGAATAGAGCAGAGCCATGATGGCGACAAACTTGTGGAAGAACAGCGCCGAGTCAAAGGGTACGTAGCGATGGAGGAAAGTGCCGCGTAGGAACGTGATGGTGTTACGGCACATGGTAACCAGCAGGGTAGAGTAGGTAAACATCATGGCGCTAGCGGCACCGCGGGTGACAGTCACACCATAGCCAGCAATGCGACGCAGGCCGGCGTGCTCGCGCTCTACCGAGTAATCTGCAAAACGCAAACAAATTTATGCCGTTAGGATAAATAAACCATGTTGTCAGCTGTGCATTTTTTGTTTGGTTTGGAGCAGCAAAAGTGCTCAAAATATATTTAAAAGGTGCTTGACGAACACCACCTGATTAAGTTTTTAGCCTTGTGAATCCTGCATATTCTGAGAAAACAATATTATAAGAATTTGAATTTCAATTTAAAATTTGTCGAGTTACAATTTTGAATTGCGACCACAATCTGCGTTCAGGGCGTATTTTCATTCAGCCGTTTGCAACTACCCGCGTGTCACACACTAGACAGAACATTTGCAGACATTTTTGCTGGAAGTCAATTTTGAGATTTTAACAAGTTTCTATTAAAAATAGAATTCTATCATATCCCAAAGTGTTCAAACCAAATCTCTTGACAAGATACTTTTTTTAGGGATTTCTTTTTTTAAAGTGTTCACAGATCATTCAAAAAATCATTTTCTAAAACAAATTGGTCAAGCCTCTGATAACTCAAAGGTTTTATCAGGGGCTAGGAATGAGATAACACAACACACGATGTACCTATTTAAAGCTTTTCAAATGTTGCTGCACGTTTACAACCATTTTGTGGCAGCAGTTGACATGGTCTATAGTGACATACCTCTACTACCCAAAATAAAATCCCAAAGTATGGCCAACACTTACAGTAGGCACGCTCAATGAAGATTCCTGCCAACACTAGATTGTACAGAGCCATGTAGAAGATTTGCAGGCGGTTGTTCTCGATGTACCGTAAGACACGGTTTAGCCTTTGATGCGTCTTGTTCTCTGTGTAGATCGTCTTCTTGGCCTCAACCTTGACGATTCGGGATTGGTAGCGGCTCCTGGCTGTTGTGGGTCGCTCGTTGTCTTTCTTGCTGTGGCGAGGTGAACAAAAAGAAGAGGCTTATTTAAGGTTAAATTGTTTTAAAAAGGTAGAATACACCATTGTTGATTTGCTTGAATTATCCGGAATGGGTGGATTTGTTTTGAGGGGTTGTATTTTACAGTAAATATGTGACCTGGCACCACGAAATGGGTGGAAAGTCGCAAAATTAAAAAGTTGACATTATTACATTTCTAGAAAGAAATAGTCCTAAGCTTTTAAATTATGTATTGTGCGTTACTGTAGCTTATTCCTAGCCACCGCTATACTCTTTTGAAATTGTTGAAGTCATGCTCCCTTGTTTTGAGAAAACAGAGTCCATGAACTGTGCCAACTATAGATCGGGGCGGACATCCGGGAACTGTCATAAAAACACGTCATAATACGTACACCGCGCCGGTAAAAACGATGATCGCGCGTGCAGTCTTGTATGCTACAGTGCAGTGTCAGCGCGTATTGTTTTCATCGGCGCGCTGACCTGTGACGTATGTCCGTCCCGATCTATAGTATCACTCAGTGCAATTCAGCCACAAAAAAACACTTTAGAGTTTTAATTGAGCTTCGCAGTTTTGGGATATGATAAAGAAGGTTTTTTTTGTATGTAAAAAAGTTAACTCGAAATCGACCACCCACTTTAAAAAATTGAGGTTTTGGCCAACGACTTGTTTTGGCCATGTGCGACTTTCTGCTCAAACTGATCTGTCCGAAGTTCAGATCAGTTTTTTTTTAACAACCCGACTAGTGCTTCACTAAAATGGGTACAACTATTTAATTAGTGGTCAGATATTGACAAAATAAAAACTCCTTTTTTCTTTTAGGAAACTTTTAATGAATGAAGGTACTTTCGAAAAGCCAATCGCAACAATTTCAAACAAACTGTCAACACTCAATCCGCTATACTTACGCATATGCCTGGACGATGGTTTTGCGGGCGCGGGACGGCGCGTTATCTCGTCGGATGACAGTGGCGCCACGATCGGGGGTGGGCTGGGCTGCCTCTGGCACATCAGCTCCTGTGATTGAGAAAAGGAACGTAAAATTATGAGCGCGCACAACCCACACACAGTCATTAACACACGCCATGCCTAGACGTCATTATATTGTAGTGACCCCCATACATTATGCTCCATTATGTCGTTATGTTGTCAATACCTTGCAGTTGCAGAGCAGCCTGGCTGAGTTCCTGCTTGTGGTCACCCATCAGGACGATGAAATCATCCAGGGACAGTTCCTCTTTGTTCTCAAAGCCGGCCGCCTTAAACATGGAGGCTATGACGTCATCCAGTGCCTGCTGTTCTAAGGAGGCGCTCACCGTCTCCATCATGGATCTGAGAAGATCAGAGACCAATCACGATGAAAACCAATGAATAAACTAAATCAGTACCATGCACGAACAAACATGTGCTATCCGGTACCATCGGCCCGAACCCGCCTCGGATCGAGTTTCGTTTAAAATAATCCCGCGCCTCAGCTCGGTGATGTTAAAATAATCCCGGCGCGAACTGGTATAACACATTTAAACCCTGGTAAATTATTTTGCAGCTAATGCTCCGCGTTGTCAAATTTGTATCGCATTTGCTTTCGCAAACACATTTCAACTCCGGTAAATATTTGCAGCAAAAGCTTCTTGACGTCGAATTCGTATCGCATTCGCTTTCGTGTGAAGTATGAACCGGACCTTTACTGCGGTACATGGGTTACTGCAAGTGCGCATGAATTTTAGGATTCAATCGGGTGTAGTATGCATGCCTGAACATCGCCCAAGCTAGACTCAATAAAAGATGGCGGCACACAGGAATGTTATTCAGTATTTTCCCGAGCTCTTGATAATATAATTTAAACTGAATAGGTACGAGGTATACTAACACAAATTAGTAACACAAATAGGTAACACGGTATTGTAAATTGACAAACAGGTTCCTTCGGCTTCGCCCCAGGGAACTATAGTTTGTCATGCACGGTTAATAAAAGTTCCAAATGTTCGCACTAAGAATTGTTCACAAATAAAGCTAATGAGCATGCTCACTTCAACATCATCTTGAACTCGTCGCGAGAGAGATGCCCGGAGCGGTCAATGTCGTACATGTTGAACATCAGCTTCAGCTTGTCTTCAGGCTTGCCTGCAAATTTAAACTCAAGAAGTTGTCATCTATGCCCGCAAAACAAACATTACATTAAAACTTATCTGAAAGGTTTGCGGTTATGCAGAGATGGTTTTAAATAGGTCTAACGTTCAGGCAGATTCGTGGAAAATATGCTAGAGTTGCTCATTTGATGATAAAAGCATCAAATTTGGCAAACAGTCCGAGTACGTCATGAGAAAGATATTTGCTTTGAAGAAATATAGGCAGAATAACAAGCAATATGGCAGCCATTTTGAAAATTATCAAATATAGTCCTAAAAAGTTTACTTTTTTATTTCATTTTGTTATATTGACAAAAAAATTAAAACAATTGTTGCATGTTCAGGAAAAAAGACTTGTGCAATAAGATGTATTTTTTGTCAGGGTGATGTAAATTTTAATATTGGTTTTGGCCTTTACCGACCTATTTTCATAAACACATTATTACTCAGGTGAGACTAACCCAGGCCCCAAAGAAGGAGGTTTGGGTTCAAGTCCCACTCAAGTGATTTTTTTCAAATTATTTCTCGGGATAACATCGAGTATATAATATACAATGTTTATAAACATGATAATATACAAATATTGACTGCTTTATTTCGCGGTATAGTAAAACTAGCCTCCCTCGGGAAAATAGAATGCTCCATGGATCACCTCGGGAGGCTAGTTTTACTATACCGCGAAATAAAGCAGTCAATATTTGTTTTATAACACCTCACTCACAGATTCTGCACAATTTAAGCTTCCTGAAAGTATAGTAATGACAACAAATCTCTGAATTATACGTCTCTCGATCATACGTGTACTTTGTTGCCTTGATGAACGGGTGCGAAGGTGATAGAGCAATGTTTACGCAATGCACCGAAACACGTCTGGGTTTCAGTCACGCTTTCGTTGCTATGCGTATAGTTCGTGTGTTGCTATGCGCATAGTCCTTTTTGCGTGGTATAGTCTTTTTGGATAGCGCAAGTAAAAAATAGTAAAAATAGCAAGTGACACGTGCCGCGCTCTCGGCCAATCAAGACACAGAATCTGTGAGTGAGGTGTTATAATATAAAATATTTATGAAGTGCACGCATGTACCAAGATAGTACTCCGAATGCCATCTCAGCACCCTGGAGAGTATACAGCACAATGCTGCTATTTACTCGTGGGTGGGGAGGCGCAATGAGTGACAAAGTGCCTGGACTAAGGGCTTATGCACCATATACTCCCAGGCTCGAACCGGGTCAAACCAACTCAAACCCGAAACCTGCAGCTTTACCAACAGATGGTGAATTCAATGCTGCAGACCACAAGGCCATATGTGACCTGTTCCAACGAAACCCGGACAAAGTCGACTTTTTAGTTTTTCAGATTTTGCTTTTTTCAAATTCTCTAGGTTCTCAGCTTTAAAATGATGTATCATTTACATATGTACCCCCACCCTATCTTCCCTGGGGTCTGGATTTAGTGATAAAACCCTGACAACCTAATTATGAGATAAACAGCTTTGAAGTTCAGAAAAGCGTATTATTTCTATACACAAATGTTTCACAAAATTGACAAAAAAACACATTTCTGGTAGACGGATTTTGTTCAAATTTGAGGAGATTGTAGATTAATAGTGAGTGAATTAGGAAAACCTAAAACCTCAAAATGGTAAAAATCCATCCCGAAATGACTTCAGGAGTACATTGTGACAAAACACATTGTGCGACTTTGTCCGGGTTTTGTTGGAACAGGTCACATATGTGACCTGTCATCACAAAATGAGCGTAAAGTCGCAGGATATGGTTTTTTTAAAGACTAAATCCCCAACAATCAATTCCCAATTTTTCAGGACGATCAGATAAAAACAAAATTAGTTTTTGAGACAATTTTGACTAGGCCTATGCCTTTCTCTGCCTTTCACACAATTTCTCGCAAGAAATGCCCGTTTTCTCATAATCTCTGTATTAAGACTCCAGACTAAAAAATAAAAATAAAAAAAATATTGAGTATCAAACCTGCAAGTGTTATATACCATTGGAAAGCTCTGTTTCCACAGCATTTAGAAATACCCATATCTAAATTTTTGATTTTGCCGACTTTACGCTCATTTTGTGATGGCAGGTCACATGTGTGTGCAATACGCTTTGGTGAAATCTTGAAGCCTCACCTTTGGCAAAGATGACGATGACATCCAGGAATTCACGGAAGGACAACGAGCCGCTCTTGTCCTTGTCCACCAGCTCAAACATCTGCTCTACGAAGAGAGAGTCTGGCGCCATGGACAGCATCTCGGCAAACTCCGTCTTGGTCAGCTCATTGTTCAGAACGTCCTTGGCGTCCGTGTTCTCCAGGTCGACCAGATCCCCCGCATCAACCGACTCGTCAAAGGCCTGTTGACAAATTAAAAGGTAGTATACACCATTTGGTTTTGCTGTAATTTTTAAAAATGGATGAGTTAGGGGATTCGTATTTTATAGTAAATATTGCGACACTGACCTGTTAGGTTTTGTGTTCATAGAAGATAAAAAAACCGAGGGAAAAAAAATGCTTGTTTGGCGCAGTGGTTCTTTCCTGGCCTTTCACCGCTGTGACCTGGGTTCAAATCTCGCCTGGGCCAACATGTGGATTGGGTTTTCATTCCTTGCCCGATTCTGTTGGTTTTCCCCCATGATATTCTTCTGGCGTTTTCCTCCCACCTCAAAAACTGTACCTTCTTCTCATTATCTTATCTCCGCAGGTTTCTTTAGGCTTGTGAGCTACAGTGCCACAAAGAGTAAATAATAATCACCGGTACCGTAGGCTTTTACCTGGGAAAATGCCACACGGAAGAAGCGCTCTAGTGTCTTCTGCCTGTGTTCCTTGGTGACAGCCATCTTCAGCAGCTCATTCTCACGGATCTCGCGCCGTTCCTGGCCTATCCCAACGTCCCCGCTTCCCAGGAAGCTCTCCACCTCGCTGATGAACTCGCCGCGACTTTCGCTGCCATCAAACCTCAGTACCAGGTCGTACTCGTGCTCCAAGTGCAGCAGCAGGAAGCGCTGCTTGCGGTCCGATGACACGCCCAGCGTGATCTTCTGGTGGTGGGCCAGGTCGATGGTGCGGTAGGGCTTGTTGCCCCGCTCGTTGGCGAGCTTGATGAGCTTGCCCGGTCCCAGGGCCACCTGGATGGGTCGGGTGCCGGACTTGTGGCCACACCATTCCAGAGCTGCAAAACCAAAGACAGTGCTATGAGTAGGAAGTGAGCTTTGCAGACATTCAAGCAGACCAAGATGAAAGAAAAGAAAATATATAGAAAGAAAACAGAAGACAGACCAGGGCATATATTTATAAAAGCCTGCTAACTTAGCAGCCAACTAGGCCTTAGCAGCCTGCTAAATCCGTAGTTTGCTGCTCAGTGGTTACTAACTAATTTTGTATTCATAACACCTTGCTAAGAATGTTGCCAGCTAGTTAGCAGCTGGATATAGCCACCAACTAAGCTTAGCAAAGTTTTATAAATATCACTTAGCTTCCAACTAGGCTTAGCTGCCAACTAGGGACCATTTTTGCAGCCAACTAGGCTTAGCAGGATTTTATGAATATCGGCAAAGGACTTTGGAGCAGTAAATCGAGATAAAAGTAGGACTTTTGCTGGCTTTCAGGAGTGGTTTTCTATGATACTGTACTCGCAACTTGATATACGACGTGTAACGCATCACATCTCGAGATGCATCATACAATTCATTTCACGAAACAGTTTGAAACACGTGGTTGTGATGCGTCATTGTAAAATAAGATGCCTTTTTTTTCATAGCCGGTTTTATGCCATACAAAATTTATATAGAAACTATAATAATGTTTGTTGGTCTCATTTCTGATGCCTAGAATTAAGTGCACCCACCTGAGAATTTTTGAAGCGCCTCGGGGCCTTTGCCTTTGCGGGTTTTGGTTCGCGTCACCTTGCGAGCCTCCTCAATGGAACGAGTACGCCGCCTGGCACAAATTAACAACACGCCGATGACACCTGAGTAAACAAGAAGATTTAAACTAATAATGCATACCAGTAAAGAACACACACATTTGTGACCTGTTCCAACGAAACCCGGACAAAGTCGCACAATGTGTTTTGTTACAATGTACTCCTGAAGTCATTTTGGGATGGATTTTACCATTTTGAGGTTTTAGGTTTTCCTAAGTCACTCACTATTAATCTACAATCTCCTCAAATTTGAACAAAATCCGCTTACCATAAGTGTGTTTTTTTGTCAATTTTGTGAAACATTTTTGTATAGAAATAATATGCTTTTCTAAACTTCAAAGCTGTTTATCTCATAATTAGGTTGTCAGGGTTTTATCACTAAATCCAGACCCCAGGGAAGATAGGGTGGGGGTACATATGTAAATGATACATCATTTTAAAGCTGAGAACCAAGAGAATTTGAAAAAAGTAAAATCTGAAAAACTAAAAAGTCGACTTTGTCTGGGTTTCGTTGGAACAGGTCACATTTGTGACGTGCAGGAAGTTTTTTGAACTGTGAATTCTCAAAAGTTAAACCCATTTCAACTCTTGCAAATGTTTCGCGACATTCGCTTTGCATCCACAGGAAAGAAACATTTCAATGTCTCCCTAATGTCACGGTTCCTATAATAGAGGCAAAATATTACATTTAGGCTAGATGCTTGTGGTCCAAAACATAAATATACCAACATTTGTTTTGGTAAGAGATAAGCTTAATTAAGCCAGAATTTGTTGTGAAAGGTTTTTTAAAGTACGGTATCGTTTCTTTCAGGCTTTATAACAAAAGACTTAAAATTATTAGTCAACATTTGTAAATATTCCAAAAAAATATCAACGTTTGTGAGTGTTTGTAAACATTTCATGAAGTGACAGACGGAATGTTCTATCTCATTAATGACATATTTAATACCTAAAGTTTCAGGTTTCCTTCACAGAAATGTTGATTTTGTGGGACAAAGTGGAACAAAAAATAACCATTTTGTGTGCATCGTTCCGTTGTTATACAACAGAGCCAGCTATATTTCAAAGCCTGTTTTCTCAGCTGCGTAATTTGAACTCCAAGGAAGTAATCAATATGCAAACAAGTCATATCTCCAGAACCCAATGAAATATACCAAAATAAAGCTGACATTGTGGGCTTTCCAACCATGTATATAACTCAATTTCACTTGTTTGCGACATAATACCCATTTATGTGGAGTGGGTCACATTTGTTTGTTTTATACAACACATGAACAATAATTTAATTGTCCAATGTAAATTCTAATCCCTGTTCGACTTCTACATGTCTGTTTTGGCAATGCCGTGCATTTGGACAAATAACTCAATGACATGTGATCAACGATCAACCAATCGGATGACTTACCGAGACAGAACAAGCCAACGAAGAAGTAGGACAGAGCATAAGAGATCTCGCTACCAGTGAAATAATCAAAGGTGAACAGATCGGTGCATTCTTCCATATCGTCCTCGTTGATGGAACGATTCTCATTCGGGTGCATATCCCAACACGGGTCCTCTAAAAAAGAGGTTGGAAAAAAGTAAAGTTGATTATGAAGATCGGATGCACGTAATGCATCATACATAAATTCCTTAAAGCATGTAGAATTTATTTTAAAAAAAAATTCAAACTTAAAAGGTAGGATACATAATTTGCAGATATCAAAAATGTTTACAACCAAATTTTTAAGAAATATCTTACTTATTTGAATGTAAATTATTCTAGGCATTCCAGACGACCATCGCAAAGAAACCTAAGAACAACATGAACAACTGCCCAACGCCGGTTGAAAACAAACGTCGCTTTTCTTGCTTTTTGCTCGGCATCCATGATAGTCAACATCGAACAGGTCAGGTAAACAATAATTACTATAAAATACAACCCCCCAAATCCACCCACTCTTGATGATTCAAACAATTACCAATGATGTATCCTACCTTTAATCTGAAACTAACATATATTCAATTATACGGGCATACAGGGATATGGGGCACCTTGAACCAAAGTTACGCCACTGTATCAATGGGCGGCTTTCTCAGGTACCCGGTTTCGATGCACAGCCCTATAAACATCAGTGATTCAGCTACTTGATGAGCTTGCATACCTTCTGAGTAATGGAACGGATCCCTCTGGACTTCCCCGTCTTTGATCTTAGTTGCTAGAATCAGGACATCGTAAATGGAGATGTTGTTCATGATGTAGTCAATTTGATCCTTGGTGAAAAGTCTGCATACAGAACAATATTAAAAAAAACAGGAACCGAGTTTAAAAGCTACGTTCGCATTGGACTTTTACTGGTAAAACTAACAGACTGTTCGCTACATTTACAGAGACTGTTGTTTACTTTGCAGAGACTTGTCCTCATTGCAGAGACAACTTTTACGCAGACCTAACAAAATTTAGTCTAATGTCTAAAAAGCTTTACTGTTCACAACAGTCTTACAGAGACAACTGGTCCATGCAAGAAAGTACATTATTAGATTTTACGTGACAAACAACTTCATTCTCATTCGTTCAATGTTGTTTCTAACCGAGTACAAATATTAATTTCTTATGTGGGAATACCCCAAGAAATTGAGTAGGATTTATCAAAATACATAATTAACCAACAACATTAGGTATAGGGTGAAGCAAAAGCTTTTATTCCCAATAGAGACAATTTTCTCTATTTTGTAACAAAAGGACACTGAAAAAAGAAGACTATTGAAGAACAACCCAAAACCAATACGGTTTAAAACTGACCCGTTTTGCTCGTTCTCAAACCAGAAACGGTCCGCGTCACGCGATCGCACAAACTGGTCCAGGATGATTTTCCGGAAGAGTGGTCCCGGTCCGTTGGCCGTGGTTTCAAGCAGACCGCCAGGCCAGATGTCAATTTTGTCCAAATCGCCTTTGTACACCTCCTTCAAATTTTCAAAAATCTGTGAAATAAATAAAATGTTAATAAGACTACTGTAGAAAGAAAAAAACACCAGAAAATTAGTACAACGATAGAGTGATTTGCTGAAGTACTTACTTCATCTGGAATGCCTGATATATCATCACCATGGGCAAGCTTATTTATGTCGGAGAAGTTCATGATTTTTGATAGACCGAGTGACACACGTGCTGTGTTGTAGTCCGGCAGTCCGTGGTCACGACCTCGTTGGATATTCTGCGCCATCAGGTCACGACGAGTGAAGTCCAAGGGACCAAAAACACGACCTGTATACAGACGCCACCAAACTAGTCATTTTTTTTATAGCTAGATTTGAAGCAAGTGACCTGCCATGGCGTAATGGAGAATAACTCCCACCTTAAATTATTTGTTTGGAGATTTTTTTCACCATAGCAAACAGTGTCGTTTGCAAGACTATCTAATCGCGGTATGCAGCTTCGCTAAAGATCTGCTATAATCGCGCGAAAAATTTCGAGCAGAACTGTGTCGCATTTGCATACGCGTGTGACGTTGCGTGTATAATTACGTGACGTAACATAAACTTGAACGAGTCAGCGATTATGCATGTTACGTTATACGCAATTATACACGCAACGTCACATGCAAATGCGACGCAGTTCTGCTCGAAATTTCCTTAGCGATTATAGCAGATAAACAAGACGATCTTAGTGAAGGTCATTGCGTGGTCTAGGGCGCCCGCATCGCGCTGCATACTGCGATTAGAGCGTCTTGCAAACAAGACTACATAGCAAAGAGCAATTAATTAGCTTTCCAATTTACCAACATTATTTCTGTAGCTCAATTGATTATAAAAATATACAACAGGTAAGTTGACAGTGTGCCGCCAAACTTTAGCAATCTCATTTTGAGAAAAACTTTATTTCCACCTCTGCCCGATTCCGTCTCTTTTTGCCAAAACTCTCATATTTATGAGCAGTTTGGTTTACAATCAGTGTAATGATAATCTTCTCTTTTAACACGATGTACTTACGCTGTAGATCAATGGTGACAATGTGATCCTCACGTTCCGTTATCTGGGAAGCCATTCCCATCAAAAAGTTCTCGATGTCATACTCGCGGACTGGCAACTGTGTGAATAAACAGTTAATATAACAAAATATCCAAAGAATTCTGCTTGTTAACATTCCTAATTAATATACAAAACAAAATTCCATAGGGAGTCGGGTTGGTGTAGCAGTTCTTTCCTTGCCTTCCACCACTATGACCTCAATACCGTCTCTCTGTAGGTAAATCTAAAGCAGCCGATTTTGAAAAATTTACACAATTGTGCAATTCCCCTTGCGCCACAATTTATTGAGCAAGTTGCGCAGCTTTTTTTTGCTGCGCTGCGCAAACTGTACTGTCGTACAGTTTAGCTAAAGTTCGATAGTGCGCAAGTCCGTGGCTTATGCGACAAATTATGTGACATAAGTTGCCGCACGATTTTGCAGAAAGTCTGACAAAATGGCGGGTGGCAGCACGTTTATGGGTTTGCAAACAACAAATTGTGTGCCTCAGCTGATAAATAGTTTACCGAAGGCCCCCCAAAACCAAGCCTGCTCATTGGTCAAACATCTAGAGGTAAATAGGTAGTTGTCATGCATAATTAATTACCAGATCTGTACAGATATCATAGACGCTTGTGCAACAAGCGGATACTCGCTTTGGGGTGTTTGTTGAGAAATCCTTGGCTTCTTAATACCAGAAATAATTAATAATGTACACAAACCTGTGGGTTCCAAAAGGAGTTGCATGTTCGTATTCCATGTACACTTTTGAACTGTGATTTAGGAATGTTGCTAGAGGCCAGCGAAGTATTCAGAAAATTGCACTGCGCATCTCTACAGGTGTGCACAAAGAAAAAAAACAGTAACAAAACAAATCTTCTCTCAATTCTTGTCGAGTTCATAGATTTTAAGTTGGAAATAAAGAGGTTGCATTAATTGACGTCACGCACGCTACGCGTACGCGCTAATCGCACGCGCTAATCGCACGCGCTAATCGCACTAGCAACCGGGCCGAGCGGCCATTATTGAGGTCAAACAAAGTGCAGACAGTACATTACCGTGATTACGCAATGACCTCATTGGGGGCGCTGTCGTGAAGTGCGACGTGCGTGTGACATCATATGCATGAACTTTATTGGTCATAATTAATTTTGTTTTCTTTCAATATAAGTACTTGGATACCTTTATATTTTTTTATATAAATGAAAAACATTTAAAAACATTTTAAAATGTTATGTTTAGTCATGTTAAACCATGACCTCTAATGACGATTACATGACCTTTGACCTCAGTAATCCAAAGGGTCACTGCATCCAATGTTCATGGAAATCCCTGAAAGCATGTAGAAGTTAAACATTTTTTTCAAAGGTACATGAAACTTTAATGTAGGACTGGTACATGCAAGTGTCCCCAAAACTGAGTCGGTAAAGTGTCAAAGTATAAGATGTCAGCTTCGACGTATGTTCTTCCAAGACGCTTTGTGAAAAGTCTAAACAGTGCCCTCTACTGTTCACGCACAGCGTACGTACCTGCGATAGACACCTGGCGGGACCAGAGTGTGACCGAAGCGCATCGCGGCTGACTGAAACTCGTGGGTTATACCCGGGTGAATGTAGCTCTTGTAACCTGCACAAAAATATTGCACACAAACAAGGGAATATATAATGTGGCTGGTTTTAAACAAGTATGGGTACCTGTGAGGGTAGAGGCCAATTGAGTGCCTATAAACGGCTGCTACGCGGTCCAGGGACTGATGAATGGGGTAACGATTGTAAAGCGCTTTGAGATCGTTAATCAACGATTAACCTTATTCAGGCCCACGATAAGCCAGTTTTAAACATACTTGTTTACTACCATCTAGCCACATTTTTATTCCCATTCATCAAAACCTTCCAGTGAAAAAAAACCAACAATTTAACAAAAAAATACAATTTTTGGACGATTTTCGGTTCAACAATTCATCTTGTAGTTCGAGGAACACCCCCCCCCCCCAGGTATTTTATTACAAGTTCGCATTGAAGGACGTGTATATACATGCAAAGTTTTTTTTCGGAGTTTAAAATGGGCGACGGAAAAACACATCACGAGCAAGGCCGGAAATATCAGGGTGTGCTACTCGCAGATGCAGGCCTGAAACCGTCTCGGATCGAGGTTCGTGAAAAACAATCCTGTGCCAGGGCCCGGTCAATGTCAAAATAATCCCAGTTTGAACTGGTTAATGGTATGTGCCTTACGCACGTGCCCTAATGTTGGATTAATTTATGTGTTCATTTGAACCATGGACCTCCTATTTTTATTTAATCCTTTGCAGCTGGCTAACGTATATACAGCCACAGCATGAGAATATGCCAATAGGCCACAGATGTGTATAGCAGCATTCCAACACACACAGAATCTATTCATTATTTCCCTGGAGTTTTTTGGGGTTTAGCTTTGAATAACAGGTCTTCTAGTTGGAAAAGATCAAGCTTTCCAATCACAGTATACTTTCATTCACACAAAAGGTGGAGGGCCCTGCTTCTGATGACTAGGGGGATTTGGTTTCAGCATGTGCACTTGTACGGCTACAGTTTGTACGGCTACAGTTTGTACGGCTACACTTGATCATACTGGTGCACACAACTTGTACTTGGCACCAACCAAACTTGTTTAATTGTCAGCAAAACACACCTGTGTATTCGTTGGCTTCTGTTTCATTAGGTTTCAAATTCAAGAATGCCGGCAGCCAGTCATAAAACACCATTTTCTGAGGAGAAAAAAAAAAGAGGTCATTTATAACTGGCAAGTCAAACCCCAGATCCAAATCCCAGGTCAAACCCCAGGTCAAAACCCAAGTTTAAGTCATAAGTATCACTATTAAGAACAGGCGATCAACTACATGTAAATAAATGCCTTTGTTACCATTTATTGTAATAGTGTCTCGAATGACTTGAGACACATGATTGACTTGTGATGACTTGACTCCAACTCTAAAATACAAGTCTTGGAATTATAAAATGTATGCTTCAAAAGAACATTTGGGTTTCAACTTGTGTAATTGAAATACAAAAAAATACTACATTACCTGGTAGGTGCCGATAACCCACTTGCGAGCTTCATTGAAGATGCGCTCATCGTTCCACTTTTCACGTTCATTCATAGTCTGGTTGTAGATCTTGTCGGCCCAGTAGTTATGCCAGCGGAACCACAGAATGCCAAAAGTCAACAGGAATGGGTTCTCGTTGCCACGCGGGTTTCCAAGTTCTGGGAGGAAACAAATTAAACTATAAATTTAAATACCCAACATCAAGTGCTTTTTTTAAAATTAGCACTTCCCGAAATGGCTATAATGTACGTCAGCCAGCCAAAAGGCAATTTGGCCAAGGAGTTTTCAGATAGGTAGAACTCCTTGAAGCTGTCCAAACAGTAGAAAGATCCAGGCTTCCCTATGTGGGTGCAGTTGCTCAGGCAGAAAAAACCTCAATAATCTTCCAAAATATAATTTTCGGCTCACTTCTCAGAAAATAAATAAATATGAAAGTAAGGTTGCATGCAGTATTATTATTTGCATCTAGATCATGTAAGATGCTCACTGAAAACTTTGAACCTTAAAAAGAGCCTATTAAAAAGCACCACTCTTAAGATTTTTTGACAACTTTTGCTGCATTAAATGATCAAAATACACAATTGACTTATTTGGTTTTATCTACTAAAGGACCAAATTGACAAAGTGACATTTTGTATGAAGAACCATTCAGTGATTTCGACGAGAATATACAAATGACGTTTTAAACATATACTCACTGAAGAATCGTTTTGCATCTCTGAGCACGTGATCTTCCCCCTCGGCTGGGGGTGGCGGATTAGCCATGGGCAGACCAATCGTGTTCTCCTCCGGAAAGCCCTCCTCTCCTTCCTTATTTTTAGAGTTGTCGGCCAAGCGACCGCCCTCAAATGATCTCAGCGCATCGGCCCAAGCCTTAGTTGTGCCGTACACAAGTCCGCCATCGAGCCACGGGGTGATTTCATTTAACTGCGTTGATAAAAAAAAAGGATAAATGGAAGAGATTGTATTTTTTAATGACCCCATTTTGAACCACTAGCAGTGATAGGTTAAATTGATATGGGGAAAGAGCGATGCAGAACATGCTAAAAATAATTGGCAAAAAGTTGGATTAAAATTACAACTTTGGAAGACAAAATACTGTAAAAGTAGGAGTAGTTTTGTTGATACTCGCACATGTCTACAGCTTAATGAGCATCATCAGCACTTGTGTTCCATCTCGGAAGTAAAGTTGAAGTTTGTCTACAAAGAGGTTTGGCAACATTGCACGAGGAAAGTCGAGAAAAGTGTGCCACATTTATTCTGATATATTAACTTTGATAAATTAAATAATATGTTCTCTCAGCCCGATTTCACCAATGCTGAGATTAACCTTAGGAAGAGTAACTATCACACTAACTTACAATAGATCCAATGCAAGTTAGGATTGATTGATTTAGTCTTCCTAAGATTGATGATTACGATTAAAACTGCTGCAAACTGCTTACTGGCTGGAATGACCTGTAATAATTACAAATCAAAGAAGTTAAGAGGGCCTAATATTTCGATCTTAACAAGATCTTGTCAAGATTGATCTTGGTTTTTTCATGAAATCGGTCTCAGCTTCACCAGTCTAGCCTCGTCTCAAGTGTGCCAAATTACCTGTTCACGAGGAACGTTGGGCGAAAACCCAGTGTTGAAGCTGTATCGAGTTCTCAAAAAGGGAATGTAGTCCACGGAGCCAACCGGTCTGTTTTCGGTCATCGTCTTGTACTCGTGTCCTTCGGGGATTTTGATGTTCTCATATTCTGGGGGGCAACCGGATCCTTGGGCGTCCAAAATCTCTTCTACAACCTGTTGTCCTGTTTGTCCAAGAAAAAAAAATCAGGGCCACATTGAAATTACTGGATCCAGGTGAATTGTAGTAACACACTCGTCTGTGATAAATAGTTGAAGTAATTATCTCCATGCACCCTATAGGTGTGTTCGTTTAGCTCACCCAGGTCAACTCGGTTTTAGCCCTGTTTAGTTTGATTAGCTATATTAAAATTAAAACTAATAGCATAAACTTCTAGATTTTTATCAAGGTTACAGCTAGGGGAATCGATTTCTCCTTTGAATTTTTGTCTTCACTTATTTTGCAACAGAATAATTGTTACCGTTTAATTCCAGCCCCTAATCTTGCCATTCCCTTGGAATCCAAAACATTACCAGCACAAACGACTTACCAAAGAATGTCATGAACGCCGTACGGTTGAGGTACGAGGGTCTGCCCGTTTGGCCTTTCATAGTTGCATCGCTAATCTCGATAGGGTTGGGCCTGTCTTTTCCCGCCATCTGGTACACGCCGTCAGAATAGGCTACAGGAAGTCTGCGAGTCAAAGGAAGTTCTGGGAAAAAAAAGAAACAAATTAAGGTTATTGTTTAAATCCTGCAATGACACTTTTTGTCGCAAATATTCTACGGACTATGCATAACAGACAAACCTGCGTTATCTTTATGCGAGAGCCTTACTCTGTTTTCTAACTGTTGCTGGTGGGGGGGTAAATATTTTTTATTTTGTTAGGTGTGGCGGGGTAAATTGATGAGAGCAAAGAGAGAAAATAGCAGTTTTAACTTGATTGTCTAAAGGTTCACTTGTCCAAAGGTTCAATTTTCCAAAGGTTCAATTTTCCAAAGATTCAATTTTCCAAAGATTCAATTTTCCAAAGATTCAATTTTCCAAAGATTCAATTTTCCAAAGATTCAATTTTCCAAAGATTCAATTTTCCAAAGATTCAATTTTCCAAAGATTCAATTTTCCAAAGATTTGTTAGTCCGAAAGGCTCACAAGTATACAAAAAAAAAAAACTATCCAAAGGTTTCATAGTCTGAATAGACAAAAAGGTTTGTTAATCCGAATCGACAAGGTGGTTCACAGTCCAAATTGAAAAACATTGAACCATATGATAAATTTGGACTAATGAACCAGTGTGCTTTTGGATCAATGAACCATTGAACCTTCAGACTAAATAACCCTATTATGAAACTTCGGATTATCGCTTTAAATGCCTGAAATGTCCGTCCTTAAACTTTCATTCAGTAAATATCATTTACTGAACCCAGGTATAGGCCACTAGAGTATTGACCTTAACACCCAAAGACCTAACCCTTTAACCAGTTCGCGTTGAAGTACGTGTATACACGCAAAGTTTTTCTGGAATTCAAACCAGATGACAGATAAACACGTTACAAGCAAGGCTGGATATATCTGTCAACAACCAGCTGGCACGAGCGAGGCCATAAATATAAGTGTGCTACCCACAGACGCTGGCCTAAAACCCATCTTGGATCCAGGTAATTTGTAAAAAATAATCCCATGTATGGGCCCGGTCAATGTTAAATTAATCTCGGTGCGAACTGGTTAAAACCCTAGACCTTTGACTGTTCCTTTTCCCTGTCTTCTACTGACCTGAACCGCCCCAGTCGGGGTGGGCCATGTTGTTGTACCATCCGTCAAATCCCTCATATTCTCTGTGCTCGTACTTAAAAACCTCGATATTTTCTGCAAGCCAGAGAAAAACAACAAGAGAGTTAACAATTGTAAATTTAGAGACATTTTGAAACACATGCGAGACACCAATTCCAAAGATACTACCTTGTGACCTAAACACAATGGGGACAAAGAGTCAATAGCTCTCCACAGGACAATTCCTATAGGTGTAAAGATTACCACAAATTTTAAAGGTATGGTTATCGGTCGCAAATTGAAGTATATTATGTAAGGAATATTGGGTAAGGTTTACAACCAAGGAAATTAATTCCTGTAGAAATAGCATCTTGAGGTTTTGACCCTCCAAAGATTTGGGACACAAGAACGAAGCAAATTTGTCCATTACACGAATACAAATTGGAGAATAGGTATTGGCAGGGGGGGTGTTGGCAGTGCGGTCTAGTTAGGGTTGGTGACTCATGGTCAGAGGGTCAGGGGTTTAAATCCAGCTGCTCAGTGGCCATATGTTGTGTCCGTGGGCAAGGCACTTAACCCCAATTGCCTCTCAGGCAGGAGTATTAAGCTGGGTGTTACCTGCGATGGACTAGCATCCGTCCCGGGGAAATAGAAAATACTTATTCTCGGTCGTTTTATGCTACTAAAACTGCATGGAGTTTATAAACATCATCCTGATGAGCCATATTTTTTTGGGACAGATTTGGGTTTTTTGCTACTCTGTTGGCAGAATTACAGTTTATTGAAGTTTGTTTAATAATACTTTTATTCACGAATATTTTTATTAGGATTTTTGGGGCTAGCCCAGTAAAGTTCTTTAAAAAAAAAAAATGAAAGAATTTCTCCAATGATGATCTCCGGACGAAAAATGAAATGATTTCTAAAGGTTTATACAATTAAAGCCGTTACCTTCAAGCGCTATCCTTTCCTCGGGAGTTAAGTAATTACCTGCAAACAAAACAAAAAAACATGAAATCCCGAGTTTTGCACGAGCATAATTTGTGATAAGTTTGCATGCAGGATCAAGTCTGTAGGGTTGTGTCAGAGTCCCTAGGGTCAAGTCTGGAGGGTCAGATTCTGAGTCCCTAGGGTCTCATTTGGTGCATTTCTGAACGGAATAAGCTGAAAATAAAGCAATGAATTTGAAAATAAAGCAATGAATTTAAAAATAAAGTGTGAATTTAATGTAAAAAGCTAGAATACTGATGAAAACACAGAAAAACAGGGTTTTGCTTACGACAAACTTAAGGAAAAATGCAATTGTGCCATTCAAGTAATCCCAAATTCTGACTCATGCAGTGAAATAACTTGAAGCATGCAACAACATATTTAAATTATTATACAAACTTTCCACCAATTAAGCAATTGTATCAGTTAGTTTAAAATGTGCTGTTGGGATAGTATACCTTTTTCAAAAAGTAACCAACCAAATTATTGCTTAAAGGGATCGTATACGTTTGGTAATTAGTCCAAAATTTAATGGCAATAAAAACCTTACTTGGTAAGAAGTACAGCAGCTTTGGATAGTATTTCTTTTTTTTGAAACTTCACTTCGAAGTACTGCGGTTATGAGAAAAGATATCACTTTTTATCCCCAAAAATTTGAATCCGAGAAGCATTACTGCAGTGACGTTTCTCAGATGGTGTATTAAAATGCAGATTATTCTTCCTGCGTGGACATAACCGCTCCAGACTTTCGGCAATATCTCAAAATCGCTACCACCTTTTGAAATGAAATTTGTACTGGTTAGGTTTATGGTATATATCTATAACTATATAGGATTGAAACAAACAGTGGATTCCAATTACCAAACGTATATGATCCCTTTAAAGCCAACTTGATGTAACGATATTAATTAATGACTAGACTCCATGTAAAATTATTCCTTCTGGCATGCTGTCATTTAAAAAAAAAAAAAAAAAAAAGTCCAAAAATATGTCTCTGAGACCCATTTTAGGAAATGATCATCATTAGTTGGTTTTGAACTGAAATCTTAGAAAAATTTCTCGTAATTGAAATTATTCCATCGCACTGTCAATTAAGCACCATTCTTTAGATTTTGGAAACTTTTGGTGCTTCAAACAATAAAAATGAACAACTGACAAATGGTATACTTTAACTTCCAAACCTATATACCTGTCAGTTTGACTTATCCAGCAGAACATTTTAATTACTAAAATATATTTTATGGCATTCCTCTCATGTCTCTTCACATTTTCATCTTGTCCTGTCTTTTTCAGTAATTCTTTCAGCAGTTGCTATTTTTTTTTAATGATGACAAAACAAATATACAACAAATAAAGAACAAAATGAGTAACAACAAAATGGATGCATTCCATAACTAAAACACATGCAACACAGAATGAACATGCAAGCATTAAAGGTAAACAACGTAACAATTGAAAATATGTATAAAATCTAGAAGAAAAATCAAATATGTAAGGCCCTAAAATAGTTCTGCTACCAATTATAACTATGGCAGAAAAAAAATCCTGCAAAAAAATTAGTCAGGTTTTATAGAGTAGTTCGGGTAACCGACGCAGAACTTATTTTTTGCCCGAGCCTCGACACTTTGATTTTACTTTCCTCCGGAGAAAGATTTTTAAAACCTGTACAGAACTGTGCTTTGTGTAAAAACAATATTTATAAAATAGAAGATTAAGAAGAAGAATAGATAATGGTTATGATGATGCCGAAGAATGATTACTATATAGCCAGGATTAAGTTAACCAGTTCACGCCGGAATTATTTTGACATTGCAAGGCCCAGGCGCGAGATTCTTTTTCACGAACCTCAATCCGAGATGGGTTATGGCCGGCATCTGTCGGTAGCACACCCTGATATTTGCAGGCTGGTCACCGACAGATATATCCGGCCTTGCTTATGACGTGTTTATCCGTCATCCATTTTAAATTCCGGAAAATTTTTCGACGTGAACTGGTTATAGGTAGCGGTTGTTTTGTTTCTTAGCGTATAACATTCAAACAACCTGGCGGAGGTTGACCACCCCCTTGGGTTGGTCCGGCTGCCATTGTAGCACCTGCAGTTGGGACTGCTGCAGCTCCAGTTGTTGCATCATCAGTTGCGGCAGGCATGGCTGCCGTTGTTGGCATGGCTGCCGTTGTTGGCATATCCGTTGCCATATCCGTTGCAGTGGCAGTTTCAGTTTGTGCTGTATAGATTTAGGTTTAATGTAATGCGGAATCTACGTTACACCAGTCATCTTTAAGCTTACTGGGCAAAAATTTATTTCTTTTTAAAAATATTTTATTCTAAAAACCTTGTATTGTCTGAAGGCATTTCCGTTTTGTTGGGCAAATCACCCATCACAGGGCATAGGACAGTGGCCTACAGAAAAAAATCTGAATTGAACCAGCTCCTCACTCTGAAACAAGACAATCTGATCTCTTAACAGGATGAATAGGGTTAAAACGGGTATAATAGTCCACTGCAAGGCATTAATTAATAATGCCTGTACCCATATTTCCATAGCCCAGGCTGGGCTAAAACCCACAACTGCCCGATGAATAGGGTTGGGATGGGTAACTAGTTCACTGCAAGGCATTAATTAATAATGCCTGTGCCCATATTTTCATAGCCCAGGCTGGGCTAAAACCCACAACTGCCCAATGAATAGGGTTGGGATGGGTAACTAGTTCACTGCAAGGCATTAATTAATAATGCCTGTGCCCATATTTTCATAGCCCAGGCTGGGCTAAAACCCACAACTGCCCACAGAGCATAAGTTCATTGCCCCATACCATTAGGCCACAGCACTTCTAATAAATGCCAGTCTACATTCCAAAAAAAGAATTCTGTCCATTTGAATACAAAGTTTTTGCTTCAAAAGAATAGATATTTAGTTTGTGAAAGGAACCATGGGTGACTGGCAAAGTTTAGGGTTCACAGGACAGGGTAGGAGCATAAAAGTCCAAAACTTGTCCAGCCTCTCAAATGTTTCACTTTTTTTAATAAACTTTTTTTCCAGTTTTTTGAAATTTTATGTAAATATTATAGTAGTATAACTAAATATGATTTATAGCAATCAATGGCTGAATAACCCAAAATAAGCAAATTAAAACTGTAAAGCAAAAATAACAAATGTATACAAATATGAAGGCTTCGTTTAAACCATTTGTGTAATAAAATAAATAGCATTCATATAGCAAACAGAGTTGCAATGTCATTTTTTTTCCTGAGTATTGTATTAACCCTCTTATGGTTTTACCTTTCAAAACCTTTCAAAATCTGCTTAATGGGCAAAATGGCTATCAATAAGTATGAACCTTTCAAAACGCTCCAGATTTTTTTGCTACTGCACTACTACACCTTTCAAAACCTTTTGAAAGTTTTTTTTTTTTTTTTTTTTTTTTAACACCAGTTTGTTCAGAGAGTTGTTTTACCTTTCAAAACCTTTCATAGGTTCCTTTCGTCAGACAGCTTTCTCACCTTTCAAAACGCTTCAGTCCAGAAAACTTGAAAGGTTTTGAAAGGTCTGACAGCTCTATGGTAACTGCACTGTATATAGGAGGGTTAAGCAAGATGGCTCAGGCTTATCTTATATTTTTAGTAAATATTCATTTACCATGATGTAAAACATTAGATTTAGCCTTAATCCTTCATAATCCCGTTATTTCTTGAATTTGTTCATTGAGGTGAGCTGCCCTAATCCTCTAACAATAATCCTCCTTAATCTGCACAATGCATCCTCCAAAGTCAACCAACACTTTGTACCAAAACTGCTCAGAAAATTCAGATTGAAGAGGTTTAGGGTAGTCTTGGTTCAAAAACTTTAATTTCAACAATTCTATTTAGACTCTGGACTTAAGCAATAGTGTTTATTCTGGCAGTAGTTATCAAGAACAAATTCCAAAAATATACAGTCTTAAATGAAGACTAATTTTACTTTAAAAAAATTCGAGCAAACAATACAAATGCAACACATTTTGTGTGTACTGTAATTTTTTTAAAAGTTAAAACAGCTGAGCTTTTGAACTTGTTAGAAATGAAATTTACTTCAATAAAATACAGATAACAAAAATGTTACAAAATGTACAAACTTTTTGGAGTGGGCAACAAACTAAATTGTCTTACAAGAATTGAAAATAATGGAAGAGTTTATTTCCAACAATTTGTTTGTATACATTTGGTTAAAGTGAGAAAGTTACGACTGGTAAAATAACAAATTGAATGTACACAATAGACATGTTTTGGAAACTATATATTTCACTTAATTTTATTCTTATTTGTTAAAGCATACAACAGCCTGCAAAACCTACTTTAGGCAACCAACATTATTGGCAGTAATCTGAGAGCTGATTTAAGAGATAAATAGGAAATAAACTCTTCAGTTTTTGAAGCTTGAAAACGGACCCAAATTCGTGATACTGCTTTACCGTTTTATAGCAAAACAAATTCCATGCTTATGGTAAGCGGAACAATTTTGAAAGAAGGGGGGGAGGTGAAAAGCATGTTTTTGTTTCTTTTGCCAAAAGTGTAGGGGAGGGGGAGGGGAGAGGCATATCCCCAAATTGTAATAATTTAGGGGTGGGAGGATGGTGGGGGGGGGGGGGGGGGGGGGGGCCTCTCACTTGACATCCGACAACTAAGGATTGCGTACACGTTTAGTGCAGACTTCTTCCTGCTAAACGTGACCTTAAGCGTGAAATTTTGCGGTTAGCAGAGCCATGAAATTGGGCACGTACGTACAGGTCTCACTTTAGCTATTTTTAACATGAGAAAAGATTTGTGGGTGGGCCGTGGGGGTGGGGACATTTCCCTGGTTAAGACCCCTTCAATGCTATAGCAATGTACTTAAAGTAACAAAACATAACATGATTTTCATTCCAATGAAGAGTATGCAATAAAGCATTGATGAATCAAGATCTTTTTGATTCTACGACCTGGTGTAGTTTCAATGCTACCTCCAGTTGTTCCTATCGCAACTGTTGTATCAGTTGCCTCAACTGTTGTATCAGTTGCCTCAACTGTTGTATTAGTTGCCGTTTCAGGTGTCGTTTCTTGTGTCATGGCAGTAGTTTGCGCTGTAGGTTTAATTATCAATTAGAATTCACTTTTTTTTTTTTTTTTTGGGGGGGGGGGGGGGGGGGGGGGTTGAGTTTCTATCCGCATTTAAATAAAGTCCACAATTGAAAATCGTGTACAAAAACTATGGGAGGCCTTTCAAAACAGTAAACAGTCAAGTGGGGGGTTAATGTGTACTTTGAAACCCTTTTTATGTTTTATATTTTTTTACAGTTTCAATGTCAAAAAATACTTCAACCTTAACCTGAACTTTTTCAAACGATAGTCAGTCGATTATCGTTGAAAAAAAAAAATTATCCAAATATTTCCCCCAATTTACCAAATTTAGTTAGTAAACGTTTTGTTTGCACTCAGTTGCATATCTGTAAATGGTTACAAGCCAACTAGTCTGATCATTCTAGGAAGTCTATTTATTGCTCTGTTTTATCTGAAGGGAGTCAAGGAGCCAGACTTCAAGAACAGCATTTTTGTTCTTGTATTTTCCAGCATCTGTGAACACAAAGTTCTAAACCAGGTGCCAATTTCATAAAACATGCAAGCACAAAAATTTGCTTAGCACAGAAAAGGCTTGCTCAGTAAAAACAGGTTATTGGCCAAAACTCCATAAGATTTCCATTCAAAGCAAAAAAGAGCTGAATACCAGTCACAAACAATAAAAATCAACGGAAATGTTGGTTTGTAACCCTGTTTTTTCCAAGGAAGAATTTTCATGCTAAGCAAATTTAGGTGCTTACACGTTTTATGAAATTGGCCCCAGGGGCCAATTTCACAGAGCTGCTAAGCACAAAAATTTGCTTAGCACAAAACTGTCTTGCTCATTAAAAACAATTTATCAGCCAAAATTCTACGTGTTTTTTATGGTAAGCAAAAAACCAGCTGATTATCAATCAAAAACAATAAAGATCACGTGAAAATTTGTTCTGTAACCTTGTTTTTACCAAGGACAAATTTTCATGCTAAGCAAAATTGTGTGCTTAGCAGCTCCGTGAAATTGGCCCCAGGTCATCAGTGTCACAATATTTCTGAATCCACTAACCCATTAATTTTTTTAAATTACAGCAAAAGCAAATGGTGTATACTACTTTTAAAGTTGGTGTGTCTGTGAAATTTTTTTTTTTAAATTAAATTGATAATTGTCTAGCATTGTATTTGTTATGAGCTTTTGAATGAGACATTCCTTAACATAAATATAACAAAATCCTCATTTTTTTGAATTTGTTTAAAATTAATTAAGCCTAATAAGTAGAGTACTTGTACTACAAATTACTTCTCATATTTTGTAGTTTCTAGGACGACAACGGAAACAAAAATCTTTATTGGCTATTGACACCAATTCTTTTTTCTTCCCCTTACAGTTCCCCATTCCCCTAATTAACACCCCTCATCTCTAACCCTTCCATTGTTTACCTACACCCCACTCCCTCCAGTTTGTGGTCGTCGCCGCCGGCCCCGCCCCCCACCCCCCAAAAAAACCAAAAAAAACAAAAAAACCACCAAACAACCTAAAAAACCCATTTTCCTTTCAATAACACTTTTGTGTCTTGTTGTTGTGCTTTAAAAAAAAAATTATCCTGAAATAAAAGCAATTTAACTTAAATATTATTAGTAAATTTACAAAAAACAACAAAAAACATTTAAAACGCACAATATTTTCTTTGGCTAAACTTAGAAAAAGTGATGGCGCACCAGCGCGCCATACTGGCTTTTCAAAAGAATACATAGACAAAAAAAAGAACTCATTCCGACTTCATTCCCAATGTTGGCAACACCATGGACTTTACCACAACACTTCAGACAACGACAAAAGAATAAAAAACCATGATAGTCACAGTACAGCAACAGTTAAAACTGTATTATTGGGTCCAACATTTCCGGGTTGGTAAAACGTCGCGCGCACATAAAAAAAAAATCGTTCGTCCAACTTTTCACGTCACATAATGTCAAGGTATGTCAACGGAAACTTTAAAAAGTCAGAGAAACAATAGAAAAGTATATAAAAACTCTTGTTTTAAGCTTTATAAAACGGGAACACCAAAGGTACAAAAACAGTTCGTGCGTAAAATGGCAGGATTACTTTTTTACTGGATAGTACAAACGAGGTGTTGCAGAAAAAATCTATGGAACAAAGGTCAAAGAACAATCTTCCTGGAAATACAGCAATCCATTTCTCCAATCTGTTTAATACTTTTGCTCCAATCCCCGTAATTGTACACTATTTTTAGTCCCCGTTTTGAAATTGTTCGTAACAAATATCGTGTCTCAATTTTTTGTTTGACACTGCGACAACGCTTCATTTAAGGCCTATATACAATTCGAGTTTTTAGTGAGTTTTCGAAACATAATGCGCGCGACAAATATACGAATGAAATTCTAAATTGTAGGTTAACGCCAACTGAACTATACCGATTTTGTTTTTAAAGAAAATCGGTACTTTTGCGGCACCCATTCAGTTATTTTTCCCAAGGTCTGCAAAGAAAATGCAGGAAAATACCGCTTAAAAATCTACGGTCTAGGTGTAAACTTAAAGAAGACTCGGACGTACATATTGTATTTCCAGGTTTGAGATAAACGGTTTACACTTGTAATATTTTGGAGCGAACAGACGTTAATTTGGTATTTAAAGATTTGCGGTACTTTAATTTTCTAAAACTGAAGGAATGTTTATTGACAATATACAAGTCAGACAACGCAAGTAGCCTAATTTGAAGTTACAAAACTAAGTTTAGATTCCTTACGCTTGCGACCAATGAACACCTAAAAAAAAGGAGCATTATCGTTTATAAAAATGTCCACACACGGCAACAAAATATATGTATTTTGCATTATTTACTTACCAAGGCTGTGCCGAGCGCACAAGCCGAGAATTCCCACGCAGATCAGCAGGCATAGCCGCTGAAACTCGCCCCGGTGGGCCATGGCGCACCGCTCACTCTTCACTCCCCCGTTCGGTAAACCTCGGACTTTTGTAACGACGGTAACGATATAACTGCGGGCCTACAATATGGAGTTTAATGATTTATTTTCTTTCAACCGATTCTAACTTGAAGACGAAAACTCTCTTTTTCCTTCTTTGGTTGGGACTCAGCTTTTCTCAGTAGTACGTTTGCTAGCCCGGCCACGGAGCTGCATTGCGTGTGCTATGCTATCTATGCCTGCCTCGGCTATTGGGTCATTTTTTTCCTCTCCCAAAAACCTGTTCCCGTTTCCTGTGTGTGACACTAGGACTGGCCATTCACAGAACGCAGTCACGCGAGGCAGGCTGTCCCAAAGAACACGATTAGAAAAAAAAGTTTTACATAAATATGAATATGCATGACTGTTACCAGTCTTGAATATCCGGGTTTTAGCACCTCCGCGTGCAAGAAAATAGGTCCTGACAAACACGGCCGGCCATGAAGCTAGTCTTGTTTGCGGGACCTAATCGCGGTATGCAGCGCACGTAGGCCACCGATGCAGTCACCGTACCACGCCATGCCCTTCGATAAGATCGTCTTGTATATTATCTGCTATATAATCGCTCGGAAAATTCCGAGCAGAATTACGTGTAGCGTTTCGTCAGCGTTTTCACGGAGATACGAATTTGGCTACGGGGCGTTGCACATTCGTTTTTTAAAGAAAATCACGTTTTAAGTTGGTCATTTTTTGAAAAAGATATTTCGTCTATTTTTAAAGCACATATTAAATTATATTTGGTACGTACAGAAAGGTGTACCTATTAAAGAACACTAAACAAATTAATTGACGAGTAATAAATGTAGATATAAATTTGTCTGTTCGTGAAAATTCAAAATCAACGATGGTGGCTTTTTTGCTTCTATCTACGTAGGAACAAATTATAGTTCGTCTCTTCGTGAAAACTTAAAATACGATTTGGGTGAATTTTTTTTTCCTGTGCGATATCTTAATGATTCAAACTGATTTGACAAAATTAACCTCGCCAGAATGTTCGTTGCTATCCACCTAATCGATTTCGGCCAAAAAACAAATTTCGAAAAAATTAGGATTTTGGCAAAATTGGTCTTTTCGTGAAAACGCTGACGAATTTGCATGCGCGTGTGACGTTGCGTGTATAATTGCGTGACGTAACATGCATAATCGCTGACTCATTGGTCAAGTTTCTGTTTCGTCACGTAATTATGCAGGCAACTTCACACGCGCATGTAAATGCGAAACAGTTTTGCTTGGAATTTCCGAGCGAATAGTAGATATACAACTCAAGACGATCTTATCGAAGGTCATGGCGTGGTACGATGTACGTTAGAGGGCGACCGCATCGGCGGCCTACGTGCGCTGCATACCGCGATTAGGTCGTCTTGCAAACCATAGAGCAATGAAACAAGTCTACCATGAAGCAAGCATTTTTCTACAGGAAGCCAGCAGGAAGGGTGTAAGTTTACTTTTCTGTGGTACTTCCTTGTGGATTATGTAAAGTGGTACGGTGCTCATAATAGAAATAGGCATACGAAATTTACCTATTTGTTCAATTTCCTCAAATTTACTTCACATAAAGGCCCATTCACACACGCGCGCAGTATCGGAAAGCTGTATTAACGGAAAGCTGTTACGGAAAGCGGCATGCCGCGCAATATTTGACATTTACACACGCGCGGAAAACCGTTCGGCATTTACGTTTAATAATGACATCGACATTCCACAAAAACAATGGCGCCTTACAGTAAGAATCGAAGACACGGCGAGGAAGCTCTGCTTACCGAACTTCCCCCGTGGCTTTACAAACACGTATCGGATCAAGATCTTGGTGAGAAGTGTTGCATCCCGAACGACGCCATCTTTGTTTCAGAACATTAATGTGCCCGCTGATATCGTGATGTCATACCCAATGAGAACGCGCAGTCTCAGCGCGGTATATTTGGAAATTCGCTCTGGTTTCTAGCGGTTTATCGCCCGACGTCCGCGCGGTCTTTTCGCTCTTAATGTAAACTACCCTGAGAAAACCACGTGTTCTGTATTTTTACCGCGCGGAATTCCGTTACCGCGCGTGTATGTAGATGAGCAAAGTACACCTTGTTTCGCCATATATATTATAAATAACTTAAAGTTGGTGTATCCGTGTTTTATCACTCTATAACTCAAACTCCTGGGTTCAGAATTTACTCCCCAAAGCATCTAAATCTCCACAATCCTCTCCGGGGTGAAAATGAAACTTTTTGGAGGTCAAAATTAAATAGAAACAAATCAATTTGATCCGAAAAGTGCACATTTTGACAAAAAAAGTGTCACTTTCAACCCGGAAAAGGTTTGTGCAGATGCGGATGCCAGTTTGGGGTAAATCTGACCCAGGAATGTTTAGTTTACATATTTAAAACAAAACTTAATAACTTAATAAATATCAAATTGAAAAAAAAAAATGGGGATGTAAGACAAACTTAGAAAAACAAAGAAAAAAGAGAGGCCTATATATACTGCGCATGTTCATTATAATTACAGCTTTACATCACACTATCTTTATTAATTGCAGATACGCTACCGGTATGGATTTCGGTCAAAGATTGCCAATCTCAATGTTGCCACATTTTCTTTGTAGCTTGCATGCTCTAAATCGAAAAAAAAACCACCCCAAAACACACGCTTTGACCTAACACCTAGTGACATGAACTTGAGCTTCCAGTTGTGTTAGCGCTTTGCAGACCTTTCCGATGGTTTCCTCAATTTCAGATAAAACATCATTTTCACTAAAAAATGGAAAGCAATATTAAGTGAAAGAAAAACCACGCGTCATTTCCTTCATTATATTTGCGTTATCTTTTGCACGCCACCTTCCGGTGTGGGTGATGGGTTCCGCGTAAAAAGGAACGTGATACACAGTTTTAAGGAAGTTTAGAAGTTATTTCCTGTGGCGGTGTTAACGAACTTAACTACATGTATATCTTTAGGTAACCCCCTCCCCCCAAAAAAACCCCAAAAAACCCCAAATATTAAAAATATAAAATACATAAATAAAAAAATAAAATACAAAAAATGCCCTAAAAGTAAAAAATTAAGGCTAGACTCTTCAGAACTACCAGCAATGATTATACACAATATAACCTTTGTACAGTATTAACCTAAATTTGACTTGCACAAAATTCGGTTGCCTTCCGCGACCGACCCAAACAATCACAAAAGTCGGGTCGCGTTAAACAAAAGAAGACATTTTAAAAATCTCACAATTTTTCGCACAAACTAACAAGTTTGTTTTAATAATTGTGTTGATATAATTATTATACAGCTACGACGTGCAATCGTGCATTTCGTGCAGTGTAGTTACATACCGTATAGTATTATTTTCACCGATGTAAACAAAATAACTAGGCCTATACCCGTGTCCCGATATTCCCCATTTGAAGGCACTTTGTTTGCCTAAAAATAAAGGGTCCTCTAAAAACGAATTGATCGTGCGGTTATTAACGGAGAAAGTCTTTGGTGTATAGAAATCATAGGATCATAGAGCAAGGGACAGCCTTGCTCTATGCTAGGATGTACTAAAACAAGTCAGTGTATTTTGATGCGTAGAGAGTAGACGTACATGTTGTGTGCAAGTTTTGGTCGAGCGAAAATTTTTGGAAAAAAAAAAATCTTTTAATTAAATTCCGGGGTACGGGATAGTAGGCTAGCGGCTGGGCTATAATTCTGGGAAGCGAACAAGACCATTATTCCAGGAGTTTTCCAAGAAACCGCTGACCCTGATTTGTATTTTTTTGTATTGAAGGTTTCGTGACATGTATGATGTATGTGACTCGAACATGGCAATGCGGGGGCGTCCTGTCCCAGGTATAAATCATTGCGTGCATTGCGAAATTGATTGGGAACTCCCTGGATTTTACATCACATGAGTTGCCACAATGGACTGAACACCTACGCCGATATCTATACAGGGTGGCCCAGAAAAAACAACCGGGCAAGCATGTAGCTCAAAGGACAAGCATACTTCCACTACGTACTTTAAGGCAAAAACTACCTGTACCAATGGATTGAGAATCTTTCTAGAATAAAAATTATACCAAGTGATCTTGATTTGGGCTGGTAGTTTTAGCTCCAGACCCGGCCTATTTTGTGAAGTGAAGTCAGTGGTTCTTTCACACCGCGGAACAATAACTAAACTAGTCATGTTATGCATTATTTAAAATTATTTAAAAACCAGCTGTGTATTTTCTGGTAATATAAACACAATATATGTGTTAAAAAGTATTAATGTTTTCCTGAACTGTTCGGTGAACATTTCAAGATATTTCTTGACTAGGTTGTTTTTCTGGAGATAAAATTCGAGTCATGCAGGATATGGCCTTAACGTATTGTCTGTTTATCACTGTGATATGTTTATTCCCGTGAAGGTGATCGATAAGATTCGTTTGCTTATTCGCAATCCTTCGTCTGATATGGCAGGTTTTCGAGCTAGCTTCCTATAAGGAACAAAAACCTCAGATAAACACACTGTTGCAAAACAACACGGGAAGTGGATGTGAGAGTCACACCTCGCGACTTTTTTTCCTCAGGGTTTACAACTTTCCCTAATCACAGCAGCCTCGTCGACAATTATCACTCCGCCGTGACGACCATACCCCTTCAAGCCACGCCCACAAGACAAAGCCGGTCCTGCCATTCCTCCATGGTCCTGTGTACCTATTTACCCATATAGAGTATTGGCAGATGAAAGAATAATGCTTAAAAATTGCTGACGTAATTCACGATACCCCCTTTCACCGTACCTTCGTGAGAACTTACACAAACAGTTCCTATTGTTAACGTAAACCCGGTTGTTCAGTATTCATGCACTTCAACAATTCAATACCCACGTACATACGATTATGCAAATTTACCCACAGAAAGGATCCGCTCTTCCATTAAACACGGGACAAAAGTGCTTTTTACATTCCTTCACTAGTAGACGGGTCAGTGGATTCGTAACGCGGAAACCCCATGCATTTTTTTTATAGCAAAGCATCGAAAAGTATCACTTGAAGAAGGCAACAACTAGTCGCCATTTCTTTGGTGTTATTTATCTATCCTCGCAACCTCTTGGACCCAAATCTCTGCTCGTCTAAAGCTAACAAGAGGACATCCTAAAACGGAGACTGGACTGGTTTTTGAAGCAATCACAGTGCTGAAAAGTGGAGAAAAAAAGTACGAGAACTTTTGTTCACTTTCGACTGAAACCCCAATTATCGGAACCAAGATGGGGATGCTGTACAGTGCTCTGCGGTCGAAGGGGGCTCCGACCCAATATGCCTCTAACAAGACGTCGGTCACGGCAGACGTGACGGAGATGGGATTCGTCTTTGCCTTCGTCATCTTGGCATTTTCCTTTCTCATCATTCTGCCGGGAATTCGGGGTAAACAGGTTAGTATTTCTCTCACATTTGTAATGAATCAAACGACAGGGGCGGGGCTAAAATTTAAATTAAAGGGCGGGGCAGAGGAGTGAAAGTTTGGAGGGCGTATATATATATATTTTGAAAACACCTTTATTTCATAAACCACGGCGACCTCCGAAGCATGGAGTAAAAACCTCGAAACTAAAAACATTTTCTTTTGCAATTTTGTTTGGAAAAATAAATAAAAGAATGTTGCATCCTGCTGTCACTTTCTTTTTATATATAATATCTCAATAAAGGTCAATCGGTGCAAAAATGTTGAAAAGACTAAAATCAGGGACTGAGAAACATTTAAATTTTGTTAAAAAGTTATTCAAAAATGCAGTTAACTCTCGACAACCAAAGAAGCGGCGACAGGGTGGTAGATTCTTTTCACCTTGTGAAGTTTTAGCTAGCTTTGGGAATGCTCGATATTATCGCCACGATTGTGCGCACCATTTGCGGAAACTTTCAAAAGTGTCTCTATGGAGACTGAGTCAGCCGTATCTTTGGAAATGACTTTATTTTGTTATTTTCTTTAACCCTAACTCCCTCACCATTGTTATTGAACAATACAATTCCTCCAAAATCCTCCAACTTTCTTTGTTGTGTAGGGAGTTAGGGTTAAAATGACAGCATGCCAAAAGTAATAATTTCACAGGGAGTTTAGAATCATAAATATTTCTACAACAATTAAGTAACATTTTCAACAGTATTTTGAAAACAGACCTCCATGGTTAAAGCTGGAAAAGGTATATTTTTTTCTTTACAAATGTTGCACTGTTTTTCGGTATCCCTGTTTTTTGGTTGTTTTTATTTCACTACAAAATCAGGGGCTGGACTTGGATTGGAATTGCATGTAGCTGCTCAAGTGGGCGGGCCAGAAGGGGCATGGGAGGGTGGTTATTTCCAGTAATGCTGCCATTCAAATGCAAGCCCAAATATAAATAACTGTCACTAGTGCATATTTTGTCGGCACCTTTTAGCAAAACCTATATTGTGTTGATTTTACACCATTTAGTGTCTATATAGGGTGGCCCATAAAAATAAATAAAAAATACTTCCACTATACCCAAAGACCCAAACTATACCAATAGATGGGAAATCTTTCTAGAAGAAAAACGATACCAAGATATCTCGATTTGGGCTAGTAGTTTTAGCCCCACACCCTGTTTTGAGAAATAACTAAACCAGTTTAGTTATTGTGCAAAAGGACTTGACTGACTTATATTATAGACACCAATGGTCTTAAAGTAACACCATTTTTTTTGCGGTGTAATAACGCAATTTTCATGGTTCTGATTTACTGAGTTAGTCCATAAATAAGAAGTTCAAATGTTTCCACATTTCCCATGGCAATGTCAGAGAAATAGACTTCAAATTTATTTTAGTTTTTAGTTTGTTTGTTTTTAAGGTAAATTCCTTTATGTAGTTGCTATTTGCAGATTAGAAGGCATCAAATAATATGTCCTTAATAAAACAAAATAATAACCCCTTGTATAAACCCCCTTATGGACAGACCCCCTTATGGACAGACCCACTTCCCACACCGACTGCTTTCTTTTAGTAAACATTAGTTTGCCAGAAGCCATGTTTTAGTTAAATGTACAACGTATAATTAAAAAAAAAGTGAGTTTAACCCTAACTTCTTACACAACAAAGGAAGTTGGAGGATTTTGAAGGAATTGTATTGTTCAATAACAATGGTGAGGGAGTTAGGGTTAATAAATGTAATAATAATAATAATACAAGCATTTGTAAAGCGCCATCTATCTATGTAGACATATTCCGAGGCGCTTTAAGAAAAGTTACTGTACAATAATAATTAATTTCCAAGTCACTTGAAACAAAACAAGCATTCTAATTATAAGTGGAGTTAAACATGAATGTTTTAAGAAGGCATTTGAAGGTTTGTAAAGATTGACAGCTACGAATTTCATTAGGACAAATTAATAAGTAATATATTAATTTGTAAATTTTGTATATATTTTTGTTTACAGAGATGGTTCACCTTGATACGATTTGTGGTGGCAATGTTCATAGGAGCCGGAATATTGTGTAAGTTTTCATTATAATATTAACCCTAACCACCCCCAACCCATGTTGGAATCTGTTTGGAGTTTATTAGATTTAAGAGTTAGAGTTGAACCTTGATAAAGTAAAGACAACAATGAATTGCAGCCTTCGATTTGCAGCAGTTTCAAAGATTTTAGAGTTATGTAAATCTAGGAAGTTGGGCGGGGTTCCCACAGCATCCTGGAAATTGGGGAAAAGTGAAAACCGGAAAAAAATTAGTTTCTCTTTGTCTCAAATCGGGGAAAAGTCGGGGGAATTTGAGTGGCCCGAAAGAGAAAGTGGTCACGTCTGTTGTATATTTTGTCTCTTAGCCAAACAGTGTTTATGCTGGATGATTGGCTATGGTGGCTTTTTAGTGTGGACATCTCTCTTTATACAATATAGTGTCAAGCTTGATATACATGCAGGTCAAAATAATTATCCAAGAAATTGGAACATTTAAGAGGGAAAACTGAGGAATTTATGTTTTCATGAAATGGTGGGAACCCTGTTGAAAGTGAAGCTTTTTTTACTTAAATTGATGAATTCAGCATTTTTGGGGTTAAACAAATTTTCATTTTTTTGACATTTCACTTCACTGAATTAAGTGAATAGGGTAAAATATTCTCTCGTTTGGCCTTGGTCACCTGGCACTCTATGATTTCCCAACGAACAGACGGTACAATGTAAATATCTTCATTTGTGTGTACATCAAGCACATTTTAACCAACTTCATTCCTAAAAGGATGTTCTTGCTCTGTTTATAAACCAAATACTGCAGTCTATGTAAGCAGGAACAAGGATCCAGATTAATTTACGTATGATAAAGTCTGTTTTTGATGGACCTGGGGCCAATTTCATAGAGCTGCTAAGCACAAAAATTTGCTTAGCATGACAATTTGTCCTTGGCAAAAACAAGGTTACAGACCAAATTTTCACCTGATCTTTATTGTTCTGGATTGATAATCAGCTGTTCTTTTGCTTAGCATGAAAAACACGTAGAATTTTGGCTGATAACCTGTTTTTAATGAGCAAGACTTTTTGTGCTAAGCAATTTCTTTTGCTTAGAAGCTCTATGAAATTGGCCCCAGTTTGATTGCAAATGCAGATGAAGTCTGTGAAAATTATGAACAAAAAAGGAAAGGAAATAGAAGCAAATAAAAAAGAAAGAAAAAAACCAAAAAAACAAACCACCACCAAACACACACAAACCAAAATATAAAAGCTCTTTCCCTTGCAAATGCCGATGAAGTCTGGAAAAATTATAAACAGGAAAGGAAATAGAAGCAAATAAAAAAGAAAGAAAAAACAAAACAAAAAAAACCACCACCAAACACACACAAACCAAAATATAAAAGCTCTTTCCCTTTAGGCCATGACTGAACTTATCAATCACCCCCCATTCTTGTCATTTGTCAGGTGGCTTACTGAAATTACCCATTACTAGGCGGATAAAAGCACCATATTTGGTACGAAGCTCTGGTCTAGTAATTATAGTTAGCCTAGGAGCCTTCCGGAGTTTAACAAAACTTCATTTAAAACACCAATATTCAAGGTGGCTAACATCTGACAAAATGTCGCTTTTATGGAGTCTCACGACTTGAGAAAAGCGATATTTTGTCATGGATGTTGGCCATCTTGAAATTTGGTGTTTTACATGATTTTGGTTAACAAAACTTTGGAGGCCCTCTAGGCTTACACTAATTACTAGGTCCTAGTGCCAAATATTGTTCCTTTATCCACACAGTAACAGTAATCTATAACACTATAAGCCACCTGACAATTAGTTTTTGCACAGTGGTGCATTTTACGGATTAAAAAATAAGACTTCTACTGACCTCAAGTATTAAAATGACTCGTCTCAAATCACAGCCTTTCAAAATATGACTGGACTCGACCACAAGTGAACTGTTGCAAACTAAAACAATAGTTAAAAAGAAAACAAATAAGTCCTTACTTTTCTGTCTTTGAAGTATCTGCTTGGGGACAAGAGTGGGAGAGGGCAGAGATCCTAAATACAGAAACGGCGTACAAAGCTTTCTACAAGGGGGAGATCCATGCAGATATCGGCGTCAAAATTGGCCTCAACAGTGTCAACATCACTCTAAAAGGTAGGTTACGTAGTTATTATTGGTTCTGGTAATGAGACTTGAGGATTCCTCGAAGCACCCCATGTCTATGCAGCTGAAATCGAGCCGGACGGCGATCGCGAAATGAACAAGAACTGCCCGACACCATTGAAACAAACACAATTGTTCTTGCCTTTTTATCTCGGCATCTATGAGACAATGATTGTTAAACGTCAGACAGGTCAGGAGGGGGAAGGCGAAGGAGGGGAGAAAGGTGAAGGAGGGGGAAAAGGATAAGGAGGGGGGAAAGGCAAAGGATAAGGAGGGGGAAAGGCAAAGGATAAGGAGGGGGAAAGGCAAAGGCGAAGGAGGGGGAAAGGCGAAGGAGGGGGAAGGCGAAGGAGGGGGAAGGCGAAGGAGGGGGAAGGCGAAGGAGGGGGAAGGCGAAGGAGGGGGAAGGCGAAGGAGGGGGAAGGCGAAGGAGGGGGAAGGCGAGACAGCACTTGCCTCCAGGGGACTCTGTTCATATACAAACGTGTTAACACTCATTCCCCCATTCTGTTTTTATAGCCAAGAATGGGAGCATTGATGAACACCCAGAGGAGAAAATTGATTACAACGAGCGCTTTAACTTCTGGGGCAGTCAGGGGCGAAGAGGATTTAGTCGTTTTGGTGAGTACTTATTAATAGTTAACCTATCGAATGAGCTTGTAGATCTTTGCAAACTGTAAATGCAAATGTATTCTGTGTTTTGCAATGTTTATTTTCTTGTCATAATAAAGGTTGGTTTATATGCACTGAATATTTTGCAGCAAATGCTTTGCAATGCCAAATTTGCTTCGCATTCGCGTTAAGTGTAAGGACCTGCCTTTAACTCATTTTATTGTTCAAGGGCAAATGATTCTAACCTCAATTAAACCATTTGTCTTTTTTTACCCATAAGAAAATTGGTCAGTGACCAAAAATGTTGTGATCAATTGACCATTGTGCAGTAATGCGCGTGACTGAATAAGAATAGGGGGTTTAAAAACTGAACTCTGGGTTTAGTAGTTATTTCAGAAATAGTTTGTGACACTTTTTTTTATATACAAATACAAATTCACTTACCACAGCTGGCCGAATCAGCCGTGAGTTCCGTGAGGCCCAGTGGTCTGGCAAGCCCTTCCCCGTCCTGTGGATAGCTGAGTACTTCGCTCTGGACGGTGAGGACATTCGCTGGGGTCGCACCTACCGAACCGCTGGCTTCTACACCTGGATAATGGTCTGGTGAGTACATGTAAATATTGACCAGAAAATATCAAGATCACATTGCCTAAAAAAAAAAAAGGGAAAAGAAAAGTTTCTGTCAATTTTTTTACAATTTTACTTTAGTGTTGGGTTTCATTAACCCTTCCTCTATGAGAGTTCTTTACTGCAAGTCGGTAGTACATATATGCCAATTCACTCCAGCTGCAGCACTTCAGAGGATTATTTGCATGTAGTGAATGGCACTTCTGTAGTTAATAAATGGGCATATGACTTCGCTTGATACCGTGGCCTCATAGCAGGGATGTAGTCGAGTCCATCACAAGTCTTTCAGTTCCAATTTAAATCACAAGCTATACAAATCAGCTTTGACAAAGGCATTCCTTTGTCATTTTTCATCCAGTTACTTGTGACTGCCTTTATGAAGGGACTTGTGACTAGCTTCACGAAAAGACTTGTGGAAAGTACTTGTGAAAGGACTTGCAGGGACTCGACTACATCACTGCCTCATAGCATGACCAAGTTGACCTGCATTATAGTTTAAATGAAATCTTACTTTTTTTTTTTTTTTCAGGACTGCCTTCCCCCTCTGGATCCTGTCGATGGCACTGAGCTTCATGGTGCTCCGTTACTGTGGCTACTTTCTGATGATGACCGGCGGGTTCTTGTGGCTTGGCAACATCATGTGGGCTGCTGTCCGCTTTGGGTCCAACCTCGTAATACCGTTCAGTAAGGAGAAAGTGCTGACCTTCAGCTACGGACCCACATTCTACCTGTGTTTTGTTGCTGGTTAGTATACTGTCACTATAGTTTAAAATTAACTAGGATTTATGTTAACTAAAGTTGAAAGGAGGAAAAGGAGTTTGTGAGAGAACTTTTTTTTCCTTTGGGATGGTTTGTAGAAATTTTACTACATATAGAATAATCAATGTACTTTTTAGGAAAGGTTTCACCATGAGATTGAATTTAGTTACGCAGGTTTTGTTCTTCCATTTGTTATTATTTAATGGTGGTTATACATCATTTTGAAACAAAACTACGGAATTCTTATGAAATACCAAACTTGTCCATTAGTGAATAAGTCTAAAGCATCCCCGCGTGCTGTGGTTTTAAAGAAAAGTGCAATTTTGTATCTATTTCCAACAATTGCCGACCGACAATCGTTGGAAAAACCCAACTATTTTCAAACACTGCCTCTAATTTGTTTAATTTATAGTTAGTCCACACTTAATTTGCAATACGGTTACCCATCCATGAATGGTACAAGCCAATTAGTAACAATTTCCTGACGTCTATAAATTGCTCTTTCGAATCATCTGAAGGAAGTCAAGGAACTAGACTACAGAACTGCACTTTTTTCTTGGTTTTTCTAGCATCTATGAACATATAACACTTTAAACAGGTCGGCACAATATTTACTATACTATAAACATCCATTTTTGAAAAATTACAGTAAAAGCGGTTTTTTTGGTTTTTTTTACAGGTCTGGTTTCTGTCATCAGTGGTTTCATTGTGTTTATCATGGACATTCGTTTCCCCAACGAGTTGACCACTTTCTTCAATATTGACCCGCTGGCAGACTATGAGGAAACCTTTGTCTATCAGGAAACGACAAAGGCTGGTGCTAGCAATGGTGCCTCCAAGGATGCACCCCCCACCAGCGAACAGGTTAGCAAAAAACTTACTTTTTTGTTTTGTTCTCAAAAAAAAGTTTAAAATTGTGATCCCCGTTTTGCACCACGCAAAATGTTAACTAATTTTTTTTCTGATCTCCTTTGAAGTCCAATAATGCAGGTGTTAGATGTGTTTTGTCTTTGGATTAGACTAACTGGATCAACTAAACTGGAAAGTGGCGCAACATTGATTTTGGGTAGCATGAGTTTATAATTGGGTATAATCTCTTGACTGACAAAACCATATCAGATCAAATAGAAATCATTTGAAAACTAAATTTGTAGTCTTTCAGAGTGTGTAGCTGTTTGAAAAAGATCCATTCCACTTGAACCATTTTTTTTTTTTTTTTTGGGGGGGGGGGGAAGACAGTTGGTGCAAAAACTCCTATGGTCCATCTTAATAAACATTACAATAATACTTTTCATGTGTGTATAGATTCACCTAACTTTCTTTCCCTACAGCAACTTTGGTGACGGTTTTTGATTTATAGGTGCAAGTTGAGGCAGAATTTGATTCGCATTTGTTGTGAAAATTTGCCAGATTTGAAATGCGGGGTTCAACTTTGGCGAATTTGCAGCATGAAAAATTGCCCAATACAATGTCAAAAATTCGCTTTCAATTGCTAGGTGTGGAATATGGATCATTAACTCCACCCCCTGACCCTTGACCTGTGGTGAATGACCCCCCTAATCTACCCCCCTAATCTACCTCCCTACATCTTGTTTGTTGTCTCTTTCCTCCCCGCTTTTCTTCCTTCGGTTGTCCTGTTTTGTGTCCTATAAGGTGGCAGTTAGCAAGGCAGTGTACCGTCAGCGAGCACAGTCTCGCTTTGCCGTGTCTCGGCGTCAACCACGCTCGTCCCTTTTGGAGGTCGCGGAGGAGGCTAACGGCACCCGTGATAATGCGTAGGTCACCCTACCCCGTTATTTTGCATGCCTGGAGACTGTTTCTTGCATGACAACAGTTAACTACTTAACCCTAACGTCACAAACAAAATACTCCTAAAGTCTGTAGTATGCTGTACTTCTACACTGGCATTTGAGAAGTGTGTAGTATTCTGCAGTACATGTACGGTGTACTGAACCCCAACTGAATGCCTATTCGACGTTAGGGTTAACATATTAAGCATGCTGTACCATTACGTACCGAAATGTTCTCATTTTGCATGTGCATGGACATTTATTAAGAGGTGGTGGATTTAAACTCTGCTGGATTGAATGTTGATTTGTGTGAACACGTTTTGTTTTTAATAATTTGAACACGCACTCGAGTTGAGCAGTCTCGGATGTAGAAACTATTTCTTCTATTCTTTTGGTTGGTATTTGCATTCATTTGCATCTTTTTTTTTTTTTTTTTTTTTTTTTTTACCACATCTCAAGATTTAAAGAATTCGGAAATGTAAGTTTAGTATAGTGAATTAATTGTTATTATGCAAGTATTTTTTTTACTTTCATTCTTTCTTTTGAAAATACACATAGAAAAAGATTCTAAAAAGCTGAGCCTGCAAGATTTAATAATATATACAAACTTAGCAATTTGCTTAGCGTAGTACAACAAAAAACACAATAAGTTGCAAGGCACATTATAATAACAACCGGTTTATCATACTGGCAACAATGTCATTGACAGTTATTGAAATATGCAGCAGAATTAGAAGAAACCATTACCCTTTAGATGATCAAATTTCGTTGCGTAGAATTGCTGCAGACTATAAACACAGACATGAAATAAAACGCACCGATCAAGACTGAACGCTGTCGGGACTTTAGACTGGCTATAGTGCTTCATATTGTAGAGAAAATCGCATATACTAAACTATAGCTTGTACATGTACCTCGTTTCCCCTTGTTAACAAAATCACTTGAACAACAGTTTGTTAAATGCATTTTTAAAGCAGACACACAATATTTTTTCCAAGTAGGACAAAATACGGACTTTGGAAGACAAAATCGGGATAAAAGTATGACTTTTCCAGGCTTTAAGAAGCAGTTTTTGTCCACAGCATCATAAGCCTCATTTGGCATGTTCTGTACTCGCCAAACACTTGTGCTCCATCTAAGCTGTTGGAAGTACAGTTGCAGAACTCCTGCACCTAATCCCTTCATTGTGTGATTTATGTAACACGGTTCTGACAAAGTATTTAATGAGATTTCATTTTTAGAAGTTGTGGCACAAACAAGTGGGAAATGGTAGGGATTTCAAGAAACAAAAATTGCATTAAGTGAATTCTTAGAAATGGCGCAGTACAATTTTTTTTCCCGGCGGTCTAAACTATGTAGTAGCACGGATAACGTGGCCTGTGTGGTGCTAGCTTTCTGCTTGGCAAACTTACTTAACAAGCCCTGGGTCAATATTTGGTTGTTGTTAGAATGAGATCACTACTCGAAACACAAAAGTGAATGTGTAAACTGGCAGAGGAATTGTTTGCCTAAGGTGTGCAGGGGCCAGAAGTTTGGATGCAGTGATGTCCTCTGTTGCCTATAGCAACCTTTGAGATACAAATTTCTATAATTAAATAATATATTTGACCGCTCTACAAAAATTACATGTAGGTATCCCATTCCATGCTAAACATAGGGGAGTGCAGATCTGTATTAAAATTGAAGGGTTCAAGACTGTTGGGGGGGTTAATCCAAGTTAACACCCAATCTTGGTTTTAGGAAAGGCCAAACTTGGAAGACATTAAGCAACTAAAAACAATTACAAATGAAGCAATTACAAGTACTCTGTTATTCCCGAACACCCAAGTGAACCTGTTCTTGCAAATTCAAACTGGTAAACTGTACCCTGTCGGTGGTACATGCCAAACTCAATTGACAATCGATTTAAGAGTTTAGTACCCATCCTAACAGATTCAAAATAAAACATGCAGTTAGCACAGTATTTACAGCGATGTGGTTGCACAAATAAACATCAAGTAGAAAGTTTAAAAGACGTCAATAATAGTGTAGTACACTACACCAGCCTAATCAGTTACGTGTAACAATAAATGCATAAACTCCAAGCACACGAACTTTAGCGTTATTTGACCGATAGTTACTCGACACATTTTTTTCCCAGGATAAAAAAGCTCTTGCAGAAAAACAACTGGCTTAAAGGCAGTACCAGAAAGGAGCATTCCAACATCAACCCAGTTTTCATTGAGGTGGAAGAGGTGTTGTAATAAGTAACCAGCTGCAGAAAAACAAAAGTTTGTGATACATGCAAATTTTACTCATGAATATTCATTGCAGGTAGTCTTCATGCATCACTCATTTGCTCTCTGGAAGACGACCACTGCACCAGCTTCTACACATGTACATTCATGATTTTATTTAATCTGTCATTTGTTTACGAGCACGCAGGAAAACGCTGATGGGAGCTAGTGTCGCACGAACACATTGCTAGCCACTAGGAGTAGCTTTATCACTTTATTATTGATGAATTGAGGAAATCGATTACATGGGGCTTGGTGTTTGATGCGAGCACAAAAATCATTCACTCGACCACACATACGTAGACAATTGTTTGTCAAGTTTCTGATTGCAACCATCTTGTGTCATCCGTATATCCTGTCATAGTAACCTTAAACCCAACACATACACAACGGTTTAAAGGGATCGTATACGTTTGGTAATTGGAACCCACTGTTTGTTTCAAACCTATATAGTTATAGGTATATACCATAAAACTAACCTGTAAAAATGTCGTTTCAAAAGGTGCTAGCAATTTTGAGATATTGCCGAAAATCTGAAGCGGTTATGTTCACGCAGGAAAAATAATCCTCATTGGAATACACAATCTGAGAAACGTCACTGCAGTAACGCTTCTCAGATTCAATTTGTTTGGGATAAAAAGTGATCTTTTTTCATAACCGCAGTACTTCGAAGTGAAAAGTTTCTAAAAATGCATTATACTATCCAAAGCTGCTGTACTTCTTACCAAGTGGGTTTTTATTGCCATTAATTTTTGGAGTAATTACCAAACGTATACGATCCCTTTAACCTAGTTGACACAAAACTAAAATTAATCCAAGTTATTCATTTCATGCAATCGACAAATGAAAATTCACTTTACTTTTCAACCCTCAGTGTAGCGTTACATTGCCACTTACATGTACATGTACATGTAGAATTGTTGTAGCTTTATGTAGAGGTGACAGAAAAGGACGGTGTACTTCATACGTCCGAATAGCAACTCGGCAAAACTACACAAATAGTTTTACATTTCAAGAAGTAGATCTATTCGCATGACTTGCAGTTAATTGTTACTAACTTCGAATGTACAACTAACTCTGAACAACCTATCATTTTCACACAAATGTATTTTGTTGGTTGTATTTGTCATGTTTGTAGATAACAAAACAAACTCCTGTGTTACTTTTTGTCAACCGTTGCCCCTAGACGTGTAAAGCGTACAAAAGTTGCTTTTTAATTTGGTTGTGAAATGCATTTAGTCATTTTGTTTATTTGTAATACTTCTTTCTATGATTTATTGCTTTCCTATATTGGCGTGTTGAGCTCCTTTTGGTGGATATGTTGTGTAGCAAATTTATTGGCTAAACCAAAAGGTTGAGAACCAGTGATGTGTGTTGTGAAATGCATGACATTGCCGCTGGTAAAACTGTTCATGCTTGTCGGATATGTGACTAGCTCTAGCAAAACTCAAACTTGGGGTGAAATTTCATTTTTGGTTGTTTTGGTATCCAACAATAAGCTTTCATTTAAGGTATGTTTTAACAAGTTTGGATCAAATCTGTAAAGTTATGGCACTTCAACAAAAACAGAACATTTGAAAGTGAAAAAAGCAACTTTCCGGAGGTCGCAGGTTCAAGTCCCGCCTTGCCGATTTTTTTTATTCACTTTGAAATTTATGCAAATTTACCTAGTCAGTTTCCCTTGTGGTTCCATTTGTGTATGAAAAAAGAAAATGGCTATAACGGCCTGTAAAGTAATTAACTAACCAAAATTAGATCTTTTGAGAGAATGTTTAGCCAAAGGGAGTTGGTCTTAAAACATAATCAGGAAAAACACAAATTCCATTCAGGTTGATTGTTTATTCAAGGTAATGGGAAACGTCGATTGTGTCGACGGAAGCGTTGGGTTTTGCCAGAGTCGATCACATATACATGTAGTTTGCACTTAGAAAATGTCTGCAATTTAGCGGGCAATGATGTATCTAATTATTGCCACGTGTTCATCTTCATTTCATTAACCATATGATTTCTAATTGTCCACCCACAGGCCACCTGGCGAAAAGTCTCAGCAATCCGAAAAGCCAGCGCCCGCCCCCGGCGAAAATATACCCCTCATGGAAATCAAGGAGTAACAGAAGCCGAAGGTAACGGTAACCAACACTTGACCACCAGCGGCATTGAGATGAAGGGGTTTGGCTCTGGCCTGACGGGGGTGGAAAACCCGTCTCTTAAAATTGAGGATGCAGAGTAAAAAAAAACAAATACAATTTTTCCCAAAATTGTTATTCAAATACCAAACTAAGAAACCGTTTTTGTTGTTGAACTATAATTTCTAAGTAGAATTTAGCTCTGCTCTGCAAAATTGTGACCCACTAGGCAAAAATTTGTCACATAATACAGTTTCACGTACAGGGCTGCCTAATGTCTCAGATGTGATTTTTTTTTTTTTTTTTTTAAAGACTTTTTGGTTTCTTTGATAGATATGTTTCGATCCCTCTTACACCATAGCACAATTTTAAATCTCCATTTCTGTGCAATTTCTTTAAAATATAACTGAGAAAATGCACATTTAAAAAAATAATAAAAGGCCAACGCATTACACTATACAGAGTGGCTCTTTCAGACCAAGTGTAAAACATTAACAAATATTTTAACACATCCGACATTTGCTGAGTGGGTCACATTTTAGGTTTGATATCTAATTCAGTCGCTGGTTCCACAGTTTTTTTTAGATGAGAGTTCAGGTTTTTTTTCTATGAAATGAACGCTGTTTCGTTTTCTCTGCAGTAAGGAGATAATTTGTTGGTTTAGCTTTTTTTAATATATAATTTGTACATCGAATAGGAAGAAAACTTCGTTTGCAATATTGCTTCTTTTTTAAGGTCTTTTTTGAGAGTGCCGATACTTTTCAACTGACGGTAGTAACTAATTGACAAGGATTGTATGTATAAGGAATTAAAGTTAAATCAAGAAAAACCTTCTGAAGAAATTATAGAATTATTAGAGATATTGTTTCAGTGAGTATAAACATTGTGTAACCATAAAGGAAAATGAATTTGTATGTGTAGTAAAAAAAAAAGTCATTGTGGATGCTTGATTTAACAGAGTTTAACAAGAAAATTGTGGGAAGGGTTAAAAATGTGTTTTAAAATATCTTTTTGTTTCCCCCAAAGTTTTTTATCAGTACTTTTGTGGATATTACTTGGAGTTTTTGCAAGAAGGGGTGCATTACTTCTTTAACTGTATAGTGTTTTGTTATAAGAGTAACCGTTTGTTTATATTTTATATGATATTTAAGCAGAATTTAACAAAATTGTCTGTACATTTGTGCGGTGGTGGGATATCATATATGACTTTAGCAATTATTTTTTATATTAAATTTAAATATTAATGACAAACTAACTAGGCAGAACAGATAATGCTGCTTTGGATAAAATAGTAAAATAGATTCCACGTCTTTTGTATAGAAAATGAAATAAATGTTTAACTACATAAGTTCTTTCTAACCACTTTAATTTTTTTATACAATTATATATACACACACAAAGTCTTGAAGAATCACAAACTTTTCCAATGCAGATCTATTGGTCTAGCAGTTGCTTGCAAATAGGTTTTTAGCAATTTGACTAAAAACAACCCCTATGTGTTTACGGGTGCCTTAACTATATGGGAATGTGCCACCCCTTGTGAGGAGGTACGTTACCCTTGGGTGCTCCCTTTCAAAATTTCGAATTGCACATCAACAATATTTGTGACCCGCTCCTACGAAACTCGACATAAGTCGCACAGGCTGTATTTCGACATACAGCTCGTCAAAGTTGAAATGGGGTGAAAAATCTGGCGGACATCGATTTGTTTGTTTTTTGTTATGTATACTTTAACCCTCAGTTAAACAAAATCAACTTTATTGAGGCTAAAAGTGGTAATTCATCTCCCAAATAAATGTACATAATTTTTTTTGGTAGATTATCAGAAATTCGAAGTATGTATGGTATAAAGGTGGTTTTGGTACCAAATTAAAAATAACGATATCTCACTTTTTAAAAACAAACAAACTTATGTCTGGTTTTGTGGGAGCAGGTCACATATTGGTGCACCTCCCTACAAATTCAAGCCTAGTAATGGGCTGCTAATTTCTGATTGAATAGGCCTATTGTAAATTTGTGTGCATCAGAAACCAATTTGGTATTTAGAAATGTGAAACTTGCCATGTCATATCCAACTCACCAAGTGTTTTGTACAATCGAACAATGGGCTAAAAACGACCTAGGTCACATTTGAAGGCTATACTTTCTTAAATGCGTAACCATAAATTCAAGTTTTTGAAGTTTACTGTTAGATTTTTTCAGACAGTTGGTTACAAATTTAGTGCTTTAGTATATGTTGACTTTAGAGTAACTTTCTAACTTGTGTATTAAATTAATAATAGTAATGCGTAAATCCACATTTTAAGGCAATTTTTGTTAGGTTCTTATTAAAACAGACAAAGAATTGTATTTTAAAAAAAACTCTCCCAGTATTTATCATTTGTAAAACCGGTTCTGTGCATATAGAAACCTCTGACTGTGTTTTGAAGGTTATTTTTGTTGGTGCGTGACCAGGGAGACTGTGTTTTGAAGGTTATTTTTGTTGGTGCTGACCAGGGGTGGTACACAACCATTCCTTTCTCTATGGTACAACAGTCTTTTTATTTGCTGAAGGTCAGGTTTTATTTCACTAAATCGATTGAAGAGTTGACAAGGGAATTGTTACTAAGCAAACACATACAAACATGTGTACAAAATGGGAGCTAGTTTCTAAGGTAGCAAAACAAATATCGTAACTGTTTTAGTTGACCAGACACTCTCTCCCCCCCCCCCTGCAATCGTAATATTTGTGGAAGGTACTGAATTATAAACTCCAATTACTGCAAACATTTATAATTCAGTTTGCTAAATCTTTATCACGTGATTTAACTGTCTTTTCCCCTTAATCCTCCATCAGAAATTGCTATAAACTCTTATTTGTTAAGGCATTTAAGTAGTCTCGTTCTGTTTTTCCTAAAGTCTTGCTCTATGATTAAAATAATCCACAAGGTAAATTGGCAAAGAAAAAGATAACGATAAATTAATAAACACAATAATAACAGATTTTTAATATAGCGCTTTACATTATTATTATCCATGATCATTGGGCCGAAAAAACATTCCAAATACCATTTTGGCACCCTGGGGAGTATATAGCTCGATACTGCCATTTCGGTGCAAAGCAGCTAAATCAACCACAATAACCACCTCTGCCCTCACAGGTACCCATTTAGTCCTGGGTGGAGAGAAGCAATGAGTGACAAAAGTGCCGTGCCGTGCCTTGCCCAAAGGAAGTCATGGATGCTGAGAAAAGCCAGAAAAACGGCGTTCAATTTCAACCGGTGTTAGGCAGTTGTTCTTATCGACCGGCAATTGTTTTTGTTGTTTTTTATAAAAAAATGTTCGGAACAATTACAGAATATCTAGTGCAATCATTTTGCTGGATGCCTACAATCATTTTTTACTTATACAAAAAAAAGGGTACGATATCTCTTACTAATTCAGTAGTGAAACTTTTTGACAAATGCAAATGGTGTATCTACCTTTAAAGGACACTCAGTCGTGAACCACATAACGACCGAGGATCGATATTGTGTTTTCCTTTATTCCTTTACTATACCTAACCCCATTACCTAGCGCTTGCCCCAATGATCGAGGACTGAATTCGGACAAGCAAACCGTCCTTCGAGGATCCTTTGTTCCCTTTTGTGTTTCGATCCTCGGTCGTAATACGATACAAGAACACATAATGTGGAAGTAGAAAGCATCCCAAGATGTTATCACTGAATCAAAAAGCTTACAGGAAGTAAAAAGAAATGACATTTATTCCATTATACTAGAAATCCAACCTCTGCATAATGAGTTAAAAAAACCACCCACATTCCAATTGTATTGTAACTCAACCTAATCTGATTGGACAATACAAGCCAGTGTAATTCTACACTATCCTTATTCATATTTATTACCCATGAGGCCGAATTAATTTCCACAAACTTTGTTAATTTTATTTGTTATTTAGTCTTCGACGCACCAAGACAAACTTTTTCTTAAATATATCCACATTCCCCATGTACATGCATGCTAAATAATGTTTGCAAACGAGCTCAAACTTTATCAGCTTTATTTTCTGATATTTGCCTACAGGGAGTAAAAATAAATGACAATCGCTTCCATTATACTAGAAATTCAACCTCTGCGAACATAACAAAAAACTGCCTAATCATTTCTTTTACTCTTGGGATTTCCCCTCGGGCACAGGAACTAAAAGCGTAAAACATTTGGATCAACAAAAAAAAGGCAAAACTCGATCCCAAGTCATTGTTTACCATGACATTGCAAAGCTTCCAAGATAGGCAAACAAAAGTCACTGTTTCTCAGCCAGCATGACACGCAATTACAGTTCTGCAATTCAATAGACTCCCAAATTTACAGGTTGGGGTATTTTCTGGGGAATTTCCAACCGTAATGTTTGGCAAGGGCAACAAAAGGGCAAGTTAGAGTTCCTTCCACGAACAACAGATACAAGTGTTATTGCCATAAGTTCAGCTTTGTGTGTGTGTCGAAGCACATATTATTGGTGTTCCACAATCGTACAATGTACCACTAGGGGAGGTTGTTTTTTTTACCTCCTTAGGTAGGGTAGAGTGCCAGATTGTTGAACTTTTGAACTTCAAATGTCTGTTGAATTTAACAAGATCATTTAAAAAAAAAATCCACCAAGTTAGTTTTGGTTAAATGTCAAATACAAGAAAAACAAATGATGGCAAAAGTGTCTTTAAATTATTAACTGGGAAACGTAAAACCTTTTAGAAGTTAGAAAGAATAATTTAGTACCGGTACAACGCCAGCAGAAAATAAACAAATTCTGACATTTCAAAGAGCTGCTACGGTTTGTGATCTGAGGGTAAAGGGTTCGAATCCAGCTGCTGGACGATTGTTGTGTCTTTGGGCAAGCCACTTCAAGTTTACCCCTACTTGCCTCTCTCCACCCAGGAGTATAGATGGGTACCGGCATTAGCGATGGACTAGCATCCTGTCCAGGGGGAATAGAAACATTCTCAGTCAATTCATGTCAACAAAAATGGAGAAAAACGCCAACCTGTTGGGCCAGATTGGCTTGTGATAAAATTTACTTTTGCAGCTGAAACATTCGACCCTACAGCAATTTTTTAGGCCTGGATACTTTCACCTAGAAATTAAATATTTGTATTGTTGCTTCGCTATTTTGAGCAAATATGTGGGTCTTTTGGGCAAAATGGGATGGAACTGGGCACAGGCAGTAGTGGAGAAAAATGAAAACAAAAACAAATGGGATGGTTTTTATTTTCAATTTTCATTTTTATATTTGTTATCTTTAGCATGTCCACTGCACAATTTTTTTTAGAAAAGGTGTACACATTGTAGAATGATAGAGGTTTAAAAAAAACCACCTAATTTGCACCTTTTTATTTTTACCAACACAAAACTCAAAACTTCAAAGGCCTTTTTCTCAGTATTTTACTCAGTAGATAAATACAATCTGTATAAACAGCCATAACTTGTCAACAGAATGTCCAATTGAAGTGCAACAAATAGTATTGTGTGGAGAATTTTGTTCTAATACCCACAAACCCTAATTTATACCTCAGCTCAGTTCTTTTCTTTTTTGCCAGAATTTCTCACATTTTGTCCCTGGATATAATTGTTCTCCCCGAATATTATTTTTCTCCCTTGAAATGTTAAATATTTAAAATGAGTAAAATTCTTAAAATAAGTAAAATTATGTGTTAACAGCACCGCAAATTTGGTCCCTGATTTGTAAAAAAAGATTATTTCCTTCAAAATGGATAAAAAACCTTGACCGTTGTACAAAGTGAAACGGATACTTCGACTAAACTCGGGTTTACATGCACATTTCCTGGATGGATATGATTGTGGCTTATGTAAAACGGATGACATAAGGTACACTGATTACTCTCCTGATAATCTGAGAGAAAGGTAACGGAAGAACGTACTTTTGAAAGGAAAACAAAATACTTAATTGTCCTATCATTTGTCTTTTAAAGCCAGGATATATCATTTGCAGATATCAAAAATATTTACTACCGAATTATTAAGAAATATCTTACTCATTTGAAAGTAAATAATGATTTTATGCATCTAGCAAAATAATTGCGCTAGATATCTTCTAATTATTCCGATCACAAAAAGACAAATATAACATAAGAATAACTGCTCGACGCCAATTGAAAACAAACCTGTTTTTCGTGCTTTTCTCGGCATCCATGATTGTAAAACTTCGGACAGGTCAGTTAAATGATATTTACTATCAAATACAACCCCCCAAATCTACCCATTCATGATAATTCAAGCAATTACCAATGGTGTATCCTACCTTTAATTGTCATATCATCTGCTTTTAAAGGTATTTTACACCATTTCCTTTTGCTGGAATTTCTCGAAAATGGATGGGTTAGGGAATTCATATTTTATTTTTCACAATTGATATGCACATAACCCCCTCCAACACCACATGGCGAACTGTTAGACTATGATTGTAGTACATGTAGTATGCCTAACTCCATGTAAAACAGAACCAACTTCAACAAGATTTTGATGGGATAAACGGGGTGGTTATAGGGTAACAATTTTGATATTGATGTCAAATGACAGGTTTAAAGATGTCGCTGTACTTCCAAAGAATGATTACAAACATCTACCTCAATTTCAAAAATGAATAAGATTAAAACTGCTGCAAACTGCTTACTGGCTGAATGCCCTGAAATATACAAATCAAATAAGTTATTAACCAGTTCGCGCCGGATGACGTATATAAACGCAAATATTTCCCCAGATTCAAAACGGATGACGCATAAACACGCCAAGTTCAAGTTCGGAAATGTATGTCAGCAGCGCGCAAGGCCGGAAAAGCGTGGGTGTGCTTCCCGGCACTATAGGCCTGAACCCGCTTCGGATTGACTTTCGTTAAAAAATAATCCCGCCCGTGGGCTCGGCGAGGTTAAAATAATCCCGGCGCGAACTGGTTAAGAGGGCCTTAATATTGCGATCTTAACAAGATCTTCTTTTAGTGTACATTAAACAGACATAATGGGGGGACATGCAATAAGCATGATGCATAACAGGGTTCCAAGAAGAAACACAAAAGGGGGATGCAAAAGTTGGGTGGATGAAGCAACAAAAGGAGGATTAATTAGGCCAAAGAATGAAAGAGGTCAGAATGGGTAGGATCAAATACAGACCAAGGGGTTATTCAATTTCAAAGAGTTTTACTTTCAATTTCCATGTGACAAAGAAGAGTATTAGATCCATTGTGGAAGCATGACACATCAAAACTCCCTTGACAGTATTGATGACTATTTAATTATCACTGTGTCAAATGGAATTTTTATTATCTTTTCAGTGACAAACTAAATATCCACAGCTTTCAGTGGGTCACGGTGGATCCTTCAAAGGTCAACTTGATTGTGTGGTCATCATATGGATGAATTCACAGAGAAAGATCCTGAGGGCCATTACTTAATCTATCAAAATTTTAGACTAATTCGTTTCTGTCCATTTCCTTATTTCAATTCAAAGCTATTTACATAATTGATTTGATTGCTGGGTTCCTGATTACGAAGAAGACAAACAATTGAAAACTTTCTGTCAATTTTGAAATAAGGAACAAGCTAAACAAACCAACAAAACTAACTTCCAAAAAAATAATTAATAAAACTTATAAAACAAAACAAACTGATACCTCGTTCAGTAAAACGGCATTCGAAAATTCTTTAAACAAAAAGGTAAAGAATTGAAAGTCAACCTATGGACCTTTCATTCGATTAAATGATAAGACACAACATAGCACATTGAATGAACCAGGTAAACTGACACCTGAAAAAAAGTAAGGTATTCAACACAACCAGACACAAATTCTTTAAAGGAGATTTACTGAATTGTGTTCGCGACTATTTAATGCTGTGCTGATTTCGAACCAAAACATTAATTCACAGGTTGTTGGCTGCAGATTATTCGCACCATATTTGGAGAGTAATTCAGTCTGAAGTCTCCCAGTTTTTAGGGTCCGTGCCCAAGATCAACACCACAATAAAGCTAGCTATTTCCTGGTTTGTGACCCCCCCCCTCCCCCTAGCTCCCCCAGGGTGCGAATACAGAGTAAACATAACTGCCTTAGAAGGAAGTAGTACTTGTAAATCCTCTATAATTTCAATTTAAAAGTAACAAAAGATAAAGAAGAAAAAGAAAAAAAAAAGTTGGCGTGCCCCTTTTTGGAATGGTGTACTTGCATATAAGGCAATATATGTGACAGAGAAACCCCCCCTCCTTTGTGGTCATTGTGCTTGCAGAATGTTGTGGTTTCTTTGAGGTTTTTAGGGGGGGGGGTGCGTTAGGTAACAATAGTCTAGGAGTGTATAGGTATGGGGGACTAAGGAGGGAGTCGCTAGGTCCCATATGTTGCTGGGTTGATGCATTTCGTTGATGCATTTCACCGACGCAATAGAGCACACAGCACGGTATGCACGATTAGTTCTTTCCGTGTTCTTCTCGTTAGAAATTGTCCAGAACTCAAACCGACTGTATTTAACTGCATTGTCAGATTGCAGGTTTTGCTGCTATTTGCTGATTTTTTTTAATATAAAGTAAAGTTCAAATTTTGAGCAGATTCAAATTTTGAGCAGATTCACGCTTCAACGCGCAACCTCTCTCGGGTGATTCAAGCTTTAATTTGCAGTCAGATCCCTCAAAAACCAAATATCCTTGTATATCTTTTTTAAATTACTAATAACAACCATTTTCTTGGCTCGTTACCAAAAGACCAAGACAAATTTATTTTTTGTTTGTATTATTTGTTGTATCACCAGTCGACACCCTCGAAGAAAAACAAACTATGTCATGTACCGATACTATTTATTATTATTTTAAGGGCGTTGTTCCTCATCCATGACTAGAGTAATGTATATATCATACTTGAAGCTATGAAAGTCCGATAAACATTCACGAATATCCAAGAAAATAAATATGGAGATATTTTCAATCTACAAAGAGGATACATTTATTCAGCTGTCATTTATTTTGGCATTTTGTCAAAAATGTAGCCGACGAAAGTCTTACAACTTACACCCAGTGAGATACGTCCTCCAATTAATAGCACCGGAGGAAGAAATGGTACGTCCGCCGTTTTTTTTTTTAGAGAGATGTCCCTTTTTGATCTCAGTATGATCTCAGTATGTTTTTTGATCCCAGTGTTCTTAAAAAAGTAAAATTTGTGCATGTGTAAATGACGACATTAAATGACCCCCACATGACCTTTGACCTCAGTAATCCCAAGATGAATTGCATCTTCCCACCCAAGGGTTCACTGCATCAAAGTTTCATCAAAATCCATGAAAGCATGTAAAAGTTATATGTTTTTTTCCAAAACTTGAAACTTAACATACATATGGAATTACAGTCAAAGAATATAAGTGGTGCCAAAACTTTATTTCAGCGACACAAAAACCTGGCACTAGTCCAGAAAAACCAAAAGAATTTGGCAGGGACTGAAAATCCAATCCCCCATATAGGCTTAGGCAGGGATTTCAACCTGGACCACAACAGCGCAAGGCAAAGAAAGTACTGCTGTAAAATCTATTTTGCCCATTTGCAAGAATTCTATAATTGTTTTTACAGTTGCACTTACATGTAAAGAAAGTTTAACTATTAACACAACCTATTTTGACTACCTTGTCACGGTATATATTCTGTGCTTTAGGTAAAAGCCTTGGAACAATACGAAAGTAGAACTATAAAGTATGCACTCGCACAAATAGAATTGAAATTTATTAAGTTTTATTTCCTTTTAGAATGGCATTACATTGGTTTTGTATTTAAAACAAGGTGTGGTGAGGTTTAACACATATGGCTGTGAACACGCAAAGCTTGACGTGCATTTGGGGTTGTTTGTGGTTATCGAAAATGCTGCCCTCTAGTGATCACATACAGTCCAATACCAACAGTTATCATCATCACAAATACAGTAAATTTGTATCAATTTGTTTGTTGAAAATCTGTGAAAATATTTGAAATTTTAAAAACAGGATTGACATTAAGGGCGCTATTCTTATGTGGACCTTATCACAAAATAAAAGCTACTTGAGAATTTCAGTGGAATTACAAGTTTTTGAAGCATTTCGGTAATGTTTTTTTCTAAACAATTTCATGGTGGTTTTATTTGTGACAAAATAAAGTAAACAAATGCACTTCATAGAACTTTCAGAAGTTTAAACCAAAACAGTTTATTGTGCAATATTGTAGAAATTTTGACAAATAATTAGGCTAAAATTAATCCTTACACCCTAGGGTGTGTGCAAAATCTTATTGATTTGGGAGGGTTAGGGTTAAAGAGTATTTAAGACACCATTTTTGTTTTGCAATGAAAACTTTCCCAAAATTCCAAATTGAAGTGAATAAAAACTTACGGATGTTCAAAACATAGAACGTAATGTATTTTTTGTTCTTTTCCAAAACCATGTACTGAACATATGGTTTATTTAATTGCCCCCAAAACCTCACCAAAGGAGTTTTTAATATGATCATAACCTTCTTGAACAAGAATAGACAAATTGACAGGCAAAGGACTGTCAAGTTTATAAACAAACTACAGAAAACCTAAAACCTGGTAATATAACAGTCCAAACCAATTACTTTATAATTTTACTTTCGTTCAAACCAAATGAATCAATTGCTATAGGTGTGTACACGTACATGTACATGTAGATTAAAACGCTTTATCACACAAGGAAATGTTCTTGAATTTTCCGGTTTCCTGAAGCACTTCTCGTTTGATATCCGTACGGTCTTATCAATATCCTGTGACCTGCTCCCAGGTTTGGATTATTACGGAACCGGACTAGCCTGGTCTTTTGGTGAAAAAAACAGACCATCCATTATAAAGACACACCCTTGGTGTTTTTTAAACTCGGCACTGACTCCAACTTTGGCTCCATCATTGGATCCAGAGTCATTTTGCAGTTTATTTAAAAGTTTATCAAAAAAGTAATTTTGCCATTTTGAAGAAAATTATAAAAGCAGTCCAAAATTTTGTCTCCAAAACGCATTTTGGTTCAAAATTGAAATCTTAGAATATTATTTCTTGAAAGAAACAGCAATTACGGAGATAAAACTTCATCAGGAGATGTCGAGCACCATTCTCCGCATTTTGAGAGCTGTTGCAGCGACAAAAAACAATTTTATTACACTACTTATAATAAATTACAATAATCACCCATTATTCATTATTTTGCATTATTTCTTCACTATGCCCTTTGCCCAGTTCTGTCTCATTTTGCAGGAACGCCTCTCATTTGTAGGCTATCCCAGCCAATTCCCCCAATGATCAGGAATCATTGTTGTTGACAAAACAAAGAGTACGGTTGGAATCCCAAAGAATTCCTCAATTAATTTGTTTTTTTGTTTTTTAAACTAGACTAAACATTATTAAAGGGATCGTATACGTTTGGTAATTGGAACCCACTGTTTGTTTCAATCCTATATAGTTATAGATATATACCATAAAACTAGCCTGTACAAATTTCATTTCAAAAGGTGGTAGCGATTTTAAGATATTGCCGAAAATCTGGAGCGGTTATGTCCACGCAGGAAGAATAATCTGCATTGGAATACACAATCTGAGAAAAGTCACTGCAGTAACGCTTCTCAGATTCAAATCTTTGGGGATAAAAAGTGATATCTTTTTCCATAACCGCAGTACTTCGAAGTGAAAAGTTTCTAAAAATGCATTATACTATCCAAAGCTGCTGTACTTCTTACCAAGTAGGTTTTTAGTGCCATAAATTTTTGGAGTAGTTACCAAACGTATACGATCCCTTTAAGGGTGCTTTCTTTTTTGGGTTGGTTTCATAACACCAACATTCGCTCCTAAAATGACACAGGGCAAACCTTGTGGTGATCATGCCCAGGCTATCATTGCCCAGGGTCTTAGGTGACAAGTGTCATGGCCATTCTGGTATCAATGAGAACGATTTCCGACCGCAACGTGACACTGAGGGTACGGTATCTAAATCTAAATGTCATTTGACATTTATTACAAAATGTTTCTGAAGATCTGCGGTCTGTTTACGCAAGTTTTCAAAAAAATAATGTGCGGGTTAATGTTTTTACCTTAGTGCCTCTAGGAAGAACAACTCATTAAAAGATGAGGGGTTATTTTGTTAAAAAATTTAAAAAAAATATTTAAAAAAAAGTAATCTTCGGATCGCCTTTTCCTTCAGTCGATTCCTATGTTTTGTGTTCTTAAAAGGTCAAATTTTGTGCATTATTTAACCTCATATGACCCCTAGATGACATTGTATTTGCTTCAAAAGAGTTGTAAAGACCCCCCCCCCCCCCCACACCCAAGAATCACTCCATGACCTTTGACATGACCCTTGACCTTAGTAATCTGATGAAGAATCGAGTCTTTCCAATCAAGGGTCACGGCATCCAAGTTTCATCAAAATCCATGAAAGCATGTCAAAATTAACCGGAAACTTGAACATACATACGGTCAGGTAGTCGTGAACCACATAACGATCGAGAATATACCTTTATGTTTCCTTTATTCCTGTACTGTAACAAAACCTGATTCATCTTTCGCTACCCGAGCGACCAAGGACAAAGTTTGACAACAAAAAACTTTGTTCAAGGATTCTTTGTCCCTGTAATGTATCATTTGTTTTGTGTCTCGATCCTAGGTCAAGGTAAAATCATATGGAACTACAGGCTCACAGAATTTAGGAAGGTAAAGTGTTTCTCCCAAACCTTTTGTTTATGGCGAAACAAACAAAAATCACATAAAGTACAAATTACACACACCAACAACAAAATTGTTTTGTTTCGTAAATTTGTACAATTTTTATTAATACACTTTCGCTTTTATCTTCTTTTTTACAGGAATATCCGAGAATCCAATTACAATGAATTTCTCATCATGTCTCCATATGAGATGTACACAAATAAACAAGCTTAACAACAAAGTTGTGTATTGGAAATTTTATTTTTTGTGTGCTCAATGTCGCATAAATACAAAGAACACATTTTAAGTGAGAAAAAACCAAATTACGTCAAATTAAGAAGACTTAAAACACTGACAAATTTGGGTTTGAGCAAAAAAGTGAATATTAAAGCAGAATATTGCTGACAGTTCAGGTCCTTGCAATACAATAATTTGAGAAAGGAGGGCTTAATGTTTTGGCTCTGGTAACCATAAAATTATGGGCTTATGATCACAATTCTCTGCTTACAGCACTATCAAAAAGGTTACCCACTGTAAGCAAAAATTTACTAGCTTTAGCAGGTACAGTTTGGCCAGAATTTCTTGCTTGCCTGTGATATATGCTTACCAAGCATGAATACTGTAAGCGCTATTCATTAGCGAAGCTAGGGTTGAATTTGTAGGGGGCACCTTGGGGGGGGGGGGGGGGGGGGGGGTCACTGAATGGCAACAGATATATGTGACCCGTCATCACAAACAGGCTGCAAACCCGCATTGCGTTTTTTCTCGAGATATCGTAGAAAATAGGTTAAAATGGTACAATGTCGAAAATAGGATTTGCATTTTTTTCAAATGTTCAAACCTTAAATTTACATTCTGTGAAGTTTTGAAGCCTGAAAGTGTTTTAAAATATAAAAATGGAGTGATTTTTGTGGAGCATCATGTACGAAACTTGTTAAAAATTGGTTTGAAACATTTGTTTTTCTCAGCTTTCCGATTGATTAAATGCATCCGACCTGGTTCGGTTCAAATGGTCATAACTCTAGAGCCATACTACCGATTGAGCTGTTTGACACTTCATTTTAAAGCTTATTAAACACTATCATTTAAACACACAATATTATTTTTGATGGAGTATGACCTTACAGCCCTTTTGTGGCGACAGGTCACATATTAAATGTGTGCAATTCAAAATTTTCAAAAATTACAGAAAAGCAAATTGAGTATTTAATGGATTCAACGAGTGACTATAAAATCTTACAATTTTTTGGGTGAGGGAAATTTGGTCAACAGTATTAGACACGATCAAATGTTTAATATTTACACCACCCTTGCCCCATTTTCCCAAAAGAGTTTTCTCTTTACGGCAGATCAATAACACTTCAATAAGACTGTATTATGTCATATCTGCGTGTGCATATTATAACCTAAGATTTCATTTTTACAGCTTACAAGTTTTTTTCATGCTACAAAGTTACTTTTTTAACTACTTAAATTCAACGAGTGATATTTTATCACCACATACATTTTAGCACCGAATCAGGCGGATTGCGTGTATATACAGGTAGATATATATATTATTTTTTTTTCTTTCAATAACTGTTCAAATTCTGGACACATGCGAGTACATGTATTTAAGGCTTAGTTTTACTAATTTCATAATCTGGAAAAGTTACAAAGAGCTTTTTAATTCTGACTACAGTAGCCAAATTGTCAGAATATATACATAAATTGGGGAATCTTTACACTTCATAATATAAAAGTTTCCATCAATACTGTTTCAGTATAACTTCTTAAAATTGTAAGATCCCAATTGTGATCCCATGTAACTTAAATATTTCAAGGTTCCATAATTATGATACACATCTATGAATGAATGCTTTTTTTTTATTCACTTGAGGCAACTTTCTTGTGCTTTTTCAGGCTGCAAGCTGGCTGTTCCACCATAGTAACCTAAAATCTTGGGCTGTTTCCGAAACTGTTTTGCACATGTAGTTGTAATACACAGAGACCAAGACAAGCAAATAGAGATTCGGAAGAGGCCGAAGCTAATGGCTAATATTGGCTAATTATTGTGATCCCATGTAACTTAATAATTTCAAGGTTCCATAATTATGATACACATCTAACTTGTACGCTGGCATGTAATGTACGCGTACTATCTTTGTCTATTGTTTGTTTTGTTTTGTGTTATACGTATATAAAGTAATTTATATCAAGGACCTTTTTTTGTATAATTGTGACCGGCTCTACAAAAAGGTGTATTATGTCGCCAAAAAAAATTGAGTTATATACATGGTTCAAAAGCCACCAACATAAGCTCTAAATTGGTATATAACATAGCTCCATAGCCCCTCTCATTTTGGAGATATAACGTGTTTACATATTGATTACTTCCTTGGAGTTCAAATTACACAACTGAGAAAACGGGCTTTAAAATAGCCGGCTCTGTTGTACTACAACAGAACGATGCACACAACATAGTAATTTTTTCCACTTGATTCATCAAAATCAACATTTCTTTGAATGAAACTGTAGGTATTGAAGATGTCATTCATGGCAACAAATTAAAATCACATTTTGATGAAATGTTTACCCTCTCAACGTTGAGCAAGCCATTACATGATAGTGCACAGCGCGACTTAATACACCTTTTTGTAGAGCCAGTCACAATTGCCAAAGTCAAAATGTGTGACGCTGTGGAAAAAAAATGAACAATGAACAGTTATTGTCTAATTTGTTTCGTAAATATAATTATTAAGAATATATTGCAAATATTAACAGGTAAGCCAGCAGGCATGCCTAGTTGGTCTACTGCAGCTGTGAGCCGCTTGCAAAAAACAATGGGATGGAACTGGGCACATGCCGTAGTTATTTAATAACCATTTTAAATTTTACTTTTATTTATAAATATTGTTTTATCTTCGCATACGGAGGACAGTGGAACCAAAATTAAAATAGCACCCACTTAGATTTCTCAATAAAACAAACTTCACAAATCTTTGGGGAAATATATAAAAAGACAACAAAAATATGAAGAATGCTTTTATCGACAATATCCTATAGATGTACCGGTACACACTTGTTAATTTAGCACACTTTTATGACGTATTACTCTACTGCCAGTTTTTCTTCCAAATATCCTTGAACTAACAAACTGTTGTGATCTGTGCTCTAAATTTTACTTGGAAGCAAACTTTTTGACAATTCCTTGATCTAATTTTGGTGAAATTGCACTGTACACAAATATTTGGAGTAAAAAGTGGAAGGTCTCTGGTCGAACTGTGGTCCCGGTACCCTGCTGCACATACAGTGTAACTCCTGCTTTTACTGTCAACCAGTGATGTGACCGAATTTTTCAAACTACCAGCTTCATCTCCGTCTTTGGCTTCTTTCGTGCAGTTTGGCAATGGTGATTGAGCCGGAGATGGAGCCTAGGCTCGAGGTTTTGAAAACGGCCCAAGCTGTGGGAGACTGTACATCTACAGGCTATGGGCGTTTTTCAAACCTCAGCTTAGGCTTCATCTCTTGCTCCGTCACCATTGCCAAACTGCATGAACAAAGCCAAAGACGGAGCTTAGCTAGGGGTTTGGAAAACGGCCTATGGTAAGGTACATGTGTAGGCCCAATTTCTTAGTTTTGCTAACCATAGAGTTCACACTTACAATCACTATTTTGTGATAACCGCGCTAGCAGAAAAATTATGCGCTTACCCTGTAAGCACAGAATTCTTGGACGCATAAACCAAAATTCCTCGCTAACCTATAAAAGAATGTTATACCGTCAGTGGAGAATGTTCTTCTACAGTAAGCAGGAATTTTCTGTTAACGGTAAGCAGTGCCATGAAATTGGGCCCCGGCCAAATAGCCGACTAGACTCACAACCACTGGTGAACAAGGTGTATAGAAGTAAGTTGTTGTTGTCGTCGTATGGACCGAAGTCCTGATTGAAAGCTTTAGTTCGAGAGATTTTTTTTCTTCTCTTAGCCGGATCACCACGAGAAGGTAGCTGTCTTGATCCCCCAGAAACACCGAAGTGAGTTGTATAACTACAAGTCTAGATTGACCTTGCTTTTTTTGTGCGTGTAAGCGGCTAAACTGGTTCTCACCTCCAAATTTGAATCAGAATGTTAATGGGGGCACCAGGAACCAGTCCAGTATATTGCCTCATTTATATACTTATTCAGAGTTGCTCCAGTGCTTAATGCTGAATCAGGAAACAAATTTTATTCTCAACTGGGAGTAATTTTTTGGTAAGTTCGTAAATCTACCATTTTTAATGCTTTCTTTACATCTCAGCCGATTTCTTTAAGCCGAGATATTGTGTAAGTGCTGACTTTTAATGAAATATGTCTACATTTTTTTCTGGGCAAATTTTACTGCACTTTAGTGGACCTGTATAGAGGACCTCAAGGCATTTTTTTGTTAAACCACGACTTAGGATTGAGCTTCAACTTTGTCTCTCTGTTTTATAAAGTGACCTTTCATTGATTTGGTACGAACGCTTAAATTGTTTTCACGGACTGATACCCCAGATGTCGTAGTCCATATTCCACAAATATACCTTCACGGCGACCCAGGGAGCTTCACAAACATGGCAATCTTTGGTAGCAATCTATCTGTGTTCCCATAAGACCATGCAACTGTTGCGAATGCCCAGTATGGCTGAATAATTATTATCTTTTTTTTAAACAGAGATCATTCAAGATATTCACCTCGGCATTAAAAAAAAGTCCAACAAAAATGGCGGATGTGTTCATAGACCTTTCCCATAATGCAATACGACCTTTGAGCATGCTCAGTAAGGTGTACTGTTTTTTTTCTCGGACTCGGCCATTGGATGACGCTGGCCTAGTACGTGATGGGCTTGTTCTTAAAGTAGTCGACCACGTGCCCGGAGAACCGACGGAGGAATTTTGGATACTCTCGTTTGTAGACGGCGCGAATGACGGAACTCGGAACCCAACCGCCAGGATTTGCTGTAAATGTAATACAAGCGATCAGTCATTAGTCAATATTATTTCCGTAAAAAGATTTAAAGGTAGTATACCAGTATTTGTGACCGGTTCTACAAAAAGGTGTATTATGTCTCAAAAAAAGAAATTGAGTTATACACATGGTTAAAACACCCACAACGTAAGCTTTCATTTGGTATATAATAGAGCTCTATAGCCCCTCTCATTTTGGAGATATGACGTGTTTACATATTGATTTCTTCCGTGGAGTTCAAATTACACAACTGAGAAAACAGGCTTATAGCCGGCTCTGTTGTACTACAACAGAATGATGCACACAAAATTGTATTTTGTTCCACTGTATTCATCAAAATCAACATTTCTTTGAATGAAACCTGAACCGGTAGGTGTAAAAGATATCATCAAGTTAATTGTTAAGCACCAAACTTTATATTTTTAGCACTTTCGCGTGACACGCGTCCTGAATACAGATTAGGGTCGCAATTCAAATTGTGACTCGGCAATTCTTTTTATTTAATTCAAAATTAGAATTCGAATTATTGTTTTCTCGGAATATGCAGCATTCACAAAAAAACCCAAAACCTTCATCAGGTTGTTTGTCAAGCACCTTTCTTTATATCTTAAATTTTTTTTGCTGCTTCAAACAATAACAATGCACAACTGACAAATGGTCAATTGTCACTTTAAACAGGCCACTGAACATACATGTAACTCTAAAAACAACTTCAGGTGTTTGAGATAAACATCACCATTTGCATTGCTTATTTCCATAGCTCTAAAACACACAACAGTTTATACAACAGGAAATAAAAAAAAAAGTTGCTGACGTTCACAAAAGTGGAATCCGGGAACAAAAAAGTTTGAGTTGGTTTCTCTCTCAACAACAAACCTAACAAAAGCAATAACCATGACTATTTACTTTTTTTGTCAAATGTCGAGGGTTTGAAACCACGAGCTAGTAAGTATTACCAAATCCATTGCGTGCGGTACCAAATCCATTGCGTGCGGCATCAAAAGGATCAATGTACCGGTACATGTACATGTACCTGTTGCCCTGGGCGATTGACTAGCCAAAAAATGTAGTGGTTTTCCCCTAAAACTCACCATATTTCTACAAAGCATGGGGTACTTGACTTGTTCAAGGATATCTATTTATATTGTACCCCGAACAAAGCAACTTAAAACTAAAACGCAGTCAAAACCGCCCAACCGAGACTATAAATACTTTATTCTCTCAAGCAGTTCATTTTCACACGCAATCGCACTATTAGGACACTCATTTCTTTCAGAATAAATGGTGACACTTTTTTTTGGTAATTTGCAGTAAAAATTAAAAAGATAGGCAGAGCATTTATATGTACTTCTCCTCCTCCCAACTCCCCCCCCCCAAAAAAAATAAATAATAATAAATAAATCAATCTGAATGCAAGTAACATTATTAGCCAAAAGAAAACAAAAAGCTCTGACCCATTCTTCAACAAATTGAATATTTGGTCCACTTTAGTGGATCAGACAATTGCAGAGACTCATTTCAGTCTTCAGATTTACCTTGATTATATAAGGTTACACCCCCCCCCCCCCCAAAGAAAAAAACCCCACCAAAACACAGAAACATAACAAAACAAAAAAAACAGCCATACAGAAGTCAAATTACTATTGTAAGAACACCCAATATGATATCAAAGTCTGGCAACAGAGGGCGCCCTATACAAAAGACAGCCCTCATGCATCGTACCTGGCAGTGACATTGTGGTTATAAAAAGAAAACCTTGATTTTACAATAGTTTTTGTTTGCTCGGTTTTTTTTCGTTTTTTCTCTGAAAATCTAAAGTACAGGAAAGAGTTCATGGACAAATGTGGCATAAATATCCTTTCCATGACAACTCCCCAAACAGCCCTCAGCTATCATTCATTCGATAACAATGGATGCTTAAGAGAGGATTTTTTGAGGCCCAGGAAAACAAACTTTTTTCGGATCAGGAAATGGGATCCCGAATGTCTGAGTGATAAAACATGAGCAATGGCCTGTTGCAATACTTCATTGTAATTCCATGTTTGTTTGTTTTCAAATACTAAAGAGAAGAAAAAAAAGGTTAACAAAAGGCGACTTTGTAGTTACGGGTATAAAATCCCCTTTTAAGTTTATTGGAGATTACGCAACTTACTTGTGACATTAACAAACCCAGCAGGTATGTAGATATGTAGACAGAGGGCAGAGGTTATTTTTGTGGGACATTTTGCAGTATAATGATGACAAAACGCTGCGCAAAACAAAAAATGGCGATCACCAGGACGCACAGTGAACACACATAGCTTTAACTTACATACGTACTGTGGACATTCCTTTGTCTTCATGTAGTTAAGAAAACATTGGCTAAATACTCATATTTCTCACTTGTAGAGAACAAAAATTGAAACAAAAATTGATTCTGGGCCTCATGTGTTCCCCTCATTGTTTCTATATATAACCCTTACCCATTTTAACCTTAAGCTCTTTTCCAGAAAGGGTAAAACTGACTGTGGACATGTGCAAGTCCACAATCAGTAACCTCTTCCCGCATCCTGTGGACGTCAATTGTTTATAGGTCCACAGTACGTATGAAATGTTCCTACACACAGGCCTACCGGTACATTACATGTACCTTGTGCGAACATTCCTTTGAATTCGTGCAGTTAAGAATTGCCAGCCTAAATACTATACTAGAATAATTATTTTACCCCAAATTTAGATTCTGGCATATGGAACATGTTTTTTCCTTTACTTCTGCGACGAATGACCCTAACCCGATTGTCTCTCTGAAGCACTTCTTTTTTTAGAGCCGGCGATATACAGTACCAACCTTGCAAACGCGGTTTGGACTTGCAAACAAAAGATGTCCACACAATACACAAACTGAAAACCTTGTGTGAACTTGGTCACGTCCACACAAGGTTTCTTCTTTTTTTGTTAAAGAGCTCTAGAGGTAAAATTGGTAAGGGGTATATTTTGAAAAAGTGAAGAGGGTATCACAGTAAAAAAATGTGGGTTGAAAGAATTTTCATGGTGTGAGGAAAAATTTGTATTTTGATGTAATTTGGTCCAGGATTCAATAGAATGTCAACAAAATGTGTGTAATGTTTGACAAATTGTTGCGTTTGTATTGACCGGCAATCGTGGTCGTCGGACAAAAGAATTGGGAGTCAAACAATGGTCCACGATGGACACAACGTCCACGATCTTTTCCCGTGTACAAATCCTATGGCGATCATCAAAAAACGTTAGAGTACAAACAAAAGAGGGAAGACGGTCGGACAATACCCCGTCCACGATTGCCGGTCAAAACATAACTGAGTGTGTGGACAAGTGCGAGTCCACACAGCCACACCCTACATTTTTCAACACAAAAAAACTGTTACAAATGTTAACAAATTGTGTCATTAGAGTCGAGAGAAGTACACTTTAGTTTGATAAAGTCATTTAGGAAATGCTACAAAACAATGTTAACTCGAATTGCACTTAAACTAAAGTGAGAGCCCTGTTACGACACAATCACCCTTAAATAAATAAATAAATAGGGGCGAAAAAATACAGCTTGTGTAATGATCTGGATGGTACGGTGTCAAGTTCTTGTTGGTTTTTGTTTTCCGTTAATTTATTTGTTATCCTTCGATAAACATGTGGGTAGGAATAACAAACCACCTTAATAAGAAACCTGAATAAGGAAATAAACACATTTATCAGGAAATTGCCACATGTCACTCACGACATTGATACAGAAGGAAACAACTTTATTTTCTGGCTACTAACGAGATCCCCACTGGAATAAAAAGCCACAAGTCCAGGATTTGTTAATTTCTATAAAAGAAAATTGTGGGCTTTCAAAACTATGTATATAACTCAATTCCATGGACCAGTGAGTTCAGATCTGTAGTGAACAAACACATTTTAATAGTTCTGCGCAGTTGGGGGTCGTTTTCTCATGGACCACTACCCAATCCAAAAAGCTAGCGAGTCCAATAATAGTCCATGGTTCATGTGTATTTTTTTGCTTGCGGCAATTTCTGCTTCGATGGAAACCGATTTTGTTTTTCCGGGTATAAAATAGGACAATGAGGCTGTCTAAGAATTCAAACAGTATTGAATTTTCGATTGAAATAAACATTTTTTTTAAAAATAAAAAAAGTTTCACAAGAGGGAGATTTTTACCTACATGGTACCACAATGGCAAACCAACTTTATATCATTCACGTTATAAGCCAGCAAAGTTTCTGAGATGGTACTGGGTGGTACGAACTCTGTACAAGTCCGACAGTCTTATGTACCAAGTCTGACAGGCCTAATTCTCTGTGTACATGAACTTGGGACAAGGGTGTATAGACTTCAAGGAGTTGACCCCAGTTGACCTTGTGTCAGAGGTCATAAGAACAAAGATGTGCTGACCATTAACTGACTCTATGGGCCTTTCCAAATCCCTGGCTTCATCTTCGTCTTTGGCTTAAGGCGATTATAGATTCTCAACTGCAAGATCTCCAGCCACATTCTGACGCCTGTTGTGCTTCAAAAACATTCACTCGATTGATGTGAACCCAAAAGTTATACTATTTTCATTCGCTTTCATTTCTATTTGCTTTTCAGTGATTCGGAATTCGGAGACGTAGGCGAGCCGAAGCCGAAGCAAAGGTTAAAAAAGGTCCTATGTATAAGTATAGAGAGGCTGTGTTTAGAATTGACCGTTTTATTAAGAAATAACAATTTAGGCGCGCATGCGCATACATGGGCCTGGTAAATGGGTCTAAGTAGAATTTAGTAGCACAACAATATTTTTTTTGCTCATGAAATTGGTCCCAGAGGGCGACTTTGCCATCTTGCCTTGCATCAGATTTGAAGGCTGCGTCCCGATGACCTGGCTATGGCCGTCAGCCACACACAGGTCAATGAGAAGTATAGATCTGCAGCCTCTTCCATAGAAGCTTGTGTAATTGTAATTCGGAATGCGGCCTAAAGTAATTCGTTCATACTTCACACAAATGCGATGTGAATTTTAACCAGTTCGCGTCGGACGACGTATATACACGCAAAGTTTCCCCCAGATTCAAAACGGATGACGCATGAACACGTCACGAGCAAGGCCAGAAATGTCTGTCAGCAGCGAGCAGGGCTGGAATTGCGTGGGTGTGCTTCCCGGTACCATCAGCCTGAACCCGCCTCGAATCGAGTTACGTTAACAATAATCCCACACCTCGGCTCGGTGATGGGAAAACTTTTGCGTGTTTATACGTCCTCCGGCGCGAACTGGTCACTCGGCATGTGCGGTATCACCAATAAGTCCGTATTTCGTAGATTCTGAAAATTTACACTACACCAGCCTATAGAGGTCAAAACAAGGTCGTTTGAAAGGTCAGGGGTCAAGGTGAAAATTTAAGTTGCTTACCGTGCGCCACGTAGTAAATCTTGCAGACGAGGTTTTCTCGGGTGGCATTCTCAATCTTGGTGTCAGGAGGATCCAGGAATGTTTGGCACAGCATGCAGACGTTGATCTTAGCACGAATGCACTTGCTCAGCTAGAGAAACGGAAGTAAATGCATTACGTTATATTAACAAATCTCCCGATTTCTTTTTGGGTAATGAAACCAAGGATCCCTCAAAAGCCCTCTACAGGCACTGTAGCTTGCAAGCCTGAAGAAACATGTAGAGAGAAGACAATGAGAAGAAAGTACAGTTTTTGATGCGAAAGTAAAACTCAAAAAGATTATCCTGGGGGAAACCCACAAAATCAGGCAGGGACTTAACATTATTGGCCCAGGGTCGAATCCCAGGACACAGCAATGGAAAGCGACAAAAGAACTCCCCTGACTATCCACGGTTCGGAAACTAAGGCCTTTCCCCAGAAATCAAGTGTCTAGAGCTACGGTCTACGTCTACAGCTACAGCTACAGTTACGTCTACATAGGCGCCAAGGTAAATGGAATTCAGACGTGGCTACGGTAGAGACTACAGCTAGTTATTGCGCCCCCAAGCGATGCTTAAATTAGTGTTTGCAAAATTACGTTGTAAGAATTTACAACAATTATCGTCTGCTAGATGTTACGCAATGTTTGTTTACAGCCAGTCGAAATACCTGATAATATTGACGTATCTGTCGATCTGTTAGTTTCAATTCAATGCACTATCATTGAAAAATAAATGAAAATTTGCTCCACAATTAACGTTAGTGCTGTCGCCATTTTGTTTTGCCTGAGCTAGCTAGGCAACTTCTTTTACGGCTAGATTTTTGTGACGTTGTAGCTGTAGCTGTAGCTCTAGACGGCATTTCGGACAGCGCTACAAAATGGCCGGCACAGACAATAGCCGTAGCTGTAGCTCTAGACACCCGTTTAGGACACGGCCTAAAAACTCTTTTTCCTCCCAACTCACCGAGTCCGGGTGATCCACGGAGTAGTTGACGACGATCCAGGAGCCAACGTCGCCTTGTGATTGGTGGCTGAGATCCAGCTTGCGTATGTGGGACAGGAAACAGGTGTCGCGCTGAGTGGCGGGCCAGACCCGACGCATCATCTGGTGACAGACGAAGGTGTCAGGAGCCAAGGTCTCCAAGGACTTGCACCAGTCTAAGGTTCCTGCGACACATAACGAGGAAGAAAACCTAAGTTAAGTTTACAGGGACTTGTGTGCAAGTCTATGGTATTCCTTTAACCAAGAGCAAGTTCGGGTGCGAACTATAGTTGACCATAGTACGACTAATGTCACTCGAACGCAGGATGGTTGGACTACTATAGTCAACTATTTGGAACCAGACCCAGGGGCACAGATGCATCACTGGTTACCAATAGCCTCTTTTTATAAGAAAACATGGAGAGAACCAGTTACATAAAACAAAATGGCAGTAGACGGCTGGTCAGGCAGTGTCGGTGGTAGAATGTAACGTTAAGTGAAAATCTGGTAATGGTATTTGTCCTTTTTTTGTACATGTACCAACAAATGTATTTGTTTTTGTACCAACATGACTATGACTTATCCTACCTATCCGCGGGAGAACAGCGCCGATACCCATCTGAATCATGTAGTTATCATTCGACAATTCAGGAATGTAAACGAAGCAGTCGCCATATTTCCAACAATAGTTTGACTAGAGCCATTCAAGTGAAATGCATTTGCGCATGCGCGTTGTTAAGTACAGACTGACGAACGATCAAACTATAGTTCGTGCCTAAACTGGCTCCTAGTCTGGTTCCCTGACTTAACAATTTTGTTATGCCCAGACATCTACATTGTATATCAGGTAGCCACTGGCGACAAAAAAATAGATGATGCACTGCATAATTAGCCAGTTCACGCCGGGATTATTTTAACATCACAGAGCAGAGGCGGGTTCAGGCCGATGGTACCGGGAAGCACACCAACGCATTTCCGGCCTTGCTGACAGACATTTCCGGCCTTGCTCTTGACGTGTTTATGTGTCATTCGTTTTAAATCTGCGTGTATATACGTCCTCCAACGCGAACTGGTTAACAATGTCTAGGCTTATGAGCCGGTTTTTAAACAGATGTATAATATAATACTGGCCAACCACATATTTATTCCAATTCATAAATATCTTTCAGTAAAATATGTAAAATAAAAGTAGTTTTTAATAATATAGTATGCAGGAGTGGAGTCTAATTACTATCATATGACGCGACGCTATATAATTCTGCGATTCAGTCTAAAAAAAATACGTCAAGCCCACACAAAAAGTACCTGCTTACTTCTTTTCATTTTTTTAAAATCCGGACAAGAAACTCTTTTTGTTTACCTGACCCAAATTAGAAGTGGTTTTATATTAATGTCTGAAGGTACGTGACTAACCGTCCCAGTCCATTCTGTATTTGAGATCCCAGAACATCCGACACATCTCATTAGCCGAGGCTTTACGGACGGTGTGCGTCGCTTTGAGAGGGTCTAAGACGATTCCGTCAATCTCCTGTTCCATCTTGTAGATCTGCAAGAGAGAAGAAACAATTAGGGCATCTCTTCTTATTTTTATGGCTCATATATATTTTTGTTGTCCTTGCAGTTAGGCCAGTCAAGCGAAGAAGAAAAGTTCCTCCGATTAGATGGCTAAATAAGGATGGGGTGAAAGGAGGGGGGGGGGGGGGGGGGGGGGGGGAAAGGATGCCCCGCCTACCTTCATTTCCCCTTCTTGGTGAAGCAAATCCCAGTTGCTCTCGATATTCTCGAAGGAGTATCTCACGTTCTCCTCTACTTTGTCGTGACACTGCAGAGAGATGTGAGGAAAGGATAAATGTTGTGACAAGAGATTCACAATAAGTTGCAATAAAATAAATAAAATTAAGACAAGTAAATGAACGTTTCAATTCCACGCCTGTCACGTGTAATGAAAATCCAGCTAAAACATGTAAATCAGGTTTTATATGCCAGGTCTTGCAATTGAGCCCGACGACTCACAAAGCAGACAAAAATACACAAAATTGAAAACATTTTGAAGAAAAGATTCTTACTCCAACTTAAATGAAAGATTTTTGGTAATTGCTTGAATTATCATGAATGGGTAGATTTAGGGGGTTGTATTTTGTCGTAAATACCGTTTAACTGAGCTGTCCAGAGTTTTACAATCATGGTTGCCGAGAAAAGCACGAAAAACAGTGTTTGTTTTTAACCGGCATCGAGCAGTTCTTATGTCATTTTTATTTTTGCGCGATCGCCGTCCGGAGATTTTTCTTTTTAAAAATCAATTTTTTGAAATAATTACAGGATATTTAGCATAATCATTTTGCTGGATGCCTAGAATCATTATTTACTATTAAATAAGTAACATATTTCTTAATCATTCGGTAGTAAATATTTTCGATATCTGCAAATGGTGCATCTTCCTTTTATTTTTGTTCCCCAAAAATCTCAGATTTATACCCCAGTATTGCAGTCAAGGTACCGATACTTGTGACTGCCGGGTCAACAGTCAAAAGTGAATTATAAGATTTTTTTTAATGTCAAGTCATAAGTAAAGGGGATGAAGAATAGTGAGTGCCTCTGTCACAGAGTACCTTGACGACACGACTGTTCCTACCACTTATTTCTATATAAAGACTGGATAGCATACGGAGAACAGAAAAAAAATGTCATTTGCAGCCATATATCAGGGTGTGCTACCCACAAATGCTGGCCTGAACCCATTTTGGATCAAGGTTTGTGAAAAACAATCTAGCGACTGGACCCGGTCAATGTCAAAATAATCCTGGCGTGAACTGGCTAATGAAAGGATAAACCGTTTAAAATTAAAAAAAACAAAAAACCAACAGGTTTGAATTTTCCTCTTTTGAGTGGTGTAATTATTGGAAACCAACAAAATTCATAAAAGAAAAACAACGATCCTTAACCAGTTCGCGCCGGATGACGTATATAAACGCAAAGTTTTCCCCAAATTCAAAACGGATGACGCATAAACACGCCAAGTTCAAGTTAGGAAATGTCTGTCAGCAGCGAGCAAGGCCGGAAATGCGTGGGTGTGCTTCCCGGCACTATCGGCCTGAACCCGCTTCGGATCGAGTTTCGTTAAAAATAATCCCGCCACTCGGCTCGGTGATGTTAAAATAATCCCGGCGTGAACTGGTTAATGCCTTTGGAGCACCGTATCGTACCCACCTCCTGGATGAGTCTGTGGGGGTGGGGAGGCATGTCCTTGCTGATGGTGTTACTGGAGCTAAACGCAGCATCCTTGTGGTTCTGCCCAAAAAACACCACATTTTAACCTTACGTCAGTAACAGAATGAGTAAAAGGGGATAACATTCTTCTTACAATGTTGTTTGTTTTGCTTCAGTCGGACATTCCTTTAAAAAGATCGTATACGTTTGGTAATTACTCAAACAAAATTATTGGCAATAAAAACTTACTTGGTAAGAAGTATAGCAGCTTTGAATAGTATAATGCATCTTTAAAAACTTTTCACTTCGAAGTACTGCGGTTATGGAAAAAGATATCACTTTTTATCCCAACAAATTTGAATCTGAGAAGCGTTACTGCAGTGACATTTCTTAGATTGTGTATTCCAATGCAGATTATTCTTCCTGCGTGGACATAACCGCTCCAGATTTTCGGCAATATTTCAAAATCACTACCACCTTTTGAAATGAAATTTGGACAGGTTAGTTTTATGGTATATATCTACAACTATATAGGATTGAAACAAACAGTGGGTTCCAATTACCAAACGTATACGATACGATCCCTTTAACACTTTATGGCTGTTTAAATTTTACATTTATCAACATGTCGCTAAAATAAAATATTGAGAAAAATCCATTTAAAGTTTCGAGTTCTGTACATGTGATATAGAAAATGCCAATAGTTTTGTTTCCTTAAAAACACTTTTATTCCACTACTTCCATACTATTTCTTAACAAAACCACAGTTAGTAGGCATACCAAAGATTGAAAATATCACTAAAATTGAGAATTAAAAAAAAATAATATCACTCATTATTCATAATTTTGCATTTTTCTCCACTATACACTCTGTGCCCAGTGGCCAATTTCATAAAACATGTAAGCACAAAAATGTGCTTAGCACAAAAATAATTTTGCTCAGTAAAAACAGGTTACCAGCCAAAACTCCATGTGCTTTTCATGCTAAGCAAAAAACCAGCTGAATATCAGTCACAAAACGATAAACATCACATGAATATTATATTTGTAACCATGTTTTTCCCCCAAGGAAGAATTTTGGTGCTAAGCAAATTTTTGTGCTTACATGTTTTATGAAATTGGCCCCAGTTCTGTCACATTTTGCCAGATTGCCTCACTATGGTAAAAGAGGATTTACAGTATGATATAAAAAACAACAACGACAAACGGTACTGAAGACTTACTGCCACATCAACTGCGTTATCTATGTCCGTCTCTGTCTGATCATGGATGTCCAAAGCAGCATCGATGGCGTCAAAAAACTCATCCTCCTTCAACATGCTGTGAGGCCCCTCCTACAAAAGAGGTCATTACAAGTGAGACTCGGATCAATTTATTATTTTATCGATATAATCCCGGCGGGAACTGGTTAACTTAACTTTGATTTGTATATTTCAGGTCATTCCAGCCAGTAAGCAGTTTTTAATATTTTTATATTCAATTTATTTAAAACAATTATTAAAATGTACAATTGCAAATGCGCCGTATTTCTGGCCGCATGAGGGCGCTGTCAGACGCCATTTTCTGGGTACCCAACACAGGCGTTTATTGAAGTAGTTTTAGTAACTTTACTTTATCTAAAAACTGAACATTAGAAAGAAAAACAATTTGAAGCTGTAAGAATATTTAAACTGACGTGAATTATCTCCTAATCACTTTTAATTATACCCCCAAATACCGTGAGCACAGCGCCCTCAACGTTCAATAATATGGCCTATTGCAAAGTTGAGAAAGTGCGAGAGGCATAATTTTGACTCATTAGGAAAATCTGTTCCAATTTTTCAATGAATATTGTACAAACTATACACACAAACCTGAATTAAAATCGCGTCCGATTTATTTAAAAAAGTGACCCCCTGCAGTGCCCAACTCCTACCATCTTGGGAGTTTCTACTTAACCCTGTTGCTCCAAAGGCAGAAATCTGCATCATTTGTCAAAGTGACAAACCCTGGCCAGAGCAGCAAGATCCATCAGGTCAGAAATCTCAAGGTCAAACTGCCTCAGAGTCTCTAGTAACCCAATGCAGCAGAATCCATCTCTGGCATTATTCAATGGGGATTGGTTCTCAATGGTCTTTAGACTGTGTCGTTTATGCACTGGTGTTGACAGCTGAATGCATCAAAGTGCACCAGACTATTCATCTCCTGATGCACTGTGCTGCGTCTGGCAGGGTTAGGGTTAATGTGGAAAATGATTTCGGAGGAAATAAACCTATTTTTTTTTCTGCTAGGGTCACTGTTTTATCGCATTTTTTTTAATACTGTGAATAGCTTGTGTCAATAACCTAGTTAAACGGAATTTAAAAAATTTAAAAAACAAAATTAAAAATAAATCGAGGATGTCATGTTACGAGATGTTATGCGGACGGGCATTGGCATGTTTATACACGCACATTATTTATCCCAAACGACCCATATCATTGTGCACATGCACAGTTGAAAGACCGAAAAAATTAATTTCGAACGTGAATTGGTATCCATTCAAAAATGTTTTGAGTCTTGTAAGCATAAACTTGGGAAAACCCAATTGATTGAGGTTTCTAACACACCTCATAGTCTGGGCCACCAAGGCGTGCTTTCTGCTTGACGTCCTTCAGAGCTGCTCTGTATGCTTCCACTGCCTTCTTTCTTCTATCTTGCTCCTGACAAAGCAACATAGTACAACGTCAATTGATGAACTCATCTTGAATATGGGTTCAACATGGTTTAACCCGGACCATCACGGACCATCACGGACCATCCCGGACCATCCCGGACCATCACGGACCATCCCGGACCATCCCTGATCATCCCTGACCATCCCTGATCATCCCTGATCATCCCTGATCATCCCTGATCATCCCCGGCCATCCCTGATCATCCCCGGCCATCCCTGACCATCCCTGGCCATCCCTGATCATCCCTGGCCGTCCCAGATCATCCCTGGCCATCCCTGATCATCCCTGATCATCCCCGGCCATCCCTGATCATCCCCGGCCATCCCTGACCATCCCCGACCATCCATGACCATCCCCGACCATTCCTGGCCACCCCCGACCACCCAAATCCTCTTTGAAAAATGCAGAATTCTGCAGGATTGAGGGCACTTGGAAGTTGATGCATCAAAGGACTTTGCAGGATTTGGGGCATTTTGGGTTATTTTTGAGGGATTTTAACGAAACTTAGTGTGTAGATAACTTATAGGTCAAGGATGATCCATTAAATTCTCGAATTGATCTTAATCTAGATCAGGAAAATGGATCACTTTGAATGATTTATTAATGTTGGCACAAAGGTCTATGCTCGACCCAGTGCCCTTATTCTAGTTGGACTTGTGAATAACACGCGATGATAACTTAAAGATCTTAGATGGCCTTACCTTCTCAAGTCTCTTCTGCCACTGTTCCTCCCGTTGCCTCATCAGGTCGATGCAGTGAGACAAGGTTGCTAGGATACCGGCCGTGGTGGCTTTGAAGGTGAATGCCTCCCCTTTGAAGTCCATTCCCATCTGGTAGGGATGGAAATTGGGCTTGTCTGGAAAAAGTAGGAACAAATGCACTTGACGCAAAGAATTGTTGGAAATTATTATAATAAAGAAGGTAAAATTGGACGAGAAAGCCCCCTTTGTTAGCCTAAACGGTGAATGTTTTTAAACAACACAAAATACAGATGGGATTAATCAGATTTTATACAAATGGTAAATTTTTCAGCTTTTTTTTTTTTTAAATTTGACTTTCCTTGACAACTGAAATGGGTCCCGCCCGCATGGGAAGATTTTCGTGTCAAATTTCTTTTTCCGCAAAAGATTCTCGCGATGAACTTCTTCTGAAAAAATTCTCCGTCAAAATCGATGCCACCTTTTAAGCTGAACTTTCAACTTGACAAAATATCCTACATTTAGAAAATGCACAATATTATTGTATTAATATTTGTTTAATATTATTATTTACTTTTTTGTTAATTGTTTTATTTTTGTATTACTTTTGTTAATTGTTTTGTTTTTTGTTTGTTTGTTTTTTGGTTTTTTTGGGGGGGATGCAGAGTTTATCTTTTGTACCTTTTTCTCTGTGAGCTGAGGGTCCATTCATCTGGATGAACTTCATGTGGGAGTCAACGCGGGGTGTGGTCCCCGATTCATCGTCAATGTCTTCCCCATCGTCATTGCTGTCCGATACTGTCAAAAGGAACACACCCATTCATTCATTCAAACAAATGTACTTCTGTATCGTTGTAGTGCAATCAATAACTTGTCAAAGCTTAACGTGCATGATTATAAGAATACTAAGGCCGCGTCCGAATGTCTAGGGCTATTGTCCAGGTGTTTGCCCATTACAATTACACGTGAGCAGGCTGACAATAGACATAGCCGTAGCTCTGGAACCCCGTTTCGGACACGGCCTTAGCCAGTTTGGTATTTCAACTGCGCATGTGCACAACAAGATTCGACAAATTATTCTCTGGATAAAACGTGACAGATAACGCACAAAACTGACACAAGGCTATGGGAGATGAATCTGCATACCGTGTAAATTTTCAAAAAGCGAGGGAAAGATTTGTTCAAATTAAAGTTTAGACACACAATACACCTGAAAACACTTTGATGTTCAAACTTTTTAGTTAACCAGTTCGCGCCGGAATTATTTTAACATTGCCGAGCCGAGGGGCAGGATTATTTTTAACTAAACTCGATCCGAAGCAGGTTCAGGCCGATAGTGCTGGGTAGCACACCCACACATTTGCGGCCTTGCTCGCTGCTGACATACATTTCCGAAATTGAACTTGGCGTGTTTATGCGTCATTCGTCTTAAATTTTGGGAAATTTTTTCGTTTATATTCGTCATCCGGCGCGAACTGGTTAATGTAACTTTACAACACGACGATCTCTGTAAATTTATAGGTACCGGCTATGCTTTTAAGTGCAAATGAAAAAATTATCATCTAAACAATTTTTGTTGTTGTTGTGCTAGTATCAATTTATAATTAACTTTAGATCATTGCTTTCATTTCTATCGGCAAGTAAACAAAAAAATGAAGATTTAACCTCATTTTCAATTTAATATGGCCGACTTGTGAATAAAGGAGGCATATAACCGAACAGACGTATGAAGCTAAACCACGATCGACAACCATGGACGTTCTATGGTAGCTGTTTCTGGTTGTAATTGAAATGCACATGTAGTCTCTCGCAGTCGTTATGCTGTGTTAGTTGTTAATTGTATACAGTCCCTAGTTTTTGGTATACACGACTTTTATACCTTTTTCTATAAGACCCTATCTACTAGATGAGATTATAAACGACACGCACAAGTGACTATCACATTGCTGGTTCCAACAGCACTTCCAGCGTTAACAAATCGTACAAGAAACAGGGAACCAGAAACAGCTACCATAGAACGTGCATGGTTGTCGATCGTGGTTTAGCTTCATACGTCTGTTCGGTTATATACCTCTCATAACACTATTTTCTTAAAAAGCTGGCAAACAAATTCAAGCATTTTCACATAATATGTGGATTTTTGAGCTTACATGGGTCGTCCAGCCATTTCTTCGGGTCTCCCGATCCGGGGGCTGACTCGGCGCAGATATCAAAATATCCCTGCAAGGCGTCCACCTGACGACAGAGGATGTCACGAAATGTCTCCATCTCTGCAAGTTTCTCCCGCAAGCCACGACCCTTCTGCCAAGACAACAAGGAAGAGAATCCAGTCAGAATGGCATCCGAGGTCCCCCTACCTCACCCATCTCTCTTTTCAGTGTTCTGTTCCGCAGAGCGTAAGTTCGAGTGCCGGTGTCGACATGTGTGTCCTTAAGCAAGGCAATTAAACCACTATTGCTTCGTCCTTCGGATGGGACGTAAAGCTGGAGGTACCGTGTGTTGTATAATGCACGTAAAAAAAAACCAGAAAAACTTATCGCTAAGAGAAGGGGTTTGCCCCGGTGTTTCTGGAGGATCAAGACAGCTACCTTCTCGTGGTGATCCGGCTAAGAGAAAAAAAGACCTCTTGAACTCAAGCTGTCAATCAGGACTTCGGTCCATACGACAACAACAGTGTGCGTGCTTATTATTTTTTGTCTAATTTAGTGAGTGAGTTTTGGATTTAACGCCGTGCCGGCATCAGTGGCCATATTCACGGCGGGAATGTGTTCAAATATAAGACAATAGATACATGTAGTAATACAAAACAATCAAGTGAACTGTGGAGAATATAAAAACTTGGAGTCGGACGGAACAATTATCACATAGGAAAAGAATGAGAACGTTTTAAAAGAATGAAAGAACTATTGTATAGAAGTGTAACGATAGACTGATTCTAGGCAGTTTTTCAGGAGAATCCTGTGGAAGGCGGGCCACGAAGGATCCCCCAGACACACAGCACCCTGTCTAAACTGCCTCAGAGTCTGTGGTCACCCAACGCATCAGGATCCATCTCTGGCACTGTTCAATAGGGACTACCGTAGCTCTCAATAGACTTGTATTTTGTTATCATGTGATGCACTGTGCTGTGCCTGGCAGGGGTTGGGGTTGATTAACCCTAGTCCTCCAGGGTATTTTAGCTAGAAACCCTGCCAAACGCATCAGATTGCATCGTTTGTCAAAGTCACTTGGCTGCCGAGTGCAGCGAGATCCATCAGGTCAGAAATCTCAAGGTCAATCTGCTTCAGAATGTGTGGTAACAGAACACAGCAGGATCCATCTCTGTCATTGTTCAATGGGGATTAGCTCTCATAGTCTTAGACTGTGGTTGTTTATACACTTGTTTACAGCTAAATCCATCAAAGTGCACCAGACTTTTTTGTTTACCTTCATGCACTGCGTCTGTCAGGGTTAGGGTTAATGTTTTCAATCGTTGAACCACAAACCTTGAATGAGGATGAGGATGCCAGACTGGCGGTGGAGTGCAGCGACAGCATGGAGCCCTGGCGTTGTAGGCTGGTGCTCTCCGCCTCGGCGGCCGCCTTCTGGATGTCCAGTGCATCTAGCCACTTCTGGCGGTCCTCAATGTTCTTGCAGCGCAGGTACCAGAAATTGTCGTTGATGCTGACATCAAAGCGAAGCTCGTCAAAGGGGTGAGCCTGCATCAAAAAAATTTAAAAAAATAAAAAATATTTGAACATTTTACTATAAGATGCTTCTTCACCAGCACAGCTGAGCTGTCATTGGCCGTCTCTATGGAAACAAAATGCGCATGTAATGAATATTCATCCAAAATCATAAAGTCGAGTCGTTAGACATGCCAAAGCCAACAAATGATAATCAACACAATACACTTCGTCAGCGTTATAGCGACGGTGGCCGGCACTGGGCGGGCCCGACCAGGGGCCAATTTCATAGAGCTGCTAAGCACAAAAATCTGCTTAGCATGAAAATTTGTCCTTGGCAAAAACAAGGTTACAGACCAAATTTTCACGTGATCTTTATTGTTTTCGATTTATAATCAGCTGGTTTTTGGCTTAGCATGAAAAATCCGTAGAATTTTGGCTGGTAACCTGTTTTTAATGAGCAAGACATTTTGGTGCTAAGCATGTTTTTGTGCTTAGCAGCTCTATGAAATTGGCCCCAGCATGGAGGATTTCTGCCCACCACTCCTGATGAAAAACACTGCTTCCGACCGGCACTAATTTCGCATAAAAAACTGCTTTTGACGTAACTATTTGTGAAGAAAAGTAGTACTTACATTAATATTTTCGTCTTTAATCGTGTTTTATTTGCAATTGTACAAGAATCATGTTTTCAATTTGACAATAAATGATTATTTTTTAAAGATTTGCCAGAGTGTTGTTGTCTAATGTTACGATTCATGAAAGCTGCCATATTGAATTTACCGATGTATACGTTATAATACACAGAGATACCGGCCCAGGCTCGTTCGATTACTGTTATTATAAATGTTTATTTGTAATAAGGTAAATAAAAAGTTTCGTAATTTTCCAGAATAAATTACTTTAAATACTATAATATATTTATTTCATTATTTATATTGTAATATTTGTCCGATATTGTTAGTCTGATTGTACTACAAGTTTTGTTGTTCATTGTGTTCCTGATCATGTTGACCCCAGCCGCTAATCGCGAGGCTCTGTTCGATAGAATGGCTTGTCGCTTGTCAAAGTCAGTGAAGTCGCACCCACCACTAAAAAGTCTCTAGCTATAACACTGCACTTCGCCATTATGGGCACCGACAGACAAAACACGACTTGCAAAGGACTTGTGCTCAAGTCTACCCTCTTAAATAGATTATACACATAGTATGTATAATCAATCCGAATGACTGGCTGTGGCTTCAAAATTACAAACAGATCTATGGTAGAAGCCGCAGCCACTTTGAATAGACTTGTGTGCAATTTCAAGCCGCAGCCAAGTAATTCGAACACAGCCATATTTGATACACACATGTAGCCAAGGATTTATACAGTGTAGTTCGATCAAAGTTTTAAAAAGCATTGTATATTTGTGCATTGTGTAATGACCGGTTATCACATGATGTTGTAAAACACATCCTGTACCCTGGCCATAAAAATCTATGATGGGAATAATTTACATACAATGTAATACTATATGAGTTTACTTGTGTGTTTCATTAAACCATTAACTTCCCAAATCCATCAAAACCCATTCCCTGCCTCCCATTTGTGATGCGATCTGTGAAATTCCGTCGGATGTCGCAAAGTTGCAAATCCCATAAAAGCAACAAAAAAAGAAAGAAAAAATTAATCTTATTATTTTTTTCTATTATTATGCTATTCTGGTACCCTATCGTTAAACGCTGTTTTCTCAGAAATTTGCATCGCTAATAATCGACGTTCATTTTAACTTTTGATGTAGTGGTCCTGGAGACCTGATTTAAAAAGCATTAGAAAGAGGATGATCTCAGCTTTAAGATGATGATTTTTTTGCCACCATGTGGCGGGTTTTCACAGATCGCATCACATTTGGGTGGATTTTGGGCGGACTTGGTCCTCGGGTGAATACATTTTGATGGATTATGATGGACTTGGGCCAGCAGACCTGAAGCACTGCTGGGGGGAATCCAATTGGTTTTGTCCATCATGCAGTACAGCTGTCATATGTGTAATATATATATACAGGGTGGCACAAAAAACAGGACAAGCATATCTTTGCATATCTTTAATGACAAGCATATCTTAACGGAAAAGCCTATGTGTACTTCCACTACCCTGATGCCAAAACTACCTATACCAATGGATGTACATTAGACATTTCAACATCCTAAATGGCTATTTATTACTCTGGCATTCAGCAGTAAACACCATTTGTGTCACACCGAAGATAATCATACATGTACTGTACATGCAATATGAGTTAGACTTTGAACTTCGACCACCAACCTTAGAAACCAAATACATGTACCATATGGGTGACCTTGGTACAATCACAAGATAACAGTGTACACAAACACTGGCACAAATGGCATGCCCTGTTGAAGGTTGACAACCTTTCACCCAAGAACCTTGTGTAAAAGTTTGCCTTTTATACTGTTAAAAGAATGTGCATGAGAATGATATATCATAAAAATATCAACCAGATGATAAAGCAGTGGGGAATTGTTTATTATTATCATTCAATATTTTTGGTAATGAAACCAGAGATCCCTCAAAAGCGCCCAAGGCACTGTAGCTTACAAGCCTGAAGAAACCTGTAGAGAGAAAACAATGAGAAGAATATAGAGGTGGGAGGAAAACCCCAGAAGAATATCCTGGGAAAAACCCACGGAGCTAGTCAGGCAGGGACTGAAAACCCAATCCACATATTGGCCCAGGCCGGATTTGAACCCGGGTCATAGTGGTGGAAGGCGAGGAAAGAACTGCTACGCCAACCTGACTGTTGATTTGAGAAGAGTCAGTGCAATAATTCTGGATCATCAACAGTTCTAAAGCACTTTGATTAAATTTGAATGGAATTCAATTCTATAACCTGGTTTACTTTATTCCATGATTTATTTTACCTATTTTAAAGTCTATGTATTCTTTTGGTTTTGGGGTATACATACAGGGTTAGAGTTAGGGTCAGTCCATTCTATGTTCTAGGGTAAATATAGTTGAGAGTTGTTAGTGGGCCCTGCTTTCTATAATTGCTCCCAGTTCGAGTTAGATGGGTTTGGTAGTTAGGGTTAAAAGTGTACAAATTAAAAATAAAGAAAGTGGATATTTAGCGTGCGCTGGCTAAAGTTCAGTAAACGCTATTATTGTATTAAGCCATCCGGCTTGTACACCGCCCTCTATCAGTCTATCTACATAAAATGTATTAAATCACCACCATCTTTTGAGCACGACCTGTTGATGGCAAACTAGCGTTTACTCAATTACTGATGTTTTACCGAATAAATATCATTATCAACTGCCGAAAATCCTTTTATTTTATTTACCAAATATTTAATAAAAGCAAAATGGGATCAATCCATACCTCGATATCTGCTCTCGCCAAACTGATTGATCCCCTGCACCCAAGATGAATGTCTGTGTGCGATTTGAAGTAGCTGAGCGTACCGTTCCGGAGCGAGACCCAGCGGTCCTGCCACCCGTGGATGTAGTTGGTCCACTTGTTCAGCTTTTCCTCCAACTCCGGTATGCTCTCGATTTCGTCGCTGTCGAAATCGTCGTCATCTTCTTCCTCTTCGCTTAGTATCGCAAGGTCGTCTGACATTTTCCGCTCTAACTCGATCCTACTCGTGTCGTGCATCATGATCTAGTATGTTCGGTTTATGTCTGAGAATGCCGAGGAAAGAGGGGAAAAAGGAAGGCTTTAAACACTATTTTTGTCTAGATTTAACGCTAAGGAAGGGTGGGCAGTGCTGTCATGCGTTCAATTTAATAGTGAGTAGATTTTCGGATACGTGTGGATATCGTACGGCTGGGTTGAACAAACTTTTGAAGCAATTTAAAGGGAAAGCTTTAAAGGGAAAGCTTTAAAGGGATATAATTAATTTTTGGTCAAACTACTTAAACAAAATTTCAAAGTGAACAAGGAAACCCACAATTCCGATTTGAACCTACGATCTCCGGTGAATACCGTAAATCGGGCGTGATCCCTGGCCACACGGAATTCTGGCGTTTATGACTTCTGACTAGCGCCCTCGAACACAGATCGAACACAGGCAAGATCTGGATAGCTCAGCTGTGTACAGCGCGGGTCCAGTATTCCGGAGGTCGCAGGTTCAAGTCCCGCCTTGTCGATTTCTTTGTTCACTTTGAAATTTATGCAAATTTACCCAGTCAGTTTCCCTTATGGCTTATTTGTGTACTTAAAACTACTTAAAAATAAAGATAGGAGCTTTTTGATCATTTACTCTGATGAAAATTTAGCTCGATCTGTGAACTTGAAGTGATGCCAGTGTGTATAAATAATATTTCGAGACCATTAGATCTTTAGGCCTACAACCAGTAAAACTATTTAACAGTATTTTTGGTCGGTTATTACTTTTTGGATAGCTGCAATACTAACCATTAAAGGTAGAATACACCATTCGTAATTGCTTGAATTGTCAGTGGGTGGATTTGGGGGGTTGTAGTAAATATCGTTTAACTGACCTGTCCGAAGTTTTACAATCATGGATGCTGAGAAAAGCGCAAGAAAAACGGCGTTCGTTTTCAAACGGCGTCAGGCAGTATTGTTCTTCTTTTTTTGCGATCGCCGTCTGGCGATCTTTAATTTGTTATTATAAAATTCAATGTTCAAAACAATAAAGCATATCTAGCACGATGCTTTTGCTGGATGCCTACAATTATTATTAGATTTCAAATAAGTAAGATATTTCCAAACTGGAAATCGGCAGTCGGCAAATTTTTCGATATCTGCAAATCATTTGCAAATGGTGTATCTTCAGGATTAATAGTATAGATGGTAGGCCTATGGAATGATGGAATATACACCGGGTTGGCTGTTCGTACAGCGACTTTTATTCTAAGAATGAACAACTACATGTAGACTACCAAATATACAAATAAGGGCAAGTTCAAAGACATGTGTCTCGTCTGAAAGCTGAAACTAGAGTGGGTGAACAAACTAAGAAGTATAATGGGCTGGCTATCCAATTTAAAAGCAATAAAGACAGGAAACCAAAGGAATGCAATAAGTGGCTTTTTTAGCTAGGTGATGAGATATGGTGAGCAGGACAAAAGTATTAATTTAGTAATGGCAATCAATCAATTAGGGAGCTTGACACAACCGGGTCAAAGCAGTATTAACTATACTGATTACTGGGCTGTTGTTGAGGGCCATGTACAAAGGGTCAAAAGTTTATTTTCTGGGTTCTTTTAATCTATAATTATATGGACATACGGAAACGCTACATATTCACCTTTAAAATAAACGCTGAGCCACTGCAGGAATGATTTTCTTGCTGGTACATGTGTATATGAGAGCTGTTTCTGGCTCCATCATATGCTTGTATGTGTATTTTTTTGTGTACATATTCTTTCATGTTTACTTCTTTAACATGGTTAAAATGTTACCTGTACTGAGGCTTGTAAGCTCTTAAATGCGGAATTTTGTTAAACATGTGTATATAGCTCCATGGTCCTACTCCGTACGGGTGCAGTGTTGGAAAAAATAAGCAACTTTGAAATGGACAAATATGACTGAAAGCCAGTCTATGTTTTGAGGTTATCGCAAGGAATATCCGAAATATTCACAGCAAAATGTACACAGTCAGTGCAGTTATGCCGTTTTCCAAGGCCCCATTTAGGTTCCAGTTTGGCTCCATCGCTGTTGCAAAACCATATGAGCCACAATGGAGACGAAGGTCGGTTGTGGAAAAGGATAAAAACGGCCATAGTATAGTCATGGGTTCTAGTGGTGAGTCATCATTGTTTTTGATACCGAGGTGAAATAATCGTGCAGGAATTGAATGTTAATTATAATCACCCTTCTTGGAACTGCAGTGTTGGTCATATATGAGGACAATTTAGTTAGAAATGTTGGGGTCATTAATCCCTCTTTAATGGCGTAGGAATGCACTCCAAGATTGAAAAAAGGATTGGGAGAGCTGTGGTGGTGGGACATTGGAACATTGGAAAGGGGGGGGGGGGGGGGGTTGGAAGGGGGGCAGGTTTGTTGGAAGGGGGGCAGGTTTGTAGGAAGGGGGGCAGGTTTGTTGGAAGGGGGGCAGGTTTGTTGGAAGGGGGGCAGGTTTGTTGGAAGGGGGGCAGGTTGGTTGGAAGGGGGGCAGGTTGGTTGGAAGGGGGGCAGGTTGGTTGGAAGGGGGGCAGGTTTGTTGGAAGGGGGGCAGGTTTGTTGGAAGGGGGGCAGGTTTGTTGGAAGGGGGGCAGGTTGGTTGGAAGGGGGGCAGGTTGGTTGGAAGGGGGGCAGGTTGGTTGGAAGGGGGGCAGGTTTGTTGGAAGGGGGGCAGGTTTGTTGGAAGGGGGGCAGGTTTGTTGAAAGGGGGTCTGAGTTTGTTGAAAGGGGGTCTGAGTTTGTTGGAGGAGGCAGGTGGTGAGATGACTTTTTCCTTGAATTTGAAAGGGGCATAAGTAGTCATCACAGAATATTAACATTAATGTTGCACAATATGTGGGAACTTTTCAATAAGCTAGGCTAAATAAAAAACATACAATCTTAACTTGATGATGCACTTGGTATTTTACACAAGGCTTGCACTAAAACTGACGCATAACAGTGTATAGTATGATGATCACTTCATTTAACTCCACCAAGGCTGCCTAATAAAATTAAAAAAATTGTAAAAAAAAAAAGTGGATATGTTAAAATGACTCAGATTTTTTCATAAACTAAAATTACTATTTATTAGTACATGTAATTAGTATTTATTTATTAATGAATTTCTCATGTGGAGGCTGATCTTGGCTTTCTAGGATTTGAGCTATAAAATAACTAAAACAATGGATGCGGAGGACATCAACTTGAAAGAAGAGGAGGATGAAGATGAAAGATGGAATGAACCAGTTGAGTCAGCCGCATCGTTCCTTGAGACCCAAGATGGTTTGCAGCAGGCGAGCCTTGCTTCAAATGTCGGAGATGAGAGGAAACCCAGTGGTAACTATAAGCTCCAAGCTCCAAGATGCAATCAAATAATTTCCCCCCTCCCCCAACAAAACAAAGTAGTGTGCAAAGTCTATTGAAAGTCCAATCTTAAATCAAAGATGTTCAATTTAATCGTGACAGATTAAATCGTGACAGGCATAAGATTTTTGTATTTTTTGTTCTCCTCCCAGCAATGAAAATGATATGTTTTCTAATTGTTTCAGCCGGTAGTGATACACGATAGCGTGTCCAGGTTCAATATACACAATCCACACACACAACAATGAGAAACGGTCAGAAATGGTTTCAAACGTATTTATAACTAGATTTATATAGATTTTAATCATTAAATTTCGTCCCTTGAAAAAAAAATATCCAGGGTCGGCCGTATTTTTAGGGTCGGTCAAGTTACGCCAACATAACAATTTTTTTTTTTATGCTTTATGATAACTACAAGTGATCACTAAATTTCTGATTCGTCTCATAAAATTCTGTGGGATTTTTTTTATTCATGTCTGGCAAACAGTGGCCGATCCCCCTACCTGGTTCAGCCATGGAGTAGGCCTACTGCAAAATGGGGCCCAAAATAGACTCAGAATTCCAATATTATTCCAAGCTACATCCACACCCCTGGCAAGAAAAGATAACCATTTTATAAATTTTATTCAATGAAATCACCTAATAAACAAAGCTAAGATCATGTTGAATTGAAAACAAAAATTTTTGTTGTTGATATTTTCATATATATTTTTTATCAATTCCTCTTTCCCGGCTTTTGTCAAGTTTCAACTTCCAGTGCGGGTAGCGATGGTAGCATCATGTCCCGCATGGCACTGAATGACAACAAAGCCGGCATGGATGGATTGGATAAAGAGAAGATTAACAGGATTATCCTGGAAGCTTCTAAGGGATCAAGGTGCAAATCTTATGACTAGACTTGGGCTTAACATTGATATATTATACTTCCTTTGAGAATTGTTGTTGTTGTAAACAAAATATTTCACAATCGAATTATTTGTAAGCCCTGTTTTAGGAATTTGTAAACTGCGATTCTCGTGATTTTATGATTTGATTTTTAAAAGAATGTTGCATCCTAATGCCACTTTTTTCGTATTATCTCAACAATTTTCGTCAATTTGTTTTTGTCGTATTAAATTAGTGAAGGTCAGTTATAATGCAAACAAATTTTAAAAAGGCATTAATCTTGGACTGAGAAACAGTATCACCGAATTTTGTTAGAAAATACTTTGAAAATGTTTTTAACTTTTCATAATAGACAAAGTACACAACCAAAGGAATGGCATCTGAAATGGATAATACATTAATCTTACTCTTCAGAGCTTTTTTTCTTCTTTTTCCCAGATTTTATGAGAATGAACGTAAGAAAGAGGCCCAGGTCAATCAACGGATAGATCGCATGATGCAGCAACTAGCAGCATTCACACAGGAGCAGAAAACAGCTGCACTCGTTGAGGTGAAATCTCCACAATTTGTACACCCATTCTTAATTTAGACTTTTACCTCCTTTATTGAACATAATTGGACTTTGCAAAACAGTAGATGACGCTGTATGTACCAGAATTGTCTTCACTTGTAAGTTAGGGGCCGTCCAAAGTTGTCAACATTTTTAAGGTCGTACAGAGCGTACTACTTTTCAAGACCCCCCTCCCTCCCCCCAAAGTAGTACTTTTCAACATTTAGTCCAAACACCGGTGGGGCGCGGTGGGGCATTGCGTGCACGATGTCCATGCACAGCTGTGGGAACGAGTCGCAGTACAGTCGTGTCAAAGGTTATTCATTCACGTTTGGCACATTCGCGCGCTTATTCAGGGTCTATGCATCAATGTGTGTACGTGTATGTACACCGCATGGTTAACGTTGCGCTATACGAAATCATTGACAACTTGGTCGCCGCGGCATGTAGTGCGGGCGGCGTCAAAAGTATCTCATCCTCGCAAGCTACGTATAGCTAGCCAGGGACGCATCAGGGTTTTTTTCTCTCGGAGTTGCACAATATTAACAAGGTACATGTATAACCATACCTGCCGAAGCAATTATTTTTGAACAGCGGACTTTGTATCGCTTCTGATTTTAACGTTGAAAATTCTTTCGAGATAAAAAAAGAAGGAAACAAAACCAATTATATAATTATCTTTTGCTGATTGTACGATACAAAATCAACATTTTATTCACAATTTAAAGTCGTACGCGGCCTCCGACCCCCCTCCCCCCTGTCGTGCGCTCTGTACGACCATTAAAATGTTGAAAACTTTTGACGGCCCCTTAACGGCACTTTTTTATATTATTTTTTAGGTTGACACAATGGTGGCAAAACTTGAGGCAACCAGAGATTTCAGTCGTAGCATTGTTCACTTGGACATGGACGCCTTCTATGCTGCCGTGGAGATGAGAGACGTTCCATCTCTGAAGGATAAACCGATGGCTGTGGGCAGTATGAGCATGCTGGTAAGATTCTCCCCACTCCCCCAATCCCCTACTCCCACAACCACCCACCCACATACCCCCACCCCTCCTCTTTCTTTTATTCATCTTCAATATGGTTTTTACCTCTTGTAAATTGATTGTCGCTGCCAATTACAAAACCATAAATGCTAAAGAGATGGCCTACATGGTCTCTTTAAATCATCCTAACCACGTTTACAACAATATCAATGAAAACAACTCTAGAAAATGTCCCTTTAACCCTAACTACCCCAAACCCATCAAACTCCAACTGCAGCTTTCGCTAGGTTTTGGCAGGTTTGGTACCAAACCGTAACAACTTGTTGTTAGACTTTGTTTGACTCAGTACCAAAGGCCCAGGGAGACCCTGTTGAATTCTGTGAGGTTCAGGACAGAAAGGCATGAGACTTGTCAAAATGTTAGAAATTTTGAGAATGCACAGGCATTGAAACGTGAGTGACCCACATTGTCACGGCACAGTTCCTGGTCAACTGTAAGTGTATGTACACTTACACCTTGTAGGTGTGTCCCCACTAAAACACATAATACCACTGGCCAGTTATCACTGTTCCAAGTCAATAAAACTTCAACTGTTGGAGTTTGGCAGGTTTAGTACTGTTAGGTTCAGTACAGTGTACCAACAATTACTGAACCTGTGTGAGCTGTTGAAGTTTGTTAGGTTTGGTATGCTTCCTAGTGCGAGAGCCTAGGGGGTTAGGGTTAATTGTTTATCACAATAAAAACATGTAAGCATGGATGAAATTAGTGTTACAATCTGAAAATCTTGAAATGAAGATGTGTACTATGTGCACACACTGTTTATCTTTATTTTTAGTGTACCTCAAACTACCAAGCACGGCGCTACGGTGTCAGGGCAGCCATGCCGGGATTCATTGCCAGAAAGCTCTGCCCCGAACTGGTCATCGTTCCGGTCAACTTTGAAAAGTACCGGGCAATCAGCACGCAGGTCCGCCAAATCCTGGCTCAGTACGACCCCAACTTCTGCCCCATGAGTCTGGACGAGGCCTACTTCGACCTGACGGAACACTTGGAGAGAAGGAAGGCCTTCTTGGACACGGAGCGAACGTTTGATTACGGGGATTGGAACTGGCAACCAGAAACGACCGATCGTGTCCCAGAAAGTCAGGAAGCGGACAGTGCGGGGAGTTTCGGTGAAATCTCTGAGCAAGATTCAACTCGAGAAAGTTGTGCCGGTGGTGGGACAAATGAAGGAGCTCCATCATCTAGGAGTCAAATGGACGTCTCTTTGAACACCAATGTTCCTTGTCCTTGTGCCAAATCAATCGACGACCTTTCATCAGATTCTTGTCATGCATCACTTGGAGTCGATAGGACTGAGAGTTTTAGCAACAGCGCTGCCGGGGCAGCGACTCCCGGAAAGAGATCGAGGACTTTCGGTTTCGCCGTCAAAGAGGTGGTGGATGAGATTCGCTTCCGCATCGAGCAGAAGACGCAGCTGACGGCCAGTGCAGGTAATTGTTGGTGTTATTGACCAGCTGGGGCAAATTGCTTAGCACAAAAATGTCTTGCTCAGTTACTAGCCAAAATTTGAATGCAAAATCACATGCCTTTTCCCGGTGTTAGCCAGCATTTTTGTCACCAATCATTGGACTATATTCCAGGTATTGCTCCGAACGTCATGCTGGCCAAGATTTGCTCCGACAAGAACAAGCCCAACGGCCAGTACAGGATACAGTCCAACCGGGAAGCCGTCATGGAGTTCATACGGGACCTGCCAATTCGCAAGGTCAGCATTCCAAGGTTTTCGTTAGATTTTTTTTCTCTCTTTTCGGCTAAAAGGGAAAGTAACCAATCAAATTATTATTCAAACTAATACTTGATGTAAATATATTGATGACTCTAAACTCCCTTTGAAATTATCTTTTTTGGCATGCTGTCATTTTTAAGAAAACAAGAATGCGTGTCATTTCCAAAGATGGGTCTCATAGACACATTTTTGGAAATGTCCTTGAAGCGCGCAAGAATAGAGCACATTCATCGGAACGACTCACATACACGCATAGAAGCTATTATTGATCGGCTTAGTGTGTAACGCGCGTTTAACTGAATGAGCTAGAATGCACCCCGAATACCGATTGTGGTCGCAATTAAAATTTTGAATTAAAATTAAAGTCTTAGAATATTATTTTCTCTGTATACACAACATTCAAAGAGCTAAAACTTTGTCAGGTTAGTTGTAAAGCACCATTCTTTAGATTTTGAGCTGCTTCAAACAATACAAATGCACGACAAAATAATGGTATGTTAAAAATTTAGTTCGTCTTGCTTTTTTTTTCCTCAGGTGTCTGGGATTGGAAAAGTCACAGAAAGGATGCTTTCTGCTCTCGGCATTCAGAACTGTACAGACCTCTACCAACAGAGGGCGCTGGTGCACCTTCTGTTCTCGCAGACATCGTCGCACCACTTCCTGAGGATATCAATGGGACTAGGCTCAACAAGAGTCGAGAGGTTGGACATTTGCACTCTCTAAAGTGCTTGCCAAAAAGAAAAGTCTTGGGCTAGTGCCGAATCGTGGGCAATATTTGTTGTCTCAGGCTACAACAAATGCAACTACCGGTACCAATACATTAGTCCAAAGTTGTATTCGAGTCCCTGCAAGTCATTTCACAAGTCCACTCACAAGTCCAGTCACAAGTCCAGTCATAAGTAAATGGTTGAACAATGACAAATGAATGCTTTTGTCAAAGCTCATCTGAATAGCTTGTGATTTGAATTGGAACTGGAGGACTTGTGATGGACTTGTAGGGACTTACAGGGAAATGTGATGGACTTGACTACATCTCTGCATTAATGATAGCCATAGCTCTATGGGCACAGCCTTAGCCCTATAGATTGTGGGTTGACTTGTGATGGATTGTGACCCAACGCAAGTGCCCGACTTGAATGTTTATTCAGATACATATCGTTGAATGGTTTTTTCCAGGGACGGCGAGCGCAAGAGCATGAGCACAGAGCGGACGTTTAGAGAACTTCACAAACCGGCTGATCTCTACAGCAAATGCAGCGAGCTGTGTCGGGCACTGGCTGAAGACTTGCAAAATGAAGAGATGATGGTAAGTATAGAAAGAAGAAGACTAAAACTTGGACCTGGTTTATATAATAACGAACCAGTGGCACAGCTGGGGGGGGGGGGGGGGGGGGGGGGCAATTAGCACCCTTTGCTACTCCCCCTATTTTGCAACTATCCAAAAAGTAACCAACCAAAATACTTTTGAAAAGCTTTGAACGATATTATTGACATTAACCCTTCCTCTATAAAGGCAATTAACTGTATGGCAGTGGTACGTGTCAAATCGCTGCACTGCGTTGGATGATTATTTGCATGTGCAATGAAGAGCACTTATGTAGTTATTAATGGGCATACACATTGTATGGCTTTGCTCACACAGTGTAATACACCGTAGTCTCATAGCATGACCCCAGTTGATCTTAGTTTCATATGGCACTTCTTGGAGAGATTTGGAGTGCCAAAACACATACGTTTTTTTGTTAAGGCGACTTTAAAGTGCATTGGAGTGTAAACAAAAGGAAGGGTTAAACCCTTAAATTCCTTCGTTCTGGCATTGCTGTCATTGCTGTCATTTTGAAGAAAGTACTTAAGGTCATTTAGAAAGAAGCAAGTCAGAGACGCCTTTTTGGAAATTTTCGGATGGTACGCGCAAGTATTGGAAAAACACGCATGCTTCAGGTGCTAATATTCTGCGTGACATGTTTAGCTGCATTCGACTGAATGAGGATGGCTTGACAAACTTTGAATTGAAATGGAAATCTTAGAATATTGTTTTCTTGGAATATACAGTATTCACAGAGATAAAACTTCATCATGCAAGTTGGTTGTCAAGCACCTTTCTTTAGATTTTGCACACGTTTGCTGCTTCAAAACGATGAAAATGCACAACTGGTCTATTGCAGCTTTTATCACACACCTCAAAGATACTTCTGCTGCTTTCCTAGGGTAAGACGGTCACCATCAAACTCAAGACAGTCAAGTTCGAAGTCAAGACCAAGGCGTGCTCCGTCCCCACAGCCGTCAATTCAGCCGACTGCATCTTCAGTGTGGCTAAGGATCTCCTCAGGGCAGAGATCAATGCCTGTAAGCCAGAGCCGCTACGACTCAGGCTAATGGGTAAGGCTATCCGGTCACGAGTCACGAGCCACTGTGGCAAACCTCAATAGGCTTTTTGGTGATTTTGAAACCTTGGCTTCGTCACCGACTTTGGCACCAGTAGGCCGAAGTTGAATCCATTGTTTGGACAACCCTGCTTGCCTCTTGGAACTAATTAGTCGGAAAAGCTCATCTTAAATTGCAGCACTATTTAAATGAAGTTTTGTAGAAATTTATTGTAGGAGGTGCATGGGACCAGAATTTTGGTTCAGATTTGAAATTGTTGGTATTATTCCTTGTTTAAAGGTAGTATACACCATTGGTAATTTGTAGAATTATCAGGAATGGGTGGATTTGGGGGGTTGTATTTTATAGTAAATATCGTTTAACTGACCTGTCCGAATTTTTACATTCATGGATGCCGAGAAAAGCATGAAAAACAGCATTTGTTTTCCACCGGCGTCGAGCAGTTATTCTTATGTTATCTTTGTTTTTTCGCGCTCGCCGGACGGCGAGAATGAATTTTAGTTTATACAATTCAATTTTTTGGAACAATTACAGGATATCTAGGGCCCTCATTTTGCTGGATGCCTACAATCATTATTTACTTTTAAATAAGTAAGATATTTCTTATTAATTCGGTAGTAAATTTTTTCGATATCTGCAAATGGTGTATACTACCTTTAACTTACACCCCCTATAAACAGTAACACCTACAGAGTTAAAGATTGCTAGTGTTGAATTCAATTAAACTGGCCAAAAAAAAAATTGTATGGCAATTTTTGTGATGACAAAATTAGCCAAGGTTAACCAGTTCGCATCGGACGACATGTATACCTGAAAAATTTTTGTTTTGGAATTCAAAATGAATAGCGGATCAACACGTCACGATCGAGGCTGAAAATATGTGTCAGCGACCGGCTTGCACGAGCGAGGTCAGAAATATCAGGGTGTGCTACCCACAGATGCCGGTATAGCATGAATTTCAGACTATGAAATACAGACTCATTGGTAGTATTGCGCATGCTTATTAGTGATGATCATTAGGAGAGTGACCGGTCACAACCAATAATAGGGAAAATGGGTGCCATTTTCACACCGGCCTGAACTCGGAGCGAGGTTCATAAAAAACAATCCTGCACTTGGGCCCAGTCAATGTCAAAAATAATCCCGACTGTGCGGATTAAGGTAAAGAACATTTGCTCTTATTATTTTATTATTTTACAGGTGTCAGGTTATCCAACCTTCAACCATGCACTGCCGCTACCAATAAACAAGGCAGCATCGCAGAGTTCTTTAAGAAACAACAGCAAACCGAAACTCGCCAATGTGAACAATCACCAGAAGCAGACCAAGGATCTAGCGGCGGTTACGAGAAACCAAGACCACAAAATAGAATTGCAGGTTTATCAACCGATTCGCCAAAGGAGAGGGTAGGAACTAAATTGGAATCGCAACCATCAACATCGGGACCGAAGTCAGTAAATCCCTTTCTTCAAACACATCCAAGTGACCAGAACTTTGCGTCGTTGGGTGATCGAACGATGGACGACTCCAAGACTGAAGAAGCACGCAAGCGTGACAAATCGGCGACGGGAGATGTTTCAGTTGATGCAGTAGAAGCATCAGAGTTTCTCTGTCCTGTGTGTAATATCCCGCAGCCTTGCACCGACCTGGAGGCGTTCAACGAACACGTGGACGTGTGTCTGAATCGAGGGGCAATACGGGAGATGCTCCAACAGCAGGGTACGTTTATAGCAACAGATCTTGGGCTTTTCATCCTTGCATGTAACTAAAACGGTCTGAAGCACAGGCTTTCGAACTGACCCAGATTCCAAAGTAGGACTTTGGAGAACAACATTGGGATAAATGACGGGCTTTCACGAGTGGTTTTTGGTGATTCTCGCCCCCATAAGTCTCATGTTCCACAAAGCTCTTGGAAGTACAGTTGCAGTACCCCTGCGACCAAAGCCCGCCATTGTGTAACAGTGTTATGAAAATATTTAATGAGTTGTGGAACAAAAAAGTACTTTGCTGCACTCTACAGATCCAAGAGAAATAGCATCAAATGCCTTGCACTCTTCCCTAAAATGAAAGAGGGAAGAAATGTAGGTGTTTTTTTTAAGTTGAACACTAAGGGTAGTTGAAATTAGTTTTCAACCTTGAGATTTGGTATAATACAGATTTCTTTTGTTTGCAGCTTCTGAAGATATCCCCACTGGCAGGCGGAATTCAATGTCTCCTGCTAAAGGAAAAAGGTATGATTCTCGACCAAAAACGGGGAAAAGGGTGAGATAGGTCCTTATCGAATCCCGGGCATCATCTCCAGCTCAAATCGTGTGGGTTTTTTTGTCCAGCTATGATTCAGAGATATAAAGCCAAAGGACTTAAGAGTATTTCAATTTGGTTTGCTCATCAGTGATTCAGGAGCCGAACACGAAGCAACAAAAAAACTGCTTCCAGGAAAACATGTAGTCAATTTACTTTTTTGTACAATACATTTTTTTTGGCTGCAGGAGTTCATCAGGTTCCAAGTCGGCTGCCAAACGCTGGAAACAAGAAAAGACACAGACCAATACACTGGACAAATTCTTCAACTGAACAAATAATATTGGTTATTTTTATAGTTTGAAAACATTTGTGGACAAGGAAAATTCTTTTCAGTGACACAAAAAAAAAAATTACAGCAATATATGCGTGAAACTGATTTGCCAAGAGTCTTTATTTTGACATGGATTAAAATTATTAATTAACATAATTGTATGTACTGTAAAATGTTTTCTTAGAGTTGTACATATTTCTATGCAAATATTATATTGAATAAAAAAAGCCTGAAAAACGTTTTTCAGTGAAATTGTGGGACAAAAAGTAGAATTTAATGTTGGGGCAAAGCTGGTCTTTTGACAAAATGAAGCTAAAGGTCCCAAAATTAGCTTTAGTGCATTGAAAAAAGCAACCGTGCAAAATCAGCCCCTTTGTGTGCCTTTTCAAAACCAAACGTCGCTGACGCTCTGCTTGATATTATCCCGGTTGTCTCGTCTTATCTCTGTGACCATCCCCGCCTCCCCCTTGGCCCTCCGTCGCCGCTGCTGTGCCTTCTGCTTCTTGAGCAGGCTCTGCTTGACCTTTGCCCGGACCACGGACGAGTCCATTGTGGAGGTAGCGTCGGACGTGAAGCTGTCGCTGCTGCGCTGCCGCGAGTGGTAGTTGACGTGGGCCAGGCTGGCCTCGTCCCGGTGCGGCCGGTACTGCTTGTTCAATGCGGCGATGTCTTCCAAACCTCCTTCTGGACACTCGAATTGGCTTCTCAAATCGCCTTCTCTGCCTAGCTCCTGGGCCCAACTGTTCTCTTCAGATGCGTCAACAAATCTCTCCTCAGCTTCATCCACAAGTTCTGGTAGTGGATCAACGCAAGCCCTTGTGGAAACCTTTGCGGAAGCGGCAACATCATTTACCTCTCTGCCTTCTTCCAAAGTCCTACTTCCCACTCCATCCTCCCCCAATGCATCAACAAATCTCTCCTCGGCTTCATCAACAAGTTCTAGTAGTGGATCAACATGAGCCCTTGTGGAATCGGCAACATCCTCAACCTTTCTGCCTGCTTCCAAAGTCCTACTTCCCACTCCATCCACACCCGATCTCTCCTCGGCTTCATCCACACATTCTGGTAGCGGATCAACGCAAGCCCTTGTGGACTCCGCAATGGAAGCAGCACCTTCATCGTCCTCTTCTGAGGAAAGTCTCTCGTCAACATTGTCATCCTCTTGGAGACTATTCTCATCATCACTGTCATCTCCATGGAGACAACTTGCCTCCGCCTCCTCTTCTGTTTCATCTTGTTCCTGCCCTTCCTCCTCTCTTTGTGCGAGTAGTTCCTGTTGAATGAGGATAACAAAACAAATTGACAAAAATGCATGCTTATTATTTTTGTTCGCAAGATTTTGTGAAATGGATTAACAGTCACCAATACCCTTTGTCAGCACACAGAGAGCTAGTACTAAAATTCTAGATTTTGGAGGGAGGGGTAGTTGACTTGCCTAATTAAACCCCAGCAATGAAATGAAAATTCACCTGTTCAAGAGTTTTCTGCATGTCCTTTGTGAAGCCGCTCGCTGAGACATCAACATCTAGAGAATTCTCCAGACTACATGTAAACCGACAAAAAAATGACATATAAAAAAAAAATTCAGGAATATCTGTGATTCGTTAAAGCTCAGCATGTATTCAAGGAATGGTCTCAAAAAAAGTGGTTTTTAGAACCAAAAAATGGCATTTTCTATATCATATGTACAAAACTCCAAACTTCAAAGGCCTTTTTCTCAACATTTTACTTTTGCGACATGTTGATAAATGTGAATTATAAACAGCCATAACCTGTTAATGGAATGTTCGATTAAGTGCAACAAACAGCTTTATAAGAAAAATTGTATCCACTTCTAATATCTGAGAACCCTCATTTCAACCTCTGCCCAGTTCCATTTCATTTTGCCAGAACACCTCACAAATTTGATTGAATCAAAGATTATTTCACTTACCAGATATCAGAAAACTTAGGGTACAGTTCGCTCTCGTACAGAAAACGTCGTAGGAAGAAATCGCGAACACACTGAACGTCCCGATCAAAATACCTACAGAAGAGACAAAAAGAGCAGTTTGAATGTCGTATTATTTTAAAGAACCAAAGGATTTTGTGTCTTGAATCTCTGGGCCTGATTCTATACACACAAAAAAGTCCCAAAGTCCCAAAGTAGGACTTTGGAGGACAAAATCGAGATAAAGTAGGCCTTTTAGAGGCTTACAGAAGTAGTTTTCAGTAATACTCACACATGTCCACACACTTTTACCATAAGGATCCCCTATTGTGTTTCCCTTTGTTCCTGTATTATAACCTATCGCTATAGACTTATCGTACACTTTAACGACCGAAAACCGAATTTGACAAAGAAACTGTCGTTCGAGGATTCTTTGTTCCTTTTGTTCTCTTTTGTGTTTCGATCCTCGGTCGTAAGAGCACTACATCATAAGCCTCATTTGGCATGTTCTGTATTCACAATACTTCCCAGAGGTTAGATGCAGATGAAGCACAAGTGTTGGGAGTACAGGACATGCAAATTGAGGCTTATGATGCTGTGGATAGAGCAAGTATCAACAAACTATTCCTGAAAACCTGCAAAAGTCTTACTTGTATCCTGGGGCCAATTTCACGGAGCTGCTAAGCACAAAAATTTGCTTAGCACAAAAAACATCTTGCTCATTAAAAACAAGTTATCAGCCAAAATTCTACGTGTTTTTTATGCTAAGCAAAAAACCAGCTGATTATCAATCAAAAACAATAAAGATCACATGAAAATTTGGTCTGTAACCTTGTTTTTACCAAGGACAAATTTTCATGCTAAGCAAATTTTTGTGCTTAGCAGCTCCGTGAAATTGGCCCCTGAATTTGTTTTCCAAAGCCCTACTTTTTTCTTTCTTTTTGGGGTATGCTTGAAAGCCCAAAATAGGTAACTCACATTTCAGCATTGGTGTGTGACGTCGACACCATCTGGGGAAAGTCTATCAGCGTAACGCGGTCCCGTTCGTCCAGCATGAGGTTAAATTCGTTGAAGTCGCCGTGGATCAGGCCGTGGCTAGCCAGCCGCATGATCAGATTCATCAGGTCGTTGTAGGTGGCCCCAGGATCAACCAGGCCGTGGATCTGATTCCTGGAATTGGTCATCGAGAAGAGACAAAGCAGCAAAAACTGGTCAAAATCGAAAGGAATGTGCTTTGAGTACAGCTTGACAGCTATTACCCAACAAAGTTTTAGCTCTGTGAATGCCATATATTTCGAGACAATAATATTTTAGGATTTCGATTTTTGAACCCAGTACTGATGCAAATTGTCAAACATGCATCTCTGAGGTGCATTTTTAAACTTCGGATTGAGATTTGCGCAAACAAATCCCGTGCCTGAGCCCAGTCAAGGTCGAGGTAATCCCGGCACGAACTGGTTAAAACCAATCTCAGAGAGGTTCTGGTGTCTTCTACTTACAATGGATAAGCGTTCATCAGTTCCATCACCACACAGTGTCTGTTGAAGTCTACGGGCTTAGGAACCGGAAAATCATGATCGTATAGTGCCTGCGTGTTTACAAATAAAAATCGTCATCAAAATGAAATAAAAACAAATGACTAAAATATAAGTGGGTAAGAAATTAACTAAGCAAAATACATTGCAATTATATACAATTTTAAGTTTATTGGTTCCTTCTCGAAAACGAAAACAAGAACTGTGTTAAAGGTAGTATACACCATTTGCAGATATCGAAAATATTTACTACCAAATTATTAAGAAATATCTTACTCATTTGAAAGTAAATAATGATTCTAGGCATCCAGCAAAATGATTGCGCTAGATATCCTGTAATTATTCTGAAAAATAGAATTTTTACAAAGATAACATAAGAATAACTGCTCGACACCGGTTGAAAACAAAAGGTTTTTTTTCATGCTTTTCTTGGCATCTATGATTGTAAAACTTCGGAGAGGTCAGTTAAACGATAGTTAATATAAAATACAACCCCCCACATCTACCCATTCATGATAATTTAAGCAATTACCAATGGTGTATCCTACCTTTAAAGTTACAATAAACCATTTGTCAGTTCCCAAAATCTATTTTGCCGAGTCACAATTTCAATTACGACCACAATCGGTATCCGGGTTGCATTCTAGCTCATTCACTTTACACGCTCGTCACACACCGAGCCGACTAATAATAGCTTCTATGCGCATATGTGTGTCGTTACAATGATCGTGCTCTATTCTTGCGCGCTTCAAGGGCATTTCCAAAAATGTGTCTCCGAGACCCATCTTTTGGAAATGGCATTCTTTCATTATTTTCTTTAAAAAGACAGCATGCCTAAACGGATAATTTCAAAGGGAGTTTAGAGTCATCAATATATTCACATCAAGTATTAGTTTTGAACAATAATATTCCAAGATTTAGTTTTTGAACTAACTACTAATGAACATTTCCAAAAATGATTTTCTGAGATGCATTTTTGATTTTTTTTTCTTCTTATTTTCTTGTTTGGAGAGAGTTTAGAGTCACTATTATCTATACATCAAGTAAGCTTTTGAGCATTATTTTGGTTGGTTACTTTTCGGATAGTTGCCAAAGGTATACTGTCCCATTAAGATTGTTCAATCCAGAAAAGATTTGAACTTCATCCCAGCCCTGAGAATAGTCTGGAGAACGCTGTTGGACAAAAAGCGTGTACAGTTGGCCAAATTGAAAACGACGAAAACCTTACCTTCATGAATGCGTACTCTTTCATGGCGGCTATTCTGGAGAGGTAGAGCCACGACGCGTGGCGTCGCTTGCCAAGATAATCTCGCTTCTCCTTTAACTTGCGAAAAGACGTACGTCCCAACCTACAAACAAACAAACAATAGTCATTCTTTCTTATGAAACATGTATCAATGGAAGCTCTTACATTTCTAAAGTTTGACCTTCGACATTTTAATACTAATTTTTCATCTGGAAAAAGCAAGAAAAAGGCAAGTATACTTGCCCCCCCCAAAAAAAAAAATTAACAATGTTCAGGCCCATGAACCGGTTTTAAACATATTTGTTTCAAACCGACGAACCACATATTTATTCCCATTCATAAATACCTTTCAGTCAAAACAAGTCACAAATTTACAATTTTTAAACAATTTTGTTAAACAATTTCACCTTGTGTTTTAACCCTAACCCTCCAGGGTATTTGGGCTAGAAACCCTGCCAGACGCAACATTGACTTTGCCACATTGACTTGTGTCAAGCAGTCACCACAGATGCACTTTGCTGGATCTGGCAGGGTTAGGGTTAAGGAACACCCCATAAGCTATTTGAATGGTATGTACTCTACACATGTGCCCTTATATGGAGATAGACGCACAAACAGTCTCCTAAACAAACAATGATATAAGTACCTGTGTAATTTCAAGGCCAACTGTTCCCCCTCTTCATTTGCAACAATGTAGATATCTGTAACCAAAAAATATATACAAAAAATTCTTCAAGAAATTGCCGTTACCTCAGCCGAACACAACCCTACACGCAAAAGATAACAAAAAATTACTTCATAACAAACATGCTGGAATCATATCCAAATCAAAAATACAAACATTTACCAAATTAAAAAAAAACAATTGTTAAAATAAATTGAAACCCATAAGAATCTCAGAAAATGCTAAATATTACTACACCCTATTAGTAAATGGCAGGGTTGTAGTCGAGTCCCTGCAAGTCCGTTCACAAGTCCTTTTGTGAAGCCAGTCACAAGTCCCTTTATAAAGGCAGTCACAAGTAACTCGATGAACAATGAAAAAGGAATGCTTTTGTCGAAGCTGATTTGAATAGCTTGTGATTTGAATTGGAACTGAAGGACTTGTGATGGACTTGCAGGGACTTACAGAGACTTGCAGGGACTTGTGATGGACTCGACTACATCCCTGGTAAATGGTAGTACATGTAGCTAGTAATACAAGCACGTGTACAAGAAGTATTTTGTAGTAGCCAGTATCTATACTGCTGTCATTACACACCCAGTCATCAGTCACAGGGAGACCAAGTACTACGAAATACTAAGTAGTATTTTGTAGTCCTCAGTTCTTCAGCCTAAAGTAATGCCCAGGATGTTACGGTTAAAGTATTTTAAAAACTGTTTACCGGATTCTTTGCCGACCCCTATTTGGTTGCCGACCGACGTCAGTACATTCCTCGCAGCGAAGGCCTTCAATGCCAGGTAGTCATAGCCTGGGTAAGTCAATCGATAACCTAGATCTGAAATAAAAAAATAAAAAAAAATATGCTGTTCAGCTTGTTCATAAAGATCCGCACGATAATTCCTCTACATTAGGGAGGAAGTCAATACAGCAAGATTCAAGTTTACAATGAGTTTATAGCGCTAAGGTGTAAACTCCAACTTTCATGAGCGTCACAAACGTTCTTGTTTTCCCATGTAGCTTGGTTTCATTTGGAAAAATCCAAACAAATGACATTCAAAACCTTTCGCTTTCATCATCTCAGAAGTTACTCTGTAATTTTTAAAGTTGGTTACGGGTCCTCGTAAAAAAACAAAACTAATCAGATTTCAGCCTCAAAACAGTCAGAAAATTATTCAATACGGCATCCGAGATACAATTACTCATCGAAGATTAAGATTGAGGTAGTAAGGTTTACTTACGATTCAGATGAAAGGTGAAATTCCGAAAGGTCCCCGACAGCTCCCTGTCGTTCAGGTGTCAGTTAAAAATGGCGCGCGATGACCCGAGTTGATGGGGCCATTTTCCAAACCTCAGCCTTATCTCTGTCTATGGCTTTGTTCATGCATTGTTTGGCATTGGTGATGGAGCCGCAGACAGAGCCTTATCTTGGGTTTGAAAAACATGCGCGCCATTACAAAATGAGAGCTGAATGACAGAGAGCTGTCAGGGAGCTTTCGAATCGCAAGTCAGCCTTAGTACCTTAATCTTAAATGTGTACTTGCATCTCAAATGGCTTATCGAGTAATTTTGTGGCTGTTTTGAGGGTGAAATCTGATGTTTTGTTGTTGTCAAAATGGCTTTGATTTAATGGTACAGACAATACGGCGAACTCCCTCGAATCTTTAATACTATCGCCAGATCATGTCTAGATGTTAAACAAAGCAATAAGGTCCTGGTTACTCGGACTAGAAGGGCCCATATAACGGCTGTTTAACATTGCTGCTTGCGAGTACTTACATCTTCCGTGCTCCCATGCGATCAGCTTGTTACGCACCAGTTCCTTTAGTAACTTATAACAGCCTCCGTGTCTTAGGTTTGCAATGGAGGCGACCAACGATCCCGGCACAATCTCGTGGTTCTTCATACCCATCTCCAACTGTAGGTCAAAGGTCAAGATGGAAAACAATGGTTTACTCTATACAACAATACCAGGAATAAAGTCCCCAATCTGCCAATAGGCAATACATTCACTTGACTTAGTTAATTAATTAGTTACGATCACGAGGAATTTGACTTTGTTTTAACCTCAGTTTTAAATACAACTTACGGCAGTCAATACGCGAAAATCTTCCTGACTCAGGTACCGTAGCATCGTAACATTCAGCTTTCCCATCCTGATGTTTTAAAAGTCTCACAAATTTCGGAGAAATTAACAATGATTTAAAATACGGATTGCCACACACACCTCTCGCGCATACACGAGGTTCCAACAGCGCCCTCTTCAGACTAGTAATATCGTAACCCAGAAAAAAAGCATGTGCAGAGGGCGGTGTGTGGTCGGGTCATGAAATTGAACAAATCCAAGAAGCGCGGGAAAAATTTCAAAAATTTTCAAAAAGTTTGCGCATACACACATTCGCATTTTTGTATCACTGTGGAGACATGGCTTTGTTCTCGTGTACAAAATAGTTAGAAAGTCGAGCACGTTTTTCAAAATGCTCCCATTTTAACCATAATTTTTTTCCTGGGTTGAAATTTCGACCCAATATACCCTATATTATACCCTAACCCAAACACTAACCCTAACCCACATCCTAATCCTAGTTTTTAGGTAATTTAAGTGAAATCCAAAAATCTAATTCGTGAAATTCCCAATGGAGACCTATTCATCTATAGAAATTTACCCTTTGGAGACGTTTTGTCTCCATTGTACACATTGTGTTCATGTCTCCAGAGGGTACCGTATTTCGCACCACAGCGGGACTGACTAGTTGTCACGTTGTGTGTTCGTCAATCCTTGCCTAAGGCTTCCCAACTGTGCTGAAGGGGCTATAGGAGCCGGGTGCGCTATCTGCAAAACGAAATAGCAACATTGCTTAGCAATGAATGCTTGCCGAATGGAATTATGAAATTGCCAAGTGGTCGGAGTGATGACATTTATAAATTTAATGATGGTTCTGCTGAACGGATATAATGTCGCTGAGAGAGACGGGGGGGGGGGGGGGGGGGGGGGGGGGGGGGGTCCACCGCGTTGCTCTGTCTGCGGCTTGCACTGCACCATGGCCATAAATAACGTGTATCCAATTGTTCGTTGCCAACGCCGTCTGCGTAGTTTTTTTCAGCATGGTAGACCTAAAGGTAAATGGGCGTTTCGACCCCTCGCGTCACTGGTTATTGCTCAGTTAACTAATTACACGTAGGCGCGCCCAGGGGTACATTAAAGCACTTTGAAAAACAGCTTCTTTCGACCTTTCACAGTGGCCAAGTAGACGGGTTTATTTCCTATTTTTGGACTCCAAGTTTATTGTCGAGATGAGTTTAATTTGAAGGAAAGCAAAGTTGGGAGAACCTAAGTATTCAGTGTGGTTTAGATAAATATTAGGATAATTGGCCTTTACCACGCTGGGAAACAAAATCACGCATCCCCGGTAAGTTTACAATAATGGCTGCGATGAACTTTCAAGATGCCGGACGTGGAATGTTTTGATATGCGCTGCCAGAAATTGAATGGAATAGTATCACTCTAAAACAATAAATTCAAGACTCCAAACCCTTATTACAACATTAGGACATTGAAAAAAACTGTTCAAGGGAGCAATCGTCTGTCTTCGTTCCCACCATGGTTAGGCCTACTATAATTTCAACATTTCCAAGCGATACGCTCGTACCGTTCGTTGCAGAGTCCAGACTTTCAAAAGCCCGGATAGAGAAATTCATCTACAATTCTAATATGTAAATATTGTATGTAAATATGATTCCATAGGCCCTACTCCCGAAGCGAACTTCTGTTGCAAGTTACATCAGGATCTGTCATTCCCAAAACACTTCGAGAAAAAATTAAAACGCGCATATTACGGTTAGACCAGACAATTATAAGGTACTTCTTGAATCGTATCATACGGCAGGCTGTGATTGGTTAAACTTATATCCTGCTTGTATTTGCATAAAAAGATAAACTATGACTTATTCAATTTAATCTGAAAATCGAGTTAGAAAAGGTCTCGTGCCATCGCACGTCACTAGAGCGCGCCACTCGTTTTTAGCGCCGAAATGGTCTCGGCTCCAGTCACCGCGGCTGACAACCACGATGTCCTTCAGATAACAAAATGCTATTCGGGGCGCTATATTTTTATGAAAGTACATTTAGTAACCTCATTTTAAGTCTATACATGCATGTGTAAACACTGATTTCAGAATGCAACACCGGCCGAGACAAATATAATTACTAATTCAGTTTGACGAAAAAAAAGAAAGTTGGACTGTATAAATTATAAATAAGAATAAAACTGCTGCAAACTGCTTACTGGCTGGAATGACCTGAAATATACAAATCAAATAAGTTAAGAGGGCCTAACATTTCGATCTTAACAAGATCTTCTTCAGATACTAAATGGCTGTGTACATGACTTTTTGTGCACAATATTCAACTAGCCCGATTCCTCAACGTTGGTATATCAGATATCAAGGGGATTAAGATAATTGTGTTCAACCAGTGCTAATGAAAAGATGATTTCACCGGCTGACGTAATTATGCCCCATATATACATTCTAAGTCAATTCGCGAATAAATTGAGGAACTTTCGCATTCCATGTGCTATTACAAATTCATTGTTCTCGTTTTCAATAAAAAAGTTAACAATGAGGAAGTATTATCTCTAAATTATGTCCACTAACAACAGCCTATGGGACATGCAAACATGGGCCTAACACTATAAACGTTTGGCCATCTGTCAATATGTTGTTCTTGGCCTTAATTTGTGGGGAAAAACAACGTCATACCTTCCCGTACAATATTTACAAATTCCCCACCAGACCTTAGAAATGCCAACTCATACAAGGATATCCTGTGCATGTCGGCAAGTGGTTTTGAAGGCCTGCCATTTTTGGTGTCAAATTATTCCGCGCCATCCTTTCGGCCACCGAAATAACAAAAACAGGATATGTAAGGTCTACAGAGCCGTGACTCGACAACCCTTATGTAAGGAACATCGCATTGTATATTACAATAAAAATAGACATTACGTTGATTTGCATCAAGATATGTTTTAATTGCTTTGCGAGAAAATGATAAACATGTAGGCCTACAATACAGGGCGGTCCACACACAAAAATCAGACAAGAACATACACAACCATGCACCCAAAACCAAAATGACCTGAACCAATATATGGGGAATCCTTCTGGACAAAAATGATACCTAAAATTCCCGATTTGGTCCAGTAGTTTTAGTTGCAGACCAAAGACGCCCCATCCGTTTATACCATGCAATTTGGCATTTCGAAAACACGCTTTGTCCGTTTTTTGGGCCACCCCAATAATATAAAAAGGTATGTCACAGCAATTGCAATTAAGCTCAGTACTATAAAGTATATGTAACAGCAATTGCAATTAAGCTCAGTACTATAGCTACACATACTGTGTTATATAATATATATTACAAAAAAACACCAAGATTATAGCTTGTTTATTATTATTAACAATAGCTTTCACAAAATGTTCACCACAAACCAAATATGCATTTGCTTGTTTTTAATGCACTTTGAACATGAATTTAATCATCTATTGTTCAATTTGGGTAGTAAATAGTACTTTTTTGCTCGCAATACTTCATAATCTTATTGTTAGGAAACAATATCTACATACAGTTTACATAGTGTTAAATGTTAAATTAAATGTTTAAAACAAATAGTGTTAAAATGACTAAAACGTCCATTGCGAATGTACAGGGAAATGGTTGAGTTACTATATTGTGTGGATCCAATGCTTTGGCAAGAGACACAAGATGACGTATTGACGTCGATACTATCCATTATTATAATTATATACATGTACATATAATTCACTTTGTGCATTTAATACAAAAATAATTTCAGATCTACAAGTTTTGCTTCTAGAATTGTATACAGGCGATTGGACATTTGGGGCGCTCCAAATACAAAATTTGAATTTAATTTATTAATTACTTGCCGTTGGGATGTCTCATTCGAAAGCTCATAACAAATGCTAGAAAACTCAATTTAAAAATCTATTTTTCAGGGCAGGGTGCAGCCCCCTAAAAGCACGGACACACCAACTTTAAGAATTAGAATTTACGTTGAACGAAGCCGCAAGGTATTACAATAAAGCCCAAAACTATGCTTTTAAGCCATGCATTTCTTGTATACATTATATAAACTCTAAAATGTGGACGACCGTTACGGAGACACGATTGTTTACAAGCTACATTGTTTCACAAACCTCCAAGCATGATCTATAAAGTTGGAGAGATCAATGTATTTTTAGGCTAACGCCCTTCCTTTTAATAAACGCCGATACAAACTGCATCAATACGCTATACTCTCTATGTACAAGAATATAAACAAATCACTCTCCAAAAGAGTGAATTCCTTATAATAAAGAACACTCCAAAAAGAATGAAGATTATATTCTTTCGAGGAGTCATAATAATCAAGGGACCAGTCTAAGAAGAGCGGTCTTATTTGGCTCTTCGAAAGAGCGTGCATATGTCACTCTTTTGAAGTGGTTTTTACTTCTTTTGGAGTGTGTTTATAAGTGAAATGCCACTTTTAACTCTTTTCTGAGTGAAATCAAATAAGTTAAGAGGGCCTAATATTTCGATCTTAACAAGATCTTCTTCAGAGATTAAATGACTGTGTACAAGAAACAAACATATATAGGGCAATATCTTTTCTGAGTGATTTTATAAGGGACTCACTCTTTTGAAGAGTGATGTTTTCATTCTTTTGCATTTAGAGAGTAGGCCTATGGTCATTATTGTTCGAATCAAGTGCGGATCATGGCGTAGACTGTCTGCTCCGAGGTCGAGACTGGTACCGTGTCCACGGTGCCCGTGCCCGGTGAATGAAGATCCAGATCAGCGTACATCAGCCCAGAATCAGCCGCCGCGGGTTCGGGCTCCTCCATCGCAACGCTGCTGTACTCGCTCTCGGTGCCCGTAACGTCCGCGGTTACTTTTCTAGCATTCTTGGATTTGTCCGGCTGGGCGTAAAGCGGGGCGTCTTGATTGCAAGCAGCCGTGGATTGCACGTGTTTGCCATCGTTGACATTGGCGGCTAGTGTGTCTGGTTTAGAGTGCGAATTAGCTGCTATAGAAAGGACAACTGCATCATTCACAGAACCTTGGTTACCGGCTTCGTGTGCTCGTCTCCCGCCCGATTCTCGATCGCCTTGCCCAGGTGTCAGTTCATCATACTCGGCCTCGATGTGGCGCATCCTGGATCCGTCCTTCGAATCGACTGGGATCTTTGGATTCCCCTGCTGTTTCTTTCGCCGCACGAAAATGATGATGGCGATCACCGTTATAAGAACTACAACCGCCGCTACGGCAGCAATGGGTACAACAGGCGATACAAACTGAGATTCGGTAGTTGGGTTAGGGTACACTTGTGGCCGCCCGGACACAGTCGACAGCCCCTCCGTCACCGTTGTCTGTAACCGCTCAGTCACCTCGACCATCGCGGTTGAATTTCCAGACAGTCCTGATGGCACTCTGACAATGCAGACTAATTCCAGGTTCCCCATCACTGTTATCGCCAATGTTCGGCCATTCGCAGACACTAGATACCTCTCTGGTGGTAGGGCGTATCCAGTACTAGCGTTGATTACTTTCCAACTGTAGTTGTTGATACTAGGCACGCCTTCCCCGTTGCACTCGAAAGATGCAGCAGTCCCCTCCTCGATCCTCAATACTGCTGGTAGGATGGTGGCGGTCGGTAAGATTCTCAGCGGCATCACGGAGCAACTACGCGGCTCATCCAAAGCAGGTGTGGTCATAGTGCAAGTGAAAGTCACGCCGTTGTCTTTTGCTTGTAATCGATATCTATGAAGAATTGAATTACTCGCTGGTCCTATCAAGTATTCGTTTCCCTTGTAATATGTGATGTTTGGGGTAGGATTTCCTCCTTGTAAATTACATTCAAGATCTACATCGTCCTCCACGGCCCCTGGTGTAGTAGGTACCACACTGCAACATGGTGACTCTAGGCTTGGTGGGACCAAAACGGTAAGCTCAGCCGTGCCAGCATTCTCCGGTCTACCCCTACTTACAGCATACCGGCACGAATACACCCCTTCATCACCTTCTTGTACATTATCGATCCTCAAATTAAACTCGCTTTGACTCTCATCACCGATGATTGACAGACGTTGTGCCAGCTGTGGGGGTAGAGTTGGATTTGTATATTGCTCTCTGTTAATGCTAAGGTATCTAGTCAAGCCCCCTTTCCCCTGATAATACCAGTAGATGACATAACCGCTTACACCTGTTAAGTCACAAACGAAATCGACGGTGGCCCCTACACGAACGACAGCATCCTGCAGGAGCCCCCCTTCTAGCTGAGGTTGTGCTTGGACGCCAGTAGAAGTCACCAAGAAGACAACGAGGCACTCGATACCAATAACACACCCCGCGTTTACCGAGAACATCGCGACAGTCACAATAACGACGGTTGTTCCGACTGGGAACAAATACCGACTAGTGGAGAGAATCAAGACCTTATCCGAGCTGAGCCTGTGAAAAATGTACGTGTAAGTAATTTGCTGCTTTTATAAATACTGAGTCGAATTTCCGTGAAACGATTTTCACTTCACTTTATTCTTGGAAACGCCATGCGCACACATATCACCCCGCCCCCTTTCACCGTAGAATGATAAACATTCGCATGAAGCGCCTACTAGCTCTTAATCATTATAGGCTGGTCATAGTTCCTTTTATTCTGCATTATTTATGTCCCGTGTCCGTGCCACTGTTTCTAAATTTGGTACCTTGTGGATGTTTGAACTGCTGAGCAAATGAAAGTGTTTATTTGCGGATGTGGGAAAGGAAGTGGTGTGTAGTGTATTCGTTGTATGGACGTCGCGTCGCGTCAAAATGATTGTGCATGACTTTTTGTTCGAAATGACCGCGAAACATTTAGAAGGAAGAAGGAAAAAAAAGTGTGTACAGTATTTTTCAAAGTTCTGTCCTTCAAGTTGGACCCACGTTACACCCATTCTCTTCCACCCTTAATTATTGTAAAAGTTTTCTAATTGTATACAAAACAGCTACAATTTGTATCCTTTTTGTATACAATTGGGAAACTTTTGAGACTATTGGTGTGACCAAACAACGCCTTGATTTTTTAACGACTGGAAAGGAAACTACTGTACTGTACTGCAGTCGTGCATACAAAACTAATCCAATAAAAATGTCAACAAAAGAAGCAGGAAAGCTTACTATTTTTCAAAGGTACATTTTTTACTTGACTTTTGACTTTATTTCCATCCCAACAAATAAATAAATACATAATTAATCACTTTACACAACACAATAACATTTAATATTAATACAATAAAAATCGTGAAGATACAAAAATAAAATTAGGGATGGAAAATATTTTATCTTTATGTCAGAAAAACTTGAAGACAAAAAGGTATTGAAATACACTCACTGTTGTACATAATGTATACAAAAATAATGCGACAGTTCAAAAAGAAAACATTAATGTCTCAGACACACGTAACTTCTTGTAATAACACTTACTACCATGTATAATAATATAGACCTGACAAGAATGACTTAACATGCATGATTCAGGTAATAAGGCAAGAATAATTAACGTTAAGACACAAACTTCTTGTAATATTTATTATACATACATACATACATGTATAATGCCATGGCCCAGTGGTTCCGGTGGTCGACTTGTGTACGATGGTGCGTGGGTTCAAACCCTGCCAGGAACATGGTGTTTGTGCCCTTGGGCAAGACACTTAACTACAATTGCCTCTTTTGTAAAGCGCTTTGAGATAATTAATACGAAAGCTCTATAAAGGGTGTTAAACAAATGTTGCATGTGGAACGGTCGTTTTGCTCATTCAATATTCAGCATTTGCTATAACTAAATTAGCTTCCAAATGCCGTTTGTTATACCCTATTTGCTTTTGTCAATTCAAGTTTATTGAACCACCAACACTCAAAATCGAGTGTTTGCCACTAATAGAGAAAGAATTCCTCTATTAAGCGCCAAAATAAATCAGCATTTTACACATGGGTGATTGTGTAGAGAATGTAGGCCTAATGAACATTTTCTTTGAAACCTCCATAATAACCTGAACCATTCTACCTCTATGTCTGAACCTTATCAATCTCAAGATCAATTGAGCTATTACATAATACAAGATCAATTGAGCTATTACATAATACAAGATCAATTGAGCTATTATATAATACAAGATCAACTGAGCTATTACATAATACAAGATAAATTGAGCTATTACATAATACAAGATCAATTGAGCTATTACATAATACAAGATCAATTGAGCTATTACATAATACCAGATCAACTGAGCTATTACATAATACAAGATCAATTGAGCTATTACATAATACCAGATCACTCAAGCTATTACATAATACCAGATCACTCAAGCTATTACATAATACAAGATCAACTGAGCTATTACATAATACAAGATCAATTGAGCTATTACACAATACAAGATCAATTGAGCTATTACATAATACAAGATCAATTTTTTGCTATAAGAGCAATTGAGCTATTACATAATACCAGATCAATTGAGCTATTACATAATACAAGATCAATTGAGCTATTACATAATACAAGATCAATTTTTAGCTATTAAATAATATAAAAGCAATTGAGCTATTACATAATACCAGATCAACTGAGTTATTACATAATACCAGATCAATTGAGCTATTACATAATACAAGATCAATTGAGCTATTACATAATACAAGATCAATTTTTAGCTATTAAATAATATAAAAGCAACTGAGCTATTACATAATACCAGATCAACTGAGTTATTACATAATACCAGATTAATTGAGCTTTTACATAATACATTTTTACACCTTTCTGGTCTCTTTTGAAGTTCAATTATACATGTATAAAATGTGTTTTATCTTCAAATTAGACCTAATAATCAAACTGAAAAGTGGCGCAACATTGATTTTGGGTAGCATTAGTTTATAAATAGGTATATCTCTGGACTGACAAAACCAAATCAGATGAAATAAAAATTGTCTGAAAGCCAAATGTGTAGTCTTTTTCGAGTGTGTAGCTTTTATGAAAGCAATTTTCATAACGTTATGATTAAAAAAAGATGTGTTCCAAATACATCATTTTTGTTTATACACCCTGTATACTGAAACGCGACAATTCTACAAGCTTTAGTTTAGTTTAGTTAAGTTTATTTACATCTTCGACCCATGTGGACAATGGGTATGATATATTTTTAAAAAACAAACACAGTCAAATATTTTAGACGTTTAAAATATTAAAATAAGAAACAAAAATATATAAAGAAAGTGTTGCAACATTTCTACAAGCTGTATTTTAGTTTAGTTTAGTTTATATACATCTTCGAACCCATGTGGACAATGGGTATGAGATCTTTTTAAAAACAAATAGTACAGTCAAATATTTTAGACGTTTAAAATATTAAAATAAGAAACAAAAATATATTTAAAAAAGTGTCGCAAACATTTTGTGACTTTTATATTTGATGTAAAAGTCACAAAAAATAATGCTCTATACAGAATTATTTCACTAATTCTGAGGATTGTTCCCCGGCGCTGCCTGTTGGGGCGGGTGAGCTGGATCCCAGGTTGGTGCATGCCCAGGCAGATTGTAAGTAGGGTACTGGGGGGCATACATGAGTTTACCAAACGTGTAGTCGCGGCCGCTCTTGCTTGGTATTTCCTGAAGACCTTCCACAGCGACTTGGTAACTCGGGGGTGGTTGAGCTATTGAGTAAATTAGGAATGAATAATTAATATGGCTGGGAATGCACATCTTTCTATTATTATTATATGCCTGGATCGATACGGGCAAATTGCTTGGCGTCCGGTAGACCGGCAAACGTGGCAATATGTGACCTGTCACCACAATATGAGAGTAAAGTCGGAAAAAATTGAAAATTAAGATATTGGTATTTACAAATTCTTGAGAAAGAGAGCTTTCCAATGGTATATAACACTTGGGGGTTTTGCAATAAATATATTTTACAGTGCTCCAGAAAGTCATAGGTTTCACAAAATGTGTTTGTGAAAAAAAATTACTTAATAAACATTTTAAACAAAACACACAAAAAGATTGCAAAACAGGACAAGGTTCGGGTGAGCATAGCAACGGCTATACGAATACGAACACATACGAACTATTGTATAAACAACAAAATATCAAAATTTTGAAAACGTGGGACAGTTACGAAGACCTTATTTGCATATTTAATTACCGTGTTAATCAGACCACTGATGGAATTTTATCCAGACTAACTACGCAAACACTACGCAAAATCGCCTAATTTAAGAGTTTTTCGATTATCTGATTGCACTAAAAAAATGGGAATATGTAGAAGAGGACTTAGGCTTTCCAAATTACACAAAAACTCAAAATCTCAAAATCTCAACGTTTTTGGATGATCGCCATAGGATTTTTACACGAGTTGAGATCGTGGACGTTGTGTCAATCGTGGACCCATTGTTTGCCTCCCAATTCATTTGTCCGACGACCACGATTGCCGGTCAATACAAACGCACGCACACGCAGTTGTGAACCACATAACGATCGAGGCTCGATATTGTGTTTTCCTTTATTCCTATGTTATACCCAATCCCCATCGCTTTGCGCTTGCACCGTCGATCGAGGACCAAATTTTTCCATTCATACCGCCGACCGAGGGGCTTTTGTTTCCTTTGTTCTCCTTTGTGTCTCGCCCCTCGGTCGTTATGTGATACCAGAGCACACACACACAGAGCCATATAATTATAGATTTGTGTATTTCTCTGAAAACAAAAAATCTGAATTCAGATAAAAGTCTGACAAATCTACCCAAAGTAACTACAAGCAAAACTGCCCGTTTGAGACTGGGTGTAGGGTTGAATTAGTTTTTTTTGTTTTGGGTTTAGCCTTACCTCCAGCGCTTCCGGACGGCTGCTGGCTAACAACAGTGGATGGATCCGGGTACTGAACCTGGTAAAGAGGCACAGTCCCTATGGTAACGGGCAACTTCACCTCGGCATCCAATGGGGTGCCACTGACGTCCCCTTCAAACTGTAAAACAAAAGAAGAGTTGATTGAATTCAATTATCAAAGCATGTGATTTGCATTTTCAAAAAATATAAATATTTTTCTTTGGTGGTGTTGAAAGTGTACTAAAGTTTGGCGTTGGGCTGCTGTTTTATTAACCAGTTCGCGCCGGGATTATTTTAACATCACCAAGCCGAGGGGCGGGATTATTTTTATTGCAACTCGATCCGATGCGGGTTCAGGCTGATAGTGCCGGGAAGCACACCCACGCATTTCCGGCCTTGCTCGCTGCTGACAGACATTTCCGAACTTGAACTTGGCGTGTTTATGCGTCATCCGTTTTGAATTTGGGGAAAACTTTGCGTTTATATACGTCATCCGGCGCGAACTGGTTAAGGAAAATATAAGGGGAGTAGAAATTTGAAACGTAACATACGCCTGCGCACTGACAGCAACACGCGAATGCCTCTAGTCAAATGCTGGTCCAAGCATCGCAAAACTTTCTGGTTCCATTTTGTGCCCGCATGATGCCCGCTACTATATTGTGACCAGCGATGTGAGCGACATCGGTAGGCTGGTCCTAAACAGATGATTAGTCCTTCATGACGCTCAAGCTAAGACGGTCGAACTACGAGTAACTAAACATCTCTTGCTCGAAAGTGCTCATAGTATGACGGAGAAACTCTAATCCATGTCGTCAACCAAGTTTGAACCTCGGTTCACGTTCCATTCAGGGGCCAATTTCATGAAGCTGCTAAGCACAAACATTTGCTTAGCATGACAATTCGTCCTTGGCAAAAACAAGGTTACAGACCAAATTTTCACGTGATATTTATTGTTTTGAGTTGATAATCAGCTGTTGTTTCGCTTAGCATGAAAAACACATATAATTTTGGCTGGTAACCTGTTTTTAATGAGCAAGACTTTTTTGTGCTAAGAAAATTTGTGTGCTTAGCAGCTCTATGAAATTGGCCCCAGGTAATGTCAAAGCACCATACCTGAAGCATATAATCGATCTTGATGATGTTGCACCCCTGGGGCCCGGAAGGAGGAATGGGAGGTATGGCAAGAGGCTTCCAATCCATGCGAGCCACCTCCCCGCTCCCGCATCCAGGAGCTTTGTCTTTGACTATGGTAAATGTCCGCCTGGTCGTGTGGCCGCCGGTAGCGATGTAAACGACGTACTGAAAGGAAGGGGACCTATTAAAATATATACAAGTAGTGCTTACCAATAAAGGGATGTTTTCCAAACCCCAGCTTCCTCTCCATCTTTGGCTTCGTTCGTGCAGTTTGGCAATGGTGATGGAGCCGGAGCCGGAGCCTAAGCTGGGGTTTGGAAAACGGCCCTAGGTCAGTCAGTCAGTCAGTCAGTTGGTATTACAAGCTTTGAACTTGGAATCTTTGATTAAAGCCATTCTTATGATAGTACTTGGATCCCTGCTGACATAATCATATTGCATTTATAAAAAAAACATTCCTTTGACAAAAAAACCACCGGCTTTGACTTTGGTAATTGCCGAGCAGGACTGTTGATAATAAATAATTTAATATAATAAGCAAATTGATATATAAAATAAATGGACGTTGAACCTGAACTAGCTTGTAAGTAATGTCAACGATTTCACGGTTGGTGTTGTTTTCGATCGTGCCTGACACGAAGATAGTCTCTCCTGGCACATAGGCACCCTTGTCCGTGGAAGCTTTGGTGATGATGGGGCCCTGGGCGCAGCACAAGCAGCACACTGTCTTGGTCATCTCTTGATAAGAAGGGATCTGAGAAGAAAAATACAACGTAAGGTATCTATTTTGTTGGCTTGAATTTGGACAAAAGAATGGCATGTTTTAACCCTTTGCACTCAGCCCCGCGCTACATCTGACTTATAAGTCCCTTAAAAGCTCCTGGGGGTCCAAATATTCCCCCAAAATATAGCCCTATTTGTAAGCTTTCCAATGATACATAATTATATGGGATTTGTACACTGTAAATGATATTTGTATATACAAACTAGCAACATGTACAAAATCTTCGAAAACAGGCCTGAGTTTAAAGGGTTAACTGTTATTATGTCATTGTTCAGAAATTCTGCGTATACAAATATTTTGTACGCGTTTGAACCTGCGAACAATTGACGTCAATATGTTGTGAAAAGAGGTTACGGATTGTGGACTTGCACACGTCCACAGTCTATTTCACCCTTTATGAAAAAAAGGGCTTTAGAGGAATAATTGGGTTGGAGCTATCGTAGAAAAGTGACGAGGAACACCGGAGAGGCCCAGAATCAAAATTTGGGGTTAAACAATTCTCTGGAAGTCAGAAATATTAGAAGATTAATACAAAGACACGACGTGATCAAAATAATACAAAGGTACGACGTGATCAATTAGTCACAACTATTTAGAAGCTATCAACCCCTTTTTGCAAATGAAGGTACTAAGCAGAAAATATTGATAAGCAGATTTATAATTTGGCAAAAATATGTGACCCGCTCCATCGAAATCAGGAATAAGTCTCGAAATGACCTTTTGAGATATGCACATGGTGAGAAAGAGAATTTCATAAGCTTTCTAATGATACTCATCACAAGTGTGTATCTTCTTAGGTTAACGAGTTATGGTCTGATGAATTTGACAGGTGTATATTTATTTGCCAAATCCACATTCCGAGAAAAACAGCTTTGAAATAAACAAAATTGACCCAAATCATACGGACAGCGCACACATATCCTCTTCATTTTCATCTTTATTGATCGTTTTTACATTCAAGACATTAATGACAATAATCTGTGATAACTACACTTCCTAAAAATACAATGTTCAGAAAAACGACTTGGTCACGATTTTCATCCATGCGTTCACTTCAACGGCCGATTGCGTAAAACGGCCCCAGCGACTTATTCCTGATTACGATGGAGCGGGTCACATTATAGTAAGCGAAAATTAGCTGAGAAGTCTCTTCCCAAAAAAATAAATCGAAAACGCATTTGTTTACGGTGTGTTTTGGGGCGGAAGGGGGGCGGAAGGGGGGCAGGATTTTGTTTGCTTAGCCGCTGCATAAACTCCCCTCCTGCAGAAACCAAACTTACTCTGGCACAGGGCATGGCATTCAGGTCAATGGGTAAACCAACCACGTTGAACAGCCGCTCTGTGTTGTGGTTGAACTTCCAGGGCCGGTCTATCTTGCACACAATACGATAGCGAATCCAGCCCACGATCGACTCGAACGGGAACGGCAACGGGACGTTGGGAATCTGAAAGGAGAACGGGAAACGGTGCTCCCCGGACTCAAGGAACAGCCTGGATGCGCCGGGGTCGCTTTTACCTGCGAGAATGCCAAGTAACCACTGCCGTTATATCTAATAAGCTATAACGAGTTATTTGAAGAAGAAAAAAACGGGAGGGTGGTAGTCCGAGTATCACACATTAGGCCAAAAAAATAAAAAAAATGTTTAGCGTCATGCCTTTTTTTTAAAGGAAGGAGGAGGCCCTTTTTTGTTTTGTTTTTCGTTTTGTTTAAATGGCCGCCCGACACATCTTAATTCGAGTCATGTAGTGAACATGTCACACCCTATCTTCCAATTTAAAATTAAAACATGATTCAACCACGATTAAAAATCAAAATTCATGTGGGTCGATCATGTATGCACCGTACACGACTACACGTCACACAATAGCCTTCCTATTAGAAAAAAAATATTTTCAGAGCATGTACACAGTGATGCTAAAGTCTAAAATACGATCTTAAAATTGTATTATCTTTTAAAATTATTATTATTATTTTTTTTATATTTTTTTTTTACAAAAATGTTCAAATTTATCATTTTTTTCAAAAAGAAAAAAGAAAGAAAAAAGGAGGCGCCCCTAAAAAGGAAGCGGGCGGTGACGCTAAACATGTTTGTTTTTTTATTTGGCCTTACGCCTGAACTTCGTTCCGGCGCGATGAAAATTGAGACGAAAAAAAAAAGGACGTTCGTAATTCTTTGCGTGGTCGGACTGACAGCAAGATCTTATTACATATATAGGTGATATCTGACTTACTTTTTCCCCAACAGATGAGTTTTTCTTTGAAGTAGACTTCCCTGGACGAGTAGTGTCGGCGATGCTTACTACTCCCCTCTGACCATTGGGTGAAAGCCTCACCTTTAAACTTGATTTGAATGCCTAAATGAATCAACAAAACACGGCCTTGAACACTGAAGGTTGAAATCACATCACAATGCACATAATAAACGTAAGCAAAACATGTATACAGATTGCTAAACAAAAATTACAAATAAAACAGCCTAAATTCAGTACTTTCCAACCAGAAAAACTAGTTTAGATGGACAGAGAATCTGTCTAGATGAAAAAAATGATACCAATCACCTGATTCGGTTTAGTAGTTTTTATTCTAGGGACCTTTTTCTGGAACAAATTAGGCAGTCAGTTCGACAGGTGATCCACAGAAGCCCGACGGGAATAAAAAGGCCTGTTCAATTGACCACCGACTTGAATTTGTTCCAGAAAAAGGTCTCTAAGATAAAAACTATAATGAACCAAATCGGGTGATCTTGATCTCATTTTCATTCCCTGACCATCCAAACTAGTTTTTCTGATTGGAGGGTTCTAAAGATAGGTCGTTCTGGTTTATTTACCACCTTTTGTAACACCGGCAACCTTGTTTGCATCGTGTTGGGCAGTGTGCTCCCAATAAATGTGGGTTTGAAATTTTTGTACTGTTTGTCATCACGTGAAGCCGAATGCTCCAGACAATTTGTCGGGGAACAAAATGAAAGTTGCAATCGTACAAGATCGGGAAAAACGACATGACGTTACTAGACTCGTGGCCCATTATTCGCATCCCTGGCCCATTATACGCACCCCTGACATCATTCTTGACTTGCCCAAGCAGAATTCTCACAAAGCCCTGGACGACTTCTCCTGAATGGTAGACCCCAGTGTTGTTAGCACCGTCGAACACCACATCGAACATCTGCAACTTGGCCATGGTGGCGAAGGCTCTGGTTCAATATCACTGGTTTTAAAGCTGTAAAATACTTGTTGCAGATATCCTGGAACAAAGTAACCAACCAGAATACTAATAATATCATGCCAAATCTCTTAAATGTGGTTCAAAAAGTCGCCCAAATCCACAAAAATACTTAACAAAATACCTCAAATTCAAAATCCCCTAAATCGCCGTCCAATAATATTAATTATTATGTGTCCAACTCCAAGATCAACTTTAATTCTGGGCTTTGGTGATATTCGCGAACAATTTCTGACCTGCAAATCCAGGAAATTCGACGACGATATTCAAAGTAGTGTATTGGAAAATAGAGGATAGCTAGACAGTTTGAAGACACATAATTTCCAAGTTTAGCAACAATAACACTAACAGTCCCACAACTCACAAGGTCTAAGATGATCTTATGTTTACCCTAGGCCGGTGTGGAAGGTAATTCTGTCCCCCGGTAAAATTGTCCGGGGGGACAGAATTACCTAGGTAAAAGTGTCCCCCTGGAGACGTTAATTCTGTCCCCCTCCAGTTTATTCTGTCCCCTCTCTAGGTAATTGTGTCCCCCAATGTTCCACACATAAGCGGTTATTTTGATGTTATTTCAATGAAAAGCCCACATGGTATTTATTATTTGGACTTCTCTTCCCTTTATCGATTTATCAAAACAAAAATACAAATACAAATAACTTTATTAATTAAATCAACCGATCTACGTTTCTGCGCGAAATGGAAAATGGCAGTAATCAGTATTTTTAGACTTCTTGCACGCGTACAGATTCTAGATACCTAGCACGAAATAAGGCAGCACTTTTGACCACCTGTAATTTGTAGTACGCTACACATCCTACAGTCTGCCACAACTAATGCACCATGGAGGGTAGCCTTTAAACAAGGCCACACGTCTGATAGAGGCCGAGCGACTAAAAAGAGACTAATCGCGAAAACCTAAGTGAACGCCAGTGCGAATTGCCCAGACAAGTGGCCTTTATCAATCTGGTTTGGATTTCTTATGTTAACCTTTGTTTCCAACTGGAATCGCTACCGAAATGGTAGCGTCCAATCAGCGAACGTATCTCTGCGTGACGTCAGCTTATATTTGAGTTGGACTAGTTCATTTTACAAACAGGGAATGTCCAATCATGTCACTTACAATATTTAGCTCAAATCATTAGTTGCTTCCTAATTTATTGCAATTTTGCATGTAAAATAAATTTAAATGTGATATCTTGTATTTATCATTCATATATTCAACTCAGAAGCAACATTTATTTACGTTTTTTTACCTTTTCTTACATGCTTTGATATTGAACGAATCACGAACGGAGCCAACTGGGAGATCGCCGTTCTGATTGGGCGTATTGGCATGCTAATATGTATCTATGAATAATTCATGCCGAGCAGTGAAACCTACATTGCAAAAGGCCTCGTGACATTCGTCACTCGGTCGCGCGTTCACCCCAGGTATTTAGACTCATCTCAGCCGCTTAGCCAGAGTCACGAGGCCTTGTCAAAAGGCTACATGGAGGGGTGAACCTGTACTACACTGGTTGTTGCGTCTAGTGGGTGCTAGACTTGTGACGTTGCACGGGACAAATTTACCAGGGGGACACGTTTAACGTTGGACGGGGAGACAGAATTACCTGGAGGGGGGACAGAAATACCTAGGTAAATGTGTCCCCCCGGACAGATTTACCGGGTCACGGCTTGGTAAGTCTGTCCGGGGGGACACATTTACCAGGGGGGACAGAATTACCTTTCACACCGGCCACGCCCGTACACCGTAGATAGCGCCCTCAATTGTCGACGTACATGTACGTCCAAGGTTCGTAGAGCAACCAAAACGACATCGGTAACGTAAAATGGCGCTGTACGGTAAGCAATTTTCAAGTTTTAATTTTTCGATCATTCAACACTGCAGAATACCCCGCCACTCGAAAATAACCCCCCAAAATGTCGGGCTACACAGTCAAAACAAAGGGCGGTAAAAACAAGTAATACAACAAGGCGGATGAGTAAGGGATAGGAATGAAATTTGAAAGGTCAAAGTCATGAAAGTTGAAACTAATTAGAGCTAATTATAAAGAGGGCCGGCCGCGGTGGAGTGGCAAATATTGTTGTGAAACTGAGTGAAACTTGAAAGGCAAACGCATACACAAAACGATGACAAAACAAAAGGCTGGCAAAGTAATTCGCTTATCATAAATTGCTTGAATTATCAGGATTGGGTAGATTTTGGTGGGTTGTATTTTAATTTTTATATATAAATATCGTTTAACGTCAACTGCCCTGTCCAAAGTTTTACAATCATTCTGAATGCCGAGATAAACAACACCACAACAATTTACAATGGCATTCGTTTTCAACCGTCGGACAGTTGTTATTTGTAGTTTCGCCATTGTCGTCTGGCAATCGTGAATTTTTTTTAATAAAAATCTCATTTTCTGAACATTGACAGAATACCTATACGCAGTCATTTTGCTGGATGCCTAGAATCATTTTACTTTTCAAATAACTGACAAGTTGAACTAAACCACCGAAGATAGTAAAAATGTACTCCACAGAAAATCAGCAACAATCTGTGTGCAATGGTGCATTTTAATATAACCGTATATATTTAATCTCTATATATTTTTCTTGCGTGCAGCTCGGCCTGTCGGCAGCATCATGCTGAGGATAGGGCGCTTCGGGCTGTTGCCAGCCAGGCAACTGCCTATCTCCTCGCACACCGTACGCTTACTGTATAACCAGAAGCAATCTAGCCCTCCAGTGCAGACGAGTAGCTCCTCAAACAGCTTGAGGTACATGTATTGCACTGTTGTCATTGTAAATTCCAACACAGGCAAGCCTTGCACAAAAACAATTGAACTCTGATCCTGGAAGTGTGCCAAACCCAGTGTAATATAAGACAATCAATTTAGGGGTGCAGTACCCATCCTCACAGATCCCAACAAAACCTAGTCCTGGAGTTTGACTGGATGGGTATTGTTAGGGTTAACCCTAACCCTCCAGGGTATTTTGGTTAGAAACCCTGCCAAGGGCATCAGATTGCATACTTTGTAACATTGACTTGTGTGCAGAGTGCAGCAAGGTCAAGCAGTCACCACAGATGCACTGTGCTGGATCTGGCAGGGTTAGGGTTATACAATGGACTTGTGGTCTATATATCAAGTACATGTATTTTGAGTATATTGCAGTAGGCCTATGGCTGTTGAAAACTAATGCGACCCACCTAGCTGTAACACACCAGCCTTGCCCTTGTGCAACAATTCAATTCAGTCTTGATGGCACATGGTGTAACTATTTGTTGTCTTAATCTCTTTCCAGCCTGTTGCCTTACAGACAGAAGAGTTCATTACCGGTCCCGGCCCCTAAGGACAGCAAAGCAGAGGTAGTGGTGGCTAAGATGGACGATATCATCAATTGGGCCAGAAGGGTATGCAAAGGATTCTGTTTTACAGTACCCCGGTCAATCAGGTTGAATGTTCTTTCCTCGTCTACCACCGCTGTGACCTGGGTTCGAATCCCGCCTTGGCCAATATAGCCCTTTTTACATTAGACATATCTCAAAGTTAATGCAGAGTTAAAAACTTGCAGCGTTTCACACTTGAACAAATGTCAACCTTGTGCCAATCCTCTGTCAACGACCAGATAGTTGAGATTTTCAACCTGAGTTAAAACTCCTGCCCTGGGTTCAAAATAGTAGTCAACTTAGCAAAATATGCTCACTTTGCGAAAACTCAGGGTTGAAAAATCAAAAACTCAACCTGGGCCGGCAGTGAGTCTGCCCAGAGTTGAGTTTTAGACCCTGACTGATTCCGTGTTTTTCCCAAAAAATATTCTTCTGGGGTTTTCGTCCCACCTCTAAACTTGTAACTTCTTCTCATTGTCCTCTCTCTATGGGTTTCTTTAGGCTATCGAGCTACAGTGCTTTTGAGAGATAATTTGTTCCATTAACATAAAGAATTAACAGTGATAATAATACTGAAATTTCTGGGACTTTTTGTAGGGTGGACAGTGCCGACCATTACGGATTGACAAACAAGCCATTTTTTGGTTAAAAAAACCAACCCAATTGTTGGCCATGTCTAATTTCGCGTGGAATTACCCAGGTGACCACAGAAGCTTGGTCAAACCTGGGTCTAGTTTCATGGCTCTGCTAACCAGAGAATTTTGCGCTAACCGCACTAGCAGAAAATTTATGTGCTAACCCTGTAAGCACAGAATCCTCATTTACGATATGTACATACGCAGCAACCATATTCTGTGAAATACGCTTATCGTAAGCACTGAATTCTCTGCTACAGTAAGAAGGGACTAGGCCCAATTCCATGACTCTGCTTACTGTCGGTTAAACAAAAAACCTGCTTACTGTAACCAATCATGGCACGTCTTTGCTTTCAGAGTTCCCTGTGGCCTATGCTGTTTGGCCTAGCCTGCTGCGCGGTAGAGATGATGCACATGGCAGCGCCGCGCTATGACATGGACCGTTTCGGCGTGGTGTTCCGCGCTAGTCCCCGGCAGGCAGACGTCATGATCGTGGCTGGTACTCTGACAAACAAGATGGCGCCTGCATTGAGGAAGGTGTACGACCAGATGCCCGAACCTAGATGGGTCATCTCTATGGGAAGGTAATATTTCTTTTTTATGTTTTAAGATCCATTTTATTAACCAGTTCGCGCCAGAGGACGTAAATACATTTCAAGTTTTCCCCCAGATTCAAAACGGATGACGCATAAACAAGTCACGAGCAAGGCCAGAAATGTCTGTTAGCAGCAAGCCACACTAGAAATGCGTGGGTGTGCTTCCCGGTACCATCGGCCTGAACCCGCCTCGGATCGAGTTTCGTTAAAAATAATCCTGCGTCTCGGCTCGGTGATGTTAAAATAATTCCAGTGCTAACTGGTTAAGAGAAGAGAGTATATTGCGGTACCCCCGGGGCAATATAATGGAGCTGCTAAGCATGAACATTTGTTTTGGATGTTTTGGATGTTGATCTTCTTTTACTATTTTTCTCCTTTTCTCTCCAGTTGTGCTAATGGTGGGGGTTACTATCATTATTCTTACGCTGTTGTCCGGGGCTGTGACAGGATTGTTCCTGTGGATATCTATGTACCAGGTATAATGCATAGTTCATATCTGTTGAATTATACACTAACTTATTTTGGTTTAAATAGGTCTATTGTTGCTCTGTACTCGAATGCAGTAGTAGTCTTTTTGCGAGTAGTGATTTTACTATATTACGGCTTTTTCTTAACTTAAAACTTTTTTTAAACATAAAAGTGCGTGTAGAGTGCTAGTGCATGGGGACACACATTCGAGATGACAGCCCCGAAAGAAATTATGTTATTCAAAAGAATGTACTTCTAAAGAAAATAAGATTGCTGTGTAGTGCCTGGTTATGTACAAGTATGTGTCTATAATTAATACATTTCTTGGTTTGTCTTTTCTCTCAGGATGCCCACCTACTGCCGAGGCTTTGCTCTACGGCGTTCTCCAATTACAGAAGAAAATCAAACGAGCTCAGAACATCACCATGTGGTATCGCAAATAGATCGGTAATCCTGTCCCCGGACCTAACAAACCTTGGCTTAATTTGGTCGCAGAAGGAAGCGAGGCGCCATCTCGTGAATTTGCTTAGCACGGCAGTTTCCAATTTGCTTGGGTACGGCTGGAAATTGCACACAAGTCTTCAGCCACTTTCCATAGATCATGTGCTATTTCCAGCTGTAATTCGTATGGAGCTTGCTAAGCAATATTGCTAAGCAACATTGCTAAGCAATATTGCTAAGCCACACCAGTGACAAGCAGTATGAACCCTTCAGTGTTTTTGGCTAGTTAGCTGGTTTTACAAAGCAATTATCTTCCATGCTCATCAAAAATCTGCGCTTGGGCTGGTCCATGAAAACGTTTTTTTTTGCTGCAGCAGAAAAGTTTGTGCTTACGGTAAGCATATTTCACAGATTGTAAAGAAATTGTGGCCTATGCGTATGCGTACACTATGTGACTAGGGATTCGCTGCTTACTAGCACCAAAAGCTGGTAAGAGTATAAAAGGAAGTCTGTGGTTTAGCAGCGTCATGAAATTGGGCCCAGAACTACAGCAGAAAATTCTACAGTTATCGATTGGAATTTGGCTCGTGATTCTGAGCACACCCTTTTCAAACAATTTAGGATTTATGGCTAGTGCTAACATTTCTTTGCTGACCCACTTTGCACAAAATGGTGAATATTGGTAAGCAGATTTGTGACCCAACATCAAAATGACTTTTTGAAATATGTACATGATAAGATCGGACACTTCATAAACTTTCTAATGATTCCCAACACAAGCCTGTACCTCATAGCCAATAACCTTAGAGCTGCAGGTTGTAATGGGTATCATTAGAATGTTTATACAATTTCCAATCTTATCATGTGCATATCTCAAAAAGTAATTTTCCGACTTATTCCTGAATTTGATGTGCTGGGTCCCATTTATAAAATTGGGCCCGAGAGTTATACATGTACATGTACATGTATATTCAAGTTGAAGTTGGTCACCAACCAAAATCTGGTGTTTTTTCTCATATCGCTTGTGACTTGTTTCATTAACTTTACAATTTGAAAGTTTATTAGTCATGTTACCTAGTTTACAAATATGACCCAAGCATATTTCTGTGTGCGCATATTTAACAAGCTATGTAGGGGCGCTTGTTATTGTAATATTTAGTGATACTCCAAAAGAAAGATTTGTTAGGTCTCGGTTTCAGATACGTTTTGCATTGTAAATAAACCAAGATATACTTAATGTAAAAAAGAACTAGACACACAGGTTGTGCTGTTCACGTTTCATTTGACTTTCTGTAACATTACTAGGGATACGATTGTCAGTTTCAAAAGCCTGAAAAATGTCATGCCTGCATTTACTTTGATTTTTTGTATTTTGATTTTAAGGTTTTTCTTTGCCTTTATCAAACACATTACTCGCTGCTTGCATCCATGGTCAGATCTCCGTTAATATTTTACTGCAGCTAAACGGCTACAGTTTCCCACTACTAATTTGATCCGAAGCATGTTTTTTTCTGTGAATTAGGTCCTTTCTCTGTTGTTTAACACATATTTTGAAGGCTACATTGTCGAGCTATTATACTAGATATTATCCATCCTGTTTCTGAATAGGCCGTTTAAGAACGTTTCTTGTACAATTGGTTTTTTTTGCATGGTGTGGTTTGCATAAATTCATCACATAATAAAAGTGCATTATTACAACTTGATTAAAACAACCCAAAATGGTAATGGAGTTTATTTTGTACATGCAGAATGCGATTCCTGCTCTACCCAGTAAGAGAAAAAGTATGCTGCCACCACTTCTTTATATAGAAAGTCTAGTGCCTTTTCAAAATGTTTTCCAACAAAATTAAAAAAGCTTCTTAGTCCCAGAATTGTGATCCTCTGATCGCAATTGTTGCTTTTTCTCGGTCTATCTAGTATCCCTGCATTTTGTGTTTTAAAAGTCAAATAAGCCATTGGCGCGTAACCCCGAGTTAAATCTGAATAACATCTGCTACACTGACTTGCTCACACAGCTTGGCCCCATTGAACTTTTAATTCTTGAGACCAAAGACACTGTTGTCATCTACGAGCACAGAAATTAAGAAACAAAAACACAACGTGGGTACTTTTCAGTAAGGTGGCGGAAGCAGCCTATTTTATTTATCTTTTGTTAACCATCATCACTAATTACAGTCTAAACCCCGCATCCTTGTCAGGTCTACTTGAGTGGGATGAATCTGGAGGAATGGGTGGCCCCGATACCGGGTCGGCCGTGTTTGACTGGCTTGTAGGTGATGCTGAACTCCCCAAGGTAGTGGCCAATCATGTCAGGCTAGGTAGTTTAAAGAAGAAAAGAAAAAATCCAAACATTAACAAGTCAAGATTGTCTCCGTAGTGAGAGAAATTGGTCCCTAGTAACTTAACTATAACAAACTATGAAAGTGCTTAATATTGGGGAAAGAATTCCATATCTGGACATCATCAAAGTTCCTGTCATTCCTGTATACAAAACCTATGGGCATAAGAAACTTTAGTTTTCTCATTTCTAAACAGTGTTCATTTCAATTCATTTCAACATAGTTTATTAAAAATCACGAATGGCAGCCACAGCCGAATTGCACGTGATTTACATTTAAAAGAACAATTAGTTATGCCTCACAGATAATTAGATAAAAATTTCATGAAACAAAAATGAAATATATAAAATATTTAAAATGTTTAAAATGTTCAAATAATGCACTACTAAAATACCTAAAAAAGGTATGATTCGTCTTTTTTATACAAAATAATACAAATGTAGAAAATGGGGAATAGCACTATTCTGCATTTGATTGGTCTTGCACTTAAGTTCCGGTATTTTTTTTGAATTTCCGAGGTTTTTTTATTTTTAGGATGAGGGATGAAATCCTTAAATTGGTCAGTTTGTTTCAATGTTTTTTCAATAAATGATCTACATATAGTTCAGCATCATTTGCGTTAAAAGCTGGGACCTCCTCAGCATGTGATGTCTGGATATGGAATTTTTCACATACTTTTCCTTTGTATCTCAAATTTCATGCGCTGTGTGTCGTTTGAACGCTTGGGCAATTTTTTTGAAAAATATGTCCCCAGATGCATCTTTGGAAATGACATTTAATTATTTTCTTTAAATGACCGTATACCAGAAGGAATTATTTAGTTTTAACAGTATTTTGGTTGGTTACTTTTTGGATAGTTGCAAAAGGTATATCCCACATTTAAAAAACGATTAACTTTACAAAATTAAACGGGAATCCACAGACCTAATATAAACATCACCCACCTTGACCTCCACCTGGTTGAAGGTCTTTCCTTGGTACACGCCCACGATGCTACCCACCATCTCTGGCACGATGATCATGTTCCTCAAGTGAGTCTTGACCACCTCGGGCTTCTCCATCGCCGGGGCCTCCTTCTTGGCCTTGCGTAGCTTCTTGAGGAGGGCCAGGGGCTTGCGCTTCATGCCACGGACGAACTTGCGACGGGCCCGGCAGCAGAACAACTCCATCAACTGCTCGCTGTTTGTAAAAAAAAAAAAAAAAACAGTTTGGAAAGTACACAATTGTGTCGGGAAATTACAAGATAACTAGACGACCTGAAGATACAGAATCCCAAAGTTTTGAAACATTAACCCTAACCCTCGGAGGAATTTTGGCTAGAAACCCTGCCAGACGCAACAGATTGCATACTTTGTCACATTGACTTGTGTGCAGAGTGCAGCAAGGTCAAGCAGTCACCACAGATGCAATGTGCTGGATCTGGCAGGGTTATATTAGGGTTAACGAGGTCGGTACTAGTGGAATGAAAACAAAAACCCAAATCACGGTTGTTATACCAATTCTTCATATCCATGTCTATAGCCACTGGTTGTTTTCAAGACCTTCCCAAATATGGCTGCTGTGGTGCCAATACAAAGGAAGTTCAGTATATGTGACCGGCTCTACAAAAAGGTGTCTTATGTCGCGAAAAAATGAAATCGAGTAATATACATGATAGGAAAGCCCACAACATAAGCTTTCATTTAGTTTATAATAGAGATCCATAGCCCCTCCCATTTTGGAAACACGACGTGTTTACACATTGATTACTTTTTCAGAGTTCAAATTACACAACTGAGAAAACATCTTTGAAATAGCCGGCTCTTTTTATCCTACAACAGAACGATGCACACAAAATTGTCGTTTTTTTCACTTTATCCAACAAAATCAACATTTATTTTAATGAAACCTTAAACTGTAGGTATTAAAGATTTCATTCATGACAACAAATAATAATGAAATGTTTACCCTCTCAACGTTGAGCGGGCCATTACATGATAGTGCATAGCGCGACTTAAAGGTAGTATACACCATTTGCAGATATCAACAATATTTAGTACCGAATTATTAAGAAATATCCTACTCATCTGAAAGTAAATGTTGATTCTGGGCATCCAGCAAAATGATTGCGCTAGATATCCTGTAATTATTCCGAAAAATATAATTTTATAATGAAAAATTCGTGATCGCCGTCCAAAGATAACATAAGAATAACTGTTTGACGCCTGTTTTTCGTGCTTTTCTCGGCATCTATGATTCTAAAACTTCGGACAGCTCAGTTAAACGATATTTACTATAAAATACAACCCCCCAAAGCTACCAATTCATGATAATTCAAGCAATGACCAATGGTGTATACTACCTTTAAGACACCTTTTTGTAGAGCCGGTCTCATTTGAGCCACATTTTATAGGGCTAGCCACTCACTTGTTCATGTCCAGTAGCTGTTCCAGGTCCACACCTCGGTAGGTGTACTTCCTGAAGGTACGCTTCTTCTTAACTTCTCCTTGAGCAGCGTCAGCCTGCAAGACACAAGTTATAGACATGGTAACCCCTTAAGTGCTTTCACCAGAAAGTGTCCTGAATCTGCAGAAGTCCATCAAGTTTGTCATGCAAAAAACTGCTGGTGTCCCAAGTCCATCAACAATCCAGTCCACCAGCAAAAGTATGGATTCTGATGGATTCAGGATACCATGCTGGCATTTAAATGTTTTGCATTGTTTCTTCATAGAATCTTCAAATTCCAGGCGATTTCTGAAAGTTCTTCGCATGGTGCCTCAAATCCTTCTCGTTGGAATGGCAGTAGTATGGCGGTGGGAGATGTACCGTTATTCAACCGGGACCAGACTTTGACGTGGTCATGCGCTCCATTCAGTGTATGCGCACAAGATTTAATGGCGTTGTTTTTACAGGTGGACGAAAGTAAAAAAACGCTATTAAAATGTGTGCACACGCGCTAAATGGAGCGAGTAAAAAGCCTGGTCCCGGCTTGATGGTTACGTCTCTCCAGCCGGCCACACAGTACTTTTATTCAAGTGAAGGATTCGGGGCACCGCGCCGTGCAAAAATCTTCCGGCAATCGTGTGCAAAACAAAAAGTGCAACACGTTTAGACTCCACCTATTTTCACGACTTTTGGTGTAAAAGAGCAATGTGTACATGTATTACTAAAGAGTCAAATGGGAAGAAATGTTCATGGCAAAGGACGTGGCGTTTTTTTTATTGTAAAATAGATTGTGTTAAAAAACATCAGTGACAGTGTGGCACAGTGCGTGGCGTTAGTACACACGTTAATTCACGGGTATGTACCATGGGCATGGCACCAACCGTAAAATGCGCAAGAAAAAAAAATGTTCGAAATTAAAAGACTAAATTAAAACTAAAGGGGGTCCTAGGCCAAACTATGGATGATTAAAAATGCCTATTACGTTACACTACACATAATGTTGGCCAGTCTGCTTTACGATGATCAAGTCGTATTAATTTCCGACATGTTTACATCCAAATACACAAACAAAAATGCTGGTTTAAGGTAAAATAATGAGCAAAAGTTGAAGGAAAACATCTTAATTATAATTTAAACATATAAGAACAAAATGATGTCGTTTATAATTGTGAGATTTTAGTTCGATTTTAGAGCTCTATTTCTCCGTACCATCTTCGATTGCGAGCAGTACAGCAAAAGACCAAATGAGACGCCCTCTGTTGACGCATTATGTATTTAGCCGTTGAGGGCGCCCGTTATGCGTTAATTACGAGTGAACAGGGCGCATGCGTGCATGCAAATTCCCGTACCCCAACAACATTATTTAATTTCTTTTTCAGTTTTTGATGGGTTGACCGCTTTTTGAGATATTCTCACCCCGTACCAAATAAAGAACACCCGTAAAACAAAGGATGTTTCCCAAACCTCGAAAGTAGCCATTTAAACAAAAAAGGACCCCTCCACAACGTGGCCAGCAGTAGCGCCCGGCACTTTTTCAGACCCCAATTGTAGCTAAAATACTTATAATTTAAAGCTCAAGTCCACGTCAGAGGTTAACCCCACAAACGTGGATGTAATTAGCTCCCTTTTGTCCTTTCTCTTTATCTTGTCGCGATTACATAATCGTGACAAGATAAAGACAAATACATGTAGGAGCTAAATACAGCTACATTTGTCCCTCACCTACCGATTGACGTCCACGTGAATAAGGCACGAAGTTAGCTCCTTTAAATGTAGTAGTCCCTAATAACCGACAGTAATTATTTTTGAAAAAATTATCTGCATTTCCCTTTCTTTCTAGGCGTGGATCCAGGGGTGGGCCGCGGGGGCACGTGCCCCCCGGGTAACATGAGTTAAAAAAAAATAAAAAATGGGGGGTGGGGGAAAGAGGGGAGGTGGAGAAAAGGAAGGGATGAGGATCGGATCGGAGGATCGGCTGTCTAATTCTTGGCATATTAATATAATACTGACTAAAAAGAGTTATCAATCCATGGAACCCCAGATGGCGACCCACACCCGTTCAAATTGTCCATGCACATGAAGCCCTCTCAGGGTCTCTACTCGCAGCGGGAGAGCGAGGCCGGACGGACATTGGTGTTATCCGCAGAGGACAACCTGAACCCGCCTGGCGCGCATCTAGCCGCTCGTTGGTATCACCATGGAGCTATAGCTCCATGGTACCACTGGCTCCGTTAACCTCGGATACTCGGACTACCTGGCAGTGGCATCGAGGTTCGATAAATAATCCCGCGCCTGGTGGACATGTGGCCATTGAATTGGCAGTAATGTCCCCTCCCGCCAATTACCGTTTTATTGCAGTATATCTGGATGAATGTTTAATTATGTTGTTAACTACCGTGTGTAAGAATGTTAGTTGGTTGGTTGTTAGCGACAGTTTTGCTATAAATATTTATATATATTCTCGCATGTTCCAGTTTTGGGTGTGGCCCACATTCATATATAAACTTTAATATATTTATAATATATTTATAATCTGCATAATTCCCCTTTTTATCTCCATATAATCTTGAAAACATTTGCTAAAAAAATCAGAGGAAAGAGGCCAGGAATCGCCTCAGATTGCACTACAATACAAAGCATATAGAATCCAAAATTTTCCGGGGCTCTTAAGCGGGCCCCGGAACCCACGCACACAAACGCCCGTTAACGTTTTCGCGCAACGCGCTCACATTTTCCAACTTGGGGTGTGCCCCACATTCATCAATAAATGTACAGATGTATATGTATTATATCTTTATAAATATATATTCTCCATAATATTAATTACTCCAAAAATGAATGGCAATAAAAACTTACTTGGTAAGAAGTACAGCAGCTTTGGATAGTATAATGCAATTTTATAAACTTTTCACTTTGAAGTACTGCGGTTATGGAAAAAGATATGACTTTTTATCTCATTTTTTTTAAAATCTGAGTGGGTTCGAATCCTTCGGGTTTTTTTTCTTTACTTTTTTGTTATTTTCTTTTTCTACTTTGTGGTTTTGTTATGGAATTTTGTGTTATACGGCAGCTTTTCATGACTCTGGTATATCAGACGGAGTTCATTCGTTAAAGTTAACGATATGCGGTACTCTGATGGATAATGTACCAGCCTCCTTGTCCGATGGTTGTGGGTTCGAATCCTCCGTATTTTTTTTATATTTTTTTTGTATTTTTTGATATTTTCTTTTTCTACTTTGTGGTTTTGTTGGATTTTGTACGAAGGGAAAAAAATAAAGCGCAATAAACTGACGCGGAATTAAATTTGGATGAATTTATGGATCTAAATGTGTATGGAATTTTGTGGATAATTGTTATTGTTGCATATAGGGTGTGCATGATTATAAAATAGTTGTACTGTACAATAAATTCGGCAACTTGTAATTAATCTGGTAGTGTGTAGATATCAGGCGGAGTTCATTGGATTAACTTAATGATATGTGGTACTCTGATGGATAATGTACCAGTCTCCTTGTCCAAGGGTTGTGGGTTCGAATCCTCAGTATGAATTTTTTTTTTTTTTTTTTTCTTGTTCGTTTCTACATCGTGGTTTTGGTACGAAGGGAAAATAAAGCCCATTAAACTGACGCGAAAATAAGTGGATGAATTTATGGACATAAATGTGTATGGAGTTTTGTGTTCGGTTGTTAAATCTTGTTGCATACGTTTTACATACTGTATATCGGTTGTAAATTGTTTTACAATTGGCAGCTTTTCATGAATCTGGTAGTGTGTAGATATCAGACGGAGTTCATTGGATTAAGTTAACGATAGGCGGTACTCTGATGGATGATGTACCAGCCTCCTTGTCCAAGGGTTGTGGGTTCGAATCCTGCGTATGTTTTTTGTTCTTTACTTTTTTGTTATTTTCTTATTTTGGTAGATTTTGTACGAAGGGAAAATAAAGCCAAACTGACGCGGGAGTAAAATGTAGATGAATTTATGGACCTAAATGTGTACAGAGTTTTGTGTATAGGCCCTATATACGGCAGCTTTTCATAAATCTGGTAGTGTGTAGACGTAGTTCATTGAATTTGGTTAAATATATCGTCACCGACACCACGAACTGGCACCCTCTGCATCACATGTGTACAAAAAATTCAAAAAATTCGAATTTTTTTTATTGCTGAATATATCATTTTGTGCCATGAAGTATAACATGGCGAAGTTGTTTTTTCTTAAATCATGTTAATTTGCTAATTTTTATTGGGGAGTTTGCAGAAATTAGTTCATTCTGTCGTTTTTCGGTTTCACGAAGTGACACTGCACTTTTTTTTTGACACTGCACTTAGTGTCAGTTCGTGAAAACGAAATTGCGGGGGCGCGCTGTGAAAAAGATTTCACGACTGAACTGGCACTGTCTATACAACGTACCCAGGGCAATGTTGTATTACGCCGTGTATACGTATCACGTTTGTCTACGAAATAAATAGAACTCGATGTTGTCAACACGGCGGCACCCGAGCACTGTGTGCGCGCACTCCCCGAAAACGCGACAGTTTTCGTTTTCACGAACTGACACCCAGCACAGGTTACGCGCACTCCGCGAAAACGCGTCAATTTTCGTTTTCACGAACTGGCACTCACTCACTGCAATGTATGCGCGCACTCTCCGAAAACGCGACAGTTTTCGTTTTCACGAACTGGCACCCATCTTAATCATTTAATTATTAATTAACTAACCATATTTTCACAATATAAAAATTATGTTTCGGCAGTTAACGAATTGTTACGTTTAATGATACCAAAACCCCTCAAGTAGACGGATTTGTTGACTGAGTAAACTCATGTCAAACCTTTAAAAGCGTTTTTCTCCGAATTGTATTTCTGTAACGGCGACCACTGGGTGTCAGTTCGTGGTGTCGGTGACGATATGCGGTACTCTAATGGATAATGTACCAGCCTCCTTGTCCGATGGTTGTGGGTTCGAATCCTCAGTATTTTTTTTAAATATTTTTTTGTATTTTCTTTTTCTACTTTGTGGTTTTGTTGGATTTTGTACGATAAGCCCAATAAACTGACGCAGAAGTAAATGTGGATGAATTTATAGATCTAAATGTCACTCCGTAAACCTACAACCACTCGTCACTCGCCTACCCCACACACTCACAACTCCCTCCTCCTACTAGACCACCCCCCCCCCCCCCCAACCCAACCTCACCCCTCCCCTCCTCCACCCCTCCCCTCCTCCACTAATCCCCCCTCCTCAACCACTTCAATCCTTCTTAATCCCCACTTCATACTTTACTTCTCATTTTTCTTCGTTTCCCTCCGATAACCCCCTCCCCCACTCACCCCAGCTCTCTAATCCTCTTTACCTCTTGAATAATTCAGTTTTGCTATTCAAACTTATTGTTCCTGTTATATTAGTTGCATTGTTACTTTATACTTACAATAATTTCATGTACAGCTGTATAACTTTGTCAATGTACTGTTTTTATTTCTTGGCCGAATAAATAATAATAAACAGTTTCTCTGTATGTAAGCGCGGACACCATTAATGGTGTCCTCTTTACGAAACAAATGCATTCACTCCATCTGACTTGTAAGTTGTATGCAGATGAATCACAATAAACGTATCTATAGGCTCATGAATATAATACACGATCGAGGAACTGGAAAAATAGATATGAGGATTTGTTTCAGCTTTTCTAAATCTTTTAATTTTGAACAAAAAACCCAAGTTGAGTTCCTATGGTTTCACCAAAGTGCAGTGGTAAGCGCCTTATTTCGCCTCCCGCAAATTGTTACTGAGCGCGGCAACTCATATCAAGTAACAATCGCCCGTTATTTATAAACAGCGACCTCTGTAAATCACAAAATGCCAGTTCATGATGCGGATTGATATGAGATTTTCTAATAAATTAAGAAAACAGGGAAATAAATATATAATACATTTCAAATATTTATTAGAAAATTTATATTATCATTTAAATAGTACAGAGCTGGATCGGGGAATTTAGGCGATTTTTGAAAGTGGCATAGGGTAGTCTTTGGTCGGGCGCGGCTAGGGCGTGAATTGGGTGTGATTCGTCTCGTACGTCCATAAACGAAACGCATGATCGATTTCCCAACTCGTCACGTGTACGTGTGCACGGACAAAATACGATAGGAAATGTACACAAATGGATGACTGATGATGATATGATAGTGGCGATTACGAATAATTTGTTCCATTCGAAAACGTGTGAAGAATATTTTTGCTTCGAGAGACAGCGGAACATACAGCAAGTTTTTTAGACGAGAGCCCTGAACGTAAGTTAACGATGAATTATGTGACTGTGTGGTGAAGTAACTTAGACTATGACATGTTTTTGTTAACAACACAACGTACATGTACAGGCGACCATCACTCAGCATTGTCGACTGCACTGTGTGCACAACGAATTTCCTGCACAACTACATGGCCTACGTTTTCTACGCGAGAACCTGCAGTTAGACATATATCACTGTTTCTCTTCTGGGCATTTAGTGAGATATTGAATGAAATAAACCGGATTCGGTTGGCTAAATAATTGAACACAGTAAAGAATTAAACACAAAAACCCTTTACGTGCCGTACTACTAGCTGCGCAGTATGAATTTTCCGCAGTATTATACTCTCAAGACTCGTGTCTAATTGTAAAAATAAAAACATGTTCAGTTTGTTTAATTTTAAATTGACATGTGATCATGTAAATGATGTATGTTATTTTGATGGTCAGTATAAGCCAGTTCGATATTCCCGCTGCGCGTGTGCACATGGAGATTTGACAATTTTTTCTTTGAGATAAACATTTCAGCGATTGCGTGCAAAAGCATAGCGGGGTACCAGCGAATTTAAAGAGATCGTCGTGTTCTAAAGTTACTAAGTAACATTTTTTTTTTTACGTTTTGGTGTTTTCAGGTGTTTTGTGTGGCCAAACTTTTGTTCGAACAAATTTTTTATTTTTTTTCGATTTCACAAGAAAATGAAAAAAATCCGGATTCGGTTACCACGTCCCCCATTTGTCTGCCGTGTTTATCTCAAGAGAAAAATTGTTAAATCTTGTTGTGCACATGCGCAGTTGGAATGTCGAAGTGGCTTATTGACCAATTTCACAGACCTGTTCAGCACAGAAATTTGCTAAGCACCAAAAACTGTATAAAACAGTTAACAAGTTCAAGTTCGGAAATGTATGTCAGCAGCGCGCAAGGCCGGAAATGCGTGGGTGTGCTTCCCGGCACTATCAGCCTGAACCCGCTTCGGATCGAGTTTCGTTAAAAATAATCCCGCCCGTCGGCTCGGCGATTTTAAAATAATCCCGGCGCGAACTGGTTAAGTACATGTAGCTCCATGATTGATTTTGAGCCCTGGTCAATATCAGTTTTTTTTATTCAAAACCTTTGATTAGTTTTTGGCTTCAGCTTCGCCTCCGACCTCCGAATTACTGAGAAGGAAATAGAAATGGAAGCAAATGGAAATATTTGAACTTTTAGATTCAAATCAATCATTTGAATGTTTAATTCAGAAGCACGACTGGTAGGGCCTAACAATAGGTAACAAAATGTGGTCGAGTTCCTGCAGCTGAGAGCCTATAAAATCATCTTAATGCCAAAGACAGAGATAATTCACGAAGCCAGGGATTCGTAAAGGCCTAGGATGCCCAATGTTTTGCATTGGTTGCAAAGGCATTGTAATTTGAAATGATACATGTGTACATTTTTAATAAGCCACTTCGACATTCCAACTGCGCATGTGCACAACAAGATTCAACAATTTTTCTCTTGAGATAAACACGGCAGACAAATGCACACAAGGCTATGGGGGACGTGGTAACCGAATCCGCGTTTTGTGCGTTTTCTTGTGAAATCGAAAAGACGATGGGAACTTTGTTCGAACAAAAGTTTGGCCACACAAAACACCTGAAAACACCAAAACTTAAAAAAAAAAATTTACTTAGTAACTTTAGAACACGACGATCTCTTTAAATTCGCTGGTACCCCGCTATGCTTTCGCACGCAATCGCTGAAATGTTTATCTCAAAAGAAAAAATCGTCAAATCTCCATGTGCACACGCGCAGCGGGAATATCGAACTGGCTTATGTACACGTGTTTGTGCATTGTTAATATCATAATGGCAAAGGGTTCGTGTTTCCCCCCAATACTAGATGACTATCGCCAGTTACATATTGAAGAGCACACAGTCTCTGTAGTGACTCATCTAATTCTCGGTAACCTTTGACCATTTCTGAATACCCCAGCAGCAACAACAGCCCCCCTTTTATCATACAACACAAATACAGTATTAAGGTGTAAATCAAGGATTTCTTTTGTCCCTCTATTGTTCATACTTTTTTTTGCTACAGATCCCGTTAGTTTTCCAATCAAGATTGTCCTCGATTCCTCCCGTGTTTTCTAAGGTTTTACATATGTGTGTCTTTGAATTTACACCATAGAAAACATGCCCAGGTGTACGTAAACAGTAGTTCATCGCTTCTGCAAAACATGTGTCACTAAGACACATCTTTGGAAATGTCATTCATTTGTTGTTTTCTTCATGATGACCGCATGCAAAATAAATATATTCACTAGGAGTTTACTGTCAATATCTTTACAACAAGTGAGCTAAGTTTCAACAATATTTTGGCCGGTTAATTACTTTTTTGGGTAACTGCAGAAGGTACATTTACATAATACCTCAGCTTTACAATGTAATACACTGTAGGCTGTAGCTGAAATTATTATTCATGAAAATAGAAATTTCCGAAAAGAAAGAAATAATAATAATAATGTACACTGTACGTAATTATTAGATACATTTGTAATGTACAATACAGTTGGTATTTGTATTGACCTTGCCCTTATAGGCAGACACAGCCATCTCTAGGATCTGCACACAGGTGATGCGATTCCCAAACATCAGAACAACATATAAAACAAAAACCTGTTGATTGCATAGTTTGGCACAAGCATTGAGGAGTCCATGGGAACACCGGGACTGTAAAACTACAAGTAAAAGGCTGGGCATAGAATATTGGACTTTTGACCCTGTTGTTGTGACATTTAATACTTTTCTCAATTTTTTTTCATCTTGCTCCTACTTTTCCTCCTACTTTTTGTCCCACAACTCTGTGAAAATGAAAATTCATTTAATATTATTTTTTTTACACTTGGTATGTATTGCAAATTACACAATGAAATTACACAATTTCCAATAATGGTCGGTCAACTACACGTATTATTTGGGGAAAAACAACCTTTTCCTCAAATATACAATATTAAACAAAGAAGATAAATACTGCCCCCAGTTTTTAAAAACACATTTTTATTTGCAATACATCTACTGGTAGGAACATAGTGCTAGCCAGCTAGTCTGGTTCCCTGACCTGAACATTTTCCGATGTCTATAAAATGCTCCGTTTCATCTGAAGTACGAGTCAGGGAACCAGACTACCAGATGCACTTCTCCTTGAAACCTCCATAACATTTTCAAAATGATCGAACAAATATATGCACATCTTTGAGATTTCACAAATTACCTTGTTATCGGTACCTTATTTTATCAGTAATGGAGAACATAGACGCAGGACCTATTTTTCCCCCCTTGTTATAATTAAGCCGCATGCTGTATTAGTGATCTTATTGTCTGAGCATAGTATGCATAAGATTTGGCCCGTTTCCTTCTAAGTTCTAGACAGTCCTGTGTTCAAATGCCCCCTGAGTGCTCTAAGCTATCCCAAGTACATACAGCGCTAGTGTACCACAGTCCAGGGTAGCGCTTGACGGGCGATGATAGGCCTAATATTAGATGTGATCAGTTCTCCTGGAGGTAACCTTACACAAGTGGATGGTGGTTTATAAAGACTCCAAGCCAGAAACTCAACCGACCCTGGCGCATGTTGACACTGCAATCCAGGGCTGTCAGGCTGAGCCAATTATGATGCACTTCTCTTCAGAAACAGCTGAAAATATGTATGGATACGTTTGTATGCATGCTAGATACTAGTATACTGGTACAGGTTTACGCACACGTACCGGTACATGTACATGTACAGTACTGGTACACATAGACATACTTGCACATTCGGGAATTGCTTACAAAATGTATCAGTTGTCTGAGTGGTGTGTACATGTGTACATTTACATCGAGTCGTGTTTTATCATAATACGACCGAGGATACCCTATTGTGTTTTCCTTTGTTCCTGTACTATAACCTAATCCCATAGACTTTGCATACACTCTAGCACAGGAGGACTGATTTAGAATCTGTTGTTAGCCTATTGTGCTTCTGTCTTTAGGGGTTATGTGCAGTAGTAGTATGAACATCAATATTTTTCGTACACGTGTGGTACGTACAACACCTGTTCACGAGTCGAAATGTGAAACGTGTATTTTGCATTAATTACCGGTAATACCCTAATGGCCTGCTAATCCGTCCGGAATGCTGTTGTCAGCTGTGCTACGCCGTAGAACATGGCCTGTGTCACAGCTGCACACTCAGGTCCATTGTTCAGTGCAGCTACGTGTACTGGAGAAAGGCTGCTGTGCAGTCATGCGTATACCTTTTGCTATCCAAAAAGTAACTAAACAAAATACTGTTTTCTCAGAATAAAGCTAAAAACGTTTGCCAAGCACCTTTAAATTTTGAGCTGCTTCAAATGAGCGAAATGCACAACTTGACAAATAGTCTATTGTGATGTCCCTTTAACCCTAACTCCCTTTAACCCTAACTCCCTAGGGTGTGTGCAAAATCGTATTGTTATTAATTAAAGGACTACAGACCTGTACAAGACATTGTACATTATTGTACACCCGTACACATGTCTGTGCATGTGGTACAACTGTACAATGTACAGTAGGTCATTTGCTAATGCAGTGCACGTGTTTGTGCTTGAAGCTCCCAGGGACGTTGTATTTTGCAAAAACAAATGTGCATGCCTGTGTTCTGCTGCAGGACTTGTCCCATGCCAGATGTAATTTCAAATATGGTATTCTATTACATATTCATGAGATCCTGTCACATGGTACCACATCATCACAAATGTTGCGTGCGATTGTTTGTGCATGACTGGAGTAATATGTACCGTAGCACGCGCAGGTTTTTTAAATATTTTCGTGTAGACTCTATCGCAGAATTCTATAAGGTCGTATCATAATGATAATTAGACTCCACTCAATGATTTCTACATGTATTTGGAGACACGGCATTGTTCTTTTCTTTGTTCCCATACTCATTTAGATACACATAAAGATTTATGCTGTACTTTAGCATTTTCTCGGGCCAAACAAATTAAATGGTGTGTTTACGGTAACGGCTTTAAAAATAATCCAGGTATAAATTTATTTTTCGCAGATTTTATTTTTGTTTTTCTTAATTTTTTTCTTTTCTTCAAGTTTTTAAGTGTGGACAATTATTATGTTCGTTGGAAAAAATTCAAACAAATGATACAAAATCATCCACTAAGTCTACTGTGTACATGTACCGGTACATGTATCACACTGACAAGCAAAGTTACATGTACCACTGCGTCTCATCATCTCTATGGTCTCGTAGAGGGAGAGATATTGTGTACTGTACTGTAAATGTATGTCGGTGGTCTTATAGGGAAAGGAAATGTGGTCTCCCCAGGGTACTGAATTTTACGCAGACACACTTGCATGTACGCTTCCAACCAAGGACCTCCTGTTTTCCCTCTTTTGTTCGTACTTTTTCCAAAGTCCTCCCATAGGTTTTGTACACACATTCGCATTTTTGTATCACTTTGGAGACATGGTTTTGTTCTCGTGTACAAAATGGTTAGAAAGTCGAGCACGTTTTTCAAAATGCTCCCATTTTAACCATAATTTTTTTCCTGGGTTGAAATTTCGACCCAATATACCCTATATTATACCCTAACCCAAACACTAACCCTAACCCACATCCTAATCCTATTTTTTGAGTAATTTAAGTAAAATCCAAAAATCTAATTGGTGAAATTCCCAATGGAGACCTATTCATCTATAGAAATTTACCCTCCGGAGACGTTTGTCTCCATTGTACACATTGTGTTCATGTCTCCAGAGCAAGGTCTTAGGCAGGATTTTGTGAACTGGGTGTGTAAAAAATTTTTTTTGGGTGTGTAACAATTTGAGTACCTGTAAGTGCGGAGCGCGTAGCGCGAAGTCCCTGCGGCCGGGGCCCTGAAATTTTTAGGTTTCTTAGGTGCTCTCTGGCGCAATCTGAGGCCAATTTCTACCTATTTTTTGTTAATGTTGTGGCAATATGAAGCCTGATTTTTATACAATTTATTTTTTAAATCCAATATTTACCATTTTTAGCTGGAATGATAACTTGAAAAAAAAATTGACCAGAGGAGTATATTATGGATACCGGTATTGGAAGTTTGGATTTAAAAACAGCGCACACTGACTCACACTACGTGTAAAATGGGGTAACGGTTAATTGGTCATAAACCTGTAAAAAAAAATAAGAACACCGATAGGAAGAAAAGAGGCACAATTTTAACATTTCTTATAAGTTACTTTGTCTTTATTTCAGTCATACCCTACTATACATAAAAAACTAAAGTGCAATAACTAAACATGGCACAGAGGAAAAAATAGATACATTTTTACTCTAGAACCATTTGGAAAGACTGGTCATGACTTATTCACTAAATACCATGGTGACTCTGTGACAAGTCTGTATGTCCAGAGGCTAAAGCCATTAGGACTATAACAAAAACGTAACAAGTCACCATTTCCCAAGAATTATTGGTGGATAATTACCCACATCAAAAATAAACCATCCCATAAAAAAGAAACCCATCATATCCTTTTTAGGGACAAAGTAAATATCATGGTTTTATTAAATATAACCCAGCAGATTATTTATTAAATTTGAATAACAACTTCTTAAGATGTGTAGAAATTCACTTTAGGATTGAAGTACATGCTTCTGGAAGTAAGTTGCTGGGATAGAACCTCAGCTCAGACAATGCAGGACAACAAATAATCATACCCATTTTCGATGAGAATCATGCCTTTGTTTTGGGGTCTTAATTTAAAGTATTTCAAATATTCATGGTTCAGTTTTGGTATCCTGGGGTCCGCCATCGAGATTTGGTACCACCTCGATTTTATTCTTGCTTATTTATTCTTGGCTCGTATAGGTTTGGTAAATGTTTTTAAAAGCTACATGTGTAGCCTTGTAATTTACGGGCCACGAAATAGATCGTTGTGGTCAAATACAAGAAAAACGGAAAATAAATCGTATTAAATTTCCCCCTTAAATCTGTTGGAAAAATGTTTAGGAGCTCAAAATATTAGGTGTTAAGGTACCGTTTCTTTTTTTTCTTTCAAAAAAAATGTTATTAAATAAACCTGGAATTTATTTTGCTAGTCTCGTAATTCAATAGTTAGGTGTTTGTCGATTTTATTAGATACCGGAAAAAAACAAGAATATATTGTATTATTATTTACTCTTGAAATCGGTTGGAAATTGTTTAGGAGTTCAGACAAATAAGTCTTTAAGTACCCTTTCTTCTTTTTTTCTATAAAAACAAAGACAATTTCATAATTAACCTTAGGAATATATATTAATTTTTTTATGACTAGGGTTTCGTAAATAAACAGGCTCAGGTTTTTTTAACACCTTTTTATTTGTACATCGAGGCCAGTAGATAAGAATTTCTTGAAAAGTAGCTTAACTTATTCCACCGAGGTTACGCAACTGCATTGTACGACCATGGAGGAATAAGGTACGACTAAACGAAAGCGCGCGTGCGGGACAATTTTCGTCGCGGCGCGGCACGGTACGGCACGGCACGGCAGCCCACACTGCTTGTCGTAATCGCTGATCTTGCGGGAAGATTTAATTTGCATCCGTCACGAAAGCTATCAAAACTGCCCCTCACCGGTGACAACAAAACTGCCCGAGTTATTTTAAAAGCATGATAAAGGTTTAAGGTTGATAACCCTTTTTTTAATGGAGAATGTAGTAGGCATATTCACACGATGGACGCCGATATACCTCCATGATCTGACCACAACAAGCGTGTGCAACAACGAACGCACCGCAGGAAACATGCCGCTGTGAAACATTTTGCAAAAACATTTTGCAAAAACACGCTGCGCTGTGTCGCTCAAGGACGAGCGTTACTACCTCGAAATAAATACATTAAAACACAAAATATAAACACAGAAAAGGGTAAACATGATCTGAGAATTAACCTGCAGGAAATGACTTTCTTCATCGACGTTTGTTTGCCGGGCATTTTTACGTCTTACGATGTCAAATTCAACCAGTTTGTGTGTTTTTGATCTTGTTTGTGTACGGAAAAATACATGCGTGTCGGCCATGCACTGGTTCCAGTCCTTAACTTTGTCTATTGAAGTGTGCGGCGGGAACCATTCCAACAATGCTGCGTGTATTATGCATGGCTTGCATGCTTGCATATGGGCGCGCGGGCAAGCACATGGTTTTACCGCGGCACCGTACCAGCACGCAAAGCCTTGTTGATTTATCGGGGCATATTATTGGGGCAAAAACAGCGGAGTTTTGCTTTCGAAAATAGCAATTGTAAGTAAATAAACAAAATACACCGACAGCAGAAATATAATAAGCGTTTTAACATAACAAAAAGTGCACGGCCGGCGTATTGAATCTTGGGCCGTGGTAATTGAAAATCAGCCGCGTTATTTCGAATGTGGCCGTGTAAAACACGGCCTACACGGCTGGCTGGCTAAGACCTTGCTCCAGAGGGTACGGTATTTCGCACCACGAATCCAAATTAGGGACCTTTTCGAAATTGACTCTATTGTTATACATGTACGTCCCCTATTTCAATATAAAACAAACTCACACACTCTGACATGTACTCCGACATTGTTCACTGAACCGTCCCGTGATTGTTTTTTTTTTTACAGGGCTTTTCCTTGGCTAATCAACCAGAGCAATTGAAGAATGTGTAAAGTGCATACCAGTACTTCTGTTACTTACAGCATACATACACACATGTACATGTACTAGTACTGATTCCAATTATAATGCAAATTATATTGAGTGGGCAAATTCTGATACCTGACATGGAGGACACATTTTTGTCAATTGTGTCCCACACTGCGTCGCTGACTTTTATAGGTGTACTAAAGAGCCTTTTATGCCATGTGGGTGGGAATAAAGTTGACTTGTTCCTGGAAACGTCATCACAGCGGTTATCAGTTTCTCATTGTCATTGGATTTAATACAGTATACAAACAAAATTCCATTTGGTTTTTGTTTTATCGGGGATAATTTGCTGTGTACACACAAGTATGCATGGACACAGGGCAAAATGAGTAATGGAGGTCACAATGTTGTACTGGCCTGGCGGCAGTGACTATGGGAAGATTGCTCACCTATCTATTGCACTGGTACGCTTATTCGCATTTTTGTATCACTGTGGAGACATGGCTTTGTTCTCGTGTACAAAATGGTTAGAAAGTCGAGCACGTTTTTCAAAATGCTCCAAATTTAACCATAATTTTTTTCCTGGGTTGAAATTTCGACCCAATATACCCTATATTATACCCTAACCCAAACACTAACCCTAACCCACATCCTAATCCTAGTTTTTGAGTAATTTAAGTAAAATCCAAAAATCTAATTCGTGAAATTCCCAATGGAGACCTATTCATCTATAGAAATTTACCCTGCGGAGACGTTTTGTCTCCATTGTACACATTGTGTTCATGTCTCCAGAGGGTACCGTATTTCGGAACTACATTGTACATGTTTGGTACACATTCGTATTAAGCCAGTTCGTTATTAAAACTGTATCATGTGTACAACACGATTCGACCATTTTTCTCATGGTATTTAAGGTGGCAGATAACTGCATACGAGCTATGGGGGACCATTCTGTGCAATTTCTTTTGTGCAATCGGAAAGACGATGAAAACCTTTGTTCGAAAAAAAGTTTGGACACACAAGACACCTAAAAACACTTCGCTACAGGCCTAAACGTTTGGTTTTTGTTGTTGAAAAATGTTACTTTAGAACTCAACGATCTTTTAAAAGTTGCTGGTACCCGCTTTGCTTTTGCATGCATACGATGAAATGTTTATCTCAAAACAAAATCAGCAACTCTTGTGTTGTACAGGCGTAGTTTGTACCGAAGTGGTTTATTCCGTTATTTGTACCTTCAATTTTAAGCTATTTTAGTTTACCTTTTCTGAGCACTGACTGATTACGATATGAACAAATTAACTCTAGCATCACAAAGGCCATTGGTATTAAAAGTAGGATACACCATTGGTAATTGCTTGAATTATCACGAATCAGTGGATTTAGGGGTTGCATTTTATAGTACAGTAAATATCGTTTAACTGACCTGCCCGAAGTTTTACAATCATTGATGCTGATAAAAATTTAAAAAACGATGTTTGTTTTTAACCGGGGTCAGGCAGTGGTTCTTATGTTGTTATTGTTTTTCTTCGCGATCGTTGTCTGTCGATCGTGAATTAGTTTTATACAATTTTTTTGGGGGGAACAATTACAGAATATCTAGAGCAATTATTTTGCTGGATGCCTACAATGAAACTTTTCGATATCGACAAATGGTGTATCCTACCTTTAAGTTAATTACAATGTATGTTTACCGTATGTGTAACAGTATGTTCATACACTGCATTGTGTGATTCAATGCTGCAAATTGTTGTGGCCATACATGTTTGTAATGATCTTCATGTAACGGCCATTTTGGAGAGAAAAACTAATAATGCGTTTCACATACATGTTGGTTCATGCCTCTGTACATTGTACACGTCCACAATGTTTAATTAATCCCCAATAAACACAAACGACACAAAACAGGAATTACCCCACGTGATATAACCTGAGTCATTCTAAATTTCAGGGAAATTCCAACAATGTGTATTCCAACCAGCTGCCCCGATCCCTCCGGGGGCAAAGTCGCGTACAATTTCACAACAACCACTCAATGCGTTTTTCCCCTCATTGTTTTCCTATCTAGTTTGTCTGGGGTCTGCATCGTTAAGTGCCATTTACAATGTAACCTCTCACAGGTTAGGCATCATAAAAAAAAGCATGCTGGCCTGTGATTATGTTTTACAGGGTTTGTACATATGCAGATGAATTGAGTGCGGCCGGGTCCGTATAAATTGTGTAAGTGTTGGGAAATAACCATGAGTGGTGATACGATGCTTTTGGAATTTGTATTCTGTGATCATATGTACCGGTACATGTGTAGGTGACAATTAGAGAGAGTGCACTTTATCTGCGAGTAGACAGATTCTGTCTATGTCCACGTACTCTAGTGGGGCGGTCTGGATTTTGCAACATTTTAGAAATTGAGTTTAAAGGTCACACAGATTTATTTGCAAATTGTCACGAAGAACACTTTATACATTGTTTCTGGAAGTACCGATAGGTGTACGTGTGTTAGTAATATGTTTATTCAAAGCTGTTCATGGAAGAGTGTGTGGAAATTGTAGGCTACATGTACATTGGGTTCAGTGTGATATACAATTAAAACAATACCTATAACTGTACGTTCCAGTATTTCTGTGAGTTCCAGTATTTCTGTGAGTATTCATGTTTGATAAAATGCTTTAACAGTCGACAATTTCCCTTTTTGGAAAAGGAAGGGGGAGGGGGGGGGGGGGGGGGGGGGGTATTTTTCAAAAAAATAAGAGATGTCCCGGCTCATGTAAAACAAAGATGTTTGGATATTCAGCAGGAAAACATGTTCCTGTTTTTCCGCACAATTTATTGATGAAAGTACTCACTGTGGTAGGATCAAAAAAATAGTTTTGCTCGGAAATTGCGTACACTGTACGATGTATACATGTACAGTGTTGTGTTATGGATCGTACATCTGGTACATGTATCGTATGTGGTAATGTACACAATGTGCCATACTGCCGTAACTTGACGAAAGGTACATGCCAAACATTCTCACGGCACTACAAGACTTCAGAAGAGGTTTTGTGCTTAGCAACGATCATGTTACAGCACTGTGAAACAGCATGTACGGTACATGTACCGGTACATCTACTACTGATCAATGTATGGTGATTTGTCATTAGCTTCTCTGGAGGCGTGTGGTACAGTTCATACATTGGCTGGTGGGGTTGGGGGTCGGAAATGAGGATGGCAGAAACTAGCATCTGCTCAAATGCCCTTGAGGGTGGAACCTTCGATCGGAAGTAGAGCTTGAGTGCTTGCAGTCTGATTGTTCACCACATCTCTGAAAAAATAATCGCAGAATGACTGCAGAAAACACTGTTAGTTGTAATGGTCTGTCTTGTCTGGCTGGTTCATTACCAAGGTTGTCTGGGGTTAGAAGTCAGGGGTCAAGACAGTCATGTGCTCTTGGGAAGGGGGGGGGGGGGGGTTAAATGTACAAAACAATGAATGTAGCACGTACGTATGTACGTATGTACGTACACACGTTCTAGAGGCGGAGTAATACAGTATAGTATGTTAAACATGTATTTTGCAATCCCATTATAGGACCCAGAGACTTGTCTTGCACAACCTTTACAGCAGGCAGCTAAATCAACTTATGCCTGAAGATGCTTAGATGCCCATCCCTGCCCTGTTAATGGGGTCTTGGCAAGGACAAGGAGTCTTGAAGGAGATTCGTACTGAGTGAAATCTGATACTGCAATGATACCTGTACATGTACGGTAGTAACAGGATGAGCTCCCCCCCCCCTTCCTTTCTCTCTTTTCGAAATCTCAAGCAGACAACAGCCAGTTCGTTCTGGTTGCCTTTGTTGGCTCTTGGATCTTTTGACTTGCAGAGGCAGCCGGGTGACATCTATCATAAGTCTTGGTATGTGGTCCTGTGGTGAGGCCTTCTGTTCAATACATGTACCTGGAGAGCAGATTTCTCAGGATAAAAAAAGTACATGTCCTGGGTACATTTGTACGTTATCTTACTACATACAGGTATATCAGACATTTGCATGTACCTGTACACATGGCAAGATGCCACAGCCACATTATGCATAGTATTTTGAGGTGTCGTATGAAATTTCCAAAGAATTCACCATCATTTTGTATCAATTGGCAAGATATACGGACCGGTACGCTCTACAATATTTGTCTAGTTGTGGTTGATTGAACGCTGCCTTTTGTACTACAAAATTGGTTTTTAATTCAATCCTCAAAAAATTATGAGCCGACATATTGTATATATTGAAGAATTTTGCCATCAATCAACTTTTGATTTCAGATTTTGTACGTTGCATTTTGTACGACATTTATTCTCCGTGTTTGAATAAAAGTGTACGAACAAACAAATTTCCATGTATGTTGTACAGAGACAACATTTGTTCATTTTGTACCTTCAGAGGCCATTGTGGAAAGCTACATTGTATTCTAACTTCATTTCCAGAAAGTCACTTCCTTTGTTGAAGCTGGAATTGTTCCACTAGTCAATGACTTCCTCTTCTTTTTTTAGACTGGACGGGAAAAGAGTGAAAGTACCAGTAATTAGTGTCATTTATGAACTTTGACATCTGCCAGACCTGTAATAATACAGGAAGAGGTGTTTTTTAAGCATAGAGCTATATTAAATTACTAGAGCGCTGGCTCGATGCACAAAGTGATGCGAGCTGGGCGCATCTATGTTTGTGCACAAACCTAAGGAAACCTCAACATTTTGTACGGCTTTTGTACGGCTATTTGCATATCTGCGTTTGTATTCTATACAGTGCGTTACCGAAGCCGATACGCCCAAAACCAAGACGCAAGATCAGCAAATGAGCGCCGAACATTGCAAATGCTCGTGCGTATCTGCGCGCTGCAGTTGATTTTTTAACTGACATGACGCGCGTAAAGTTATTTGCATCTGTTCTACTTGCACACGCGTTGCATTTAGAGTACACTTTTGAAATTAAATCTATCTATTTTTATTATGTTCTACAACACGCACATGAATTCAAAATGTCTGCGTGCAGAATGGATTCAAAGTATCTCCGCGCGTAAGAATGAAGAGTTAGCGCTCTAGTAATTTAATATAGCTCTGTTTTTAAGTAATACATGTACAAGGATCGAGAAAAGTACATGTACCAGTAGAGAGGAATATAACCCTAAACCCTTAGTCCCTTTTGGCTAAATCCTCTAATTGCTACCATGTAATTCATTCTCCATCCTCAAATATTGTCAGTTCTTTGTTGAATTTGTTCAATGGAGGGGTGATCATTGCCTTAATCCGTTAAAAATCCTTCAATCTTTGAGGCAGTGCCGATGACATTCAGAAGCAGTGCGGACGATGTCCAGCAAAATGCATGTACTCGGACGTTTCTGAAACGCATCATTCTTTTCTTCAAAATGACAGTGTTCTATCTTTTGGATAGCTGCAAAAGGTACATGTGTATGCTGGTACTTCATCTTTTAGGCAAGCCATTCAAATCGTGTACATTCTAAAGGACCTTTTCTTGTGTGGTCTCGCGGTAACTTACCGTGACATTCCATTGTGTAATTCCACCGTGCATTCCCACATGGACTTTTATACTGCGACGTAACGTGCGAGACTGGCAGAATGTCATTCATTGCAGGTGATGTGCACAGTCACCTTTGGCCTAAGCGAGATGTGATTTATTTTTTCGCGCTAAAATTGCATTTGAGATAGCTACCCCGACGCAACACCATGAACATGCCAGCTACCTTACATTGGTCAGTGAAGGAGACAGGGAACCATACTACCACTTTCGCACACACTGTGATTGTGACGTATACAGGAAGCGCAAAGTGGTTTGCGCGTGGTTGCGGTACTTCAACAGGGCGAGGCTGTTCCCATTGGACGATCCAGCATCCCTGATAACTTGCAGCTGAGAGAAAACTTGCCGCGACCATTTTTGGCTTGGTAGTTTTACATTCCCAACGCGGTACGTTGACATGGATGTTAACCCTAACCACCCTGAGTCCATCAAAATCCATTTCCTGTTTTGGAGGATTTTAGCGGATTCAGGATACCTCCATATTGAACAACTGGAGGAGTGTGATGGATTGAGGATTGTAAGCCTAGCGTTACTGCAGGAGTTTGATGGATTCAGGATACAGAAATTTACACAATGTAGGTGATGGACTGTGATGGACTCTATGGAGAAACGCACTGCAATTTAGGTATCCTGAATCCGTCACAGTCCATCAAACTTTTGCTGGTGGATTATGATGGACTCAGGATCTCTCCAGAATGCATACTGGTGGAGTCTGATGGACTCAGGACACCAGCAGTTTTTGCAAACCAAAATTGGTGGACTGTAGTGGATTCAGGATACTTTCTAGTAAAAGCCTTGAGGGAGTTAGGGTTAATATACCTCGTGTTCCCATTGAATTTCATTTTGTCATTCTACAGAAAAATGTTGAGGTATGTTATGTTAACCAAAACAAATCCAATAGGAACACGGCTTCAGACCCATTTAGTTTAACCAACCATACTCTCTATAGCTCTATTCAAGTTCACACCCTTTTGTTTACAGCAGTGACCCAACAGGCACCTTACAGTATCATATTCTTTCCAGCTTTACGCCAGTAAAAACCACAATAATACAGACCCCAGCGGCTTTTTGTGAAACCCAAATCTACTTGGAATTCCAGCATTGTGATAACAGCTAGCCTATACAACCTACTGTTTCCTCCCACCTTCTGGGTGCAGCTCGGAATGCATATTTGTTCTTTGATTTTGATTTTTCAGTCATTCTTTGAGGGGAGAGTTGGGTCCCCTGCCTTTCGACTTTTCATTTTTTTGGGACAGTGAAATTTTAGGTGTTGAGATTTACTGGTATGTCCTGTGACTTTCGATTTCTTTTTTTTGACAATTGATATTCACAGGGCTCTTAACCCTAACTCCCTACCCATTTTTACTTACACATAACCTGAATTCTGCAAAATCCTCCAATTCCTAAATTGTTAAAACTCCAAGTAACCTGAATCCTGCAAAATCCTCCAATATTGGTCACTGGTGACCATACAGCCTGTATCCTGCAAAATCCTGCAGTCTTGCCCTGGCTGCAGTCAGTAAAAACCCAAGTAACCTCAATCCTGCAAAATCCTGCGATGCATCAAACTCCAAGTGACCTCAATCCTGCAAAATCCTTGTGTGTCACATTCAGCCTGATAACCTGAATCCTCCATATTCCTGCAGGGGTAAAACCCCAAGTAACCTCAATCCTGCAAAATCCTGCAATGCATCAAACTCCAAGTGACCTCAATCCTGCAAAATCCTGCATTTTGCAATGAGGAATTTGGAGGATTTGGGAGGGTTAGGGTTAAAGGAGACTGACGGGGCAGGATTATTTTTAAAGAAACTCGATCCGTTGCGGGTTCAGGCCGATAGTACCGGGAAGCACACCCACCAATTTCCTGCCTTGCTCGTGGCGTTTGTATGCGTCATCCGTTTTGAATCTGGGGAAAACTTTGCGTTTAATATACGTCATCCGGCGCAAACTGGTTAAGTTAAATGCTAAAAAGGCGCGGGCACTAATAAAGTTCGAAAAAGTTCCAGTTGTAATTTAGTTCTAAAAAGTCTCTTACAAAGGGCTTGCCCAAAAATGCAGACACTATGGGCATAAAAACAGACAATTGCATGCCCACATGTACCAGTACATTGTACATTATGCAAATTATGATCACAAATTTGTTTTAAAAGGCATGTGTACGTGGAAAATGCTTTCAAAATGAAACCATTGAATGAAACAAAAATCGTATTGCAGACAGTATACACATGTACTGGTATTTCCATTTGTGTTTGCACAACAGGTGAATGCCGTGCTCAACACATGTCCCATGACCCCTCACAAATCCAACCCATATTCTGTATTGTACATGTACTACAAAAGTACATATGTGTTCAGTCAATTCTCTAACCTTGAATTTTGGTATTTTGGCTGGCTTTGTGATAAGTAAGGCACATGTGTAAACGTGTGGCCAAATACATTTGTATTTAAAGGTAGGATACACCATTTTCAGATATCACAAATATTTACGACCGAATTATTAGGAAATATCTTACTCATTTGAAAGTAAATGTTGATTCTAGGCATCCAGCAAAATGATTGCGCTAGATATCCTGTAATTATTCCGAAAAATATAATTTTATAATGAAAAATTTGCGATCACAGGACGGCGATCGCGAAAAAACAAAGATAACATAAGAACAACTGCTCGACGCCGGTTGAAAAAAAGCCGCTGTTTTTCATGCTTTTCTCGGCATCCATGATTGTAAAACTTCGGACAGGTCAGTTAAACGACATTACTATAAAATACAACCCCCCAAATCTACTCATTTATGATAATTCAAGCAATGACCAATGGTGTATCCTACCTTTAAGGAAAGGCTGATAAATTATTTTACCATGTGCAAGTTATAACCAGAAACTGGAACTTATTGGCATAACAGATTCTTGTACATTCTGATATAAGGTACCAGCTATAATAAAGAAAGAAATAAAGCAATTCCATTTAGAACATATGTGACCCGCTCCAGAAAAAGGTGACATAAGTCGCGCTATGCATTTGAGTAGTGGCCTGTTAAAGTTAATAGGATAAATAATTTTGTCAAAATTAGATTTTCATTTTTTGTCTTAAATGACATCTTTAATATCCAAAGTTTCAGATTTAATAAACAAAAAGCTGGAATTTGATAAATAAAGTAAAACAAAATCTTTAAAGTGTGCATGGTTTTAATGTATTGTCTTAGTTTTGTTGTGTTTCGAAGCCTGTTTTCTCAGTTGTGTATTTTGAATTCCATGGAACCATTAATATGCAAACACGTCATATCACCGGAACCGGATGGGCTATGGAGCTGTACTATGTACCAAATGAAAGCTTACATTTGTATATCCTGAACTTTTCAATCATGTACCGGTACATAACTCTATTTTTAGTTTTTGCGACTTATGTCACCTTTTCCTTCAAAAAAGCTCTCAAAACCTACCTTTTCCCCCAAACGTAGCTGCATGTCCTTTTTTCTTTGTTGTTTTTTGTCTTCTATTCCTCTTTCTTCTTTTCTAGCGCCTTGTATCCTTTGGTAATTTGGCGCTATACAAATCCAGTTATTATTATTATTATTATTATTTTCCTGGAGCAGGTCACATTGAAAATACTACACAATATATTTAAACAGATTACAGAAACACAAGATGAAAGGCCACACGGTGTATGTTTGTTGTATCATAGAAGAAAAACAACCCAGACAGCCACTATTGCATGGATACCATTATGTACATGTACCTGTGTACATGTATATTTGCTAACATAAACGTGGCGTAACATAAACCGGCACTGGCGTAAGTCATTGCAAATATTTCTTGCAAAGTTTTGCTCTTATTTGGGGGACTAGAGTCTTATTAGCCTTCACTCGAGTCGTGTCATTCCGATGAGGGACTAGATTCAAGTCATTTACCTGCATTGATTCGAGTCAAGTCGAGTCATTTTACCCATTGGGACACGACACGACACGAGTACAGTCGAGTCAAGTACCAAAAGTGTTACTTGAGGTCGCGTCGCGTCGCGTCGCGTCGCGTCGCGTCGCGTCGCGTCGCGTCGCGTCGCGTCGCGTCGCGTCGCGTCGCGTCGCGTCGCGTCGCGTCGCGTCGCGTCGCGTCATTACAGCTTTGGCTCACTGTCACCAAAGAACTTGGAAAAGTCAAAACAACGTTAGGAAGCTACATGTAAATCCTGCGTAATTCATACAAACCAACACCAGTTGCACACCGGTGCCCTTTACGCATAGACATGCAGTACATGTATCCACAGCTTGTCAGATTGTCTGTCCTCATTAAGATTAAATTACCGATTAAATTGCTACGGTTTGGGCAGATAGACTCTGGGGGATTCAGCTACCGTTATTGAGAAGGAATCGTTGATTACAAAATGAATCTCATGGGCTCATTAAAATGAGCAGAATCTAGAGATATTTGGTTCTGTCTGGAGTGCTTATTGATATTGAGGTTGATTGATGAGGGATGGTCATGAAGAGAGCAGCCTCGGCCCAGAATGAGGAGTCGGGTTGTTCTGTACCACGGTAGTCTATGGAATAAAACTGATTGTTGCAAGAGCGTCTAGATGATATGCGAGCAGATTCGGTGATTAACCCTCCTATGGTTTGACAGCACAAATATCCAGGCATTATAAGTCCATTCATTTGCACTATGTGTTAAAGGTAGGATACACCATTGGTAATTGCTTGAATTATCATGAATACTGTAGGTAGATCTTTGGGGTTGCAATTTATAGTAAATATCTTTTAACTGACCTGTCCAAAGTTTTACAATCATGGATGCCGAGAAAAGCACGAAAAACAGCGGTTTTTTTTCAACCGGCGTCGAGCAGTTATACTTATTTGTGTTTTTTCGTTATCGCCGTCCGATGCCATTTTGGTCTTGTTCCTTGAATGTATGCTATTTTATGAATTGTGAATTGGGATGGTGCCACCCTATTTTTTGCATTGTAGCCTCACTTTCAATATCTTTTTTTTTAATGTGGCCTAAAACATTATAAGGCATGTTTAATCACACATTTAAAAATAAAAAATTAATTTAAAATTAATTTGTAAATAAATTTGTCATTTCACCCGAAGGCTAAACAAAAATGAAGATTTTACCTCACTTTCAATTTAATATGACCGACTCGTGAATAAACCATTCCATTAAACTAAACTCAGTGGCACAGACTCTGCACTGTAAAATAGTACATGTACATGTATCTGTACTGTACCGGTATGCTGTGGTGAGCAGACTATCTCTTGTAATACATGTAGTATGCATAATCGTGTTCACCCCAGCAGTATCATCAATCTCGTATGCCGAGCAGTCAATCCAGAATAATTAATCTTGTCCCCTGGAGGTACCGGTACATGATGTAGGGGCCTTTCCGCATCAAATGATGAATCTTAAAATAGAGGCTAGCTAGGCACCGAGCCAATAACTTAAAGGTAGGATACATGTACATGTATACCGTGTGCAGATATATCGAAAACCTTTACAACCGAATTATTAGGAAATATCCTACTTGTTTGAAAGTAGAGGCATCCAGCAAAATTATTGCGCTAAATATTTTGTAATTGTTCCGAAAAATATATAAAAAAATCCACGATCGCCGGACGGCGATTGCGAAAAAAATCCCAAAACAACTGCCCGACGCCATTTTACTTTCCCTTTTTCTCAATGCATCCATGATTGACTTAAAGGTATATGTAGGATATACCATTTGCAGATATCGAAAAAACCTTTACAACCGAATTATTAAGAAATATCTTACTGGTTAGAAAGTTGAGGCATCCAGCAAAATTATTGCGCTAAATATTCTGAAATTTTTGAAAAATATATAAAAAATCCACGATCCCTGGAAACAACCCGGAAACCCCCCCCCCAAAAAAACAAACAACTGCCCCACGCTGGTTAAAAATAAATGCCGTGTTTTTTTAAGGCATCCATGCAGGTCAGTTAAAGGATATTTACTATAAAATACAACCCCCTTTAAAGGTAGTATACGTTTTATTTGCCCATACAGATGTCATTTGATTGGAGGAACTCGCATCACGTGACATTCATTAAAACTCCCAGTCATGCTGTGGTTCAAAAAGTCCCATTCCCCTATGGTGAATGGGATTTACAAATGTACTATTTCACACAGTTAGGTTCATTCTCGTTCCAATGGCTGTTGAACAGTCAACCCTCACTCCAAAACTTGGGGGGAAAAGGTTGTGACCGGATTTGTGCTGCTCACTGTACCCGGTACGTCAGTTAAAAAATAAATATATAAAACAAATATTGAGTGGCTCGTAAAACAAAAAAGTCCAAATTTTATCTCGTGATAACATTCCTCCCATTCCACTCTGACCCACTCAATTTTCACAATTTCGTATACCATTTGCTTTTGCTGTAAATTTTCGAAAATGGATGATTTAGACATTGTTTCAAAGGAACAAAGTCTAATTCCTTGACTTGCGTCGGACGAAACAGAGCAATTTAATGCATCAAGGAATATCAGGTTAGGAAAAACCAGACTAGTGTAGTTGGTGACAATTGCGGTGGTTTCTTGAAAACCACAGCACACCAGGTGCCATGATTTCACAGGATGCCTGAGACTGTTATTCACAAGTTTTGTTTTTTGGATGTTTGCCAGAAATCAGCATAATAGAGCGCAGTGCAGCTGCTGTTCACGCCTTGCTGGTTAAACTAACCTAAAGTGTGCATAAAGTGTCAGCGGGCAGCGGCTGAAAGTGCAGGTCCTCTCTGGCGACTTATCAAATTTGCCAGAGCGTTCTTCTGGTCCGATGGCTGCTCACGTGCGACGTGCGTGCGTGCATGCATGAATCGCGCGTGATGCTTGATGCTTGACGCGCGTCAAAATTCACAAACTGTACGTAAATAAATCGTGACCTTGCTGGGTTTGCAAATTTGACGAGTTGACTCTTAACGTTTGGTGAAATTCCAAGATTGATTTGTTTACTCAGGCGATCGTTGAAGTGTTTTTCTTTTTTCCTGAAAGATATGCGGGTAACATTTGTACATGTACACGTGTTCATGTACATAACCCCCAGTACATAACCCTCGGGACAGAAGCACAATAGGCGAACAAAAGATCTTTTCAGTCCTCAGGAATTCATCTTTTTTGAATTTTGTCGTCGGATGTTAAAGTGTAGGCTAAGTCTATGGAGTTAGGCTATAGTACAGGAACAAAGAGAACCACATTAGGGTATTCTTGTTCTTTATGGTAAAACACGACTTTGTTGACATTAACAGTTGTCTGTGTATTCGGTAGATATATTTTTTGTAAACAAAATTATTTTCTGTAAAAAACAGTACATGTACAGGTAGTATAGCGATACAGCATGTACACAGACCCTAGCTTTACCTTCTATATTATATGTACTGTGGACATTCCTTTGTTCATGTAGTTAAGAAAACGTTTGCTAAATACATTTAACCTCAATTTTTGATTCTAGGCCTCTTAGCTGTTCCTCTTACATGTACCTTTTCTATAACCCTAACCCGTTTTCCCTCCTTTTCAGAGAGGGCAAAACGGACAGTGGACCTGTCCGAGTCCGCGATTAGTAACCTCTTCCCGCATCCTGTGGACGTCAATTGTTCGTAGGTCTACAGTACATGTACATACACGTATGAAATGCTCGTACACATGTACTGTACAATATACGGTACATGTACGTGTACCGTACGTACATGCCAACTACATGTGCATTCTGTTGTTGATAATTTGATAGCAATTCTTGCATCATCAAATCTTGCTGCCTAATTTTTGTTAAGTGTTTATCAAGACTTTAAATAAACAATGACAGGTGCATATAATATTGCATCATACTACAATGTACTGGTACCATTGATGGGCTTTCCGAGTAGTTTGTTTTGTACAAGTGCAACAGGTTCAGAATTATAATTGCCTCTAACCTACCGTACATGTATTAACCTAACTCCTTTTGGTGATTTACTAGGAACCCTCTTCGTCCTTGCAAATCCCAACACCCTGTGCTATTAAAGGTAGGATACACCATTTGCAGATATCGAAATTATTTACTACCAAATTATTAAGAAATATCTTACTCATTTAAAAGTAAATAATGATTCTAGGCATCCAGCAAAATGATTGCGCTAGATATCCTGTAATTATTCCGAAAAATAGAATTTTATTAAGACAAATTCGCGATCGCCGGCTGGCGATCGCGAAAGAACAAAAATAACTGCTCGACGCCGGTTAAAAACGAACGACGTTTTTCGTGCTTTTCTCGCCATCCATGATTGTAAAACTTCGGACAGGTCAGTTAAATGATATTTACTATAAATACAACCCTACAAATCTACCCATTCATGATAATTCAAACAATTACCAATGGTGTATCCTACCTTTAAACTGTGCACTAAACAGCTGGACTCCACCAAACCCTTGTGGTGGAGTTTGGCTGGATTGCGAAAAACCAAGAAAAACAATCATGTTCTTGTAGTCTGGTTCCCTGACCCGACTCGGAAAAAATGGAACAATTTATAAAAGTCTGAGAATCGTGGAGTCGAGTAACCAGTCATATTGCTTAAAGAAATTACAGAATACAGTGAATAAATTATAGTAAATTGGGGGTAGTATTTGAAATAAGCCATATTTTTGGGCTGACTAGCATTGGAAATTGATATAAAATACCACTTTTCTTGAAAATGATGACACACCAGGTGCCACAGAATAATTAAAAAGTGTCATTCACATTAATAATAATTGATGTTTGCAAATGTTGTATATGTATACATGTATAAATATATTCCCCTAAAAAACATAATTCATCAAAAAATTTCAATATATTTTTACACAGTCTCCTTGCATGATCATTGTCACATCATCTGTTCACGTCTCACTGGTACATTAATCAACGTCATGCCTGTCTTCTGTCAAGTACTAATAAACGCAATCAAGATTTTAAATAACATCAACACAGGTTTTACAACCTAAGCATCTAAATGTGTCATTCCTACGTATATTTAGGAGCGCAATTTCCCGTCTTTTAACTACACTAATCATCCTTGAGCCTCTGCCATCCCTGGTGCTTTCGAAAACATCTCTTCTTCTGGTCTTGAAATATTTATCTTCTTCTAGGACAGATTGTCTGAAGCAAGTCCAGACTTGAATCGTGCTTTCCACATAGTGTTATGCTGGAGCAAAATGTATGTTTCTATAGCAAGAGGCATTTCTTGAAAAAGTGTGATCACACTTTTCATAATTCAGTTGGCAGGGGGAGGGGGGTTTGCACACAATTTAATAACCTATTTTTTCTCTTGTGATCTTTGTCTAGTTTTAGTATGGTAATTTCTCTTAACATTGTTAGTCACGACTGGCTGTCAATTTTCTAAACCCTAACCTTACATGTATGTACATGTACCTGTATTGGTACAGTACATGTTCTGGTACATGCATTCGCATTTTTGTATCACTGTGGAGACATGGCTTTGTTCTCGTGTACAAAATGGTTAGAAAGTCGAGCACGTTTTTCAAAATGCTCCCATTTTAACCATAATTGTTTTCCTGGGTTGAAATTTCGACCCAATATACCCTATATTATACCCTAACCCAAACACTAACCCTAACCCACATCCTAATCCTAGTTTTTGAGTAATTTAAGTAAAATCCAAAAATCTAATTCGTGAAATTCCCAATGGAGACCTATTCATCTATAGAAATTTACCCTCCGGAGACGTTTTGTCTCCATTGTACACATTGTGTTCATGTCTCCAGAGGGTACGGTATTTCGCACCATCCTTTAGGAAAAAAAATGGTACATTAAGGGATTGAGTCTGTATGCAAATATTGTTGGTTAATTTTGAAAGATGCATGTTGTTGAGCTACAAATGTAGCTGTACGTATGTGCAGTGTGTTGTACACAACATGTATTGTTTATGTTAAAGGTAGGACACACCATTGGTAATTGCTTGAATTATCATGAATGGGTGGATTTTGGGGGGGTTGGATTTTATAGTAAATATCATTTAACTGACTTGTCCGAAGTTTTACAATCATGGATGCTGAGAATAGCCAGAAAAACGGCATTTGTTTTCAACCTGTGTTGGACTGTTGTTCTTACGTGTATGTTTTTTTTGGAGAGATCACCCGACAGGATTGCAATTTTGTTTTCTTCATAGAATTTAAATTTTCAGAACAATTACAGGATATTTAGCGCAATCATTTTGCTGGATGCCTACAATCAATATTTACTTTTAAATAGAAAGTAGGATATTTACGTTGCGGCAGTTGACCTAGGCCGAAGAGGGTTCAAGAATTTGTGGGTTTTTTTTACATTTGTTTTATGATAAACATTTTCTTTTCTGCCAAAACTTGGCAACAAATTTATTTACAAAATTAAGTATAAAACCAAAGGCTGAATCCTAAAGGTTGATAGTGATATAAATCTTTTTTTCTAACCTTCATTTTGTTTAAATATTTGTAAATATCAGCCTCGTATTAAAAAGATACTGTAAAATGTACATACTGGTATTTTTTCAACGAGATATACCATGTATGCTGTAATGTGTGATATGATTTGCATGTAAACAAAATGTACATTTATGTCGGCGACTTGAAGGCTAAACAAAAACTGACCTTTTTCTTTTGTTGATATTTGCCCAGTTTATCTGTAAACTATTTGGACTATTAATTAAATGACCTCTCTACAGATGATCGTTGGCTAACCTTTGATATTGCATGATTAGTACCAGTAGTTATTGTTGCACTCGGTGTATACATGTACGTGTACCTGTACATGTACCGGTATATTATACTGCATATTTTGTACATCCGTGTACATTACATGTAACTTGGAATCTTGTACGATACGTCTCGGTTCCATCAGTACTTGGTTTGTTATTCTTGAATGGTGTGCGCAAGCATTCGAACAACGCACACACGTAAAACCACATTCTTTTCGTACATGATGTTATGGAGACACTTCATAGGATTCGTGTGTTGAGGAAAATTTCTCTAATCTCAAATTTTGAACATTCTTTCGACCTTAATTTGTCGTCTTCTCCATTTTCTTTCATTATACCCTAACCCAAATCTACCTCTATACCCCTTTACTGGAGACCCAAAATGCTATGGAGACAGTAAAATGTCCCCACAACTCGGTCAGCCTTTTCCAAACAAAATATTCTGTCCCCACAACTACCGGTAGGTGTATGCTATTGCTAAAACTCAAGCGTGTGTTTTTATTCAGATGAGCCTGGTGAAGGATTTTATGTGAAATGTTCGCCACAATTTTCACAGTTTTTTTTTTTTTTTTTTTATCTCTTACCGCAGTAATCCCTAGCAAGGCAGCCAGTCATGGAGGACCATGGCGGTCCGCGAGTGGCCAACTATTTCGTGGTGGCTGGCATGACCAAGGATTCCCGCCCTCTAGAGGAAGAGATTCAGAGCGAAGGCCAGCGCAAGCCGCCGCGGTCGTTGGCGCCCATCACGGATGTGGCTATCATCATACGGGGCCAAGGCGAAAAGGTACGTACTGCTGGCGTGTAACAAAGTTAATATAAAGACAAAAACTTAAAAAATTTGCCAGAGATGAATTCGTAGCGTGAAAATTCCACGTGATGTCACAACTACACGTTTGCGTTCACTTTTGCGCCGGGTAGGAACTTGCCTCTATAGCCCTGTTCGCACTAGACTTTATTTGATAAAACTTACCGAGACGATGGGTACTTTCCCCATTTTAAGTCCAGTGCGTATAGCCTAGGACGTTTTCCTCTCGGTTACTTTTCCTGAGTCTAATGGTTACTTTTACCAGCCAACTGCTGCCCGGGATAACTTCCCAGGTAACTTTTCCCTAGACGATAAGTCCAGTGCGAACAGCGCGAGTCGGTAAAAGCGTCTCAGGAAAACGTACATCCGGCCCCCTACTGCGATTTCATGCTACACAAGACACCGCGCATGCGCTCTTTGCATTGTTTACGTGCGCGCGCCGATGCATGCACATCGCATTGTGATCACATTCGCCTTCATGAGTCATTATAATGACAGCTCGGCTACTTCTCCCGCGGTCTCGGTAACATTTTCCCGTGTCGAAAGTCCAAGTGCGAACAGTGGTAACATTTGACCATTTTTTATTTTACCATCGTCTCAGTAAAACCTTCCCCCCAAAAAGTCTAGTGCGAACACGGTTTTAGAGTAATAACTTAACAGATTTAAAATTATTAGCCACCTGACAATTCTAGGTACATTTTGGCGGACGTACACGTTACTAAGATTTGTTTCAGTTGACGGTCATTGGTTGATTGGTTTAGCAACCTGGGTTACAGTGCTGTGATCATATGACTGTTATGACCAAAGTTGAACTGACGTTCGGGGTTGTTTGGCAGTGTTTACCACAAAATGGTAGGAAGAATTATAATTTTGTATCTAAGTTGAAATAAACAAATTAGATTTTGCCCAATGATATCAAGTACTAGTTTGTGAATGGCAAATGGTTCTCTGCTAATTACAACAAGATTTTGACTTGCTGTGTTTTGTTTTTCCCAGCCCCCGCCTGGCTTCACCGTCGTAGAGACCACACCCTCTGGCTTTGTAGCCGATCTCAACCACGGTAGTCTTGGCAGCTCCTCTATCTTCCTGTGCTACAAGCGAGGATTTGATAAGCTTCCTCTCACTGACATAGGGTAGGCAGTTGAATTTCTTTTACAAACGGAAACTTATTACGTCCATTTACGTTCACTAGTTTGGGCTACGGGCGCGTTCGTATGAGGGCGCTGCTCACCTAGCAACTGTACTTCCCATGGGCAGTATGTCACTGGTGTTAATAATAATAATAATAATAATAATAGTAATGAACCATTCTTATATAGCGCATATCGCTGTAAGGTCGCTATGCACTGTATCATTATTACCCCAGTCATTGGGCCCGCGAAACATTTCAAATACGATCTCGGCTCCCTGGGGAGTACATTGTGTACAGCTCGATGCTGCCATTTCGGCGCTAAGCAGCTAATAGTATCAACCATCTCTGCCCCGACCAGTACACATTTACCTCCTGGGTGGAGAAAAGCTAGGAGTGACTGGAATCTGCAACTTTACCCACACACAATGATAATAATAATAATTGGGAAGGCTAATCATCCTTACCCCGCAGCTGGGATACTGAATTGCGAAGGACGCAGCTACAACGCGGTCGAGTCGATAGCAAGTAAAGGTGCCTCTTGATCTGGCAGCCGTCCCTTACAGCCAAAGATTGTAAATGTTGATTTTTTTTGGCAGAGGGAGGAAAACTGTAGGACTTCGAGAAAAACCTTGTGGCACAGGAGAGAATCAACAACTAACTCTACTCACATGTGGTCCGAACCAGAATCAAACCTGGGCAAAATTGATGAGAGACACGTGCTTTTACAAAATTTATGCCACCCATCTAAACCATCACTTCTGTCAAACGTCTAAACCCCAGACTTCTATTTGTTTTTTCTGTCCTACTCAGTATCCTCCACGAGGGGAAGGAACGAGTCATGCCAGGCTGTGAGATAGTCAGCACCACGCCCAATGGCAACCCGGCCAACGTGAACACGCGCATCGGCGTGGGTAGTCAGCGGGCTTACCTGACCTACCGCCGAGCCTCGGAGACGTCTCCCCACAACTCGCTGGCTGTCATTGACATCTGTGTCATTCTCACCAACAAGGTCAGGAATTTGTTTTGAGGCTGATTTTCTCTTTCGTTAAATTCATACTGGGTCCCATTCTAGCCTACGAGCTCAACTCTATGCATCCTCCTAAAATCAACTGACACTTTTTGCCATTTAGCCTCAATCATCCGGAATCCTTTAAAACTGCCCAGAGGATTTTGGATGATTTTGAAGAGGGTGTATAAGGTTAATAAACTAGTGAGAAAAACTCGACATGATAACTTAGGGTGGCTGAAATCCATTGTCTCAGGCTTACTAGCGTACGGTACGTCTTCTCTTTGTATCATAAAATAACATGAGACAAATTATTTCTCTTTTTTTTGCCATTTAGCCTCGATCATCCGGAATCCTTTAAAATTGCCCAGAGGATTTTGGAGGATTTTGAAGAGGGTTTATATGGTTAAAAAAAACTAGTGAGAAAAACTCGACATGATAACTAAGGAGTGGCTGGAATCCATTGTCTCAGGCTTACTAGCGTACGACTTCTCTTTGTGTCATAAAATAACGGGAGACAAATTATTTCTCTTTGGTAGAGTGAGACGCCTCCTCACGCCTTCTGTCTGATCAACAAGAACCTGAACAAAGGTAGCATGGTGGGTTCCGACGTCTACCTGTGCTACAAGAAATCGGCAGTCAGAGGCAACTCATTGGCATATCAGTCGGGTAAGATTTCAAGGATGAGACTATGGGGGTTTTCAAATAAACCTTTGCTCCGTCTTCGGTTTGGCTTCTCCTCCGAATTTCTGAATCACTGAGAAGCAAATTGAAATAGAACCAAAGAGAAATATTCGAACTTTTGGATTGAATTTTTCTGAAGCACAATTGGGCACCACAATGTGGCTGGAGTTCCCGAAGTTAGGAGCTTAAAATTACCCTCAGCCGAAGACGAAGAAGAAGCCAGGGATTCGAAAAAGGCTTAAACAAAATAAAAATAATAATACTATATGTATATAAAACAAATAAGAGATATAAATGTACAAACTTTATTAAATTACATTATAGAGTAGAAGAAAACAGAGAATGAGGATGGAGAGGGTGGGGTCCTGGTTTTGGGGTTGATGGGTTGATGGGTTGATGGGTTGATGGGTTGAAGGTCAAATAGCTTTGAAGGCTTTTGAAAATCGGTGTGATACTCTTGCAAACATTAAAATGACTTCGAAAATAAACACATAATATCTTTAATACAGTCTCCGGGGCCCAGTAACATAAATAGTGTCATTATCAAAGAGCTCTTCTTTATCTGTCCTAATAGCCTTAAGGTCCATGGTTCCAGTGAGATAACGCACTATCAAGTTGTATGCCATATCAACTTGTTAAAGGCCTGTGCAGTACATGTAGGTTTGTTTTGTCTAATAGAAACCCTGTATTCACTTTATGGTCCAGCTTTGTGAATTGCGGGTTATAATGTTTAGGACCATTTGGGTTTTTAAATTATGCAGATGCTAATTTCTTGCAGTATATCTAATTATTCACGGCATCAGCATTAAGGCAGAAGTTAAACTGTTTGCAGAATGCCGGCCAATTTAAAAAAATTAATAAAATATAAGCGCATAAAGATGCTTAGCATGAACATTCTTTTTGGGTAGCATTTCAAAACATTTTTTGAGCTACTTATATTTAGAAAAAAAATCCCTGAACTGTGAAATTAGTGTCTAAAATACCATTGTGGCAAGCCAAACTTGAATGTCATTGAGTAGCATCCACAGACACTATCAGAAAAAAAATCAAAATATGCACTTACATGTACATTAGTTCAAGGTAGGATACACCATTTGCAGTTTTTATTACCGAATTACATGTACTAACAACTTATTTGAAAGTAAATAATGATTGTAGGCATCCAGCAAAAGAATTGCGCTAGATATTCTGTAATTGTTCTTAAAAAAAAATTTTTCCTGCTTTTTTTCAGAATCTATGATTATAAAACTTGGGCAGGTCAGTTAACCAGTTCGCGCCGGATGACGTATATAAATGCAAAGATTTCCCCAAATTCAAAACGGATGACGCATAAACACGCCAAGTTCAAGTTCGGAAATGTATGTCAGCAGCGCGCAAGGCCGGAAATGCGTGGGTGTGCTACCCAGCACTATCGGCCTGAACACGCTTCGGATCGAGTTTCGTTAAAAATAATCCCGCCCGTCGGCTCGGCGATGTTAAAATAATCCCGGCGCGAACTGGTTAAACAATTATTTACCATAAAATACAACCCCCCAAATCCACCCATTCATGATAATTCAAGCAATTACCAATGGTGTATCCTACCTTTCAAATCAACCAAAGGTAAATGCACCCAAAATTTGTTTCATACTACCGTCACATTTATATATTTACACAGATTTTGGTATGTATGTGTAAAGTAAATCTCTTCGCTCCTTTAAACTTTGTACCATGCAGTATCGCTTTCACTGATAACAGCACGGACGTCAGAAAGTTCTTGCTAATACGCAGTTTCTGTTTTATTTGGAGTTTGCATCGAGTGATTTGTCTATTTCCTTTTTCTTTCCTTTTTTTGACTCACTACTTACATGCACGTCACTTCCTGATGATAAGGAGTGGGGGTAGGGAGGTAGAAAACTAACACCGAATTTGTCCTGATAAGGAATTAATGGCTTTAAATGATTTAGATAAGAAAGGGTTTAGCCCCGAGTAGGGTTAGAAATTACCTGGGTTAAGTGAGGTTTTGAGGCAGTTAACCCCAGCGGAGTAACTTTGGTTCAGGGTGCCCGGGGGCAAGAATGGGTTGGTGCCCCCTGACCAAAATGCGGAGGCCTACATTTTCCGTTGTTATGAAGTCGGCTCGAATAGAACACCTGTATACCAGGTAGAAGTTAGAACGCATAACTCTCCCGTTTTAACTGTTTCGGCTCGGTGGATTGAGGGCGCTCAACCTATTTACAATATGAACATTCAGTCCAAGGCGGATATTTCGATACCAGTACTAATAGATATCAAAAGCTATGATCAGACAGCTTGATGTCTTCTCAAGATTTCGTTAGTTATGGTCAAAAGTGTAATCCTATGCCAGGTGGGGAAAGGTTTCCACTTCTAAAAGTCCATTGCAAACAAAGTATCATAGGAGTTACGCCACTGGTTAACCCGGAGAATTTTGAACCATGAGAAGTGTAGTGTGAACTCTCCAAATTACCCTGGTAAACTCGGGGTTAAATTGTTCATTAACCCAGAGATTACCCGGGTAACTGTATAGTGTGAAACCAGCCAGTGTTTTGGTTACTCGAATGATTATAACATATAGAACTGGGGAATTGTATTAATTTCTTATGAGAATTATGTAATAATGTAATTTTCGAAAATTTCAGCAAAAGCAAATGGTGTATGTCATCTAAACTTATTTTTAACTATTTCCATGTATTCCTTTCCTATTCCCCTCAGGCATGATCAATCGCTATCCCTTTGTAGACGATGAAGAATTTCCCCTCCCAGAATCCATCTCTCGTTTCTGCATGCCCCTGGGCGCCACCATCGAGTGCTGGTCCATTGCCCGTCATCACCCGCTGCCAGTCTTCTCCACGTTTGTCTTGACGGACAGCACTGGGAAAAAAGTAGGCTGACCACCCACAAGAATGTTAAAATTATAACAAATATGGGGGGGGGGGATAAATGTGACCCAGCACGCGTAAATGAGACACTTTGCGGCAAAAATAAAAATTGAGATTTTGATTAAAGCTTGTTTAGCTTTAAATGATGAAATCAAAATCTCAATTTTCATTTTTGCCGCAAAGTGTCTCATTTATTCGTGCTGGGTCACAAATACCCAATCTCCCAACATGTAAGGTTTCGACATATTTTGTGCATATATTTCATACCCTGTTACTTGTGGGCAAACTTGTGGTTGACAACTTTAACAGCACCACTGTAATTTGTGGTGGTTTTAACTGGTTTTTTAAAATTCCTGCCTGACAGTTTTACGGTGCGGCGGTCGCCTTCTACGAGGGTTACCCCGAGGAGAAACTGACCCCTCAGCAGCAGAAGGACCTGGGGCTGAAGCCGTACAAGAAGAACAACACCAAGCTGACCTACAGCGTCCACACCAACAAGTGCGTCTGCCTCCTGTCTCGCTGGCCCTTCTTTGACGCCTTCAAGAAGTTCCTGACATTCATCTACCGACTGTCGCTATCCGGTCCCCACACGATACCTGTCGAACGGTGAGTTTTGGGTTTGCAAGATTTGCAAGATCACAATATGCCTGATTTTTCCAGAGGTTCCATACATGTATGTGGTCGGGAAAAATGCAATTATTTAAAAGTTAGTGATGACCATAATCTTGGGGATTACAATTGTGTGCTTAAACGATACATTTTACCAGCGGATTTGGAAGAACAAGACAATAATGATTTTTCCTCGCAAATGTTAGTGGAGCTTTTAATTAAAGATTTAATTGTTTCCTATTTTTTATTCAGTATTAAAAGGAGTGAGCTCGTTTATTATTAAATCAGTTACTGTAACCTTAAATCAAAGTTTTTAATTACATGTAACAGGCATGAGATTTGTCAGACTTATTTTTTTAAATTTATACTTTTTTTAATCTCGGAGAAGGACTTTAATTTTTACAAACATATTTTTACAGACATTTCATCATTTTTTCAATCTTTTGTTCTTTTAACTTCGCCCAATACTAAAAATTACTACTTGAGTAAACTGCAGTATGCAGTATACTCTTACTATGGCCTATGCGAATTGTGTAGTATTTTGTGCATGTACTAATGTGCACTGTACCCCAAACGAATACATTTTTCGCATTGTAACATTTTGTTTAGATCTTAAGAAATGGCAGACAATGCCCAGAAATTCATGACTATTAGGTGTATGTTACATGTACATTACATTGTACATTTAGTACATGTATAACATGCACACGGTCCAGATTTCAGACATGTTTTTTTTTTGACCTATTTCTGATTTTTCCATTTGCAAGTTTTGTCTGTTTTTCAAAACAAGAGCTAAAGTAACTTGGCAGTATTCTAGGCCAACAGACATTCTCTCTCGTAGCTTCACACATGTACATGTGTTCACCCAGTCAACATGTATTATTAGAAGCCTCGTCTTATTAGGCCAAGATGCTTTAGAAAGCCACTGCATGCAGGGAACGATTGTTTTTTCTGTACCAGCGTTGATGGCAAACACGTGTTAGTAGAACGTCCATACATTTGCATGCGTGGGTGTGTGCATGTGTGTGTCTTTTCTGTGGGACCTAATTTGTTAACCCAAACACGCTGCCAATGTTGATTGAGATCCATCCCGTCTGATGGGTAGGCTGTGGGTTGTGGCTGTGACATGAATAATAACTAGAGCTTAAAGGGATACGGTAGTATACCTTTTGCAGTTATTCAAAATATAACCAAGCAGCTTACTGCTTGTAAAGATATGAAAGCGATTCTAAACTACTGTATGTGTGAAATTAGTTTTTCTGGCATGTTGTCTTTTTAAAGATGATTCTTTTTAAGAATGTCATTTTCAAAAATGCATTTTCAGAGACACATTTTTGTAAATTTCCATTGAGTAGTTGGTTTGTATTCCGTGAATGGTGCGCGCAAGCGTTGGTCGATGCACACCCAGGGGGTGGGCTGTTATTGGTTGTGGTCGCAATTCAAATTGTAGTCGCAATTCAAATTGTAGTCGCAATTCAAATTCTAGTCGCAATTCAAATTCTAGTCGCAATTCAAATTCTAGTAGCAATTCAAATTGTAGTCGCAATTCAAATTCTAGGCACAATTCAAATTGTAGTCGCAATTCAAATTCTGACTAGATCTGAAAGCAAATATTTTTGTATGTTTTTTTTTTTAATATTAATCTTGCTCAAACAATCAACTTACAAAATTTAGTGTGAAAATAATTTTTAATTAAATTAAAAGAGAAATTTGTGGCAACAAATTTATGGAAACATTTGGATTTACATTTCAATACAATTTAAGAAGCATTTTAAAATCATTTGTCAGCAACAATTTGAAATGTTGTTTCGATAATAATTATAGTTTTAGATAGATTAAAAACAAATTATATTTTAAAATTTAAGACTGATATTTTGCCCCACTGGTTAAATATCGATCACGGTCCTCTGTTGAACGATGCTACCAACATTCCCTCTCGGCCTACCGCTACAATCGATGAATTCAGAATCCCGTGATCCAATTACAGGGACAGCTACTTACCAAAATGCTGGAGTGCCTAAACCATTAACACCGTCTCCCCCTCTTTCCAATCTTACTATGTACACGTGCTTTAGCTGAATTTCCGTAATACAGAGCATGCAGAAGCCATTTCATCCACAGGCTTACAACCAGAGGCAAAATCCGCATAATTTTTTTCAAAGGTTAAAGATTCTTTTCAAATGTAATGTTGCCTTGTTAGAAAACCTTTCAGAGCGTATATTATGTAATTTTGAGCTGGGCCAAATGCATCAGTTGTCATAAATAAGATTCATTAGAAAGAAATGCTAGTGCATACATGTACTTTATAAAAATGGCAATTTTAAGCAAACATGACCATATTCTACAAGTACATGTACATAAACTGTTCAGCTTTTAACATTTATTAAATTGTATTTCCGAGTTTATGATACACCATTGGTAATTGCCTAAATTATCCTAAATGGGTGGATTCGGATGGGTTGTATTTCATAGTAAATATCGTTTAACTGACCTGTCTGAAGTTTTACAATCATGGATGCTGAAAAAGGCAAGAAAAACAGTGTTCATTTTTAACTGGTGACGGGTAGTGGTTATGTTCTTTTTTTCTTTTTTTTTAATTCAATTTTTTGGAACAATTACAGAATATCTAGCGCAATCATTTTGCTGAATGCCTAGAATCATTATTTACTTTAAAAAAAGTAAAGTATTTCTTAATAATTCGGTAGTAAAATGTTTTGATATCTGCAAATGGTGTATCCTACCTTTAAAACAAATTTTACTAATCTAAGCAAAAGCTGTATCTCTTTCCTTTTAAAGAATCTCTTTTAAAAACTATAATTTATAAGGTTTTACATGTACCGGTATATTTAGAAAAATGTATAAAGAACAAAAAGAACTAGAAATTTGTTTGTCACAAAGCTGTTTCTGGTGTTTTGAAATCTCTGTCACAAACAAAATACATCACCTGAAAATTTGGTTTGTAACATTGTTACCAAGAAAGAATTGTCATGCCAATTTTTGTATGTGCTTACATGTACATGTAGCAGTTCCATGAAAGTGACCTCTGTTTAATAAATCAATATCTTTTCTCCATTTGTTTTACCCCCTGTCATTTCAGACATATCGCCCACTTCATGAGTGAAGTTCCCTTCCCCACCCCGCAGCGGCCAAGAATTCTAATGGAGGTAAGTGTCCACTCTCTACTGTCGAGGTAATATGCCGTACCAACCCCACTTCATGTTATTGATGAATGGTGGAAACGAGTCTGTCGTCGCTGTTGGCATTAGACACAAATTAGAGGCACCGGCGATGTAGTAAAACATATTCCAGTTTGTCAAACATTTCCACTTTGACATTGCTTTAAGACAACAAATTCTTGGAGTTAGGGAGAGGGTGAATAAACAGTATTGGAAGTGTGTACGAAAATGGCTCAAGATGATATAACAATTTATAAAATAGTTTGTGTTAGATATCAATAAAGTAGAACGGCGCTATAACGAACATCACGGGATCCACAGAATTTGTTCGGTACAATGTAAAGCGATCATTCGGAATAAAGCGATATATATGTTTGGTTTTTGTTTTTTTAACATAAAGACTGGCTGTTTGACGTTTGGGAATTTAAATACATGTGAATTACGTTTGATAGACCCAGTGGATTTCGAAAAATCTGTTGATATATTTTCAACAACAATTTTTTGTATGTTTCGACACAAACATTTTGATTCAAGAAAAGTGGTATTTGTTAATCCATTAACATTTGTTTAAACAACAATATGTTCGGTGTTTTACTACACAAAACTGGTAATCCACAGATGGTGTTTGGTATAGCCGAATGTTCGGTATAGCGGTGTTTGTTACAGCGGTGTTGCACTGTACAAGTATTGACACCTTTATCTGGCAGGATAGGAAGTAATTAGGCTCTGGATGATTTTGAAGAATCTGGCAGGATAGGAAGTAATTTGGCTCTGAATAATTTTGATGTTTCTGGCAGGATAGAAAGTAATTAAGCTCTGGATGATTTTGAAGAATCTGGCAGGATAGGAAGTAATTGTGACCCAGCACGAGTAAATGAGACACTTTGCGGCAAGCTTTAAATGATGAAATCAAAATCTCAATTTTTATTTTTGCCGCAAAGTGTCTCATTTACTCGTGCTGGGTCACAATTAGGCTCTGGATGATTTTGAAGAATCTGGCAGGATAGGAAGTAATTAAGCTCTGGATGATTTTGAGGAATCTGGCAGGATAGAAAGTAATTACCGTAATTTCCTGCGGTAAAGCCGCACGGCGGATAAGGCGCAGGTCCCTAAAATCACCCAAAAAAATTTCAAACGTCAACAGATAAAGCGCACTGCCGAATAAGGCGCATGCTTGAACGCACCCAAAAGAACACCAGGCGCCACCCGGTGTAGGTACATCGCCACAAAGGGGTCATTTTGTTGCCTTAGAAGGATCCCACTATTCCAAGCAAGAATTTGCTGAGTACTTGAGTTTATCTGGCACGCAAACAATGTATGAAAACTTCAAACCAGTAGTCACAATATCGCACGAGGTTTGCCGATACATATCATGTATCACTGCAGTATAAACTGCATGCACATGTACATATCACATGCAGCGATCGCGTGCATGGTATCCCTAATTGCGACACCCCCTAGTCTTTTTTCCAGTCGTTGTGAATGCTCCGCGCTGTGTAGTTCGGATGGTGAATTGCATGAAGCCGGAACGTAGACGAAAAAAACGTTTAGAAAAAGGCCACATAGTACGGGCCAGCTTTTTATCGCTGTTGTACGCGTCATGCAGCGCACGCTGTAGTCTTGTTTGCAAGACGATCTTAATCGCGGTATATGCAGCGCGTGTAGGCCGCCGATGCGGTAATTCGCGCGTGGTCTACGGCGTACGTTAGAGGGCGCCCCGCATCGCAAAAAACGTCTTGCAAACAAGACTACGCACGCTGCCGAGTGCTAAATCACATACATGTACGGTCGTAGGGGGATCAACACATCGCGGCATTGTTAATGGAAACACGGTCACAATGTCCGGAGAGTTGGGCTAATTGGTTGACCGCATTATTGAGTAAGATTGCGGCGTTCAAAGAATTCTTCACACAAAGACCGTCACTTTGAAATCAAGCGACATCATATAAGGCGCACCGAAAGATAAGGCGCGGCGATGTTTTTGTGGTCTAGAAAGTCAGATAAGCCGCGGCTTTACCGCAGGAAATTACGGTAAGCTCTGGATGATTTTGAGGAATCTGGCAGGATAGGAAGTGATTAAGCTCTGGATGATTTTGAAGAATCTGGGATGATAGGAAGTAATTAAGCTCTGGATAATATTTAAGAATCTGGCATGATTGGAAGTAATTAAGCTCTTGATGATTTCGAAGAATCTGGCAGGATAGGACGTTTTTAAGCTCTGGATGATTTTGAGGAATCTGGCAGGATAGGAAGTAATTAAGCTCTGGATGATTTTGAAGAATCTGGCAGGATAGGAAGTAAAATGAGTTTTATTCGCTTCCTTCTTTTTCCTTCCTCCTCTCCACCAGCTCGGCCACGACTCCATGATCCTAGCCCAACCCCAGACCTCTCCTATGCCCCTCAGCGGTGCCTCCTTCTGCGCCATGCTGCGCAACCTGGCCCCAGAGAACAGCATGAACATGCTGGCGTTTGTGCTGCTGGAACACAAGCTGCTGCTGCATTCACTTCGGCCGGCCTTACTCACGGGGGTAGCAGAGGCAGTGGCCGCGGTAGGTTTGCCTTTTTAGCTTGTTCAACATCTTCGGTTTGCGATTGAGCATTTGGGCACAGACTTTATTCTGTACCGTGTAGTTAGCAATGGGCTTTGTGCAAAGGAACTCACTTAACGGTAAGAAAAGGGATTTGGGAGAGACCAATGGGAGACACTAGTCTGGTTCTCTGACTTGACGAATGCCCTGACATCTAAATTGTAACGGTAGCTGCCACCGATAAAAAAAAAAATAGGTTATGATGCACTGCAGGCAGCGCAGCTATTTTAAGATGCTGCAAAATTGTCAAAATAAAACTTTTCCCCAAAAGGCCTGCATTGGCTTTAAGAGTGATATTCATATCTTGCTTCAAATGGACTTTACTATCCACTAATCCCAACCCTAATCTACTAATCCTGTTCACTAATCCTATCCACTATATTTTGTTCACACATCTCCCTTTTTCCAGATGATCTTCCCGTTCATGTGGCAGTGTCCCTACATCCCCCTCTGTCCCCTCAGCATGTCGGCTGTCATCAGCGCTCCGTTACCCGTCATCGCCGGCGTGGATTCCCGCTACTTTGACATGTACGAGCCTCCGACGGACGCCACATGCCTGGACATCGACACCAACAGCATACTGCAGTAAGTAACGCAGTCACACACTCATAAATGTGACCCGCTCTGCGAAAAGGTGTATTAAGTCGCGCTGTGCATTATCATGTAATGGCCCAATCAACGTTGGGAGAATGAACATTTCATCAAAAAGTGATTTTCATTTTTGGTCTTGAATGACAACTTTAATGCCTACAGTTGTGGATTTTGATAAATAAAGTGGAAAAAAAACCGACCGTTTTGTGTGCATCATTCTGCTGCTGTACTACAACAGAGCCGGCTATTTCAAAGCCCAGTTTGAACTCAAAGGAAGTAATCAATATATAAACTCGTCATATCTCCAAAATGGGAGTGGCTATTATGAAGCTCCATTATACACCAAATGAAAGGTTACGTTGTGGGCTTTCCAACCATGTACATGTATATAACTCAATTTCAAATGATTTTACAACCCCTTGCCACCTTTCCCAGTTTTGTGCTACAATTGTTCAGTCATTTTGTAAAAAAATTGACTGGGGTAAAATACATTTTCTTAATGGCTTTTATTATTCTGGTCGCATATTCTGTGTGTATACATCATGTACATGTACATAAATTCGCATTTTTGTATCACTGTGGAGACATGGCTTTGTTCTCGTGTACAAAATGGTTAGAAAGTCAAGCACGTTTTTCAAAATGCTCTCATTTTAACAATAATTTTTTTCCTGGGTTGAAATTTTGACCCAATATACCCTATATTATACCCTAACCCAACACTAACCCTAACCCACACCCTAATCCTAGTTTTTGAGTAATTTAAGTAAAATCCAAAAATCTAATTCGTGAAATTCCCAGTGGAGACCTATTCATCTATAGAAATTTACCCTCCGGAGACGTTTTGTCTCCATTGTTCACATTGTGTTCATGTCTCCAGAGGGTACCGTATTTCGCACCATAATTTCAAGGGAAAAAATTGGGAAGAAAAAGAGTTTGCACGAAAAAAGACTGAAGGCACAATTTTGTCTTGTACTTTTATATTGCTTTAGCAGTCTAACTAATACTGGTATGCCCTTTGGCTGATTAGCGTTTTATCCTCTGTTTTTGTTAACGAAACATGCTTTTGTTGTTATGTTTTTGCAATTCATATTTCATTGTCACATTTCATTCTTTTCGTGATTTGTGTTTATTTGTTTTTCTGCCAAGTCATAAACTGCCCATGGAATCATCATTGTATGTATCTACTGTCAAAAATTCGTTTATTTTAGAATCTGCTTTCTTTTTTAGGGTAGATTGGTGTTGTTTTTTTGTGGGATTTTGAAAATTGCACAAGCTTGGTAGTGGAATTGTGCAATCACAGTTTGCCATTTGGCAGTTTATTGCTATTTTAAGGTTGCAGAATGGACATTCGGTTGTTTGGGTTGCTAGGCTACAGGACCATCACAAATCAAAACACAAGACTATCACCTGTGGAATCACAACTAAAATCTGGTTCTTACACGGCATGAACGCGAATGCGTATTTGTAATGTCACATTTTAACTCTGGCGAACATTTGCAGCGAATGTTTTTGTGACGTCAAATTCGCTTTGCGTTTGCATTCGCGTGAATTATCAACCAGCCTTAAGGGTGCGTTAGTTTGTAGCTCACCTGGGTCAACTTGGGGTTAGATCTGTGCTGTTTGATTAGCTCTGACGTCATAATCGGGGCTCGCCAATGTGAGCCACCACAGACCCAGCTTTAGACTCCATCCCCCGGCTCCATTCCCCGGCTCCATTCCCCAGCTCCACCCCTTGCCTTACCCCCGGCCCCACCCCTTGCCTTACCCCCGGCCCCACCCCCAGCCCCAACCCCGGCCCCACCCCCGGCCCCAACCCCGGCCCCACCCCCGGCCCCACCCCCGGCCCCACCCCCGGCCCCACCCCCGGCCCCATCCCCGGCCACATCCCCGGCCACATCCCCGGCCACATCTCTGGCTCCACCTTCTTAGTAACGGCGGTGATGGTCATTTGTAGCTTGAAGGGTATTTTTTTGGTGAAATCGTCAATTACCAAGATTACAGCAATTGTCAAATCACGTTTTTTTGATTTCTTCTAATTCAGATCTGAAGAGAGAAAGCCTGTAACCTGGAAAATCTTGCCAAAGGTAGAATTATATGTTGCATTTGAAGTTAAAAAATTTTTTAATGTAGTTTTGTTTGTGATTGATATTCAGCTGGATTTTGCTTAGCATGAAAAGAAAACGCACAGTTTTGGCTGGCAACTTGTTTTTACTGAGCAAATTTGTTGTGCTCAGCAGCTCCAAGCTCTTGAACACAATCCAAGTTTTTAAATTTCAAATTTCAACTGGCAGAAACCAGCTAAGCGTCTTCAAAGCATGCTGAACCGCCTGTATTATGAGCTGTGCGAGTCGGGCATCGGCGATGGCGTGTCTGATGAACAAGCTGTGGAGGTGGCACCCTTAGAGGTAGACTTCAACCGCAAGAAGAAACAGGTATAGGATACAAGGTGCCAGACAGAGTAGTTGTAATGACTCAAGTAATTGACTTGACTTCTAATTGACTCGACTCAAATTGTCAACTTTGTCCAGGTTTCATTGAGGCAGGTCACAGATGTGACACGATCAAGCCGAATCAGTCGGATGTCGGCGAATCCCAAAAATGCACTGTATTCTTCGTTGGTATTTAAACAAATTTACATAACTCGACAACAAAACATCGTATCAACATGGGGTTTTCAGTTTTTAAAATGTACAGATGCCCTCTTTGAAAGTACATGAACACTCATTTTTTTGACCGGGGCCGATTTCGCTTGATCGTGTCACAAATGGTCTATTGTACCTAAAAAAAAAAATTTAAAAAAAATTAAAAAAAATTAAAAAAAAATTATAATAATATCTCCCCAATGCATGAATGCCATAAAAACGTGTCTAATATTTTTGGGGCGATTCTCCTATTTTTACAGTTGCAAATGGAGCACAGGATACAGGAGGCATTCCTGATATTCATGTCCTCTATGCTGAAGGGCTACAGTCAGAACCTGCTACCCATCACCCAGCAGCCTAACCACAGAGTCACTGATGCCAGCGCACGCTTTGACACCCCTGGTAAGTCTATCGCCACACCACGTCACACTTGTGGGTCAGTCCGCAAATTCGAGGGCAATAAGCCATTTGCGTGAACAACATCTGGTACACTGACTTGCCCAACATGCTTGGCACATTTTAACTTTGAATTCTCCCTACTAAAGACACCGTTCACATGATTTTCGGCGCAAGCTCTTGCATAGTTACATAAGAGACGCTCGGCACCAATACATTGTTTACAATGGGTGAGAATGGCACGAAGACACCAGGCCATTCCAGAGCTGGTGGTTGCTAGCGTAAGGCTTGCCTCGAATCACGTGATATAGCAACTGACTTTTTTTGATCATTGTATAACACTCCTTCTTGAATTCTTATTGCTCCAGGTTTCATAAAGACGCGGGAGAAGACGTCTCATCCTTTCTTCAAGCAGTTCACCAAGACGCAGATGTTCATCAAGTTCATTGAGGAACGCTCATTTATCTCGGGCAACGATGAGCGGTTTGCCTTCTTTGATGAGTGCATTGATAAGGTAGGTGCTTCCCTTGGGCTCCCACTGGGCTCCCACTGGGCTTCCCTTGGGCTTCCCTTGGGCTTCCTTTGGGCTTCCTTTGAGCTTCCGTTGGGCTTCCCTTGGGCTTCCCTTGGGCTTCCCTTGGGCTTCCCTTGGGCTTCCCTTGGGCTTCCCTTGGGCTTCCCTTGGGCTTCCCTTGGGCTTCCCTTGGGCTTCCCTTGGGCTTCCCTTGGGCTTCCCTTGGGCTTCCCTTGGGCTTCCCTTGGGCTTCCCTTGGGCTTCCCTTGGGCTTCCCTTGGGCTGTGAGCCTGTATTTCTGGTCTTGCTCGTGTTTATCCGTCGTTCGTTTTGAATTTCTTAAAACAAATTATGTGTTTACACGGCATTCGACACGAACTGGTTAAAACAGAAACGCAAATATGATGTATTAAAAAAATATGATGCCGTCGGCTTTGGCTAAACTAGCCGGCAGTAGCACTAGTACTAACGACAGTTTACTTCCGCTTTTGAAGCATTATGCATCATTCTTTTTTAAATACTGATTTTGGAATGAAAATACTTTTGGCTTCAGGAATACCGATTTTTTTTACATTTGGAGGTTGGTATCTCTGTTCTGATTCTGAATCATTCTTTTTCATTTACGATGTAGAGGCACCCACACATTTTTCTGATTTCTGTAACCTAGGAGTTTTCTTTCTTTTGAATCACAGCTTGACAATAATGACAGTCGTGAGGAGGTGCAGCTGATTGATGTAGAGGACCAACAGGGCAGCGAGCACACGGTCTTCGTCACCCCTCCTGACGCTAACGGCTTTGGAGATGAAGAATACATGTAATCATTACGCCCCTGGAATTGGCTACACTTTGTTAGAATGTTAAAAATGTCTTTTAACCTGCTTCAAATTTCTGGGTTAGCTCAGAGAAGGAGTTAGTTAAGAATAGACAAATTAAAATTAGGTGGCCATCTGAATGGGAAAGCAATTATGTTTGCCTTTGATTTGTCCGCTGTTGCAGTTTTGCTTAACACATGAATTTGCATTTTTTGCAGTATTTTTGTATTTATTTATTCTGGTAACAAAACCAAGGATTCCTCAAAAGTGTCCTGAGCACTGTAGCTCAGAAACCTAAAAAAAAGAAGAAAAAAAAAACGGAGAGAGAAGACAATGAGAAGAAGGTACAGTTTTAGAGGTGGAAAGAAAACCCCAAAAGAATATCCTGGAAAAAACCCACGGTGTCGGGCAGGGACTGAAAACCCAATCCACATATTGGCCCAGCTAAGGTTCGAACCCGGGTCACACCGATAGACGGTGATGAAAAAACCGCTACACAAACCTGACTCGCAATTTAAGAAATTATAATTTATGAAATTTGGCCTTGGTTTAGAGTACCCTCTAGAACTCTTTTATAGTTCTTGGTTTTGGAGAATGTTATTATTTTGATTGATATGTCTATATTTCAACAGATACGATAAGTTCCCAGTTCTGAGACCAGAGCTGTTCAACCCGATTACGGCTGGCCGTAGTAAACAACCTGTCAAGACCCCACTCAGCGCCAAAAACTTGCGGGGCAGTGGCCAACAGAGCAGCCCGTTTCCAAGGAGGACAAAGCACGAGATCCGTAACTCCCAGAAGATGGCCAAGCAGCAGGCTGCGTCGCCTGAGCAGTGGGCAAGGTGGGTTTGAGGGGTAGTACTACACTGTACGTTGATAGATTGTGGGTAGTGGCTGGTAAACTGGGTGTTTAGGGGATTGTGGGGGTGACTGGGTGTCAGGAATTTCCAGAGGATGGCCAAGCAGCAGGTGTTGCCTGAGCAAAGGGCAAGGTGGGTCAGAGGGTTAGTAGACTGGGCGTTGATGGATTGTGGGTAGCAGCTGGTAAACTGAGCATTTGTGTGTTATGGGTGACTGGTTGTGCTGACTGGCTGTCAGGAATTCCCAGGGAGAGGCAAAGCAACGGGCTGCGTGCCCGAGCAGTGGGCAAGACGGGTAGTAGACTGGGCGTAAATGGTTGGTTGGGGGTAGACTAGGCGTAAAATCTTTGTTTCATTGTTTGAGAAGTTACTATGTAATTTGTAAAGTTGGTTACGGATACTGGATTCCGTAATCTGGAACCAGTTCCTGATATCACCTGTCGGGTGCTTGGGTACCAGGTTCAGATGCACACCCCTGGGGAGGGTAGTAAACTGGGTGTGGGTGGTGGGTTAAGAGCACTGGGTGTCGGGAACCTCTAGACTATTATTGAATGTGATTTTGTGTGGTTGCAGTTTCCTGTTGGGCCAGTGCTATGCCCTGTGGTTCCTCCATCTACCCTCCTATATCAAGGCCACCCATTCCAAGACCAGGGCTCTAAGGACAGCCTTTGAGGTGCTGAAGAGGATGCAAGCGCAGGAGCTACAGCTAGCCGATGAGGTTAGGTTAAGCTAGTCACTAACACAACCTCAAGCAGCAACAAGATGCACAGCAGATTGTATAATTTCTAAAACCTCGAGGGTGTTGTCTGTCCTCATAATGGGATGCGATCAAGCAGGATTGGTTTGAAGTCAGGAATTCTGATTTCGAGAAATTTTAATGATTACGTGCTGGGGTGGAATTTTTAATATTGGGTGTTTTTTGTGTTGTTTTTTTGTGTGCTAAAAGTGACAGGAAATCCCTTCATCTTTTTACACTAAACAAATTCTGAAATTTTGATTTCGAGAAATGTTGAAGAATACGTGCTGGGGTGATTTTTTTTTTAATTGGGTGTTTTTTTTGGGGGTGTTCTTTTTTTACTAAAAGTGATAGGAAATCCCTTCATCTTTCACGAAGGTAAAAAAAAAAGAATATTTTTTAGCCCTTATTGAGTTCGATCATCTCCCCTAAAACTGCGAAGTTAATGAAAAACGAAGTCGGAAATTTTGTTTCTCTTCAGAACAGGCAAAATGCTCTGTGAACATGTGCAAGTCCACACCCTGTAACTTTTTCCCGCATCTTGTGCAGGTCTTTTGTTGTGAGATGTTTATACACCATCTAGATGCATCTCTTATTGACAAAAGCCTACGTAGACCCATCCGTCCCTGCCCAACTTGTACAAATTGAAATTCAAGTTGACCTTGTTGATTGAATGATTTGATTTGATTTGATTTTGGTTGATTAGGTCTGCTATCGGGTTCTGATGCAGCTGTGCGGTCAGTACAGCCAGCCTGTCCTAGCTGTTCAGGTCTATATGGAGATGAAACGACGAGGCATCGAGCCTAACGCAATCACCTACGGCTTCTATAACATGGTGAGTGCACCGCTGCAGGTGTACGTGAATAGCATCCTTAATAGTTTACTCGGTTGCGCCGCGGTGCAGTGCGGCGGATTATACGACTCCCTGATGTTCTCAGCGAGCGCGGTGCTTTGTGGTGCAAAACATCTTGGCCACAGCTCATTATGGTCCGCCATTGTGTTGGTAGCATTCTTATGTAAATAGGGCTCGCCACTGGCGTGTCACTCCATGGTGCGCCTCGGTGCGCCTCGGTGCGCCGTGAAGATTAGTCCTCAGCCGGCAAAACGAACAGGCAAACCAAACATAAATGTCTGCACGATTTTTCAAGGGTCTCTCCGTCCCCATAGCTTGCTTCGTATGTGTCAGGCAGTCTTAGGACCAAATATTCATCAACTGAATAACCGAATAATCCACTTTTTTCCTTGACTGAATTTTTTCTCAAACGTTTAGCAGTCCTTGACAGTTTTAAAATACCTAGTGCGCAACTTTCCAGTGGCCCATAACATCAATTGCTGCATGCAAATTTTACCTGGTGCACTTTGCATGTCATAAATGAGATTGTCGGGTTTCAAATATTTGAATATAAATGCCGCGGCTATAGCCTTCACCGGGCCGCAAGAGGTTAAAGTATCCAGCCATTGCTAACTGAGATGCAATCAGCAAATTTGTAGACATTTCCCCCCGAGAAACTAGAAAGGTTTGAGATGCTTTTGATTTGCCAAATCTTTGCACGTGGTTTTCAAAAATGTCTTCTTCTTTTTTCAAGGCTGTGCTGGAAAGCACGTGGCCCGCGTCCGACTTCAGCGGGTACCAGCAGTGGGTCAAGCTGCGTAACACCCTGCGCGCCGTCACGCTGTTCCGTCGCGGCCTGAACCAACGGCGCAGCGTCTACTCGGACACCAGCAGCGAGGTAGACGTGGGCAGTGGTACTAGCGGTGACAGCGGATCGTCGGATCCGTTGCCGGATGCCAAGGAGGATCTGATTCAGCTGGTGTCGTCGTCGCAGGCCGCCAACTTGACCAGGGAGGAGAAGAGCAGTACTGGTAAAAAAACACATTGGATTGCTGCGCTCAAAGGTCTTGTCAGAGTCATTAGAGGTCATTATTCAATAGTGTCCAAGTTTCAGGTTACAATTTTGAAAAAAAAGTATAACTTCTACATGCTTACATGGATTTTGATAAAAGTGGGATGCAGTGACCCTTGGGTGGGAAGATGCAATTCTTCATCGGATTGCTGAGGTCAAAGGTCATGTAGGGGTAATTAGAGGTCATTACAATTTGTTCTCTTTAAGAGGAGAGGCTTTGCAAGTGCAATCCTCATATTAAAAATACGATCTTTTGTTAATGTGTACAGACAATTTGAAATCAAATATTTTGGGGTTTCATTTTTTAAATATTGGGTTTTTCAATTCACTGTTTAATTTACATCACTAATAGCTCTTCAATAGCTTCAATAGCTTTTAGCATAGTTACTTGGACAATTGCAGTTTAGCTAAAGTCGTTACTGATTTGTTCGATTTTAGATAACTTTTTTTTGCTAAACACATTATGTTTGCTTAATAATACGGGCCAATCTCATAGCACTGCTTTTGCAGAAAAGTTGTGCTTACCACATTAAAACAAATGACAATTACATGTATGTTAAGCATAATTTACAACCTAGATATGTCAATGCTTGCCTGCGCATAGAGATTTTTGTGTACATTCTCTAGATGTACGTTCTACCTCTGTAGTTAGCAAGCTTTTTGCTCTGCTTGCTACTTACGGTGTTCATGGGAAAGTAGTTTATTTAAAACAAATATGTCTAGCAAAAATCTAGATTTTTTGAGTAACTGCTGACATTTAGCACAACAAAGAGGTACAATTACCTAGAGTTTGCCGTGCAAATCAAAGAAAAATTGCTCCAGGCTCTGAAAAGTGTGTTTAGTGAATCAGCAGTGCTGTGAGATTGGGCCTGGCGCCGCCATGCAAATAACTTGCTCCTTACCCAACTCACTACGCTTTGCAGGCAACTCAGACATGGGCTACAGCTCAATGATCCTGGACGAATCGGCCCCCAACGAGGTTCTGGCATCGCCCGAACTCTCCCCGATCCGCTTTGGCGTAAAGAAGAGCGCCGTCAGCGACAGCGATGCTGCGAAAGATGCCCCCGAGGGCGAGGAGAAGGACAAGGACGACGAAGAGGTCGGAGGTCACTCCCAGGACACCCTGAAACGCAAAGATCGCTTGGAGGCCGTCGTACTCCTTAAACAGGGTCAGCCGCTTTTGGCACTGCATGAAACTCTAATAAATATGAAGCCTCATTTAAAAAGGGTGCTGTTTCTTTTTTTACTTTTTTTTGCAGCTGGCTGAATCTAATTTTAATAGTTGAAGAAGTTTTGTGACTTAATTGTTTTTTACTTTTGAAATATGTGAGGGTTCTGGTAAAATAGACGGAACTGGGCAGAGGTTGAAATGAGGGTTCTCAGGTATTAGAAAAGATGATAACAATTCTTCTTACAATGCTGTTTGTTGCACATCAATCGGACATTAACAAGTTATGGCTGTTTGCAAAACTAAAATATTGAGAAAATGGCTTTTTAAGTTTTGAGTTTTGTACATGTGACATCGAAAAAATTTTTTTTCTTAAAAACACTTTTGTTTCCACTACTTTCATATTATTTTTAAACAAAAAGTTTTATTTTTAACCAAAGTTAGGAATATCAATAAATCTGTAAATAAAAAAAATCCCTTATTGTTAATTATTTTGCAGTTTTCTCCACTATGCCCTGTCCGTAGTTCCGTCTCATTTTGCCAGAACACCTCACATATAGATGATGTGCCTCTGTTTACATCTGTATTCAAATCTGCCCGTCAATATGCGCACGCATCGTGTTTTACATAAATTTGGTTAAGAGATGATATCAGAGGTCACATAATTCAAAGGCAATCTGACCTGCGACGTCACCCTTTAAGCAAATTGTATGTAAAACACGATTGGTGCGCATCACTGCCGGGCACATTTGAATACAGATGTAAACACGTGACGTCAGAGGGCACATCGTCTATATAGCCTATAGTTTGCTAAACGGTGGATGGCAAAAAAACTGTGGTTGTACCAATTTCAAATAATTTTTGTTTTCCCGTTACTTCCGCAGATGTTGCTGAAGTAGTCGGTCCCAGCAGTACCAACTCAACGCCAGTAAATCACAGCTTGGACTCGCCGATCGACGACAGCAGTGGCAGCAACAAGCCCGCCGACCAACCGGACGCGAAGGGCACCATGGAAGCGGGTACCAGCATCGTCCGTCAATCCAGGAGTAGCCATGGCAGCACTGGAAGCATGGGCACGTTGCGAGACAGCACAGGTCAGTTTCACCACGGGCCAATTATCATGGAGCTGCCCAGCACACACAAAATTGCTTAGCACCAAAAACAAGTCTCGCTCAGTAGTAAAAAAAATCAAGGGTATTAATACCAGCCTAAACTTGCTTTTCATGCAAAGCAAGGATCAACTAAATACCTTCACCTGAACATTTTGGTTGTAACTCTATTTTTTTTTTCAAGGAAGAAATTTCATGCTAAGCAAATTTGTGACCGGCTCTACAAAAATGGGTATTAAAGGTAGGATACACCATTGGTAATTGCTTGAATTATCATTAATGGGTAGATTTGGGGGGTTGTATTTTATAGTAAATATTATTTAACTGACCTGTCCGAAGTTTTACAATCGTGGATGCCGAAAAAATCACGAAAAACAACGTTTGTTTTCAACCGGCGTCGAGCAGTTATTCTTATGTTATCTTTTTTTTTTCGCGATCGCCGGACGGAGATCGCGAATATTTGTTTATAAAATTATATTTTTCGGAATAATTACAGGATATCTAGCGCAATCATTTTGCTGGATGCCTAGAATCATTATTTTCTTTCAAATGAGTAAGATATTTCTTAATAATTCGGTAGTAAATATTTTTGATATCTGCAAATGGTGTATCCTACCTTTAAGTCGCGCTATGCACTATCATGTAATGGCCTACTCAATGTTGAGATTTACATTTTCTGTCATGAATGACATCTTTAATACCTACAGTTTCAGGTTTCATTCAATTTTGTGTTCATTGTTCTGTTGTACTACAACAGAGCCGGCTTTTTCAAAGCCTGTTTTCTCAGTTGTGTAATTTGAACTCCCAAAAAGTAATCAATATGCCAACATGTCATATATCAAGAACGGGAGGGGCTATGGAGCTATATTATATACCAAATGCAAGCTTACGCTGTGAGCTTTTCAACCATGTATATAACTCAACGTCACTGTTTTGTGACATAATCCTCCTTTTTGTGGAGTTGGTCACATTTGTGTGCTTGGCAGCTCTGGACTTAGCACTGGTCCCTGAACTCTACCTACCTATTCATCATCGGGTTACTATGCAAAATTTAGGCAGAATCTGGTAGATTTGCTGCGTTATAGAGGATCGTTCTTGACAAATTTTTCTTTTTTAATTTGAGATTTAAAAGGTAATTTGTAAAACCTGTTTATATAATGTGTTATTAGTAGTGTAATTTTTTTTTATTTTTTTTTATTGTAAGTCGATTTAAAATAATTTGTTTGTGGGGGGAAATTCCATGAAAAAGTGTTGAACAGTATTGAGTCATTGAGTTATACCCAAATTTTGCCGTGTATAATATTAGCCAAAAACAGAAGCATTTCCAAAGCAAGAATTTATCCACTGCATTTTCAGTTACGGTACTTTTATGTCCGACTTCAGTATCTGCTTCAACAGATATTTCATACATGTACTCCCCTTTTCATTATTCTTGAAAATAAATTATATTTTCTAAACCATCGTTTGAACTATTACTATCAGGGAGTTCAGCAGGGATGGTCATTAGTGCCCCCCTTTCCTTGGAGAACTCGGTGGATGAAACTGTGTTTGAAGGGGTAGACACTAAGGAGCCTGCCACTGACTCCAACGAGAGGCGACGGCACCGGAGCGCCGATCACTCCATCACCATCCCCATGTGCGGCTCGCTGCACAAGCGCAACAAGAGCGGCGACACCAACTCCCCCTTCGGACGGAGCATGTCCAGCCAGGGAAGCAGCATCGACCGCGAGAGCAGCGTCTCCATGGAGCTTTTCGGGAGCGACGCTAAGATCTTGGCTGGCATTGCGGATGATGAATCCTCAATCGCAACCTCCCCCTTAGGAGGCAGAACTAACAGTATTCACTGCCGACCTTCGCCGACATTAGTCGAGGTCTCCCACGCCAAACGGTCGTACTCGGTCGGAAGTCGGCCGGATTGTACCTTTATGACTCTAAACGGGAGCATCTCAAACAAGGAGCTCTCCGATCAAACAAAGGTGGTGCACAGTGAGAGAACTTCTTTTCCAGCCCCTGCCAAAAATTGCAAGAAGGACCTGCTCATTTCTTTCGAGGAGGAAAACCTGGAGGAGGCGAACAGCAAGAAAGGTGCCCTAACGAACCACGACAGGTCAGGCACTCTAGACCAAGGCAGTGCCGACTTGCTGGATCTAGGAGTTGATATCATCGGGGATCCCAGTGGTTCTGCTAAGGAAAAAGACCTAGTGGATCTGAGGATGGATTGGAATGACACCATTGAAGAGGAGAACAGCGAGGAGGTAGCTGCTGAGGATGCCGTGAGCTCCAGGACGGCAGAGCCTGAAGTCGAAGACGGCCCTCTGGAAGAGTCCTCCACCTCGCCCATCTTCCAAGGTGACAATCTAGACTCTAACAGCTCAAAGTCAGGCTCCCGAGACAGCCTGGACTCCAACAAGGATAAGACCACGCCCCGCAAGGGAAGCCTCTTCTCTGGAATAATGAACACGGGTTTCACGCCACGCCTGAACCGGCAGTCCCTGACCAAGACCCTCAGCAATGCCTCCACTCAGATGGAGACCCTTGGCACGGCCTTCAAGACTCGGACTATGGGCTTTGCCACCAAGATCGGGGAGTACACGCGGTCCTTCTCTTCCCCGGCAGCCCCCAAGCCCGTCCCCTCTAGGAACTCGGCCTTGGGAAGCCTGAACAGTCTGGAAGGCATGGAGGAAACCTCTGAGTTGGCCAGCTCCTGGAATGACTCGGCCATGGACAATATCTCTCTGGGAAATATGGGTATTCACCTCCAGGGAACGTCATTAGAAGGCGAGTTTATGTAGTTCTGATTATCATTGCGCACGTACACATGACTGTGATGTCATTCCAATCGTAAAGTTGCATAATTTCTTTGGTCAGCTACTACTTTTTATTAACTTTTTACTAACTTTTTATTAACTCCAATTTATTGGTCCCATTCTTTTAGTTGGATAACATTCCTCAACATTTAAAATGCAGTAGTACTGTACTTCCTACAAAATACTTCAGCTGCCCATAATAACAATGGGCGTATGCAAATTTTGAACGGCGCCCCTTGTATGCAACGTTTAACCAGTGAGGAAGGCAGCTCCAGCTGGCGTGTGTAAACCTTAATTCGCATTTTGAATATTTGAATATTCAGTCAAGGACATTTTTGAATAATTGAATACTAAATTATTTTGAAATTGAACAGTGTACTACAAGGGTGCGTGTAGTTATTAAGCCTGCAACGGTTACACGGTTACACGGTTAACCGACCGTTCAAACGGTTACACGGTTACATTTTGTGGGTTTAGTTGGAGCAGGTCACAAATAGTACAATTTAATAAATTTTGTATGGACATTTCTAATAGCTTATCTAACATATAGCAAGTCGGCCTATACAATTAGCAATCGCAGATCTGCGATTATCAACACGTACTACGCGCACACACTAAATTGATAAAGCCCACTCATTTTTATTTTATTTAAAATTTTTAATTTTTTTAAAATTTTTAATTAATTTTTTTAATTTTTTTAAAAAATTGTTGGTTACGGTTAACCGTTAACCGTAACCGCAAAACAACGGTTACACGGCTAATTTAATAACCAGAAACTGGCAGCCTTAGTAGTTATGCTAACCAGCAAGAAGCAGGCATCTGAGCTCCATTGATTGACGACAGTAATGGTTGGTTTTTTATCTGTCTTTTATATTGTATTGTCCGTTTGTCGCTTGACCCTTAGGGAGCTGTCAATCCCTGAACCAGCCAGGTCAGGACTCTGAGGATGCTGCGATACGCCGCCACGCCATCGAGGTCCACATCACCAGCTGCTACCAGTGTTTCAGCTGCCGTGCGCTGCTCTACGACGAGGCCGTCATGGCTGGCTGGTCTGCGGACGAGTCCAACTTAAAAACAAGGTAGGACCGAGTTAGTGTGCCCCTCTCCCCTCTCTCAAGGAACACATTGTGTTGAGTACGATATTCCTTTGAATGATAGCGGAGTACCGTGGCCTCGTGGTCTGGAGCTTTGAATCTAAGGTCTGCGGGTAATTGTGCAGGTTTTGGGTCCATCCTGGAGTTATGGTATGTGTGCCCTTGGGCAAGGTACTTTTGTCACTCATTGCTTCTATCCACCCAGGAGTAAATGGCTACGGGAGGGTAGAGATGGTTACTGTGGTCGAAATGGCAGCATCGAGCTGTATACTCCCCAGGGAGCTGAGACAGTATTTGAAATGTACCAGTATTTGGAATGGCCCATTATTTTAATGGCCCGAGTTTAGATTTTTTGAGGTTTTATCAAGACTGACTTGCATGTTCCAATTATCTCCAATTATGTTCCAATTATCTGGATGTTCCATTATTTAGCTGGAGGGGTGTTTTGAAGTGCAAATTGTTGAACACAATCATTTGAAAGTTTACCTTTTTGACTTGATTTTACCTTTGAACTCAAAAGTGTTTATATATTTTTTTTTACCGAAAAGGTATTTATGAATGGGAATAAAAATGTCGTTGCCCGGTATTAAATGTATGTTTAAAACATGGGTCTGAACATTGCTAATGCCTTCCCCTTCGAATCGGGCATTAACGCATCCTGGCTTATTACCCAGTTTTAAACGAACGTTTCAAACCGGTCAACCACATATTTATCCCCTTATTTGCACCCTGATTTTTTTTTTACTATCAGAGTCATCATTACTTGGTGCAAAATGAAGACTGTTTTGCAATGTTTATAGTTCTTCAAAGTTGACCTTTTTTTTCTGCTGTCGGATATGGTCCTCATAAATTATTCACCGTGTCCCCGATCCAAGGGTTATATTTTTTAAACCGCAAATAAGAAGGTAACTAGTCCAAGGGATGAGCTTTTGAGATTTCACCAGGGGAAAAAAGCAACGTGTAAAGCCATTTGCGGGCAAGTTTGTTTTTAGGTTCGAGAACAAAAATCCTTGTGTGTTTTTTGGGTTTGTAGAGGCTTTGATACCTAATCAGTGTAGTGCCTTCAGAGGATAGGAACTGTGGTCGCAAGGGGCAGAATTGAAGTTCATTGCGACAGTATGATTTGTAAAAAAAAAAAACGGGGGTGGGGGGGACAATTCTGAAGAGGGAATTGAGGTGGATCCTGTAAAGAAAATAGTGTAAACTAATTTTGTTCTACATGTAGGTGTGCAGTGAAGTGTAATGGTATTCTTACGAGAAATAATCTTTGAATTCAAAATGGGAGGTTTATCCTGTGTATCGTACACACGTAGTTTCTTGGTGGGAATAAAGTATTTGAAGTAGTGAAGTAGCTTGTATAGTTTTGTGCGAAGGTGTACAGTGTTGATAGTCCGAGTGCTAAATCCCGTTGCAGGATAACAATGATTTCTCCAGAAAAAAAGGTTGGACATTATGTAAAAAACATTAATGGATTGATATTGATATTGGCACAGAGCACTCAATGTGTTTGATGGACGATCATGGCGGTACTATACAGAAAGCTTTGGGGGTGTTCGAAAGCTGTTTGAGCGTACCTTTGGCGACATGGTTTTCCATGCCCTAATCTTTTGCCGATTTTATCGCCATATCGGCGATATCGCAGGAAGAAAAAAATCGACTACGAAAAAAAATGAATATCGCCAGCCCTACGCACATGTCTTTAGCACAATTCATAACTTTCTGCTAGTTTTAATGCATTCATGAATCAGGGAGCTAAGATAAATCTTAGGAAGAGTAATTCGTCCTAAACTTACATGTTTCAATGACCCAATGCAAGTTCGGACTAGTTAGTCTTCTTCAGATTGATCTGAGTTTTTCGTGGAATCGGCCCCAGAACATGACAATTTTGTGTTTTCTGCTACATGCAAACACTTTTAATTGGATTGACAATTTAATTATTGGTGTTTAAACCCCCGTATACACCGATTCTGGTACCCCACCTCTCTTCTTGAGGCGACTGCTTCTGTGGAAAACAATTCATAGGCAAGACCACACTGCCAGTACCCGCACCCTGTATTGACCGAGTATGGTATCCTGACTCCGTCTCAAACCAGGTGCTGTTTCTGCAGTGCCCAGCTGGTGCCCTTCCTGAACATTGCCATGCGAGATTATCGCAATGAGGTGGCCATGCCGGTCTGTGCCATCACTCCGAGCCCGTCCTCGGAGAGCGTGCAGAGCATCCACTCGGTGCCGCTGCTGAAGCGTAAGGACGGCGCCCAGATAGGGGAGGAGTCTGGGGAGGTTAAAAAGGAGGCAGAGTCGAACGCCAGCGTGGATAACCTCTCCCTGGAGGAAGAAGACGAAGAGAGGGAAGAAGACGAAGAGAGGGAACAATCTGGGGAGGCTGAGCGAGGTCAGTCAACTATTTTGTTTTAAATTTGTTCTTTTTAAGTTAAATTTGCGACCTTTTGGAGCCCTTGGCAAGAGCTCTGTCAATAGCTCTACTCTATTCATTGCCTTCCAATACACTGATACAGTTGGCCCCGTCCGCCATGTGCCTGGCCAATCACCTGCACAGTTCATTAAAACCTAGTGCAATTACATACAAGTAGCTAACACCTTTGGCTTAAATGACCAAACATTATTTGTCTCTTTTATTAATGTTTCTGGGAGTCGGATTTACAATTAACATAACAGCAACAATTAACCATGACTATGACAAAAGTTAAGTCAACATTTTTCTTGGGCAAAATGGCAACAAATTGTCTGAGCTTAAAATGATACATGATGCCCGACGCCGGTCGAAAACAAACGCTGTTTTTCGTGCTTTGCTCGGCATTCATGATTGCAAAACTGCGGACAGGTCAGTTAAATTATATTTACTATAAAATACAACCCCCCAAATCAACCCATCCATGATTATTCAAGCAATTACCGATGGTGTATCCTACCCTTTAAACACCGATTCACTGGAGGTTTACTCCCGAGACACCCTTTCAAACATTGTTAAACCTCGAGGTAAACCTCGCGTTACCGCATATTTAATTCGGCATTCTTCACTAATTGATTAATATAAAAATGCATCCGACAATGCCCTTTGAAGGGATCATATGTGTCCCGCTCCAGAAAAAGGTGACATAAGTCGCGCTGTGCATTTATGAGTAATGGCCTGTAAAGTTAATAGGGTAAATATTTTTTGTCAAAATTAGATTTTCATTTTTGGACTTGAATGACATCTTTAATATCCAAAGTTTCAGATTTAAATAACAAAAAGCTGGAATTTAATTAATAAATTGAAACGAAACCTTTTAAGAGTGCATGGTTCCTATGTATTGTCTTAGTTTTGTTGTGTTTCGAAGCCCGTTTTCTCAGTTGTGTACTTTGAATTCAATGGAACCATTAATATGTAAAAACGGCATATCACCGGAACGGGAGGGGCTATGGAGCTGTACTATGTACCAACTGAAAGCTTATATCCTAGACTTTTTAATCATGTACATAACTCTATTTTTAGTTTTTGCGACTTATGTCACTTTTTTTCTGGAGCGGGTCACATATATCATTTGTCGGAAGTGGTGCATTTTTTATCATTTAAAGCAGCAAAACTCCCTCTTTTATTTTGGTCCTCTAGATGAGAAAGATGGCAACCTCCCGTCCCGCGTCAAATTGGACAGGCGGGAGCCCATCATCAAGCTTCCGGTGACCGCTAGCCTGTCGGCCGGAGAGGCCACGCTCAGAGGGCAGCAGCGGTCAGCCAGGCTATCCCCGGCATCCACGCGGCGACGCTCGTCCAGCGAGTGTATGGCTGTGAATGACCTGGCTGCCAGGGGCCACGCCAATGGGTGAGAAGATTTTGATCTTTAGTCCCTTGTCGTCTCGCCTGAACGAAATTCAGAAAGAGATGCAATCACTGTTTCTATACGTAAATTTGCAGAGTCACAACTTGATTTGTGCCCACAATCGGCATTCGGGGCTCGTTCTCATGCAGGAGGTCACGCACTGAACCGACCAGTTATAGCACTTGTGCACGCACGTGTGCAAAGTTCCAACATTTGTGCGCACCAATCGCGGATTACAAATCAACAACTCATACAAATTTTCAAAACTGCATCTCTGAGACACATCTTTGGAAATGAGCTTTCATTTTTGTCTTCAACATGACAACAAGCCAAAATGAATAATGTTGGAGAGGTTTAGCAGCACTAAACTTCCACTTAATTTCAGGGGGAAATCATCACTGTAACTGTTAGTGTTAAATGTTGATTTTGTGGTTGGCGATTCTGACTAATAAAGATCCGAAGTCGATATGGTACAATTTGTTTTTACTCAACAAGCATCTATTTGTCGCATGCGTGTTGAAAGCAATTTTGTTTCCACCGAAGAATTTGGCACACCGGAGAATTGAGAACGACTTACACCACGCAAACTGCAAAATGACGTTAGACCACGATCGATGTGTCAAAAATATGTGTGGCGTCGCATTTTATCTCTTTCAAAAATAGGGCATTTTCCTTTGTTCTGGAAATCAGTAAACTGACAGTGTGAACAAGCCATCTATTATAATATTTCACACTTCCTCGACGCATGGCATGGTTCGAAACTGACGCACCTCGACACACCGCGATGTGTTCGTGTTGTAATTGTACAACACTTTTTTTGTAACCACCCTGTAGAGTTTCTGAAGATACAATGTAAGTGTGGATTTACTTTGTTCTACCATTCAAAATTGTCAATATAAACAGTACAATTGATAAGTTGTTTCGTTTTAATGTCAGTTGAGGGTATTGCTTATGTCTGCTTTTGATCAAGAATAGTTGAATTGGAATCCTGCTTTCATTTTATTCGTTCTGGTGTAAAGTATAGCCTATACATATAGAGGAAGGAAAGTTAAAGGTAGTATACACCATTTGCAGATATCGAAAATATTTACTACCGAATTATAAAGAAATATCTTACTTATTTGAAAGTAAATAATGATTGTAGGCATCCAGCAAAATGATTGCGCTAGATATCCTGTAATTTTTGTGAAAAATTGAATTTTATAAAGAAAAATTCGCTCTCGCCGTCCGGCGAGAGCGAAAAAACACAAATAACATAAGAATAACGGCTCGACCCCGGTTGAAAACAAACGTTGTTTTTCGTGCTTTTCTCGGCATCCATGATTGTAAAACTTCGGAAAAGTCAGTTAAACGATATTTACTATGAAATACAACCCCCCAAATCTACCCATTCATGATAATTCAAGCAATTACCAATGGTGTATACTACCTTTAACACAATATTGCCAAGTCACACTTGGCATTTGTACAGGAGATGTCGAAGAACTGGATCGATTCTACAAAGTAAAATCCTGTTGCACAAAGTGAACACTTCAATGTCAAGATACAATTGCATACATGTATCATACACATGCATGTATTCTGTATCATTCACAATACAGTTGTGCTGAAACAAAGTTCCAGCACTCACAGGGCCAGAGTGTTGTCCATTGGGGGGTTGTTTATTTAAGTAATTATATGGGGGTTATCTTTGCTAGACATGGGGGGAGTATGTTTACTCAAGGACTCCCCACAAACATGAATTTTATGAATGAATTTTCTAACAAAGCGTTTTCCTAATGAAAAAATTATTAAAAAAGTGTAGTAAGTACAGACACCTGAACTGCAGATAATAACCTAATAATTTTTGGGCAGGATGATTTATATTGCAGAATCCCATTAAAGATTTTCTGCCTTAAAAAAGAAAAAGAAAAAGAAAGCCAATCAAGTCTTGCATGATTCACTAACAACAGTTTTCAATAACTTAATACGATAATAAATTGGTGATTTGTGGAATTGGTATCCCTGGGGTCTCGGTAATTGAATTTAAACTGGTGTTTTATTCCCCCTGGGTTGATTGCGTGCAAAGATCAGGCATAGTATCAGGCTATGATCTTCATCAGTTTGTTAATCAGCTAATGCACGTTGTTTCTACCTGTTCATACATGCTTGACGAGGACTCAAGTTGCATGTACCTCCCGACCCCCACAGAACACTATTCCCGCCCTCTCAACACGCGATTGTGTAGACAGTATTAATTCATTAGTGTTCAATTTACAATATCAAGGGGGTGACGGGTTTGTTCTTTCCACCTCGCCTCCGGGTGTCGCGGAGTGTCAATTTCTCCACGTATTTATTTCACAGAAACCTCTCGAAGCTCTTGACTGACAAAGTGAAATAATTAGGCCTTGACATGACATTGTTTGTACTCGATGTGTAGATGATATACTGTTATATTATTAGTTTGTACCGGGGGAATTGTTGGGGGTGGGGAGAAAAGCGTACAGAAACCAGTAGAGTTAGACTTCTAGTAAAGCGTTATCAAATTGCTGGTTGGCACAATCGCTAAATTGTATTACAATAAAATTTAATTTGCAAAATTTGCAAATTTTTCAGATTTTAATTTTTTTTGAAACTTATATTGCCCATTAAATTCAATGAGAAAATCAATGAGAAAATGTTCACTCTAAATGACATCTGCATATAAACTCCTTGTAGCAGTAAATTGTTTCAATCCTATATTGTTATAGATATATACCATAAAACTAACCTGTAAAAATGTCATTTCAAAAGGTGGTAGCGATTTTGAGATATTGCCTAAAATCTGGAGCGGTTATGTCCACGAAGGAAGAATAATCTGCATTGGAATACACAATCTGAGAAACGTCACTGCAGTAACGCTTCTCAGACTCAAATTTTTGAGGATAAAAAGTGATATCTTTTTCCATAATCGCAGTACTTCTAAGTGAAAAGTTTCTAAAAATGCATTATACTATCCAAAGCTGCTGTACTTCTTACCAAGTAAATTTTTATTGCCATAATTACCAAACGTATACGATCCCTTTAAGCGGTCATGAAGACATTGCATCAAGTCTAATTTCTGTAAAGTACCCTACATGTATGTTACCGCTGATAACGTGCATGTCGCATAACTGACCGATAATGTCACACAAATTGACCGATACTGTATCACTAAACCAAACAAATTGACTGATTGTGTAGTAAAGGTTTTACTATACTATTGGTCATTTGTTGTTACGTTATCGGTTAGTGATATGACAAATTATCCGTTGGTTACGGCATTATCAATTATAACACCCTGTTCGTGTAAAACCAAGGGAGAAAACAAAATCCTCAATTTTCCAACCCCCCCCCCCAAAAAAAAATCAAAAAAAAAATTATCTAAATAAACAAAAATCATCTTTACATCTCTACATCTCCACCGAATTTCATCAAAGCACCAAAACGTAGGTGCGACAATAATCAATTTTCCCCAAAGACATTTCAAATGTCAAGCAAATTCTAAAATCTCTTATCTAATAGAGAAAAGCAGGTTGTCCCTGACAACTGAGTGGTTTTTTTTTAGTTTTGTAGTTACAAAAAGACATTAATTGGTAGTGTTTGCCAAATGATGTTGGTAAATGATGTTGATACTAGAATTACTTTCTGAATTTCATTATAAATTCTTTATGAATTATTTATTAAACGATTCAACCACAAACACAGATTATAGTCTTATACATGTACCAGTAAATTTCTAGCGCGAGTTTGTGGAGGGAAGAAAATTAAGAGAGGTTTTGTTGACCTTTATAGAAAAATACTACGTTTGAAAGAGATTTGAAGACAGGTTTTGCATCCGTTTGGTAAAGAACCGCTGTTTTTTAAATTTTTAACTGAAACAGACGTTTATTAAATTTTCTTTGAAAACTTGTTAAGCCTGCTCTGTATCAAATTCCCATTGGCTTTCCAGTTGAAGTATTCCATGCATTAGATTAGAATGTAATTGAACAAATTCATGAAACTTCTGTTTGAGGAACGGAAGGGTGCCTTTGAATCGGTTAGCCAAGTTTGCCGAAGGGGTTAATGAAACTCTCGGTTACATGTACCGCCAACTCTACAGAAACAAAAAATTGACGAATCTAGTGACTTCTAGGTGTACTAATGCAAGTGACACATGAACAATCGCGTAAACTCACTTTTAGGTGAAATATATTAAAGGAAAACCATACAAGTGCAGAATTTAATACACTTAAACGTCGGATACACCATTGGTAATTGCTTGACTTATCATAAATGGGTAGATTTGGGGGGTTGTATTTTATAGTAAATATCGTTTAACTGACCTGTCCGAAGTTTTACAATTATGGATGATGAGAAAAGCAAGAAAAACGGCGTTCGTTTTCAACCTAGGTCGGGCAGTTTCTTCTGTTTCTTTCTTTTAATAAAATTCAATTTTACAGGATATTACAAGATAATTACAGGATATCTGGCGCAATCATTTTGCTGAATGCCTACAATCATTATTTACTGTTAAATGAGTAAGATATTTCCTAATAATTCGGTAGTAACATTTTTTGATATCTGCAAATGGTGTATCCTATCTTTAAAGTTGGCTGAATATATTTAAATAGATCAAACTATTGATACATAATAACTGTTTTGGCATTGCGATTGTTTCTTATTAAAACGATAAAGTTTCAAAAGCCCAGGAAATTCAGGCTTTTCGACCCAGCAAGTGAACGTGTATGAACCTCAAATTTCATTTGTTCAGTGTAATGTTGCAGTGCAAATTGTTTTTGTATAAACTTGTTTAGTTCAAGTGCATACTTGTATATAACTTTACATGGAAGTAGGTTTTCCCTTTTCCATTTTTTGTGGTATGGTACACCTCTGGCCGACGTTCAAATTACATAGGATCCAGACATTGAGCCCCATCATTTAGCTTTACTTGTAGAGTATCATTCTTGATATCAATCAAAAGATGAAAGAAAAAAACAATGCTTCAAGTATACTTTGAGCTCTAGTCACACTACAAACTGTAGCTACTGGTGCATATATGTACATACATTGTGCCCCGATATTATTAAATATGACATTTTTTGTAACAAAAATTAAATACAAGTACCGTACATGTAAGTCGCAAAATTAAATTGAGAGGCAAAGGCACAGTGTATGACTCTGATAAAGAATGATTTATAACTATTTGTGACCCGCTCTGCAAAAATGAGTCTGATGTCGCAAAATACATTTTTACGTAAAGGGACGTTTATTGTTTCGGAGGTGATTTTTCTTTCAACAAAAAATGTTGTTGTTTTAAGGCATTTTGGTTTCTCCAACACCTATATTTTCAGATCTGATCGATTGAAAAGATTGTTTTGATCTCTAAATTAAATTTATTACAGGTTTTGTCATTCTCTTACCATAGCATCTGATGAAGCACTACAATTGTAAATCTTCATTTCTTTTCAAAGACATTTTAAACATAACTGGAAAAAAAACAAATGTCCCAAAATTGTGCATTACACTACAGAGTTGTGCCATATATCAGAGGAAAGCTTATTTCCTGCTTTTTCTGACCAAATGTAAAATTGAATTATTATTTTTTTTAACACATCAGACTCATTTTTGCAGAGCGGGTAACATTTGGGCTCTAAATAAAGTAGCCCAACAATCACACAAGCAATTCTTCAAAAACTGAAGGTGCCAAAAACATAGTATTTTGTAGTACTGTGTACTGTATCTCAAATGAATGCCTAGGACGTTAGAAAATAAGCCCAACCCACAATTGTTAATCTCGGGAGTTTCTTTTCAGCTTATTCATAAAGGTCCGCTCTATAATACTGCCACATCAGTGAGTATTTGACAGCAAGATAGAAGTGTTTACAGTGAGCTTTGCTTTTAATAACCCTAACAATCCCCATCCAGTCAAACTCTATCACCAGGTTATGTTAGAATCTGTTAGGATGGGTACTGGACCCGGGTTAGGCATACCTCTAAATCAGAGTCCAACAGTTTGTGTATAACAGTTTGCCGTAATTATGGTGTTTTAATTTGCAAGGATGGATATGGTGACTAGTAAATTAAACGAGGGAGTTAGGGTTAAAAGTCGCTCTTACTGACGGAAGTCTCATTTTTCTTTGCTCTCTTTCCTTCTTCCTCGCAGTGGACGTGCCATGACCCTACCCCGCTGCAAACCCATCGAGGAGTTCAAGGATCTCCAGCAAAGCCTCCTCCCGTGCATCTCGGCTGGCTCGCTCAACTCGAGCGTCCGCAACTCTCTGGAGTTCATGCCCCCGCCGAGCAGAGACTGCAAGGTGGGGCCCATCTCGGTGCCTTACCTTAGCCCCTTGGTCCTGCGCAAGGAGGTGGAGAACGTGATTGAGAACGAAGGCGAGGCATGCCTCAGGGACCCAAGCTTTGTGGTCCAACATCCCATCATCTTCTGGAACTTGGTAAGTGAAGGGGCCTTTTTTTCATTGACCATGTCGCTGATCATTTGAATAGCTTGTGTTTTGACCTGAAAATGAGTGACGTTTGGGGGAATTGTGAATTATACTTATGAAGGATTGTGGTTGACTTGCGAAGACTGTGGTTGACTTGCGAGGACTGTGGTTGACTTGCGAGGACTGTGGTTGACTTGCGAGGGCTGTGGTTGACCTGCGAGGACTGTGGTTGACCTGCAAGGACTGTGGTTGACCTGCGAGGACTGTGGTTGACCTGCGAGGACTGTGGTTGACCTGCGAGGACTGTGGTTAACCTGCGAGGACTGTGGTTGACTTGAGAGGACTGTGGTTGACTTGAGAGGACTGTGGTTGACTTGAGAGGACTGTGGTTGACCTGCGAAGACTGTGGTTGACCTGCGAGGACTGTGGTTGACCTGCGAGGACTGGGGTTGACCTGCGAGGACTGTGGTTGACTTGAGAGGACTGTGGTTGACTTGAGAGGACTGTGGTTGACTTGCGAGGACTGGGGTTGACTTGCGAGGACTGGGGTTGACTTGCGAGGACTGGGGTTGACTTGCGAGGACTGGGGTTGACCTGCGAGGACTGGGGTTGACCTGCGAGGACTGGGGTTGACTTGCGAGGACTGTGGTTGACTTGCGAGGACTGTGGTTGACTTGCGAGGACTGTGGTTGACTTGCGAGGACTGGGGTTGACTTGCGAGGACTGGGGTTGACCTGCGAGGACTGGGGTTGACCTGCGAGGACTGGGGTTGACCTGCGAGGACTGGGGGTTGACCTGCGAGGACTGGGGGTTGACCTGCGAGGACTGGGGTTGACCTGCGAGGACTGGGGTTGACCTGCGAGGACTGGGGTTGACCTGCGAGGACTGGGGTTGACCTGCGAGGACTGGGGTTGACCTGCGAGGACTGTGGTTGACTTGCGAGGACTGTGGTTGACTTGCGAGGACTGGGGTTGACCTGCGAGGACTGGGGTTGACCTGCGAGGACTGGGGTTGACCTGCGAGGACTGGGGTTGACCTGCGAGGACTGGGGTTGACCTGCGAGGACTGGGGTTGACCTGCGAGGACTGGGGTTGACCTGCGAGGACTGGGGTTGACCTGCGAGGACTGGGGTTGACCTGCGAGGACTGGGGTTGACCTGCGAGGACTGGGGTTGACCTGCGAGGACTGGGGTTGACCTGCGAGGACTGGGGTTGACCTGCGAGGACTGGGGTTGACCTGCGAGGACTTGACTTACATTAAAGTATTCTTTCTGCGTTTTTTTAATTTGTTTCCAGGTATGGTACTTCCAAAGGTTGAATTTCCCCAACTATCTACAAGGAGTGCTGCTGGCAGCCTACAGTGAGAGCCGAGAGAATTCTGTGAGTTATCGAGTAATCTTTTTATGTATTTTGAGTGCTCACTAGGTAAATGCGAGTAAATTGTGGGTCACCACCGATCAAAGCAATTGACTTAATGATTGCAGAAATGTTGCTTTGTTTTGATTAGGTGACTAAAAAAAAATCCTACAATTTATGAGATAGTAGTAATTTTTTTGTTTCGCAAAATAATTTGTAATTTCAAAAGAATGTTTTCCATCAGGGTTCGAGTCCAAAGATAAAGTTTTGCCAAATCTCAAGTTTAAAATATTACAATACTTGAAATTCAAATTGTGTTATTTTTGTTATAAAAACAAAATGGCTGACTAAATATGGCCGACTTTTGACAACCTCCTCCCCAGGACTACATCCAGTGGTTGTCCACTGACTCGCGCTATGTCAAGATCAGCATATTATGGGACAACGTCAAGCTGTACGATGACAGCATGCTTCCGATGTACCTGCTGTGGGGAGCACAGGGCACGCCATCCCTGGACCCGCTCATCAAAGACCAGCAGATATTCTCCAAACCGTGAGTACATTGTTCACCCAAATCTGCATCAGTAACATACTGTGCACACGTGGCACAGACCGCGATACTTATCAGCTTATTTATTAACCAGTTCGCGCCGGAGGACGTGTATACACGCCAATTTTTCCCCAGATTCAAAACGGATGATGCATAAACACGCCACGAGGTAGGCCGGAAATGTCTGTCAGCAGCGAGCAAGGCCGGAAATGCGTGGGTGTGCTTCCCGGAACTATCGGCCTGAACTCGCCTCAGATCGAGTTTCGGTAAACATAATCCTGCGCCTCGGCTCGGTGATGTTAAAATAATCCTGGCGCGAACTGGTTAACGGTAGAACACACCATTTGCTTTTGCTGTAATTTTTCGAAAAATAGATGGGTTGTTAGGGGATTAGTATTTTGTTGTTGTGACGCTGGCCTGCTAAAATCTTTGTGTTCATAGATGCTAGGGGTAAACCAGGTCTGGTTCCTAGACTTTCTTTTAGACGTCGGGGGGAATTAGCCAGTTCAGTATTCCAACTGCGCATGTGCACAACAAGGTTCAACAATTTTTCTCATGAGATAAACGTGGTAGCAAAATACACACAGGGTAATGGGGGGGGGGGGGGGGGGGGGGGGGAGGAAGGAGGAAGGGGGACTCAAATCTGCATTGGGTGCAATTTGTTGTGCAATTGAGAAGACGAGATAAACTATCGTTTGAACAAACGTTTTGGACACACAAGACACCTGAAAACACTTGTGAATGAATTTTTAGGTCCGAATCGATTTCCTCGCCCACACGACACCTTTCACGTTACAGACGGACATACAACCTGTAATTGTATGGATGGACTTGGGAATAACAAAGGCAGCTGGTTTCACACGCACATGTTATTTTTTTTTATTTCTGCAAACATGTACATATACATGTGTGTTTTCTCATTATAAATTCCAAGCTAAACTTTTCATCATTATGTTGCTGTGGATTTTTGTAAGTGAGATTCGGTGCCCTTTTTGGGGTTTTCTTTTGAATTGCACGCAGCGCAGCTGAGCCATAGAACATTTCCGGCCTTTGCTCGTGGCGTGTTTATGTGTCATCCGTTTTGAATCTAGGGAAAACTTTGCGTTTATAGACGTCATCCGGCGCGATTGCACTAGATTGTAATGAGCCGTTTATGTGAACCTTGGAGGCCTTGTGTACCATTTCATATCACATGAGCATTTTTTGTGTCTAATTTCACTCTTATTTTGTAAATTGATGGAACCCTTGCCTTTACTTATGACCAACAACTGGATGAACTCCAGCGGTCACCCACCCATGTTCAATAGAACCTTGGATGTACATGGTGCGAAATACGATACCCTCTGGAGACATGAACACACGAAACGTCTCCGGAGGGTAAATTTCTATAGATGAATAGGTCTCCACTGGGAATTTCACGAATTAGATTTTTGGATTTTACTTAAATTACTCAAAAACTAGGATTAGGATGTGGGTTAGGGTTAGTGTTTGGGTTAGGGTATAATATAGGGTATATTGGGTCGAAATTTCAACCCAGGAAAAAAATTATGGTTAAAATGGGAGCATTTTGAAAAACGTGCTCGACTTTCTAACCATTTTTTACACGAGAACAAAGCCATGTCTCCACAGTGATACAAAAATGCGAATGTGTGTACATGTACATGTACACGTATGTCAGTGATGCATGGGTCTGGCCTGGTTTGTGTCTAAATCATCAATAATTTACACGGTTTGTGTGGCTGCATTCATCAATGTCATTTTTGTTGACTGGATATTTGTCATTGTCGGAGGAAATGGACCATCTCTGTTGTCAGAGATGTGGGTGACCTGCCAAGGGCATTGAGCACTTCATTACAAGTGATTCATGCTTTTTTGTTTACGTAAAAAGAACGCCATTGATTTGAATGGTCATTACATCCTAGTCATTAGCGCCCAATTGTGCTACAAAACACGTTTTGAACTAAATGATGTTTATAATCAGAAAGGGGGAGTCGGGTTGGTGTAGCGGTTCTTTCCTCGCCTTCCACCACTATGACCCGGGTTCGAATCCGGCCTGGGCCAATATGTGGATTGGGTTTTCAGTCCCTGCCTGACTCCGTGGGTTTTTCCTCAGGATATTCTTCTGGGGTTTTCCTCCCACCTCTAAAACTGTAACTTCTTCACATTAATTGTTGAATGAAATAAAAAATTGTTGAATGAAATTTGTTCCCGCCGTGAATATGGCCATTGATGCTGGTACGGCGTTAAACCCTAAAAACTCACTCACTATAATCAGAAAGAGCATTTAAAAGTAGGATATAAACATCCACACAACCGCGCTTTGAAAAACTTGGCTTTTGTGTGATATTCTTGTATAGAACGAGTTTCGGGGTCAACTTTTGCAACGCCAAATTTATATGTGACCCAGCACGAGTAAAGAGACACTTTGAGGCAAAAATAAAATTTGAGATTTTGATTTCATCATATAAAGCTAAACAAGCTTTAAATGATGAAATCAAAATCTCAATTTTTATTTTTGCCGCAAAGTGGCTTATTTACTCGTGCTGGGTCACATATATGCAACAAAATAAAATGCACAAAATAAAATGAGTGATTGGATTCAAAATCAAATTGTATATTTTGGGGCCATGACCACTATCTCAGGGTACGGTAGTTTAAAGGTAGTATATACATCATTAGCATTTGCTTTAAATTATCGAAAAGGAATGGGTATTAAATATTCATAAATACCTGAGACAACTTAGACACTTTTCAGTTTCACATTAAAGGTAGGATACACCATTGGTAGTTGCTTGAATTATCATAAATGGTGGATTTGGGGGGTTGTATTATATAGTAAATATCGTTTAACTGACCTGTCCAAAGTTTTACAATCATGGATGCCGAGGAAAGCAAGAAAAAATGGCGTTCGTTTTTTAACCGGCGTCGGGCAGTTATTATTATGTTGTTCTTGGCGATCGTGATTTTTTTAAATACAATTACAGGATATCTAGCGCAATCATTTAGCTTGATGCCTAGAAACATTATTTACTTTCAGATAAGTAAGATATTTCTTAATAATTCGTAGTAATATTTTTGATATCTGCAAATGGTGTATCCTACCTTTAAACTTTGACACCTTTGAAGTCTGTTCCAATTACCTTTTTATTGATTGAAACCTACATGTACCACAGCATGTACAATACAACTAACGAGTCGTATAATAATAGTCCATTGTCATATGGCATCTATCACATGTTTACCAGGCGCGCGATTAATTTCCATACAAGGGCACGTTCGCGAGGCACATACTTAAAAAATAGCTGGAAGGGGTGTTCCTCAAAAACACGAAGTAAAATTGTTCAACAAAATTGTTGAAAAATTTGAAATCTTTTGACTTGTTTTGACATTTTGACCCAAATGTATTTATGAATGGGAATAAAAATGTGGCTGGCTGGTATTAGACAAGTATCCATGTTTAAAACATTTTTATTCTCTTAGTAAATTTTGTGACACTGATCTGTTTAAAGGTTCTGGAAAAACCAAGAAAAAAAATGATATTCTTGTAGTCTAGTTCCTTGACATCTTTTTAATAAAACAGCAATTTAGAGAAGTCGGGGGATTATCAAATAGTTGGCTTGTACTGTATTGCAACTAAGATATGGACTAACTAAATTTAATATAGTGGAGCAGTGTTTAAAAATAGTCGGGATTTTTCCCAATGATTGCTGGCTGGCAATCGTTGAAATTGATACAAAATTCCACTTTTCTTGAAAACCACAGCACACCAGGTTCATTGAGAGTCAAGTAAAGTATTTCATAATAATTAGGTAATTTAGTTTTTTGATGTTTGCAAATGGTGTATACAACCTTTAACGGTAGGAAATACCATTGGTAATTGCTTGAATTATCATAAATGGGGAGATTTGGGGTTGTATTTTATTTATAGTAAATATTGTTTAACTGACCTGTTTAAAGTTTTACAATCATGAATGCCGAGAAAAGCAAGAAAAACTGCGTTCGTTTTCGACCGGCGTCAGGCAGTGGTTCTTGATTTTTTTTAAACAATTTTCGTAACAATTACAGGATATCTACCGGTAGCGCAATCATTTTGCTGGATGCCTACAATCATTATTTACTTTCAAATAAGTAAGATATTTCCTAATAATTCGGTAGTAATTTTTTTCAATATCTGCGAATGGTGTATCCTACCTTTTAGAAAGACTGGTCGCATTTACGTGTACGTACACTGTTCAGGTTGATGGTGATTTACATGTGTTGAAGTCCTTGTTAATCTATCATGCCACAGGCTACTCCCTAGTGTAATAAATTTGCATAGCCCTTAGACACATATATGCAAGATTGAAGTTGATACATTTATTAGGTTGAGAATGTTATTAGTGTGTGCTATTAGATTGCCTGTGGACCGAGTTTGATGACAAACAAGATTGGGCATGCCTACTAGTACTAGAGCTCACTGGTACTTTGACATTTTAAGGGATCGTATATGTTTAGTAATTACTCCAAAAATTTATGGCAATAAAAACTTACTTGGTAAGAAGTACAGCAACTTTGGATAGTATAATGCATTTTGAAAAACTTTTCACTTCGAAGTACTGCGGTTATGGAAAAAGATATCACTTTTTATCCCCAAAAATTTGAATCTGAGAAGCGTTACTGCAGTGACGTTTCTCAGAGTGTGTATTCCAATGCAGACAAAACCACTCCAGAAATTCAGCAATATCTCAAAATCGCTACCACCTTTTAAAATGAAATTTTTACGGGCTAGTTTTATGGTATATATCTAAAACTATATAGGATTGAAACAAACAGCGGGTTCTAATTACCAAACGTATACGATCCCTTTAAGAGACTGCCCCGTAACGTCATGCCCACAGGTAATCCACAAAATGTAAAGTTAGGGTGTCCGTTCTTTTCCAAAATTTAGATGATTTTTTTTAACAAATAATTTTGCTTGTTTGCATTGACAGGCCTTACTACAGTTTAAACAAAAATGTTTTTTTATCAGCGCTCAAGTTTTGAAATAAAGAAATCAAGTCAGCTCTGTTTATACATACATGTATGTGCGCTATAAAAAAATTCTGTAGTATTATTTCTTATTTATAAATTGCTGTTTCATCAGAAGGAAGTCAAGTAACCAGATTACAAGGACAGCATTTGTTTTCTTGGTTTTTTTCCGGCATTTATGAACAAACACAAATAGGATACACCATTTGCAGATATCAAAAATATTTACTACCGAATTATTAAGAAATATCTTACTAATTTGAAAGATTCTAGGCATCCAGCAAAATGATTGCGCTAGATATCCTGTAATTATTCTGAAAAATAGAATTTTATAAAAAAAAAATTGCGATCGCCAGAAGGCGATCGCGAAAAAACAAAGATAACATAAGAATAACTGCTGGACGCCGGTTAAAAACAAACTCTGTTTTTCGTGTTTTTCTCGGCATCCATGATTGTAAAACTTTGGACAGGTTAGTTAAACGATATTTACTATAAAATACAACCCCCCAAATCCACCCATTCATGATAATTCAAGCAATTACCAATGGTGTATCCTAGCTTTAAATAACAAGTCAGCTTCACAATATTTCCTTTAAAATATAAATCCTCTCAACCCATCCATTTTCGAAAATAATAACGGCAAAAACACGTGGTGTTCACGACCCTTAATAATATTTGTTTGTTCAGTTTCTCAGCATTGAATATGCATTGTCAGCTTCGTTCATTTGGGTGCAGTGAGGTTCAGTAATGACTTTGGATAACTCTGTTTCTTTGCCCTAAAAAAAAGAAGTTGTTTGTATTAAATTTAAGTCAATGGCGAAAAAGAAAAGGGGGGGGGGGCACATTCTTATTACTATGGTAACAGCACCCAGATCAGATAAAATTGCCCCTGCGGGTGGGTAGACAAACAAACAAACTTGACAGCTCGTAATATCGGTCGGCAAATTAAATAATTAGTTTCCTTTCAAACTGACAACAATCTGCCTCGCTTCATGTCACTCTCCCCGGCGATAATGATCAGGCTAGACAGTGATAAATTTCACTTTAATAATAATAGTACCCGATTGAAATGTGTGGATAGGAAAATGTTAGTTTGTATTAAGGAAAAGACATTACCGCAAACATTACCCTAGGGAAAGCTTATTTGTTAACCTGCATTGTATGTTTAGCAGCTTCATATGAATGTATCGATAAAGTCAACAACCAAAATACTCTTGAAAAGTTTACTTGATTCTAATCACTCTAAACTCCCATTGAAATTAAACAAATCATCTTAAAAAAAAAAGGGGGGCATTTCCAAAGATGCATCTTAGAGACACATTTTTGGAAATTTCCGTCAGTAGTCCGCGAATGGAGCGCGATAATATATAAACTTTGGGGTTTTTAGATTTCGCAAAATCGTCAAAATTAAAATCAGTGTATCACAAGAACGCAACATGCTACAGACCTCCAATATGTATCAAATTAAAGAGGACAGTGCACTCTTTCTATTTGTACACATAACTCTGTTTGTCAAATTGTCGACATCTGACTCATTTTTACAGAGCAGGTCACATATGTGATGCGATCAAGCAAAATCAGTCTGAAGTACATGTCATTTTTGGGATTTTTAAAATGTTAAAACAAACAAACATTTGAACACCAGCATCTTAAAAATAAAGAAATTGAGAAAATCATGTTTTTGTATCACTTCCCTTCTGAATTTGGTTAAAAGATTATTTTCTTGTAAAAGAAAAATATTTTCCCACCCCTACGAACATATTTTGGCCCGATCTCAAAACAAGAATTAACGAGTTCCGACTGATTTTGCTTGATCGAATCACATATGTATGTGAAGGGCAGGACCAAGTATTATAACAAAAACACCCTCTGATTCTCTTACTTATCGCGCGATAGGTTCATGGTGCAACTGGTGAAGTACATCCGTTACAACAACGTCTACCAGCCCATAGTCCTCCTGCTGGAGGAACTTAAGAAACTAGGCGACAACACCGCAGCCCGGCGAAGCATCTACAGGGAACTTCTCTTCCTGTCGTTTGTGGCCATGGGCCGGGAAAACATCGATCAAGGTACGCAAACATTTGTCTAAGACGTACCCTTGGTAATGCTAACATTCTTGTATTCTATTCCTCTTTTCAGTCAAGGTGCTACATCATCATGACACCTGTCTGTAATGACTATCAATATTTCATCTCGAGGCCCTTGGGGAGTGTGGGATTTGGCACTGGCATTATGGCTCTTAAATTGAAGTGGTTTGGAAAATGAAAAAGATCTCCTTTATAAAATTGAGAAAGATTTAGGGAGCTGTAACAGTAAATTCTTTAAATGATCTGAACAACAACCACGTGCCTTTTATGCAGAACCAAATTAGCCAAACATTGCTAATTGGGAAAGAAATATATATATTTATTTTAATTTATTTAATTTTTTTAATTTTTATTTGTATTTTGGTTGTGGGGGCATTGGGGATTTAATAATGTGGGGCAAAAAACAGGTTGAGTTTAATTTGTATTTCCGTCTTTACCTATTTATTCATACGAATAGACTCGGAAGTCAAACAACCCTAGAGTTTGGCCGTTGATCTTACACGTACATGTAAGAGTTTACGTAAAAACCAATGAAGCGGTCTAGCTCTCTCGTGCGACATTATCCCCTTCGGGGAAGACTTGGCTATCATAAATTAATCAATAACCAACATTGACCTCAAAAGCAAGAATTTTCACTCCACTGCAAAACAGTGTTTTAACCCCCCCCCCAAAAAAAAAAAACACCAATTCATCAAACAAAAGAGTAACTGGAGATGAATGAGGCTGTGCTTAATTATTGTGAAATGTTTATTTAAATACCAGACATTGACACCCCAAGTCAAACCTTGTCACCTCTGTGACGCATTTCAAACTTGTATCTTGTTTTTAAAGCTTACGATCATTGTTTAAAGATGATGTCAAACGAAGCCAAGCGATTCAAGTGCCTGTTTCGAACAGGCACAATTTGAATGGGCACTGCACTAGTATGAACAAGAAAATGGGGGAAGGGGGGGGGGGGGGGGGGGGGGGGGGAAGGGAAGGAAGCGTTGAAAGCGTGTGAAAAATTGATGGTGACAATAAACAGGATGTCTTTTTATATTATCCCTCTTCACCTTTTTGTCCAGATGACGTCTCTTCCCTAATTGATCTTGACTCTCTCTTTCTTTTTCTCTTCTCTTTTGTTTTTTCGGACAGACGCCTTTGACCAGCAGTACCGGCAGGCGTTTTACAAACTGGAGAAAGAGAACGGGCCTTTTGGCAAGCTGCTCATCAACGACGACAAACCGCCTCCGCTGTCTGTCCAGATGTGCAGGAAGGCGTTCGGTGACTTGTTACTGTAACTACGGGACGACTCTTCACCGTCTCCCAACCAAACCCAGCCCTTTCTACTAAATATAATTTTTTTACAATTTCTAGGCGAAAACACGAAAAAAAGCTTAGCCCCCTGAGGAACAGTCTCTGACAGATTTGAGGGATAATATTTTCTCGCGCGGTGTTCCCCTGTCAATTGTCGTTGTTGAAACGTCTTAAGATTATCCAAGTTGCATTTCCATGAATGAAAAAATTGGGGATTTCGTAGACCAATCTTTTTTGTTGTTGTCATGGTTTGGCAGACGGAGAAACGAACCACCCACTTGTTTCGACGATTTAGGGGCTCGAGGCTTACGATAAATCTCTTTACCGCTAAAAAAAAAAAGACTCCTTCTGCCAACGGTACGTGTAATTTCTTTTTTAAAGATTTATATTCCTTTAAAAGGCACCGGCATCCTTTATTATGCATAGAATTCTTTTGGCTGTATCTGTTCCTTTTTTCTTTTTCTTTTCGATGTCCGTGTCTTGATAACAGCCCAGAAGGAAATTGAATTGAAATTCCTCCGTATTAAAGCGCACGGATAAAACTAGAGAAAGGGATCTCAGACTAGTAGGAGTTTGTACCGAAAGTGGTTGGTGGGAAATCTGGCCCCTGTTGACGAGTTAAGACTCGGAACCCTTTGGCAGCTCGCTAGACAACAAGGCTGCCACTCGAATCGCTAGAGATTATCATCTTTTTGGGGTGACTTTGATTTGTGAAGAAGCTGTGTCTGCACATCGTTATATTTTTTTTTCTAGAGTTTAGGAAGAAAAGAAAGAACAAAATTGCCAATTTGGTTTTGTGCCAATTTGCACGATTGACCACATTGTTGTTATTTCGTGAGCAATCTGGGTTTTTTGTATTGAATGAGCAACACAGTTTATCCAGCATTTGAATGAGCAATCTTTTTGTGTCACTAGTGCGACTCTCCAAAGATAGTATTATTAAAGGTAGTATACACCATTGGTAATTACTTAAATTATCATCAATGAGTAGATTTGGGGGGTTGTATTTTATAGTACATATCGTTTAACTGACCTGTTCGAAGTTTTACAATCATGGATGCCGAGAAAAGCACGAAAAACAGCGTTTGTTTTCAACCGGCGTCGAGCAAATATTCTTATGTTATCTTAGTTTTTTTCGCGATCAGTTTTTCGGAATAATTACAGGATAAATAGCGCAATTATTTCGCTGGATGCCTAGAATCATTATTTACTTTCAAATGAGTAAGATATTTCTTAATAATTCCATAGTAAAATATTTTCGATATCTGCAAATGGTGTATCCTACCTTTAACTCCTGCGAGATAGTACAGTGGAACGCCACTATAACGAACATCACAAGATCCACAGATTTTGTTTGGGATATCGATCGTTCGGTTATAGTGATTTTTCGCCGTCGATCCATCATGTACCATTTTTGTCAAGATGGCGTACTGTATGACTTTCGGGAATTTAAAACGACAATCTTTGGTATTTTTTTACACAAAAAAACGGGAGCCATTGATGGTGTTCGGTATAGCGTCCTGGGGCGAATTTCATAGAGCTGCTAAGCACAAAAATATGCTTAGCATGCAAATTTGTCCTTGGCAAAAACAAGGTTAAAGACCAAATTTTCACGTGATCTTTATTGTTTTCGATTGATAATCAGCTGGTTGTTTGCTTAGCATGAAAAACACGTAGATTTTTGGCTGGTAACCTGTTTTTATTGAGCAAGACTTTTTTGTGCTAAGCAAATTTGTGTGCTTAGCAGCTCTATGAAATTGGCCCCTGTTTGGTATAGCGACGTTCCACTGTATTATTTTTTTGGACAGAAAGGGCAAGGTAATTTTTGATAGCATCCGTCTTTTTCATAGTATTTTAGTTTGTTTAACCTGGTGAGTGAGGCAAGAATCGCAATCTGATGGTGATATTGGTATCTGGGGTGGGGGAAAAAAAATATAAAAAATTGGTCGGAAAGATTCGGACACTGATATAAAATTTGACTAAGTGTCAAACTCGACGGATACACTGCCTGAAGGGAATCGTCACTTCTGTGATTGGCTGCATGCACTCTGTGGTTTATGATTGATACTACGTTGTGATTGGACGATTGATTAGTAGAATGAAATGCCGCAGGGTTGCTGGATCTGTACAGTTAAATCGATATTTTCTCTTTTTGGGAATATACATGTAGTATTAAATTGATGTGTACGAACATTTCATACGTACTGTGGACCTACGAACAATTGACGTCCACAGGATGCGAGAAGAGGTTACGGATTGTGGACTTGCACATGTCAACAGTCAGTTTTACCCTATCTGAGAAAGAGCTCAAGGTTAAAATGGGTTAGGGTTATATATAGAAACAATGAGGGGAACACAGAAGAGGCACAGAATCAAAATTTGGGTTTCAAAATATTTTCCTACAAGCGAGAAAAATGTGTGTTTAGCCAATGTTTTCTTAACTATATAAAGACAAAGGAATGTCCACAGTACGTATTAGTATATCTTGCTTCATATGTAAAAAATAAGATCACTAAATAATCGCACTTTGAGGAACGGGGATAAAATGTGACCTGTTCCAACGAAACTCGGACAAAGTCGCACAATGTGTTTTATTACAATGTACTGATCGTGAAGTAATTTCGGGCTGGATTTTAACATTTTGAGGTTTTGGATTTTTCTGAATCACGAACTAAATAAATAAATCTACAATCTCCCCAAATTTGAACACAATCCGTCACCCAGAAGTGTTTTTGTCGATTTTGTAAAACAATTGTGTATAGAAATAATACGTTTTTCTGAACTTCAAAGCTGTTTATCTCATAATTAGGTTGTCAGGGTTTTATCACAAAATCCTTCCCCTAGGGGAGATAGGGTGAGGGTATATATGTAAATGATACATCATTATAAAGCAGAGAACCTGAATTTGAGAATTTGAAGGAAAAAAGAATAAGAACAAAACAAAAACGTCCACTTTGTCCGGGTTTTGTTGGAGCAGGTCACAAATATTGATTAAACACGAACTATAATAGCACAATAGCGTGTTGTCGTTTTAAATTTGCGCAAAATAGTAACGGAGCTGCCTCGTAAAACGATCTTTTTTCTTTCTTTCTGGTGAGAATTAACTGAATAATTCAAACTGGCAAGTGTATGTGTCGCAACAATTAAAGTGAACGGAAGCCGTATGAGTTATGGCAGGTGTGGTTGTGTAAGGCCTGGGGGGTGAAAAAAAGTACATGAAAAATGGACCAGAAAGATGAGTTACGAACAGACACCTTCTTCTGATTGATCTACGAGAGACAGGTGGACGGGTCAACGAGATCTCGGGAGGGGTAGGGGGGGGAGAGCTGAGGTAGTTAGGTGGGTGTTTCATATGGAGGAAAGCGTGGGCATGATTGGTGCGTGTGTTGGGGAGGAGGGGGGGGGGGGGGGTAGTATAGATGGTCATAGGTATTTTGGTTTGTTTATGGTCAGTCATTGCGGCAAAACAGGCCGTTAAGGAAATGCCTGGGGGAACGGATCCGTCCGTTGTACGGTTTGGTCAGAAGAACCGTAGAACGGACTGTTGTTTGTGCGAGCTTGGGCTCCTTTTCATGACGTCACAGAAAAGACCTACTCCTCAAGAAAAGGGTCAGTTTGACCAAACTGTGAGCTCTATCGGTTGTTTGCCTTAAAGTGGCACCCTGGTGGCATTCATCAGTCAAGCCTCACGGAGCCCCATTGTTTAGAAAACGGTGTGTACATTTCCGGGTGAGACCATTATAATCACATCCAAACATGGCGTAATAATGCCCGCAGGACTAATGCAGGAAAGTTGCGTGGTACATTTTGAGCACAGAATTGGTTGAGCGTGAAGCCATTACTGTACGTCTGTAGGCTTTGATCAATTGCCTTTTCTTCAACAAACAAACAAAACAAACATTAGTGAGAGATAATGAAGTTTTTAATCTTTGAATCTCCTTGTTTTCTGATTCATGTTGAATTACGCAAGTTGATCTGTGAAACGATATTGTTCCAGTTGTGAATGTGCTAATCAACTTAAAAGTCAATAAGTTAGAAATGGTAATTTAATCGCATTAAAAAACAATAATAACCCGTGACACATCATAAATACTGCATTATAGGCTGCATTACACGATAACAATAATTGGTCGGGGGTGTTGATATAAACGCAAGTACCTTTTAAATCATAGGTTTTCTGGGTTTTTTTTGGAAGCCGATTGTTTTACACAGCTCGTATTCGTTGGCTTTCTGTGAAACAGCGGAAAGTTTGGTGTGACGGGGGTTTAGGTCCAGCGGGAATTTGTAGAGGATCAGTTCTAATCAGAAAAATAGAAAGAAGAAAAACACTCTAATTTGTAATGTACCTCTCTCTGTGAATAATCCTATTTACTGATGACGTCACACAATGTTTATACGTGTGCTTTTATATGGGACTACGAAGCTGCCATCTTGAACTGTGATCGTAAACAAAATGTGAAATCAGTAACGATGTTGATTTAATCCCCGTCTACCGTTTTTTTCAAAATAAAATCGTTGTTGTAAATTATGTTGTTTTAAATGTCGACAAACTCCGATTATGAATTAGAAAGTTTACTTCTTTTTTTTCTCTCTCCTTTTTCTTCAAACTATCAACCGATTTCGGTGAGCCCTCCTGTAGTTTAATGTGATGATATGATTTCAAGGAATTGTCATGTGTATGTGCAATTTACTAGTAATTTACAGGTGTCCGATATTAATTAATCATTTAAACGAGTTGAGACTGGGCTAATGTATGTCTATTTTACCTTCCCTTGTAATAAACAAATTTGTTATTTCTAGATGAACAAATACGGTTGTATAAAAAAACACACGATTGTAACATATTCATGTCATTGATCTTCCTTTTGAAATGCTTTGTAATAATAATATTGAACTTATATTCGTTGTATCATTATGTCATGGAATTTCAACTTGTAATTTTAATTTCTGTTGGTTTTTTGTTTTTGTTTTTTTGTATATTGAGGGTTAAGACGCAAATATTCATCTCTTTTTCTTTCTTTTTCCTTGCCGAACATTTCTACCAAAATTGCGAAACGCCAAACATGGTGGCGAGTGAAAATTGGTTTTGATTATTCGGAAATTTTTGAAACAAGGAAAAATGTATAGTAAAATATTGCAATTTGGGGGTTGGTTTGTGGTTTTCGTTAAGGTTACACTGCCACTTCGTGTACATTTGTGTGTGTGTAAAATCGATTGTTAGCAATTAATGTAACTTAATATGAATATAATTTGAAAACCGAACAATCTGCTGTATATATCGAGGTTTCTTTAAGCCCTACTAAGTATCAACCTATATAGTTAACATGTACATTCGTAATGATATTGTTTATTGCTAAAGTCGTTCATCGCTTTTTTTCTGAACAGTTGTCCCGTTGTCTCGTAGACTCCGTTACCAGCCGTTTAATTGTTACTCAACTTGTCCTTGTGAATCGTCTCGCTCTTCGTCTTGTAAATTACTTAATTAATTAAAACCTTTGTGACATCAGCCAACCGACAATAATGTCGAAAGACTAACGAGAAATGGCGGGAAACAAAGATGAAATAAAGACTGAGAATATCACACAATTCAGTGTGTGTTTCGTGTTTTAATGTTCACGTCATTGATCCACGTTGTTTGGAGCCGCGTTATTAATCGGCTTTATCTTATTGCAAATTTTAATTATATAGTTTAGTTTGAATCTAAAGTGCTACCTTTAATATATACACGTTAACCCTAATCCTCCCTAATCCTCAAATCCTCCTTGCGCCGTAACAACCTTTTATGATGATGAGATAAGTACTTTGTGGTGACACTGTGTGGTAATTCTCTTTAGTGAGATGCGCGGTTCTGTAACTCAATGTCGGGCCGATAGCTACGCATTCTTAGCTGGGATTTCTTCACATTTTATGGCACTAATGTATTTGTTGTACCATACTACAAGTTATGTTTCTATATTACATTTACACGAACAAATAGTGCCACAAATGTGAAGAAATCCCGCCTAAGAACGCGTTGATATCATAGCTTACGTGTTTTGCTACCAGGCGCCGACATCATTGATCATTAAGTATTTATCTCAATAAAACTGGCTTATTACAATAACTACAGCAGCTTCGACAAGAAGGGTCTCGCCTTTTAGCGAGACAGATTATAGTCCTGATGATGCATTACGCAGCGGCCACGCGTGTCTTCCAATGTGATTCCTACCAGCAAGGCCCGTTTCAAACGTCGAAATTCTGCCGTGTCCAATTTGGAAGCAAATGCCGGACTTGTGCCGTGAGTTTGGCAGGTCTCACCGCGCGCTCATAACCACACAAAAAGCTTCATTGCTTCCAACGTCGAATCCCAGCGTCGAATTTCTGCCGTGTGTCTAGTTTAATGGGCACTCCCCAAATCAGAATAATTGAAGTTTTAAAAATAAACACGCGCGTATCAACCCTGTTTTCGTTTTGGCGTTTGAAAATGGAGTCGCTTACATCCCACTAAATTAATGTTGATAAAGGATTCAGAAACTTCTGTAACAATTATTATTGTTGAGACTGACGAAGCACCTAATCCGGTTACTCAGCAACGGTATACAATCATTTCCTCTATAGCGAATCTGCAGAAGCCTTTTCCCGACCCATCTCTTGGAGAAATCGGAACGGTAATTCGCTCCGATTTCTACGCGTCTTGTGTAAGAAAGGATGACTTTAAAGGTCTCCGGTGTGCTAAGTTCTCCGGTGGCATTCGGCGGATAATTAAGTAAGTTATACAAGCACATACTCATTTATATAGAAAAACGTTAGGAAATTGTGTTTACACTTTCGGACTCCTTTAGACTTTTTGACCAAAAAGGTATTTATAAATAAAAATAGAAATGTGCAAATTTTCCCTATTGGTTAAACCTTCTGACGTGACCGGTTACGCCTCTCATTATCATGATCATCACTTAATTAAGCATGCGCAATACGGCGAGTCCGTATTTTATAGTCTCGAATTCAAGCTGCAAGTATATGCAAGTATATAAAACCGGCTCGTTGCACCTGAACAATGTTATTGGTCTCGCCTTTGGCTCGGACATTATTGCGTTTTGCCCGATTTTAATCATACTTGTTTAAAACCGGCCAACCACACGTTGTATTCTCTTTATAAATACATAAATGCTGTGAACAACGTCCCCGAATCCCCAATCGTGCTGTGCAGCCCTTTCCGTTAGATGTCTCCACGGCTTTTTAATTTTTTACACGAACTCCCTCCGCACCTCCGAAGTATTTCCTATCCCCTTTACTTTCCCCTCCCCCTTTTTATGCTCAACAAACACATTGCGTTTAACATAAACAAATCGACGTATGAAGCAACTGCAGAACTCTACTGAATTGGACACAGCAGAAGTACGACGTTTGAAGAGGATCTAGTATAAGACAATTCAAGACACGTAAGTTAATACAAACAGATTGATGCAAAATAATTGGATTAAAACACCCTGGGTAACCAAACTTCTGAACTTTTTTACTTAGTCCTGCATTTGCTACCATTAAAAGGTTAGATTTAAGACGTTTTGGGGCAAAATCATATGTTGACCTCATTTGCATAACAATGCAAGGCTAACTCCTTACCCCCCAAAAATGGGTGGATTTGAGAGGTTTTTAGGCAAAATTATATTTTCACCTAATTTGCATAACAATGCAAGGCTAACCCCTTACCAATATTTTTTTTGTTGGATTAGAGACGTTTTGGGGGCAAAATTATATGTTGACCTCATTTGCATTTGTTGGTTCAATTTGAGACTTTTGGGGTGTAAACTCAATATTCGACCAAATTTGCATACGAATGCAAGGCTTACCCATTAACAAATAATTTTGGGTGGGTTTGAGAGGTTTTTAGGCAAAAACATATTCTGATTTAATTTGCATAACAATGCAAGGCTAACCCCTTACTAATAATTTTGGGTGGATTTGAGAGGTTTTTATGAAAAATTATATTTTGACCTCATTTGCATAACAATACAACGCTAACCCCTTACCAAAGAATTCTGGGTGGATTTGAGAGGTTTTTAGGCAAAATCATATTCTGATTTAATTTGCATAACAATGCAAGGCTAACCCCTTACTAATTAATTTTGAGTGGATTTGAGACGTTTTGGGGCAAATTTATATTTTGATCTCATTTGCATACAAATGTAAGGCTAACCCCTTATTAATTAATTTTGGGTGGATTCGAGAGGTTTTTAGGACAAATTATATTTTGACCTCATTTGCATAACAATGCAAGGCTAACCCCTTACCAATTAATTCTGGGTGGGTTTAAGACGTTTTGGGGCAAAATCATATGTTGACCTCATTTGCATAACAATGCAAGGCTAACCCCTTACTAATTAATTTTGGGTGAATTTGGGACTTTTAGGGGACAAAATCATTATTTGACCTAATTTGGACACGAATGCAAGGCTAACCCCCTTACTAATTAATTTTGGGTGGATTAGAGACGTTTTGGGGCAAAATCATATGTTGACCTCATTTGCTTAACAATGCAAGGCTAACCCCTTACCAATTAATTTTGGGTGAATTTGGGACTTTTAGGGGACAAAATCATTATTTGACCTAATTTGGACACGAATGCAAGGCTAACCCCCTTACTAATTAATTTTGGGTGGATTAGAGACGTTTTGGGGCAAAATCATATGTTGACCTCATTTGCATAACAATGCAAGGCTAACCCCTTACCAAATAATGTTGGGTGGATTAGAGACGTTTTGGGGCAAAATAATATGTTGACCTCATTTGCATAACAATGCAAGGCTAACCCCTTACTAATTAATTTTGGGTGAATTTGGGACTTTTAGGGGACAAAATCATTATTTGACCTAATTTGGACACGAATGCAAGGCTAACCCCTTACTAATTAATTTTGGGTGGATTAGAGACGTTTTGGGGCAAAATCATATGTTGACCTCATTTGCATAACAATGCAAGGCTAACCCCTTACTAATAAATTTTGAGTGGATTTGAGACGTTTTGGGGCAAATTTATATTTTGATCTCTTTTGCATACAAATGTAAGGCTAACCCCTTATTAATCAATTTTGGGTTGATTCGAGAGGTTTTTAGGACAAATTATATTTTGACCTCATGTGCATAACAATGCAAGGCTAACCCCTTACCAATTAATTCTGGGTGGGTTTAAGACGTTTTGGGGAAAAATCATATGTTGACCTCATGTGCATAACAATGCAAGGCTAACCCCTTACTAATTAATTGTGGGTGGAATAGAGACGTTTTGGGGCAAAATCATATGTTGACCTCATTTGCATAACAATGCAAGGCTAACCCATTACCAATTAATTTTGGGTTGGTTTAAGACGTTTTGGGGCAAAATCATATGTTGACCTCATTTGCATAACAATGCAAGGCTAACCCCTTACCAATTAATTTTGGGTTGGTTTAAGACGTTTTGGGGCAAAATCGTATGTTGACCTCATTTGCTTAACAATGCAAGGCTAACCCCTTACCAAATAATTTTGGGTGGATTAGAGACGTTTTAGGGCAAAATAATATGTTGACCTCATTTGCATAACAATGCAAGGCTAACCCCTTACCAATTAATTCTGGGTGGGTTTAAGACGTTTGGGGGCAAAATCATATGTTGACCTCATTTGCTTAACAATGCAAGGCTAACCCCTTACCAACTAATTTTGGGTGGATTAGGGACTTTTGGCGGGTAAAATCATATGTTGACCTCATTTGCATAACAATGCAAGGCTAACCCCTTACCAATTAATTCTGGGTGGGTTTAAGACGTTTGGGGAAAGAATCATATGTTGACCTCATTTGCTTAACAATGCAAGACTAACCCCTTACCAAATAATTCTGGGTGGATTTGAGAGGTTTTTAGGCAAAATCATATTCTGATTTAATTGCTTAACAATGCAAGGCTAACCCCTTACTAATTAATTTTTAGTGGATTTGAGACGTTTTGGGGCAAATTTATATTTTGATCTCTTTTGCATACAAATGTAAGGCTAACCCCTAATTAATTAATTTTGGGTGGATTCGAGAGGTTTTTAGGACAAATTATATTTTGACCTCATTTGCATAACAATGCAAGGCTAACCCCTTACCAATTAATTCTGGGTGGGTTTAAGAGGTTTTGGGGCAAAATCATATGTTGACATCATTTGCATAACAATGCAAGGCTAACCCCTTACTAATTAATTTTGGGTGAATTTGGGACTTTTAGGGGACAAAATCATTATTTGACCTAATTTGGATACGAATGAAAGGCTAACCCCTTACTAATTAATTTTGGGTGGATTAGAGACGTTTTGGGGCAAAATCATATGTTGACCTCATTTGCATAACAATGCAAGGCTAACCCCTTACTAATTAATTTTGAGTGGATTTGAGACGTTTTGGGGCAAATTTATATTTTGATCTCATTTGCATACAAATGTAAGGCTAACCCCTTATTAATTAATTTTGGGTGGATTCGAGAGGTTTTTAGGACAAATTATATTTTGACCTCATTTGCATAACAATGCAAGGCTAACCCCTTACCAATTAATTCTGGGTGGGTTTAAGACGTTTTGGGGCAAAATCATATGTTGATCTCATTTGCATAACAATGCAAGGCTAACCCCTTACTAATTAATTTTGGGTGAATTTGGGACTTTTAGGGGACAAAATCATTATTTGACCTAATTTGTATACGAATGCAAGGCTAACCCCTTACAAATGAATTTTGAGTGGATTCGAGAGGTTTTTAGGACAAATTATATTTTGACCTCATTTGCATAACAATGCAAGGCTAACCCCTTACCAAAGAATTCTGGGTGGATTTGAGACGTTTTGGGGCAAATTTATATTTTGATCTCATTTGCATACAAATGTAAGGCTAACCCCTTATTAATTAATTTTGGGTGGATTCGAGAGGTTTCGGGGCAAAAACATATGTTGACCTCATTTGCATAACAATGCAAGGCTAACCCCCTTACCAATTAATTCTGGGTGGGTTTAAGACGTTTTGGGGCAAAATCATATGTTGACCTCATTTGCTTAACAATGCAAGGCTAACCCCTTACCAAATAATTTTGGGTGGATTTGAGACGTTTTGGGGCAAAATCGTATGTTGACCTCATTTGCATAACAATGCAAGGCTAACCCCTTACCAATTAATTCTGGGTGGGTTTAAGACGTTTTGGGGCAAAATCGTATGTTGACCTCATTTGCATAACAATGCAAGGCTAACCCCTTACCAATTAATTCTGGGTGGGTTTAAGACGTTTTGGGGCAAAATCATATGTTGACCTCATTTGCATAACAATGCAAGGCTAACCCCTTATTAATTAATTTTGGGTGGATTCGAGAGGTTTTTAGGACAAATTATATTTTGACCTCATTTGCATAACAATGCAAGGCTAACCCCTTACCAATTAATTCTGGGTGGGTTTAAGACGTTTTGGGGCAAAATCATATGTTGACCTCATTTGCATAACAATGCAAGGCTAACCCCTTACTAATTAATTTTGGGTGAATTTGGGACTTTTAGGGGACAAAATCATTATTTGACCTAATTTGGATACGAATGAAAGGCTAACCCCTTACTAATTAATTTTGGGTGGATTAGAGACGTTTTGGGGCAAAATCATATGTTGACCTCATTTGCATAACAATGCAAGGCTAACCCCTTACTAATTAATTTTGAGTGGATTTGAGACGTTTTGGGGCAAATTTATATTTTGATCTCATTTGCATACAAATGTAAGGCTAACCCCTTATTAATTAATTTTGGGTGGATTCGAGAGGTTTTTAGGACAAATTATATTTTGACCTCATTTGCATAACAATGCAAGGCTAACCCCTTACCAATTAATTCTGGGTGGGTTTAAGACGTTTTGGGGCAAAATCATATGTTGATCTCATTTGCATAACAATGCAAGGCTAACCCCTTACTAATTAATTTTGGGTGAATTTGGGACTTTTAGGGGACAAAATCATTATTTGACCTAATTTGTATACGAATGCAAGGCTAACCCCTTACAAATGAATTTTGAGTGGATTCGAGGGGTTTTTAGGACAAATTATATTTTGACCTCATTTGCATAACAATGCAAGGCTAACCCCTTACCAAAGAATTCTGGATGGATTTGAGACGTTTTGGGGCAAATTTATATTTTGATCTCATTTGCATACAAATGTAAGGCTAACCCCTTATTAATTAATTTTGGGTGGATTCGAGAGGTTTTGGGGCAAAAACATATGTTGACCTCATTTGCATAACAATGCAAGGCTAACCCCTTACCAAATAATTTTGGGTGGATTTGAGACGTTTTGGGTCAAAATCGTATGTTGACCTCATTTGCATAACAATGCAAGGCTAACCCCTTACCAATTAATTCTGCGTGGGTTTAAGACGTTTTGGGGCAAAATCATATGTTGACCTCATTTGCATAGGTTGACCTCATTTGCATAACAATGCAAGGCTAACCCCTTACCAAATAATTCTGGGTGGATTCGAGAGGTTTTTAGGATAAATTATATTTTGACCTCATTTGCATAACAATGCAAGGCTAACCCCTTACCAATTAATTCTGGGTGGGTTTAAGACGTTTTGGGGCAAAATCATATGTTGACCTCATTTGCATAACAATGCAAGGCTAACCCCTTATTAATTAATTTTGGGTGGATTCGAGAGGTTTTTAGGACAAATTATATTTTGACCTCATTTGCACAACAATGCAAGGCTAACCCCTTACCAATTAATTCTGGGTGGGTTTAAGACGTTTTGGGGCAAAATCATATGTTGACCTCATTTGCATAACAATGCAAGGCTAACCCCTTACTAATTAATTTTGGGTGAATTTGGGACTTTTAGGGGACAAAATCATTATTTGACCTAATTTGGATACGAATGCAAGGCTAACCCATTACTAATTAATTTTGGGTGGATTAGAGACGTTTTGGGGAAAAATCATATGTTGACCTCATTTGCATAACAATGCAAGGCTAACCCCTTACTAATAAATTTTGAGTGGATTTGAGACGTTTTGGGGCAAATTTATATTTTGATCTCATTTGCATACAAATGTAAGGCTAACCCCTTATTAATACATTTTGGGTGGATTCGAGAGGTTTTTAGGACAAATTATATTTTGACCTCATATGCATAACAATGCAAGGCTAACCCCTTACCAATTAATTCTGGGTGGGTTTAAGACGTTTTGGGGCAAAATCATATGTTGACCTCATTTGCATAACAATGCAAGGCTAACCCCTTACTAATTAATTTTGGGTAAATTTGGGACTTTTAGGGGACAAAATCATTAGTTCACAAAATTTACAAACGAATGCAAGGCTAACCCCTTACCAATTAATTTTGGGTGGATTTGAGACGTTTTGGGGCAAAATCATATGTTGACCTCATTTGCATATGTTGACCTCATTTGCATAACAATGCAAGGCTAACCCTTACCAATTAATTTTGGGTGAATTTGAGACTTTTGGGGGGTAAAATCAATATTTGACCTAATTTGCATACAAATGCAAGGCTTACCCCTTACAAATGAATTTTGAGTGGATTGGAGAGGTTTTGAGAAAAAAATATATTTTGACCTAATTTGCATACAAATGCAAGGCTAACCCCTTACCAAATAATTTTGGGTGGATTTGAGAGGTTTTTAGGCAAAATCATATTTTCACCTAATTTGAATAACAATGCAAGGCTAACCCTTACCAATTAATTTTGGGTGAATTTGACACTTTTGGGGGTAAAATCATATGTTGACTCATTTGCATATGTTGACCTCATTTGCATAACAATGCAAGGCTAACCCCTTACAAATGAATTTTGAGTAGATTTGAGACGTTTTGGGGCAAATTTATATTTTGACCTAATTTGCATAACAATGTAAGGCTAACCCCTTACCAACTAATTTTGTGTGAATTTGAGACTTTTGGGGGGCAAAATTATTATTTGACCTAATTTGCATAGGAATGCAAGGCTAACCCCTTACCAATTAATTCTGGGTAGATTTAAGACGTTTGGGGCAAAATCATATGTTGACCTCATTTGCATAACAATGCAAGGCTAACCCCTTACCAATTTATTTTGAGTGGATTTGAGACTTATGGGGGACAAAATCATTATTTGACCTAATTTGCATACGAATGCAAGGCTTACCCCTTACCAATTTATTCTGGGTGGATTTAAGACGTTTGGGGCAAAATCACATGTTGACCTCATTTGCATAACAATGCAAGGCTAACCCCTTACTAATTAATTTTTGGTGGATTTGGGTGGTTATTTTTGGCAAAATGTTATTTTGACCTAATTTGCATAACAATGCAAGGCTAACCCCTTACCGATTTTTTTTTAGTGGATTTGAGACGTTTTGGGGCAAATTTATATTTTCACCTAATTTGAATAACAATGCAATTAAAGACTTTTGGGGGGCAAAATTATTATTTGACCTAATTTGCATAGGAATGCAAGGCTAACCCCTTACAAATGAATTTTGAGTAGATTTGAGACGTTTTGGGGCAAATTTATATTTTGACCTAATTTGCATAACAATGTAACAATTATTATTTGACCTAATTTGCATAGGAATGCATAACAATGCAAGGCTAACCCCTTACCAATGAAATTTGGGTGGATTTGAGAGATTTTTAGGCAAAATCATATTTTCACCTAATTTGCATACGAATGCAATGTTGACTATTTGCATATGTTGACCTCATTTGCATAACAATGCAAGGCTAACCCATTACCAATAAATTGTGGGTGGATTTGAGAGGTTTTGGGGCAAAATAATATTTTGATCTCATTTGCATACAAATGTAAGGCTAACCCCTTATTAATTAATTTTGGGTGGATTCGAGAGGTTTTTAGGACAAATTATATTTTGACCTCATTTGCATAACAATGCAAGGCTAACCCCTTACCAAATAATTCTGGGTGGATTCGAGAGGTTTTTAGGACAAATTATATTTTGACCTCATTTGCATAACAATGCAAGGCTAACCCTTACCAATTAATTTTGGGTGAATTTGAGACTTTTGGGGGGTAAAATCAATATTTGACCTAATTTGCATACGAATGCAAGGCTTACCCCTTACAAATTTATTCTGGGTGGATTTAAGACGTTTGGGGCAAAATCACATGTTGACCTCATTTGCATAACAATGCAAGGCTAACCCCTTACTAATTAATTTTGGGTGGATTTGGGTGGTTATTTTTGGCAAAATGTTATTTTGACCTAATTTGCATAACAATGCAAGGCTAACCCCTTACCGATTTTTTTTTAGTGGATTTGAGACGTTTTGGGGCAAATTTATATTTTCACCTAATTTGAATAACAATGCAATTAAAGACTTTTGGGGGGCAAAATTATTATTTGACCTAATTTGCATAGGAATGCAAGGCTAACCCCTTACAAATGAATTTTGAGGGGATTTGAGAGGTTTTTAGGAAATTTTTTATTTTGACCTCATTTGCATAACAATGCAAGGCTAACCCCTTACCAATGAAATTTGGGTGGATTTGAGAGATTTTTAGGCAAAATCATATTTTCACCTAATTTGCATACGAATGCAATGTTGACTATTTGCATATGTTGACCTCATTTGCATAACAATGCAAGGCTAACCCATTACCAATAAATTGTGGGTGGATTTGAGAGGTTTTGGGGCAAAATAATATTTTGATCTCATTTGCATACAAATGTAAGGCTAACCCCTTATTAATTTATTTTGGGTGGATTCGAGAGGTTTTTAGGACAAATTATATTTTGACCTCATTTGCATAACAATGCAAGGCTAACCCCTTACCAAATAATTCTGGGTGGATTCGAGAGGTTTTTAGGACAAATTATATTTTGACCTCATTTGCATAACAATGCAAGGCTAACCCCTTACCAAAGAATTCTGGGTGGATTTGAGAGGTTTTTAGGCAAAATCATATTCTGATTTAATTTGCATAACAATGTAAGGCTAACCCCTTACTAATTAATTTTGAGTGGATTTGAGACGTTTTGGGGCAAATTTATATTTTGATCTCATTTGCATACAAATGTAAGGCTAACCCCTTATTAATAAATTTTGGGTGGATTCGAGAGATTTTTAGGACAAATTATATTTTGACCTCATTTGCATAACAATGCAAGGCTAAACCCTTGCTAATACATTTTGAGTGGATTTGAGACGTTTTGGGGCAAATTTATATTTTGATCTCATTTGCATACAAATGTAAGGCTAACCCCTTATTAATAAATTTTGGGTGGATTCGAGAGGTTTTTAGGACAAATTATATTTTGACCTCATTTGCATAACAATGCAAGGCTAACCCCTTACCAAATAATTTTGGGTGGATTAGAGACGTTTTGGGGCAAAATCATATGTTGACCTCATTTGCATAACAATGCAAGGCTAACCCCTTACCAATTAATTCTGCGTGGGTTTAAGACGTTTTGGGGCAAAATCATATGTTGACCTCATTTGCATAGGTTGACTCATTTGCATAACAATGCAAGGCTAACCCTTACCAATTAATTTTGGGTGAATTTTAGACTTTTGGCGTGTAAAATCAATATTTGACCTAATTTGCATACGAATGCAAGGCTAACCCCTTACTAATTTATTCTGGGTGGGTTTTCGACGTTTTGGGGCAAATTTATATTTTGATCTCATTTGCATACAAATGTAAGGGGTTAGCCTTAATTAATTTTGGGTGGATTCGAGAGGTTTTTAGGACAAATTATATTTTGACCTCATTTGCATAACAATGCAAGGCTAACCCCTTACCAATTAATTCTGGGTGGGTTTAAGACGTTTTGGGGCAAAATCATATGTTGACCTCATTTGCATAACAATGTAAGGCTGACCCCTTACTAATTAATTTTGGGTAAATTTGGAACTTTTAGGGGACAAAATCATTAGTTCACAAAATTTACAAACAAATGCAAGGCTAACCCCTTACCAATAAATTTTGGGTGGATTTGAGACGTTTTGGGGCAAAATCATATGTTGACCTCATTTTCATATGTTGACCTCATTTGCATAACAATGCAAGGCTAACCCTTACCAATTAATTTTGGGTGAATTTGAGACTTTTGGGGGGTAAAATCAATATTTGACCTAATTTGCATACGAATGCAAGGCTTACCCCTTACAAATGAATTTTCAGTGGATTTGAGAGGTTTTGAAAAAAAAAAAATATTTTGACCTAATTTGCATACAAATGCAAGGCTAACCCCTTACCAAATAATTTTGGGTGGATTTGAGAGGTTTTTAGGCAAAATCATATTTTGACCTAATTTGAATAACAATGCAAGGCTAAACCCTTACCAATTAATTTTGGGTGAATTTGACACTTTTGGGGGGTAAAATCATATGTTGACTCATTTTCATATGTTGACCTCATTTGCATAACAATGCAAGGCTAACCCCTTACCAATTTATTTTGAGTGGATTTGAGACTTTTGGGGGTCAAAATTATTATTTGACCTAATTTGCATAACAATGCAAGGCTAACCCCTTACAAATGAATTTTGAGTAGATTTGAGACGTTTTGGGGCAAATTTATATTTTGACCTAATTTGCATAACAATGTAAGGCTAACCCCTTACCAACAATTTTTTTGTGAATTTGGGACTTTTAGGGGACAAAATCATTATTTAACCAAATTTACAAACGAATGCAAGGCTAACCCCTTACCAATTAATGTTGGGTGGATTAGAGACGTTTTGGGGCAAAATCATATGTTGACCTCATTTGCATAACAATGCAAGGCTAACCCCTTACCAATTTATTTTGAGGGGATTTGAGACTTTTAGGGGGCAAAATGATTATTTGACCTAATTTGCATAGGAATGCAAGGCTAACCCCTTACAAATGAATTATGGGTGGATTTAAGACTTTTGGGGCAAAATCATATGTTGACCTAATTTGCATAACAATGCAAGCTAACCCCCTTACCAATTCATTTTGGGTGGATTTGAGAGGTTTAGGCAAAATCATATTTTCACCTAATTTGAGACTTTTGGGGGGGTAAAACCAACATTTGACCTAAACCAAAACAAAATCGTAAGGGGTTAATCTTGCATTTTGATTGGGCAAAATTAGATTTGTCTGCAACAAAACATGAAATTTCTACAGGGCTAACTTTGCTTTGAGAAAAGAAAAAAAAATCAGCCAAATTTGGTTTCTGTTAAAAAAATAATGACATTTGTTAGGAGCGACTAAATTATTAGAACCCAAAAGACGTAGTGCCCGACAGAGACAAATAAAACGGCAGTGGAAAGGCAGCAAGCAACTATAAGTAATTACATTCATTTATTTATTTACTTCACATCTCAAAATAACATGAAGACAATTCAAACACATTTCGATTGTAAAACCCTAGAAATATAGGCTTTTGGCTGGGTCTGTATTTGTTCAAATTCAAGTTTACAACAGGCGTACTAGCGGTGAAGGCAACCGGTTTTGACTCGACTTAGGCCGACTTTTTCCTTTCCAAAGCATAACAATTGGATATTGTATGCCCGAATTTCTTGCAGCACATGCATTGTACCGGTTTTGTGGAGTCAGAAAAGCTTTTGTAAGTCGACTCCTTATAACTTGCATCAGAAACCGATTGTGATTTTGTCACAGTTTTCGGTCTATTATTTGAAGTTGATTTAGTTCGACCAAATGTTTTAAGGTCTTTCTTCCGATCAAAATGTTGGCTTTTGTGTGTCAAAACGTGGTAGTCATCTAGCGCAGCTGCTTTGTCCAACTCTCTAACCCTTAGTTCTTCCAAGTTTAGTTCTTCTTTAGTTCTTCCAAAAAATTGTGCACGAAAGAGACAAATAAAACGGCAGTGGAAAGTTAACCAGCAACTATAATTACATACATTTATTTACCGGTCTGGTTTTAGACCATCGAAGAGTGATAGAACCAAGTGGTTCAGGACATCAACTTGAAGGAGAACAAGAGAAAGTGGCGACTCGCCGCCTTGTGAGAACCGCGTGGTTCAGACCAACGAAGGAGAAAGAGAACAGCGGTGTCTCGCCGTCTCTACATGCAGTACACAGCCGACGCACCAAGGCACTGGCTGGGCCAAGGTGTGGCTAATGGTGAAGGCTGTTTGTCGACACCCATCAGTTGGCAGAGAGAGGGCAAAGCCCCTGGCGTACTTGATGGCTGTGGTGTTCCGAGTGCACCCAAGCACGGTACAACCCCTTTCTTAAATACGGTTGCTCCCAACAATGCAGAGGGCTATTACATAACCAGTCAGCCCACTGGGCACAATAGGCACAATAGGTATTGGGTACAAAAACAGATTAAAGAGGGTACAATATAGTTTACGAGGGTCTATACCCAGCACGATATGTGGCAGAGGGGTACCCCCCTCTTATCCCTATACTTTATATGCACTCAACACTATTGTAACCTAACCCATCCCCTTGAAACCTAAAAGGAATTCCTGAGATTCCGGGAACACAATGGTCAACACAAAAGAGGGGGTGTTTTCTCTGCCACATATCGTGCTTCATAGGCGAGGTTCTACCGCAAAACACTATACACTAAAATACCACAGATGTTTAGGTATAAATAAGTAAAGAAAATAGCAGGTGAATTTAAACAAAGAAAAATATTTAATCTGTAACACATTATTAATACTTAGAGGTTAACATTGCATTTTTATCAACATTTGTTGTTTTTTGTGGGTTTTTTTTATATGAAATTTATAAGGGGTTAACCTTGTATTTTGATCAAGATAAGGCAAAATTTGATTTCTTTGAAGAAACAAAATTGAAAGGGGTTAACCTTGATTTTTGACAACAAAATTGCAAAATTTGTTTGTTCTGACTTTTTTGTATGTATAAGAGGTTTACTTTGCTTCTTGGTTTAAAAAAATGATTTTTCTGAAGAAAAAAATGTTGTAAGGGGTTAATCTTACAAAACAAATTATTATAGAGTATGTAAAGGTTATTGACCTCTCAAGTGTCACCATAGGTCAAATATGAAATGCTTTTACGTCTGAAAAGTTTCTTCATGGCATAAAGAAACATGCCAAGTTTAATGCTTTACCCACAAAGTGCACAATATCACTTAACACTAACAGCCCCACTTATTATACATTCTGTGTAAAAAAGTTAAGTATACCTTTGCATACTGACAATGTCACAAATGCCTCCATCTACGCTATGACCAACACAAGCCCTCTTGTGGGGCGTGTAAGAACTCGGCAGCTCATGTTCCTTGCCAGATAATGAACCTGCTAAATTAAAATGCCCTTTATACACCACCTTACGGGTAAAAGGGGCCAGGTAGACAACGCACATCATTCCTGACATTATTATTCAACGCTTGCTTGGCCGATAGCGACGGCATGCTGCAACCAGACCGAATCTCAACTATTGCCCAAGATCGCAGTAAATAAAAGAAGCTTGTAGCCGCCTGCTCCGCAGCCGAAGGATGATTATATCTTCTGCAACTATTCAAAAAGTAAACAATCAAATTATTGTTCAAAAGCTTAATTGGTGTAAAGATATTAACGACCCTAAACTCCCTGTAAAATTATTCCTTCTGGCATGCTGTCATTTTGAAGAAAATAATACAAGAAGTATAACGGGGCGTCCAGAGACGCATTTAAACAAAGGTCCACTATAGGCTTGTTGGTTTAAAATTGAAATCTTTAAATACTATTTTCTCGTAATATTCAGCATTCACAGAGCCAGAATATGGGGTGCGTTGGGTGTTATACTCTCGCTACTTCCAAGTGCAGGAAAATGTTGCGTGCGCATCACTCTCGGTGCAAGAGTATACTCCCTGTCTAACTGGGACTCCTGCTTACCCGTGGGTCGTACTCCTGTCGTTCATGAACTCAGGAGTATGCTCGTGTTCAACACGAGTAGCACGCTCGAACGCACCCCTATTGTCAAGCACCCTTCCGTAGAGTTTGAGAACATTTTGCTGCTTCAAACGACAGAAATGCACATTTTGACAAAATGGTATACTATAACTTTAAAATCGATTTAGCAGATGTGTGTTAATTCTAAGCACACAAATTTGCTTAGCACAAAAAAGTCTTGCTCATTAAAAACAGGTTACCAGCCACAATTCTACGTGTTTTTCATGCTAAGCAAAAAAACAGCTGATTATCAATCCAAAACAATAAAGATCACGTGAACATTTGGTCTGTAACTTTGTTTTTGCCAAGGACAAATTGTCATGCTAAGCAAATATTTGTACTTAGCAGCTCTATGAAATTGGCCCCTGGTCCCATCAGAGCCCTGTGCATTGTTCGTTCTGCTTGATAACGCAGACGTTGTCGGCAGATTCCCATCTTGCCGGAGTAGAACGCAGCCATAGCGTAGCCTCAATTTTTTGATTGTGCAATTATTAGTTGCATTATTGTGGGATCTGCTTGCATGGAGCCAGTAAAGTTTCTGTAAGAGGCATTCTGACGTTAGAATATTATATTTCTTATATTATTACCCTTTTCCCATTGTTCGTTTTGTCGATCGCTGTTTGTGAAGATGGCCCGATAAACGTGTAGTTGCAGCACGTATCGGTAATTACCAACAATTGTACTACACCCACCCTGGCACTTTGAAACGCCGTAGTCTCTCAAACCGACACAAACAGCAGTTCATTTGCGACGTATCAGTGCCCAATAAGATGTCATATCTAGTTTCAAGCGTTGAGGGTGTCACAGGATCTCTTGTACCGCAGTCACGTATTTAGTGTAAAGCCCCCGAGGCACACCGTAGTATCCGCGCATAACATTTCTTTGAATTGTGATTGGGACGGTATTTTGCAACGTGAATTTTGAAAAACTGAGGGAATTACTGCCCTTTTGAAACGTTAAGTTACTTTGACGGTCATCTTTAAGAGCATTTGCATCATCGTTATCGTCATCGTCATCGTCATCAACCCCCTTCCCCGAGTATGAGATACTATACCACAGAAGCCGCTAAGACTTCCACCGGTTGATTGGCGTTTTATTCCCCCGGGCGTCTCCTCTCCTACACCGGTCAGTTTGCGGAAGATGCCCACAACCCTCAATGCGAAATCATTCAAGAGATGCATTTCCCCCCTCCGTTTTTTTTACAGGTTCAATTTGTTCAGCTCATTTCTGTAATAAACCAAATGCCCCAGGAGACGCAGTAGCACTATAGAAAGTCGGGGATAATAGATTTCGTGTTTTAGATGGTTGGCTGCAAGGGTCTGTGGTAGGATCACATTTTAGCCCCTGCTACCACCCGGGACATGGCCGACTTGGATTTACTTTTACGTGTGGGTAATTCCAATCTCATCGCAATTCTACCCTTCAATTCCCCAGGATTCACATTAAGCTGCGTGGCTATAGTACAAAGCTATCCGCGCCCGGCCACCTCGTCGCTATGCCCCCCCCCCCCCTCCCCCCTGCCTTAACATGTTGATTTTCACGCCCGAGTCCTCTGCCAAATCGACTCACCGGGAAAACAATTCCACGAGACATCGAGGTCTTGCAGGGGCTTGATACAGGTATTGCTAATTAGCGAATAACCTTGTTTTAAAAGATCTAGGGAGCCGATTGGCCGCCTTTCTAAAAGACATAAATTACAGCGGCAACGCTCAACTTGAATTCAGTAAATGTCAATTTACACCTTTTAATCGATTAGGTTGTCAGGATCTATTTATTTTGCCAGATTAATATATTTAGACACTGTCAATACAAGTCTTTTTCTAACTTCTTGTAAATGAGATTTAAAGCTTTGCATGGTGGAGACTAGACTTAGAGAGATTTGCGGTAACACCATGTGAAAGGATCTCTTTTGAGAAGAGGTAGGGTGGTTCTGATAAGAACAGGTGGTTTAACACGACGACGTTTCAACCAGTATGCCCTGGTCGTCCTTAGGTGGGGAAGTGCCGGACTGCGATGGAACGCTAGTTTAAGTTGTCACTTAAACTCCCTTTCCCTAAATAACTTCTTGTACATGTAGTAGCAAAACAACAGTAATTAATTGAGTGTGCTTGCAAACATGTCAGAAGGCTTTCCCTTTTGCGTCTAATATTGTGTTTGCCAGGGCAAATGTGAAATATTTTGACGTTTTCACGCTAAATGTTCAAATTGAAATTGACCCCTCTACAATTGGGAAACCAAACGTCACGAACATTTGAAACATTTTACTGGGCTAATGCAGACCCTGGAATATTCCCTGCCTATGTGTGCATATTAATATATGTGGCAACGAGATGAGTATTTGTTGTGTGTTTTTTTGCTTAAAGCCAGGATACACCATTGGTAATTGCTTGAATTATCATGAATGGGTTGATTTTTGGGGTTGTATTCTATAGTAAATATCGTTTAACTGACGTGTTTGAAGTTTTACAATCATGGATGCTGAGAAAAACAGAAAAACGGCGTTCGTTTTCAACCGGCGCTGGGCAGTGGTTCTTATGTTGTTCTTGTTTTTTTCCGCGATCGCCGTCCGGCGATCGTAATATTTTTTTTTAAATCTATTTTTTTGACAATTACAGGATATCTAACGCAATTATTTTAGTGTATGTTATAGTCATTATTTACTTTAGATATATAAGATATAAGATATTTCTTACTTATTCGGTAGTACACAATTTCGAGATCTGAAAATGGTGTATTATTCTATCTTTAAATCCGTGTTTTTAAAGGATGCTTAAGACTGTTATTTACTTTAATGGCCAAGTACATTAATTCATAATAACTAGTTTTTATATTTTTGCAAATAGATAAAAACGGACCGCTGAAAATTTTCAATTAAAACATGGCTTGACAATGGCTTGATAAATGGAATATATCCGCGACAATTTGTACTTCGAAAAACTCCGTATACTTGAGCTTCAGAGAGACATTTTAAATCACTAAAAACGGAAAACAAAATTGACTTTAGATAAAATAATAAATGAAATTGTCTACGACTTGCAAGTTGTGATCAACTAAAGATGCAATGTTTTATTTCTTTTCTGAAATGCGTGCAGCGCCTAAGCGTATAAATGTCATGTGATGGCCCAATGTTTTATGAATGGACTTACGTCATCGCCGATCGGCCTTTGTGATAGCTATTAATAGACGAAATCAATTAAATTTGCCACAAAGTGGTTTCAGTAAAATTGACGCATGCACAAATACGAACGCCGAACACGGAATTCTAGTTTTACGTGACATTTAAATTGCAAGAAATATAATATTTTCAAAGGCCAAGGTTTAACATTATGAAATAACTTTTTTTTTCAACCCCTGAACTTTTTTTTTTTTTTTTAATGCCTTGAAGGATTAGGAACTTGAAACATATACATGTAATCATTTGATAGCAATTTTGCCGATTAAAAGATCTTGGATAAAAAAGGAAAAGGTTAATTGTAGGGGAAATTATCTTAAAATTCATATTTCTTGCTCCGCACACCCCCACACCCCTCCCCCCACACACTTCACCCGATCCCCAATGTGAAAGGGTGGATGCGATAAATGTCAAGAACTTAGCCAAGGCGCAGATTTGATTATGTTATGTATATAGTTATGAAATGTGACGTCATCAGTACGCAGGCTTGTTTAATTTCACCCCAAAGCGTGAGCGCCAATCATAGGACTGGAATCTGTAAAGAGAAGACAATGTTAAGACATTCTAGTTTTAGGAGGAAAACCCCATGAGAATATTGTGAGGAAAACCCACGGAGTCAGGCAGGGACTGAAAACCCAATCCACGTATTGACCCAGGCGGAATTCGAAGCCGGGTCACAGCGGTGGAATGAAAGGCGAGAAAAGAACTTCTACACCAACCCGACTCAGCAGTATCAAAAGTCGTCAAGATAATTAGGCGGACCCCGCTATTAAACGGGGGCAGTTGAGGTCGCTATTTTGAGACTGACCCCCTTTGAGACTGGCTCCATTTATGTTCCTCGAATGACGATCACGCCTTAGTCCCCAATTGCATTGCCTACACATCGATACCACAGGAGACCGGTTTTGCTATCTGCCCATCAACCCAGCCGCCCACAAGCCACCACGCACAAATCGGTGACTGGTACAAACAAGAGGACAACTTTGTGTAAAAAGAGCGAAAAATTACCCAACATTGCCTGGTTTCTCATATTATTTGTAATCTCCATGGCAACGTATTGCTAGCCTACGAGCATCTATCCTCCAGTCGTGTTGTCTGCGCGGAGAGAAAGAACACGTTCACTTCGAACCCACAGAGCGAACAATGAAGTACGGGGAGGCGGCAGCACACTTCGCATAGAGTATTATTTAGGTGGACGTTATCTTGTAAATATTCACTTCTCAAAAACTCGGGATCTATTTGGGAAGTACGGTCCGTCTCTTCGCAGACTTCATCATTGTACATTGCCTGAGGACTGTCAAGTGCTTGCCGCTTTTATTTTGGAAATCCCCCCCCCCCTTCTCCCTTCCTGGTTTAAGGATGTCTGGATTATTTCTGACGATGGTTTGCCTGATTCTCAACGTTCTCGTTCTGACCATGGGACCACTTTCGGCAGAGTCATCGAGAATAGGAGGTAAGAGACTTTATAGGGAACCAACGGGGAAAAGACTAAAGGGCCCGATGTTGTGACTGACGCCCTTGTATGTTCGAAATGCATCCCCAGAAGAAAAATTATTCACATCTGCGTTTTATTTATAATTGATTTATACAGGGTGTCAACAAAATCAATCCTTTTTCCTAAGGACCACAATTATTCTTTTAAGAAATAACTATCACCATAAAGCTTTGAGCCTACGCTGTAATCATGTTTTGGCTATCTCCTGGTCAAATATGCGCCAAATCGGCAAGAAATTGGCTGCAAACTCATTATATTATTGTGTAATAATATTTGACATTCATGACATTCTCGATGTTTTGTATAAGTTATAATAATCAGTGTAAGGTAATAATTATAATCAGTGTAAGGTGTAAAATATGATTATCAATAGTGCTTTTATTTCATTACACTGAAAAATAAATGAATATTGATATTATCTTCTTATTCCTTTTGTGGTGGTACGAGTCATTCGGCAAAAGTTATAACCCAAAATTGCAAATTGGGTTTTCAGGTTTCGCAATTCAACCGTTGATTTTGCAGCCATTTCTTGCCGATTTTGCTCAAATTTGACAAGGATCTTTGATAGCCAAGACATGAATTATAACATAGGCCTAAAGCTGAGGGTGATAGACGTGTCCTGAAAGAACTAGTGGCGCTGTTGCATGCAAGGAAACTAGTACACGTGTAATGCGCCGAAACTTGGTGTTAGGCTCGCAAGATTCATCTACAACGAGCTGATTTAAATGGTGGCCCTGAAGGACATCGCAAATCGTGAATTGACCGCCAATATTCGCGACAAATGTCACGACTTGCCCCAAATCGTGAATATTGACGTCAATATTCGCGACGAATTTCACGACTTGCCCCCTTCCCCCATGAACTTGGATGGTGTCCGGACATAGAATTAATAACGGACTTTCAAGACCTAACTCGAAAAGGCCGATTATGGCAGATTTAGACCTTTGCCGATTTCTGCCGATTTCATATATAATAACATTTATCTCTCTGGTGGCCAATTTCAGGTGGATATTTATTTAACCGTATAATTACGCAGTATTCCTAGATGTATGTTAGCCTAAAGTTCTAAGAGTCGTCACATACTACTGTTTGGGGGGAAAAGCATTCTTAGTTTTCCCTTTGGAATTTTTATGTGGTTTTATCTCAGCAATTTACGGCCATTTGTAACGGTGACATTGTACTCGAGGCCATTAACCTTTTTGGAGAGGAACTTGCAGGAAATAAATTGTGACACACTGTGACACCCTAAAATGTTTCTCTTGTTACCTTATCCAACCCCTCAAGGGATACACTGACAGTAATCGGATTTCATTCTTTCTCAAAGTGCCGGACGTCCCATTATTATGATTGATGGTGTACCAAAGATGTGATGAACGCTAGTATTTGATGTTTATGCGATAATCGTAAAATACAGATCACTTTATGTATAGTTTCTTTCCAAGTTAGGGAATGTTCGCTGGTCAGAGCCTTTGCAAATGGAGAGTATTTTGCATTTTGACTGGTCTGTGATTAGTCTGATTGTTCTACGGTCTCGACCATTTTGCACGGTTTGATATTGCTATACTTGCGTGAACTATTAGATAAACAGACACACTTTTGTTTTTCTATCGTGAAGCCTCGATTTCGATCCAGGATGGGCGCTCAAAGAAGCAACAAGCTCTCATGTTATGCGGTCAGTGTGGGATAAATCGTGTTTTCTCCGTCGTATACCGCTGACCTAAAAAAAACCACCATCACACGTCCCGTGACAATGTCACGTGGTGTGTTCTTTTGCTCTGACGTTTTCTGTTCTTGTTTCTGTCAGTGGGTTCGATCTTTAAGTTCAGATTCCCCGAGGCGTTTGTTGGATGAAGAACGTGATTAGACCACACAACCTACCTAGATAAAATATCACTAACTCCCTAGTTGATTCGGCACTTTCAATGAATATTGCATGCAATTCTCTGCAATAAACAAATTATATGCTCGTATAACTGTCCATGCCAATTTGACGACAAAAAGGTGCGTGTAATTGCAAGGCACACTAAATTTACATGTAATTTCTTTTTAAAAATCACCGCTTACTCAAAAACTTTCTAAACTTGACTCCATTTGAGATTATTATTGGACACAATCGGAAACGCTTTTGGGTTTGGTTTAGCTCTAATGTATCAACATCTCCTAAAATCATTAAGGTGTCCTCGCCTATCGTATCCACTATAGGGCAAGTTTCATCAAGGATATAGTTAAGCATAGTTCGATTATTCTATTTGTTGGACGAGTCTAGTCGACTATTATTAGTGATCATGTTCGTGACCAACCTATAGCGCTTCGTCGCCCTGGTTGTCAAATTCCATGGTATAGTGCAGCGGGGACCAACGTTCAACAAAATAATGACAGGAGACAATACAAACTTTGCCGTGCAAAATGACATGCCATTTCTTTTCGGTATCGAACGACAGGTGGGCTCAATAGAGCCGTTACATAACGTTTTCGTTACGCCCCAATTCTCTTAGCTTATAAAAGCGGGCATTGCATTCAATGCCTTTCTTCTCGGTCTAAGCGTTCGAACCTCGCTCGCCATAGGATTCCTCCGTCTTGCCGATACATGTACAAATGTACTTTTTATTTACTGTACCTTTGCGATAACACTTTAGGGCCTACTCCTATTAAGTCCATGATGTTCGACGACCAACAGACCAGCAATAGCAATATATTGTCGGCAATCAATTATCCCAAGAAGAAGATAGCTCCAACCAATAAGAAACGGAAACCGTCGGATCAAGAGCGACGGCAACCGCGAACAATTTGAGCACTATGAGAAGTTAAAGACTTCACCGAATCTGCATTGGGTCTACGGAGGACGACGACGACCCTTCTGCCAAGGACAGCCTTACTGAAGCTTTGGATCTGGTAAAGAAACAACGAAAGCTCATCAAGTTGCCCGACAGATCCCCTCACGGCTGTTGTACCTTCAAGGAACATGTCGCCGACAATCTGACTGAAGACTCTGAATACGAGAAACATCTTCGCAAAGTCAACCGCCGCCAAGACGGAACAGTTTAGTTATTATGTAATTCGTAAGTCTAATAGGCTAATTTATCACCAGATGAATCACACCCAACACGGCAATTTGACCCCCAGATTTGATTGTATTAGCACACCCCGTAAATTTAAACGGAATTCTTAACCTTTGATCTCGATTATTGCAAATCGAGTATCACTTGATTATTGCATGCAAATACTGACCTTGGCCCCAAAGAGAAAACTTTGTTTTCCATCGAGACGCAATTTGTAAGACGGTCAGGCTGATTTGTTTCCTCTTAAAAATAAGAGGTTTTTCGTGGCCTCCGAGTGCCTGCAGAAATGCAGGACCGTGGCACCGATCGCCCTGCCTTATTCACTTTCTATATCGAGACAATTTCCCGTTTTTTGGCGTTGTATTGTGCATAGATTTTTGACCATCATTCCTTCCAAACCTATCGGCAATTAGGACCTGTGTGTCCAACTGATATAAATATATCCATAGGCCTACTATAAGAGATTGTAACTCTGGTAATACACGCAGTTGTGTTCATAATGTACCCAGATTCCAGGGTTTGTCTGTACAATGTATACAAATAAAATGAGCGAGTTCCAGTGCTCTACCATCCCAATAGTTCACCAAATCATTGTTGTCTTTTCCCTTTCCTTTCGGTTTATGAACTCTATTAATAGTATTACATGAGGAAGATATAGAAAAAAAATTAATTTTCTGACGTAGGAACGTAGGAAGAAAACATCTTTCACGTAAATTGGAGATTCTGTTTTTCTTTTTCACCATTGTACGCAAAAAACGGCGGATATCCCAAACTATACGCATTCACTGTTATGATGTTAATGGAATATTGTTTTGCTGGTGTAAGTACAAAAGTTCGACTATAGACGGTGTGCATTCTGTTTATTATATAAATGGGCCTGGCAGTACGCGCACGCATCATGTTTTGCATAACATTTTGTTAAGGGTGACGTCGCAGGTTAGATCGCCTATAAATAATGTGACCTGCGACGTCATGGTTAACCACATTTTATGCAAAATACAATGCGTGCGCATACCACCGGGCATATTTGAATACCGATGTAAACAGCTGAGTCGTTTGCGCTGTAACTTCATGGCGCATGCGCAAACCAACCACTCGTTAATAATTTTGTCCTTAATGGCGTGCCCCATACTGAAAAAAAAATGTTGATGCAAATGACCGACTGAACGACAGCCTGGTATAAATTAGTTGCACTGTGTATATATATATTTATCATGTACTTTTTTCTTCTAACCTCAGGGATTAACCTAGATTATCAAATGAAGAAAAGAAGTTGCAGCCAAGAATATGGCATGGCAGAGCTTCAACGGTGTGGTAGGTCTTTTATATTAGGTCCGCTATAGTGTATCGCTAACAGAAATATTCAATGCACACAAACCGCGATTTGGTCGGCGGGAGGCCAATTTACTGGTCTGCAACCGTAAATGGAAATAATATTGAGATGTGCGACGAGGGGTTTCGGCCCAGGATGCCGGGTCATTTTTGTTGGGCCATATAACATCGGGAAAACATTGAATCATAATGACAACGATGGTTATCCATCAAATGACTGTTCGCAAAGGTCCCAAAGTGTTACGCACATGTACTAAGCAAGCATTAAGAAGTTAAGGCTGTGTCTGAAACGGGCTTTCAGAGCAACGGTTATGACTATTGTCAGCATTTACGTAGACAATAGCGATTTAGACAAGAGTTTCTGATCACCGCGGCGTCAAAACAACGTCACCCATTTACGTCCAGATTTTTTAAATAAAAGTCAGTTCACATCTTGCGCAAGAAATAAAAGGCGCTAATATCAGAAGAAAAGTGTCAGGAGAAGGTAAATGATTCCTTCTGGCTCCTTTATGGTTGTGATTCCAGCTAAAACTGCTATTGCCCAGCTGAACGATAACAAACCCAAGGGATCCCTTCAAAGTTCGTGGATTTTGCCTCCACTAACTCGATACCCCCCCCCCCCCCCAAACTCGGTTGTTGCTTTCCCTTTTTGCACCTGGTCGTCGGTAATGGGGGGGGGGGGGGGGTGCTTTTGGAGATCGAAGATTAATGTGCTTCATTGGCGAGGATATAATTATTTACCTCCCATTATAGTTTTCGTCCTTTGATATTTCCAATAGGAAATTAGAAATGGAACTGTAGACGGAAAGCATCATTCTTCCATAATCTAGAGAGCTTCCGATCTGGGTTGACATGAAGTGATAAGGCACAATTAGTTCAGTGCATATATTATATGATTCTATCATTCTCCTTTATTTTCAGGTTCAGCCCTATGTCTCGAATAATTGTTGTAATTCCTGCACTCTGGGGTCATCTTATGATACATGTAGTAGTTAACATATTTTGTAGAAGACTTAAACAAAGAAATCGACTGCAACGAGGATTGAATCTATAAGACCACCGGATTTACCGTTTAGGTGTTCTACCAACTGAGCTATCCATCCCTATGTTGGCGGTTCCCCCAAACATAATTCAATATAGAATTCAATATCTTCCTTCTCACTAATTTTAGTTTTGTCTTTTAAATAGGTATAAGAGATCTACAGTGCAGAGAAAATGTGGATAGAGATATGGCTAGAAATTGCGGTGAGTATACAATGTAGATGATGAAATTACTAATGTCCGTGGAATTGCGAGGAAAGGGAGTAGGTAGCAGTTTTACAAGAAAGGGGTGTAAAAGAATTAAGTAACCGGGAGAAACCAGAGTTGTGAGAACAAACAAAAACAAAAACAAACAAACAAAATCCTGGCAGGGGATTAGTCTGAAACAGATGACAACAGGAGACAAGACAAAAGTCCCAATGATGGTCGTGCTGGGAGTCTTGTTCTTAATTCCTTAGAACTTGCACAGGAAGTCTGGGGTCTTATGATGGAATCCTAGAGAGATGCATAGAGAGATGTGTTACTTGGGTTAGCCGTTACCCGAGTCGACGGTCCTACCATGGTTACCAGTCTTGTGAATCTTGGGGAGAAGATAAAACCTAGTAGTAGTTCTACAGTTAGTGGGTGAAAGAAATTTGTGAGCTTTCTTGGCAAGTTGGTCACGTGATCACAAGTTATGCCATGCGATTATTCATGTAACGTCACCCGCGCATGCAAATGTGACACAATTTTGCTGGGAATTTTTCGAGCGATTATGTGACCAGCCAAGACGTCCTATTCAAGGTCATGGCGTGCGTTAAAGGGCGCCCGCATCGGCGGCTTACGCGCGCTCCATACCGCCATTATGACGTCTTGCAACCAAGACTATAGTGGAGGTCCTAAAGTATGAATTGACACTGTTGAGAAAAGATATCGACGAGTTTAACAGAGGCACCATGATTCCGACTATTGTTGATGAACATTAGGTCCGATAGCCACCAATGTCACGTGACAAAAAAACGAATTAAAACTCCATGTTTCAAACTTCATGTTCACTGCTCCCACTATAGTTTGCTATCGTAACAGTGTAGGTGAAAATTACGTGGGTACCAATGATACAGCTGATATCATCATCATCATAGCACACGTGATAATACACTGGAAGTGGGCCATGTGCTTTTATAGACCTGATATGTGATCTTTCTAGGCCAATCAAATTACAGTATCCAAGCACACGATATATTAAAATGTATTATTGGACTAGAACCGCGTGTGGTGTTTTGTTTAAAGGGATCATATACGTTTGGTAATTACTCCAAAAATTAATGGCAATAAAAACTTACTTGGTAAGAAGTACAGCAGCTTTGGATAGTATAATGCATTTTTAGAAACTTTTCACTTCGAAGTACTGCGGTTATGGAAAAAAAATATCACTTTTTATCCCCAAAAATTTGAATCTGAGAAGCGTTAATGCAGTGACGTTTCTTAGATTGTGTATTCCAATGCAGATTATTCTTCATGCGTGGACATAACCGCTCCAGATTTTCGGCAATATCTCATAAATGCTACCAACTTTTGAAATGAAATTTGTACAGGTTAGTTTTATTATATATACATAACTATTTATGATTGAAACAAACAGTTGGTTCCAATTACCAAACGTATACGATCCCTTTAAGAGAAGATGAAGCAATGTTAAGTACAAAAAACACCACTGAGAAATATAATTTGATGCATTATTTTATAGCAAATCAAAATATCCCCGATTTGATTGGTTAATAACAGGAGCGAAAAAGAGAGTGTTTGACTTCGATAGAGATGAGTCAGAAGAAGCAGTCTCAGCCGGTAGAGGGCAGTCTCACCCTCCTGGTGGTCTACATAGAATTCGCTTCAGTAAACGCATGGTAAGTTTGCTTTCCGATTGATGTGAATTAACCCTTTGCACGCTTAAGCACGGCGAGCCTCCGTGACTGGTAACTTTACACAACAATTGCCAGTTCAGTGATTTCCGTGTTTGTTCTGCTGCCAGATCGAGGCCCTCCCTGGCCCTCAATGTTGATGACAGTGCAAAGAGCGAATAGACACAGCGAACGTACACAGTCGCTGACTTGTTTGAAACCCATTCTTGCACTATTGAAAAACATGCATGGCTGTAGGCCAACATTTCAAGTATAAGTCGAATAGACATTTTGGATTATTTGCATTCAAATTGGGCCATTTTATAGGCCAATTGCAAGGCGTCAAATAAATATGATTTTTTTGTTCCAATTTTCCCCAAACATCACGACTGTTTCTCATAAGCTGTGTTTTTCTATATTTTAAAGGATTGGCGGTGATTGGACAAAAGTGACCTTAACGCGCTTACACTGGATGGACAGATGACATCATCTGGCAACCTGATTGGCTGAACTGTGAACAATAAATGAATATTAATTTTTGTCTGTTATTTGGTGATAATTTTTATCTTTAACTTCTCCGCCCGGATTTCTTTGACAGTAATGGACAATGGAATTGTTATAAACAATATCTTTTAGGGAGGCAAAGTACACACATGCGTATTTTGTGTTAATTTGTTTTATTTCTTAAATACTAAATGAAAATCAGCATTGATTAATATTCATGATGTACTGAATATTTATGAATATTCATGCTATATCATGATTATTAACAATGAACAAGATGTCTCAATACACGGGACCGACATAAACAGAAAAGCAAACGCTGTCCGGAATCGATGGCTTATCAGACCGGAGTTTATCGGAACATGTATCATGTACCATAATTATTTTTAATTCCACCCTGGATGGGATGCCAGTTCATTAAGGGTTACTTCCAAGCTAATGCCGGTCACCGATTTATACCCCTGGGTTGAGAGAGTGTAAATGGGGGCGAAGTGGCTTGCCCAAGGACACAACCTACGGTCAGCAACTGGATTCGAACCCCTGCCTCTCCTACCGAGAGTCGCCACGAACTGTAACTACTATAGGACACACCCCCTTCCATAAATGTACAATGCAAACATAGTATCCAATAATCTCGTAATACAGGCGGAATATCGAATTTGTTTTGTCGGAATAATTTGCCTGAAAAGTTTTTGTCTGCGTTTGAAGAAAAGAGTAAGAAAATATGCTATATCTTTCGGATTTTTTTTTTTTTTTACAACAATATTATTCTGATTCTATTTAAAGGACAAACGAAAAGCTTTGAAACATTAAAGACATAACGGACCATTCGAACGCATAAAATGTGTTTATTTAATTTCAAGGGAAATAGAAAACATAAACGATTAAAAATTGGTAGATTAGGAATGACTTTTGCAATACATACATACTTTACGTTTGTACAGCTGTTAACAACGCACAATTTAACGGAAGAAAACTCAGTTTTTTTAACATTAAATTCGTTGAAATGTTAGACGGTTTGTATAACCACATTACGATGTATTGGCCGTTGCATTTATAGTAAAGATAACTCTTTCCCATGTGAAGCAAGATATGAGATGGAGGGACCCCCCCCCCCCCCCCGTTTTGGCGGTCATTGTGCTTGCAGGATGTTGTGGTTTCTCAGGAATTCTTTTTAGGTTTTTAGGGGGTATGCGTTAGGTAACAATAGTCTAAAGAGTGTATAGGTATGGGAGACTAAGGGTAGTTTTGCTCTAAGACTGGATTTTTCATTTGTTCGGGGGCGCGCCGTCCGTCTATGCAGTTCAATCGTCGATACTCCAAAAACGGGTTTATTTATGTCTGTGGTTCAGATATATCGCGTGTACAATCGAGGGCGCCCTCAATAATCCCGTTTGCGAAATATTGATGACTGAACTACAAAGACGGACGGCGCGCCCCGGAATAAATCGGGAAAACCTAGTCTTGGAGCAAGACTAGGCTAAGGGGGAGTCGCTCGGTCCCATTTCTTGCTGGGTATAATTATACGGACTCATTTGTTGTATTGCGTGGGCTTTTAACTAATGACAGGGTCATGGACTAGACTTTACAGGGTTCAACATATAGTCTTGCTCCAAGACCGAGTTTTTCATTTGTTCCGGGCAACGAACTTCGATGGTTCCGGGGCGCGCCGTCCGTCTATACTATGGAGGTCGCCAATCATCAATACTCCGAAAACGAGCTTATTGAGGGCGCCCTTGATTATCCCGCGAGGGAAACAAATCTCGTGAGAATCAAGAGTATTTGTAACATCCGAACCCTATACAACTAGGTGTCTGGGAATTCATAAAGAAATTGATAGATTCAGTATACAATTAGAGTTAATGTCCGTTGTAACGTTACTCCTGCTTGTTATGTTCTTAATAGGCCGTATTATTTAACGTAGAGGGCGCTGTGCTCATGGTATTTGGGGTATAATTAAAAGTGATTAGGAGATAATTCACGTCAGTTTAAATATTCTTACATCTCCAAAATATATTTTTTTCTAATATTCGATTTTGCCTGTGTTGGGTACCCATAAAATGGCGTCTTACAGCGCCCTCATGCGGCCAAAAATACGGCGCATTGTTCGTGTGTTTTGTCTCTATTGGCCATGTGCATTGTAGGTTGTCCTAAGGTTATGGAACAAAAGCTTTCGCTTCACCCTATAACTAACGTTGTTGTTTAAAAATGTATTCTGATAAATTACACTTAGTAGGATAATATCCTATTTTGGTAGATATGTACTTAAGAAACTAGTGTAAGAATCACTGTGTACAAAATAACGTTGAATAAATGTGAAATTGAATTGAATTGAATTGAAGGGCGCCCTCGATAAGCTTTTTTCGGGAGTATTGATGATTGATGAACTACATAGACAGACGGCGCGCGCCCCGGAACAGTGTTTAGAACGGCCTGGGTATGTTCAAGTTATCGGCCGTTTAAAACTACTCACGTTTCGGGTTCTCGACCAATATTGAATGGCTATTATTATAACTGCCTATAGCCAGGCCAGGGAAACCGGTAAAAAGTTTAGTGACCTCTGCAGAAAATAATCGCGTGCGAATTAATATTGTGGGCGAAATTGGGACGAACACTCCGCTGCCGAAGCGTATCGCAAAGGGATATCGAATAGTGTAAATTAACCTGGGGGATTTGATAACATTGGTAAAACTAAGTGAAGAACCAACACAAAACCTACCAGCTGGTAACTGTCTTATCTTAATTTACGGATACTTGATAACCAAGACAGATAGATTTCAGATAGTCACCAACAACCGGCCGTGAGCATCTGTTCCTTTCACTATGATATCAGTAAACGATCGGCGTAATTGCGACATTGACCCTATAATCATCCACGCAATTTATTGTTCCCGAAAACCTGCCGGTGTTTATTGTATTAAAACTACTACACGCTATTTCATTGGTCCCTGTCAAAGCCGAGTGTACTTGTCTTTGTGTCAAAGTGTTTATAAATAAAGGGTTTTATCAAATGACCTGGCATCCGATAAGTCCAGAACAAAGAAAAGTGATCTGTATGTTGACATACACGCGAGAACTTTGGGAATTGTAATCAATCACGTGATATTTTCGGCAAGCTGGAAAATATAAAAGTAGGATGGGCGCCATCTGAGGCTTTTATTATAGAGAGCGCTTTTTATAAACGAGAATCTTTAGTCGATTCTGGGCAATAATCAGGCAGATTGGTGAAATTATTGTTTAATCAAATGATAAAAGTGTGAGATTTGGCAAACCAAAAGTATGTCATGAGAACAATATTTGTCTATAGGGCCAAGGCATATTAGAAAATTAGTATTTTGATGTTGATAATTTTGTCACACCTAAACAAAACACCACACGGGTGGTTATTAAGCCACCAACTTAAGAATCTACACACTATTTTAGACAGGTTTAAATAGGCTACCTTTTACATGCTATTATATATATTTTGAAGGTTTTACTCCTTTTAAAAACAGAACATTTGAACTTGTAGTCTCAAGGCCTGTCCATGTGAAGCGAATTTCACAACGTAAACAATCATTGTTACTTTCACTTTCGCGTGAAGTACAAGTACGACCCGGCATTAACTACAGCCGTGCGTTACGTCATTGTCCGACTCTTGTGGAAATCACAATGGAGCTGCTATTGTATCTCCGATCTTGCGCAGCGGTTTACATTGCTGTTTCACCGTGCCGGAAACGAATGCAAATATATATATAGATATCTGTTGGTGCGGTTTTACCATGCCGGAAATGAATGAAAAAAGTGTATCTGTTGTGTGTCAGTGTGTGCCATTCACAAACGTGTTTGTGTGGTTACAAAACCTAAAGTAGTAGGCCTACACAACGTAGAAATCCTGTCGACAGATGATTGGTAAGTCTATAGTTTAAATAATTTGAGCATCGATAGCTCTGAATTAGGATCAAAATATTCCGAAGGTTCGTTATTCTAAAGGTGTAGTACCCCACAAATTAATCGATCCCGGCGAACTCACTAGTAAAATAAAGATTTACCTTTCAGACTATTGAACCTTGCAATGTGTGTTTTCACATATGAACGAAGAACCTCTCAATCAATCATTCATTTTTGTTTATTTCGGGTTATTGATCTTGTGTAGCCCTTGAATGAACGGGTCTGTAACTAGCTCTTTTTGTCGCTATCACAGCCCTACTCGCAGACCTTCTATACAGACCTAAGAGCGGTGGCGCGTGGCGCGATCGCGCATGCGCGCACATTATTCCACATTATCTAATTATTATCTCAAATGTACATCAACGTGTTCCTGGGAGACTATAGTGGTTAATACATCATGTCCAATTATTGAGCCTTCGGATTAACGAACCTTTGGGCCATCCCATCAAAGTAATGCTCAAATAAACTAACCTTTATATTTCGGACAATCAAACCACATAGGAAATTTGTGCGTTCGGACTATCGAACTTTCGGATAAATGAATATTCGGATTATCGAACCTTCAAACTATCGAGCGGTCCCGTTTATCGTGACTCCAGTATATTTCTCAAACTCCTAACTCATAGCTTGTAGTCTTAGTTCGTGCCCACCAACCATCTATAATAATTAACCTACCTTCTATTTAGAATTATACATGACGTATGCAGTCTCAAACCCCGTGACCATTGTTGAATGGATACGTTCAGGTGTTATTACTTTCAATTCACAGATCCGGTCGTTTCCTGTTGTAGTCTGGTGCTCTTAGTGGTATTCACATGTCTACAGATACACGTTGGTAAGTTCATTGACTGTGGTTGTTCCGGTCTGGTGCCTTAAACAATCCTCCGTCGTGTTCGTTCCTCTTGGTAACGCCGTATAAGAGAGGACACAGACACCTAACAGGTGTGAAAGCGAGGACACTTTGGAAAAGCTAGGGCACTTTGGAAAAGCGAGGGCACTTTGGAAAAGCGAGGACACTTTGAAAAAGCGAGGGCACTTTGGAAAAGCGAGGGCATTTTGAAAAAGCGAGGACACTTTGGACAAGCGAGGACACTTTGGAAAAGCGAGGGCACTTTGGAAAAGCGAGGGCACTTTGGAAAAGCGAGGACACTTTGGACAAGCGAGGACACTTTGGACAAGCGAGGACACTTTGAAAAAGCGAGGACACTTTGAAAAAGCGAGGACACTTTGGGGCAAACAACCTTTCGCTGACCGGTGGCGCAAAGTATGCCACTTGTACACACACGTTAGGGGTGCAATGCATGCCATAGACCCCAGTGATAAATACCCCTACTTAACCAAAACCACAAATCATACTCAAGGTGGTAGAGACACATCAATATTTCCATAGTGCCCTGATTCAATCCTACTGTAGGCCTACGCACAAAGTGTTTATTACAAAAATGTATATTATAAATTATATATTATATTGAGTTAATGTAGGCAATGCTATCAAATTAAAGTTTAAATGGTAAATCTTTTAAGTTTTAATCCTCGCTTTAAATCACTTGTCTTCATTGTCCTAGTTGTTTCCCTGAAATGCTACACGTGTACCAACTTCGTTGCCAGCAACGACAATTTGGGAATTTTGCAGTCGAATGCCGCATGCGCAGGCGCGACCTTTGACCCGGACAACGTAGGCCAGGTCGAGTGTGGCACCAGCTTCGGGCAGCAAGCCACGTGCGAGAAGTGGGAAGGGAAGTTCGCCGTTAACGTTCCTCTCTGTAAGTATAGATGATTACCAGGGAAAGTTCGGTCGAGGAGAATTGGTTGCCGTACCTAGCGGTTGACCCGTGACACTATGTTGCGCCTGCGCGATGAGATGAATGCGTTAATATCTCTAGTCGAGCTCGCGACACTGTCTTGTAACGTCGTCAATAACACTTCTCTGTCCTGCTGGTTCTCTGCAGTGCATTATGGTGAACGCGCCAATGGTTACCAGAGGACCCAACCACTACTCACGAAAGCAGATGGGTCCCAAATAGTCAGCTAGATTGGTTGAAATTCATGAGCCAAGCTAGCCGAACTATTAGTCATGCAGTTCACATTTGAAAAATGCCAGAAATGTTTCCCTATTGCTCAAAATAGCCTATCGGCGTTTTACGAAATTTCCCTGGTGCGGCGGTTATTCGATGCAAACAGCCAAAAAGCACTGCGAACAAGCGAGTTGGACATCAATAGGGCCGATTAATGTCTTCATTTTGTTCTTGCACGTACTCTCGTTTGAAATGAAATGAAATGTTTGTCTATAGTTCCCTGAATAATCACCAGGTAGCCGTCATATTAAAAAGTACAACATGGCGCTCTACGATATAACCTGCTCTACTCCGACATACTTACCACAATAAATCAGTAAATAAGCATGTGAACGTTGGTCAGGAGGAAAACTAGACGTCTTGGTCATCAAGGGCGAATTTCACGAAGGTGCTAAGCACACAAATTTGCTTATCACCAACAAGTCTTGCTCAATAATAACGTGTTGCCAGCCAAAACTCCATGTGCTTTTCATGCCAAGCGAAAGCCAGCTGAATACTATAGTCAGAAACAATAATGTATTACCTGAACATTTGGTGTGTAACCCTGTTTTTTGACAAGAAAGAATTTTCATGCTATAAGCAAATTTGTGCGCTTAGCAGCTCTATGAAATTGGCCCCAGATACTGGAGCCTACCTATGAGAACATACCAATGCTGTAAACGTTTGGGAACCAGCTTGTCTTTCGCAGATTATTTTGTTCGTTTATAGTCGATGTGCAATCTTATCACAAGTCATTTGTGACACGATCAAGCCGAATCAGTCGGATGTCGGGGAATCCCAAAAATGCACTCTGTTCTTCGTTGGTATTTAAACAAATTTACATAACTCGACAACAAAACATCGTATCAACATGAGGTTTTCAGTTTATAAAACGTACAGATGCCCTATTTGAAACTACATGAATACTCATTTTTTGACCGAGGCCGACATCCGACTGATTTCGCTTGATCGTGTCACATTTACAAGTCAGTTCACAAGTCAATTCAGTTCAGAAGTATCAAGAGAAACACTGACAAAGGAATGCTATTGTCACAGTTCATTTAAATAGCTTGTGAGTTGACAAGGGACCGAATGACTTGTGTTTGAATTGTCGAAACTTGTGACCGTCTTGATTACAGCTTTCATCTGCCACAGTTACAAAATAATGCCACCCCCCCCCCCCTTTTGGGGGGTGACTTTCTATCGACAGTGGGGAATACTGAAGTCACCGGCCAGGCTCGAGGGTGCTCCTTTATCTCAGCCGGGGAGTTGATAGACGGCTGTGCTAAATCCACGGAGCTGAAGGATGTGGCCAGGACGGCCGTGGGGTTCATCACATCCTTATTCGGTACCAGTGGGGTGGAGGGCACATACTGCTCGTGTGAAGACCGAGATTACTGCAATTCAGCCCCCAGTCTGTCCAGTGCCGGCACGATGGCGGTTGTGGCTAGTCTCCTGTTGCTTCAAGTCTTTATGTCAGTTGCACTGTAAATATTTTGTTCTAAAGATATAACCACTGATCTCCATATACACTGGATAAGACTAAAGGCATACTTCGTGTGAATTCGTATGCAAAGCAAATTCGTTTAGGTATAACTATAAACGCCACAGTTAATTTGTTTTTGTTTTAAACTCATAAATGGTCGGTGATTCGGATTAAGAATGTTCTTAACAATGACGGGCCCCTCAAAAGCCGCACTCCTAACCCAACTTTCTGCGACTAACCCCATAGTCTTGCTCCAAGACTGGTTTTTTTAATTTGTTCCGGGCGCGCTGCCCGATGTCTATGCAGTTCAATCATCACTATACTCCGAAAATTGGTTTTCGGCTTTTCTTGTTTTTTTGGGGGGTCCCACATTTTGGTGTATTCTAGATAATTACTAACGAGCTAATCAGTGTGCCTTGTATTTGTTGACCCGTTTTCTGTTTCTGGAACATTACAAGCTTTAGTACGAGACCAACGTTTTAGATCACTTTTATTTGGTTTGCATATTTCAAGCTTCAAACTGATTGAGGGGAATCCACAGCCTGAAATAAATCCTCGGTTTGAAAAAAACCCAGGCTGGTTGGCTTGAAACTTTCAATGAGGAACGAGTCAGTTAAAATTACCCAACACTGAGCCGGAACACATCTGTCAGAGGAAAGTGACATTTCCTGTTAATGTCAATAGCTCATTCTTTTGTTGTTTGCTGTACTCGTGATGTGATGCAGAATATGTAAATCAGAAATAAAGACAGTATATGTACGTTCTTTTGTTGACCTAAGCTCAAACTGTCTTTATAATTAATAGGCAGCGCCTACTGTTACATATGTTATATAAAATTGCAACATCGTGTGCAAAGCCCATTGGCTATCTGTCGACTACGCTCCTAGTCTAGCCCTAGACCCTTGTGTTATTTCGGCGCCCACCACGCGCGCAGATTCGTTAACGCTGTCTCTTTTTCAAATCCCGGCTTCGTGTGCGTTCTGGTCTCACGCATGCGTAGTTTACAAAATGCGGCTGGATCCATGTTCGCACTGGAGCCGACGTTTGACAAACGTACATGATTTTGGATTCCCCAACAGGGTCCAGTTCACGGGTGGCGGTTCGTCGTGAAATAGCGCCCTCTATAACATCGGTGGTTTGTGTCAGTGATCGCGAAATAAACAACACGAAGGTCTTGGAACCAAGACTACTACGCTCCATGAGTGTCATCCTGTTATTGATATATTCAGGTAAATTATCACGCCATAGTGACAAAAAGCAGAAAGTAAGGCGACTTAATCACATAGATTATTATATCAAGTCGACTTACCAAAGTAGAGATAATTATTTCTCGAGATAATATCTCGCCAAGTCGACCTAACGAAGTTGAGATAATTACTTGTCGAGATAATATATCTCACCAAGTCGACCTGACGAAGTCGAGATAATTACTTGTCGAGATAATATATCTCGCCAGCCCGGTGTTTCATTGCTTCGTTTTGTGGACGACTGAGTACGAGCATGGAGGTACGGGTGCAGTTGTCACCAGTGGCCTGAAGTCGACTTGGCGATATGTAATATATCGACAAGTAATTATCTCGACTTCGTTAAGTCGACTTGGTGTAATAATTTATGTGATTAAGTCGCCTTATACTTTCTGCTTTATGTTACCATGGCGGGATCATTTACCTAAATATATAAATAACAGGATGGCATTCGTAGAGCGCTGTAGTCGACAGCTTGCTTGCCACTATCACAATCAAACTGTGCACAGTATTCGTGATGAACACGTGGAAAGATAATGCGTACGGGATACACACCACACAGCCTTCATCACTTATCTACCGTAGACGGTTACAGCCTGGGCCTTTTGTATACCGGTGTAACTTATGGCACCCAGCTCTGTCCTCGGTATTTAGTCATGCAAGCTGAGGATCTCAGATGAAATCTACATTTTGACGGTAAGTTAATTCATGATTACCAACTGTGACTGTACTGGAGTCTGATACAAAACAAACTCCGAACTTTGGTATAAAAGCCATTTTATAATTGGGTTTTCACATAGGCCTATTACATACATTTAACGGTATTATCTTGCAAAGCTATTGGGTAAAAAGGTCTTGATGAATGTGGCATTATCTTTGTGCTAGTCCTTGATCAGTGGTTGCATGCATGGATGGCTCTTTGCATAGACCTAATTCGGCAATTCATGTAGTGATGTTACAAACATCTGTATAGGGAGTTAGGTTACGAGTAAAGAACGGACTTAGTGTAGCGTAGGACAAGGCGAAAAAAACCACAAAAACATTAAAACAAAGACAATTTACGTAGTACTTTCCGGTACACTGAATATTCAATTACTTTGCAATATGGTTTATACGCCTATATTATTTTGTTTCACCAGGAGCTAGGTTAAAAAATTACAATGTGCCCTCCCTTCAAAAATTAAAAGAAGAAGAAGAAGAAATAGAAAAAAACATATCTCAACGGACAAGCATACTTCCACTACCGAGGCCAAAACTACCTGTCCAATGGTGGAGAATCTTTCAAGAAGAAAAATGATACCAAGAAATCTCGATTTGGGAGAGTGGTTTTAGCTCGAGACCCTATTTTGTGAAGTGAAGTCGGTGATCATTTCGCACCGAGAAACTAAACCTGCCATGTTATAATTTCGCGGGCGCGGTTTAGTTATTTCTTGGTGTGAAAGCTAGGACCCCGTATACTGCTCACAAAATAGGGCCTAGAGCAAAAACCGTACTAGCAATGCTCCATCTAGTTTGAAACCCAGGCTGGTGGAAGTTATGCTTGTCTGGTTTTTTTATGGGCCACTCTGTATATTGGGAATTGTCATTTAACTTTTCGCGCCATTTCTGTTTGTATATTTGTGTGTTGCCATTCGGTGTCTCTTCTTCTTGATGTGTGTTAAACCAGTTATGTTCTGCGACTGACGAAATGTGCAGGGAGACATCTTTGAATTTCCTTAGAAAATATTTTTTTTGCAGAGCCATGCACGCAATAATTTGGTTCGTAAAAGATTTCTACGGGGTATACAAAACATTTCAACATGTACCGGCTGAAATTTAAAGGAATGAAACTACACGTTGATGGTCTATTTTCTTTTTAGTAAAAGTCGTGCTTGAGTTATTGATCTTTCGCAGCTACCGTGTGCGGTCTTAACAATTGTACCCCAGCAAGTCCGCGGGAATGGGAGGTGCTGGGGACCCCTAACTTTGTTTGGTTGAGGGTGCTGGAATATGCTGGAGCAGCCCCTACTTTTAGCAGAACTAAATGCACACCCTGTCATATAATCATCCCAAAACCTCACTTAGGGTTGCCTCATCTTAGCGGGGAAATTGAAAATTGAAACAAAATGCAAGTTTATTTCCCGTCATGTCGGCACTGGATCGATAAAACAAACGCAAGCCCCGAGCGACCGCGCTGGCTCGTGGTATGGTAGGCACCATGCTATTGAGCAGCACACTAGGGGGACATCCGGTCGTGCATAATAATATACCAGCAACAGCGTCAATTTTAGACAAACAAGGCGCGCGCTGCGCAGAGTGGGCAACTTACTGTGTTGTGCATTTTGTTATAATATTTTTATTAAACAGTTCGGTCTGTGCTCTCTTGTTTTCGCATCTGAACAACTGCTTGTGGTTCGCCAGCCTCGCCTTGAATGTTGTAGAGGTTAGCCCGACGTACGATTCTTCTCGTATCCTGAATTTATTTCATAATTATAGCCCTACACATACACGTTTGTTTATGGTGTAAATCGAGGAGTTTCCTTTGTTCCTCTCGAAAATGTCCTTTGTTTGTACTTTAACTTTTTCCGACGGCTCTCATTGGTTTTATACACGAATCTCAATCGAGGTCGTCCTCGATTCTAACCCTAACCCCAATTCACCTTCGTGTCGCCAGGTAGGCCTATGTGTCCTCCATTTACACCATAAACAAACGCAAACACACACGCATGTTTGCGGCGCGGACCTGTCAATCACCTATATTAGCTTATAATTTCACTATATGAATATTTATGACCTTTCTCTCAAAACTTAGTGTGCAATAGACCTTTTTACCCTAATATGATAATTTATGTAAATGACGCCCGTGAAGCGGAATTGAATTGCGGCCCCATTGAAACGTACAGGGGGGCAATCATTCGGGTAATTTTCTATTAATTTGTCCAGTATTTCTTGCTTTTTTTTCTTAGGAGATGCCTTAAAAATCGTCATAAGTAATATCAATTCCGCAATTCACTTCCACCTCACGGGCCTTGTTTACATAAATTATCATGTTTTGCATTATTCGTGTTTTGAAAGGGTAAATTATTACATTCAGTTAAACGATGATGCGTGATAAAGTTATTTTAAGGTTGTCTGTTCTCAGAGTAAAACGTAAATTTGGAAAATTCAACATTATGTTCCAAATGTTCTGTACTGTCTTCATGGATTATGTTAAAATTATGTTTGAAAAATAATTGCCTCCTTTGAAAAAGTCAAACAATAGGGCGACCACAACTGCCGGTATAAGCATTGAAATATCAGCCATCGTCATGGCCGGGGTTCGTTGCTTTTTCGTAATACTATAAATTCAAGGATAACCAGATAAAGTGCACGTAACTTGTTTACTTTGTACTGCCAGCAACGGTTCATTCGCTTTACTCCTACGGTATACTGTTCCTGAAAAGGCGAAAATAACAGATTCTGATCCCTGAAACTCCAAACTTGAGGTAGGCTACTTTGGTTACTTTGCAATATAAGCTACTATAGTTAGTTGGCGAACAATTCAGAATAGATAAATGACATTTTTACACTTGAAACCTTTCTTTAAAAGCATGATTGCAGTACATGTACAATGAAAAAACGGTGTTTTTGTTTTTAACACATATAAAACAGGTTACAGTTAAAGGCGTTTACCACTTAAATTGACTTTTAATTAGAATGTCGCGCACAATCACGGTTTCAATGAGAACACATAATATTATATTAACTTCTATTGAATGATGATCAAGTGTAATTGGAATTTTATAATTTTAATTTAATGTTATTGTAATTTTAATCTGTTTAAGTGCTGTTAATTGTTATACATAGATGAATTGTAATGCTCGCAAGACCACAGTAAATTTCAATGTATCTTTATATACAAACGACAATAAATATTGTATTCTATTCTATTATATTAAATAATTATAATAAATAACTTAAGGATGAGAAATCCCCTGCATTTCCATGCTTAAGAATGACCCAATTGTAGCGCTAAGGCGGGCCCCGGACCCCACGCCAAATGGGCTAGGCTTTGCGCAAAGCGCTCGCTATTTCAAACTGGTAACAAACCCACATTTGATAGGTATTTTTGAGTTAGTCTCACATACGCACTGTGGACCTCCGAACAATTATTGACATCCACATGATGCGGGAAGAGGTTACGGTTTGTGGACTTGAACAGGTCCATAGTCAGTTTTGCCGTCTCTGAAAAAGAGCTTTAGAGGACAAACGGGTTAGGGTTATATATAGAAAAGGTAAGAGGAACAGCTGAGAGGCCCAGAATCAACATTTGAGGTTAAAATTGTTTCGGGGAAGCGAGAAAAATGAGTATTTAGTCAACGTTTGTTAACTACACGAAGACAATGGAATGTCCAAAGTACGTATGTAAGGTAAAGCTAATTAAGTGGGCAACTTAGTGTGTTGTGCATAAACAAAAATATATTTTTTTATATTATTAAGGATTCAGGTTTAGATTTTGATTTAACACTTAAATAAATAAACGTACACCTAAAAAACGGATATGAATGCATCTACACAAATATCTGCTGTATCTCACTATTTACTGACGTGCAAGTTAATTGGCGGTCGCGGAGGCAACCTTTTAAAGTATTCCTTCCTTGCGTTCCCATTTTTGGACGAAATTATGGTTTCCCGCGCAAAGTAACTGCATTGCTTGTACGAATTCAATCAAATGAAAACAAATTGGGCATTGAAACGTACCATAAAAAAAACCTAATCAAGTAACGGGGAAATGATTTTCCCACCGTCGTGTCTGTAGCACAATACGTCACTCTCCCATATTCCTTATGGTTCTTTGTCCTGTTTATGCCATAAAAGTGTGTATTTTAAGTCTGATTTAATTTGGAGGGAATTACCTTCCACGGTACGTATCTTGACTTGCTCACTCTTTGATAAAATACTGTTTCGTGTGCATTTAATATCGCATATTGTGTGTGCCAATAGAAATTGAGGGAGCCAATACAATATCAACTAGAGCTAATGTGCTTCAGAAAGCACGGATATCAGCCTAAATAGTCTTTTGTAAGGCTTGTGTGAACCGCCTCGCACTAACCACTTGGTGATGACTACCACTCCCAAATTTCAAAAGCATCTAACCAAGTTTGACTGAAATCGGCTAAAGAATATAGAAGAAAATACATTTGATATGCTTCAATATAATGACCTCTACTGACTATTAGTTGACCAGTGGCCAAATTAATTAGATCAAGGCTGTTGGAGAAGCATTTCGTTATTTTGACAAAAAATGACCCCTACTGACCATTAGATGACCACTGGTCAAATTCTGTGAACAACTTTTACGAGTTAATTAGATCAAGGCTGTGGGAGAAGCATTTCGTTATTTTGAAAGGAAAATGACCCCTACTGACCATTAGGTGACCAATGGTAAAATTCTGACCCTACTGACCATTAGGTGAGCATTGGCCAAATTAATTAAACCAAGACTGTGGGAGAAGAAGCATTTAGGTGACCATTGGCCAAATTATCGGTGTACACCCTATATGAGGCTTGGTCCAGAGATATAACTGACCAAGTTTGACATGAATTGGATCAAAACTTTGGGAGAAGCAGCATTTCCTAATTTTGAAGATAATGACCCCTAGTGACAACTAGGTGACGTTTGACCACACCTGCTGATCACTACAGATAGAACTCGGGTCAAGGAAGATCCTGTCCAAATTTGGTTGAAATCGGTCAAAGAATTTGGCAGATATTGAATTAGGCAGATTTTTTGTGAGCGTTTGCCCGAAGAAAGAAAGAAAGAAAGAAAGAAAAAAAGAAAGAAAGGCGACGAATACAATATATCAGCCTGCTTCGCACGGCTGATATAAATATAAATACGACAGCACACTTGTTGCAGTGTCCCAGGTGATCCTGAAGATCGTGAATATGGCACACCCGCATTATACACCTTACAGGTATTATTATGCACGCATTATATTTTTTTATATTTTTTTGCCAGATGGCTGGAAAACTTTTACATTAATACTATTATTAATACATTATAATAAGACCAACTCCAAAGTTCCCAAAGTGCGATGGCACGATAAAACGATTCTTAGTGTTTATTAAAATCGCTTGAATAATCTGTTATAGCTATGTTTTGGAGTAACTGCACACTACGTAATGAGAACCAGTTTAATTACATGCAAATTTTCTACTTAAACAGAGACGGCGCTTTTCAAGGATGGCAGTAAAATTATATTGACAATTTTTCAAGAAGCAGACGGCACCAACAGTTGTGTTTGGCAATTATATTTGCATACGTGTTTAGATGCTATACGCATTACGCGTTTAATTCCTAAACAATAAATGTCCACTCGCTAAACACTTCACCACCCTAAAAATGTTGAGTATACCCAATGTTTACAAACTGGTTTGTTTTAAGTTATTAGTATAATTGCTCCCGTTCACAATTTAAAGCCACTCAGTATTTGTTTTTATATAACTGATAGACGTAGCCGTAGCTCTAAAAGCCCGTTTTGGACACGGCCTAGGATTTTAATTATTGTATGCTTATACTGGGCGATGTGACGCAGCACGCAGCGGTACCATGGGTGCAGTGTAAATTAGCCAGTTTCGTTATGCTAATTTATTAAAAACGATCACGTGACGAGTAAAGTTAAACATAGTTGAAAACAACTTGGCTTTGGTTAGTTTTGTCCCTACCCAAACTTGAATAAAGCCACTATGTTTATTTTGAAAATAACTGTACCTGGTTATTAAAATAATATGCGTGCACCGCACTAATGTACCAGCAATTAAGACCAGTCGTCCGTTAACGAGTGCCCGCATCATATATCAAGAATTGGTCCGAGTATTGGATAAATAATTAAATAATTAAAAGGCGTGACCCTAGAAGAACGGCTACGCTTCAGCGACGGGGATCCCTTCTGTGAGCCTGCCTTGCCATGGTAATTGGTATACCTTTGTTCTGGTGAATCCATTTGACAATTTTGTTTGCGGGAATATTTATATGAAAACATTAGCTGAGCACCTTATTTATTATTTATTTATTTATTTATTTATTTATTTATTCATTCATGAGTGGGTAATTATCAAATAAGCACCATCCGGCCGACTTGCAAAGTGTCACGAATTTGAAGGAAAATATTCAGATGCACTTTCTAGTAAACGGAGCCATATAAATATTAGAAACTACCACATTAATAAAGTAATATTTATGGGTAATAATTACGGCCATACAAAAGAAAGAATTGTTTCATGTTTTTGCGCGCTTTTTTTGCTGCTGCGTCTGAAAAAGTTTTGTTACGGAAAACTGAGTCAATTTTACATCGGTACTTTCCTCCAAACCCTAATTTACAGCGTGCCCCCTCCCCCCACTTAACACAAAACAACTTATTGAAATAACAAACAAAACACACACAAAAAACCGCACACAATTCGACGTTAAATTCCCTTCCTCACATTATAATATAATCACAATGAAATAAACCTTGGATTGAATTTCCACCATTTCTATTGACAGTGGGTAGGTACAATTGATCTAAAACTCGGCGATGTGTATCCTGTTGCCAAGGCCATTGTGGCTTGGTTACATGGAGAATCTGTTAAGCGTGAAGCGACTGGAGCTCACTGGAGGCAACAGCACTGGGGCGCAACTAGGCGCCTTACTTGATGTTGACGTTGTTGATGTGCCCGTAGGTACGTGTACGTTTTGAGTATACCCAGCAACATACGAGACCGAGCGACTACCCCTTAGTCCCCCATACCTATAGACGATGTGCCCTCTGACGTCACGTGTTTACATCTGTATTCAAATGTGCCCGGCAGTGATGCGCACCCATCGTGTTTTACATAAAATGTGCTTAAAGAGTGACGTCGCAGGTCAGATCGCCTTTGAATTGTGTGACCTCTGATGTCATCTCTTAACCAAATGTATGTAAAACATGATGCGTGCGCATATACAGATGTAAACAGAGGCACATCGTCTATACACTTCATAGACTATTGTTACCTAACATACACACCCTAAAAACGAAACCACAACATTCCGCAAGAACAATGACCACCACAAAGGAGGGGGAGGGGGAGGGGGGAGGGGAGGGGGGAGGGGGGGGGGGGGGGGGGGGGGGGGGAGGGGTGTATGTATTGACGTACTCATGCTGCAAGTCGCGATCGATCGTCAACCGGCTAGGCTGTAAATGTTCTTACCGTGACGTCATCTTTTGTGGGCGGGGCACGGCGCATATTGCTTTTTATTTTAGGGTCACGATTAATGAGCAAACATAAACAAATTTGAGGTTTTTGCAGTTGTTAATTATTCAGCGTTATTAAAGCGTATATTTCGCCATATTGAAGCTTTGAATTTCAGGTACCCTTTAAAAGTTGATCTTTTCAGCAGTCAGATCAGTGTACGTGTACGTGTTATTGATGAGCAGCCTGTGATCTTTTTGTTCAGCCGACGAAAGGTCTGGGCTAACCAGCCATCCGTGTCGTAAAGCTTACAATCCTACGCACCAATCGGCTGCGCTGGCGTGGCTGACGAGTACACGTATATGCTGGTACGTGTACTTGCTCAGACCCACAAGCCGATCATGCTTACGTTGCGGCGGATCAGTTCCTCATCACCACATCATGTACATAGTTAAAGGACATAACTTGCTGAGAGGGATCCTTACACATGTAGTCGTCTACCCGGCGAACGCGTTTTTACGTCTGAAGGCACCTGTTGAACGCTTGGACAACAACCTTACTGAATCTGTAAGTAGGTTATGCCGTTTTAAACTTGTTTGTGTTATGACGGGTTGTACATCAAGGTTAGGCTTTTCTGCATATAATATTGGTGATGAGTTGATATCGAACTGGCCTAGGCATGTAATATGTTGATGACGTTTTTATATTACTACAGTAATGAATCGAAACAGCTGATGCTTCGCTTTATGGTATTGCGACTATCATTGCTTCCCCCACCAATCTCCCTGGGCTGTTTCATGTTTGATATCGGCGTTTGGTCACGTTTTTTAAGCCCCACGGTGGGGATTTTGCCACTCACATGTCATGGTATACTATAATAAAGAAAACACTATAGTGCGCCACACGTACCTTGTAGGTCGGTGATTGTCACTAAAATGTCACTCCAAATTATCAGCAATGTGTGTACTTGGGGGGTTGAATTTTATAGTAAATATCGTTTAACTATGACCTGTTAAATCATGGATGCCGAGAAAAAAATTCTTTCATAAAATTATATTTTTTGGAATAATTACAAGATATTTAGCGCAACAGTCATTTTGCTGGATGCCGAGAATCGTTATTTACTTTTAAATAAGTAAGATATTTCTTAATAATTCGGTAGTAAACATTTTCGATATCTGCAAATGGTGTATCCTACTGTGCAAAGAAAATGGTTTGCCTATCGTCTGCAGGGCGCATGTCTATATACTGTCCATGTGGTGGTGTTTGGCACAAGTCTAACTGACTCCGCGTTGGAAAAAAAAATGGCACTAGTTTTTTATTTATTTATTTATTTATTCCATTTCTTTACCCAGGGTGTGCCCAAACAGTTTAAAAACTGGTTTTCATTGGGGCCCTGCATACATCATTAAATAAAATAACAGTACATATAAGGAAACGCCCAAATGGGTACTTTGGGAGACAATCCCATAGAGACGTACGCAATCTTTTTTGTACCCTAACCCGTTTTTACCTAGAGCTTTCGCCACGAAATTACATATTTATGCTATTTAGACCCAAATCTGTCTTCTCCGAGCCAAAATAACTCCCAAATATCGTTTTGTGGGGTAGCTAGACACTTAGGGAGACACTGAAATGTCTCCCTAAGTGCCACTGTCTCCCAAGTGAATCAAAACTATCGCTAATTTGTCTCCCAAAGTGCCCATTAAGTAAAATAAAAACAACAACATTTACACAAAATTACAAACATAATATTTACAGAAGTACAAGGATATTTCCAGGAAAACAAAACATTGATACTAATTCTGATATACGAGATGGGCGAAAACCCGCAACAAATCTTCTTCTTCTTTTTTTTTTTTGGGGGGGGGGGGGGGGGGGGGGTGGAGGAAAGAGAAGGGGACATTCCCATTCGGCTCCACATTATAGTGGCTACAAAGTTATAACTCTGTATATCAGCGCAATTATCATGATATCTAACGGATGACATGTCGGAGTTCCGATTTAAATGTGCTAAAGGAGTCCAATGTTCGTAATTTTTGGGGCAGATTATTCCAAATATTTGCACCACTCACAACGAAACTCCTTGCGTAGCATTTTTTTTTGCGAAAGGAACTTTCAGTGCCGTGTGAGTTGATTGCCTTTTTTCTAGAATAACTGTCAGCGGTGTGAAAATATGTGTAAAGGAGTAATTTTGTTGAGACTTTTAAAGACAAGAATAGCTTTTTGTGACAACTCTTTTTGAAAAAGGAGCTAAATTAAGACGAGCAAACATATCCTCTGAATAGGTGAGGAAGGTACATTTAAGATTATCCGCGCGGCTCTATTGAGACATTTGTTTAACATATTATCGTGAGATATGTACCTTCCTCCCCACACCGTACAACACCTTACAAGTCATGTAGGGTGCTTTCAGTTAAGTGCTGGGGTCTAAATGACTGGCAACTAGGAATCAGATTGTTTTCATCAAGGTATCTATATACCGATGAGTGCACCTATCTTTCTAAAATCTTAGAGATAATTGGCAGTATAGAAATAGGCCGATAGTTACCTGTACTACATTTATCTCCTCCCTTGTGAATTGGTGTTACTAAAGCATGTTTCCAACCTTTAGGGTATCGCTCACATCTTATAGACAGGTTAAACATATGATGATATAAGGTGAAGCAATTCGAATCATTTTAACACTAATTCCATCCGGACCTGTTGCTTTCCCAACCGACATGGATGATATTTGCTTTTGAACAAATTCTTCTGTAATATTAGGTACTATGCAATCTTTATCAAGAGAATCAAAGATAGAGGCGTTAGTATTGTCATCTACTTCAAGTTCACGCAAATAGTATTTTTTAGCAGTACGCTTGCCGATTGTTGAAAGTGTTAATTTAATGTATCAGCAATATCGGGGATATCGTTGCACAAACACCCTTTGTTAGTAATGGTAAATAGTCTCAATTTTTTTCTTCATAATTCATTATTGGCATTCTTGCTATCCACACACAATGACTGCCGAGACGCGAAGGACTATCGACAATATCGTAATTGTCACCACACTGTTATTAAACCAGTATTCACTTTTCAAAACTTTGGGGTTTTGAACAATTATTTTCACAACACAAAAAAATAATGCATTTGTTTACATTACAAAAAGGCTCTGTACTGCAGGGCATGAGTCTAGACTAGCTACAGGTACGTTGGGGGAAATGATGATTTGTTTTCATAATTTCATCATGCAAGGAAATGCTCCGACGGCCATTTCAATTAAAAGCTAATGTCAAGAACACCTTGTACAAACCTAAGATTTGATTTCAGGGAGCAAACATTTAAGGATGCCCCAAAATCCCTGCTTTTACTCGAATATAAAATAATATTCACAGAAAACGTTAGAGTCTGTATGTCCGTGCCTTTTCAAAATTTCGATTGCCGTTTCCGACCGAATTTCGAAGGAATTTAATGTACTCTAACGATTAAATGTGCTTGCTGCTTGCATTGGCAGGCCAACGATTTAAAACAGTTGTATTTGTCATTGCTCAAGTTGCGCGCTAATTTTTTGAGCGAAAGGTCATAAATATTTATATATGCTAATTTAGGTAGGCATAGCGAGTCGCGCAAATCCACGTACGCATACGCATAAATAGGCCGGATGGCAAGAATAAAAATTGACGGCGGACGGCGATCGCGAAAAACCCCAGAACAACGTAAGACCCACTGCCCGACGCTGGTTAAAAACGAACGCCGTTTGTCTTGCTTTTCTCAGCATCCATGATTGTAAAACTTCGGACAGGTCAGTTAAACGATATTTACTATAAAATACACCCCCCTAAATACTCCCATTCGTGATCTTTCAAGCAATTACCAATTGTGTATCCTACCTTAAAGTTGCGTGTTATCGGTATCTCTGTGTAGGGCCATGGCAATAAATATACCCAGCAACATGGGACCGAGCGACTTCCCCCTTAGTCCCCCATACCTATACACTTCCTAGAATACCTAATGCAACCCCCCTCCCCCCATTTAACAAAAAAAATCCTCAAAAGAAACCACAACATTCCGCAAGCACAATGGCCGCCAGAAAAGAGGGATGGGGTGGGGGGGGGGGGGGGGGGGGGGGGGGTTCTCTCCGTTTCATATTATTGCTTCATATGACAATACTTGCCTCGCTAGACAGGGTATGTGACAGTGACAATACTAAACAAAAACAACAGCCAACAAAATAATTGCAGACTGTCCTTGGGAAAACAAATAGTTGCGTTGCCTCGGTAACATGGAACCCCCAATTGCAAAGGCAGCCGCGGCAGTGGTTTATTATTGCGTTTTGCACATTAGGTCTCTCATTAATGAAACTGTGTTCAACCGAACGCTTCGGCTGTTCAATTCTACCCAAGTGGCATGCTTTAGGCCTTTTTTTTTTTTTAATGTCTTATTATTGCCACGTCAATTACCAGCGTTTGGCTTTAATTATAGATATTACATCTAATATAGCTCTATGGCTTCATCACACAGTGGCCGATTGTGCTCAGTCGCGCCTTTGTAAACTCTGTTTAGCAAATAAGCCCCACGCATTCATGTGATAGTCCATTGGTTCTTTATAATACTGATGGGCATAGCAGGAGCAATATTAAACTGCGACACGTGAGCCCCCTCCCCCTTTCTGATGTTTTGTTATGTCCACATGGTCTTGCTTTTTCAAGACAAAATGAGACAACATGCCCAACAATGTGGCAATAACCCCATGTCTTTAATGAGTGACATGGTAACATTTTCGATGGTTGTCAATTAAGCGTAGTTTATAATTGCTCTTGGTCGACGTATTGATCAAAAGGCACCAACGTTGCGACTCAATATGAATTGGCAACCGAGGGATGTTTTCTTTGTTATCTTGAATTCATCAATTCCGTCTTTCAAGGTGTCTGTTTATTTTATTCAAATTTTCGATGGCAAACGAACCCAGAAACGCTCTCCTGCACTCTCTCTAACGTCGAAAAAAGCGGTGCCTTGGTGCAACAAAATCATATTTGGGGGAGGGCGAGGTTCATTGTATGGGGTCGTTGGTTAACTTAACGGAGCCGTTAATGAGGGAGTCGGGTCATGCTATTACGCGATACTAGTCAATTGGACAAATCGTAAACGGTTTCTGGGGACAAGCGAAAAGAACCACAGTCCCGGTTAAAAGATCAACCAATTTTAACCTTTTAATTATGTTAAATAAAGAAATGTATTTTTCATCCTCACCATTATTTTGTTCGCTCGCTTGGTTTTTGTTTTCTCAACTGGACGTTTTAATAAAAAGATACGACGTCGGGATGGCTGTAAAGGATTCACTTTACGGACAAATATAATCGCTGAACAAATAATTTGTAGATGTGATTTTTTTCCACATCTTTAACATTTATAGGTTTCCGTGTAATTGTAACAATGAACAAGTAATAGTAGAACGAAAACCACATTATTTTATGCACGGTGAGAATCTTGGTTTGCCTTTATTGATCGATATTTTAATGCATTTGAAACTATTTAAATCCAAACACCCAAACAGCCGTGATCCCCCTACAAGCCGTAATCACAATACACCGATTGACAAAATCACCGTATTTAGACGGATGGTGTCTATGGATGTACAGTGTGACGGGCAGTTTAGTTTGTTGACATAAACAAACAAACAAACAAACAAAGGGAAGGCATACACGACGGTTCCCACAAATCAAGCAATCCGGTTGGTCTTACCGCAAATCTTTCTAAGTGTTGATAATTAGGAGGGTGGTCGGTCACGTGAGAGGGTTTAACCAATAATAAGGAAAAGAAGTCCGATTTTCATAAGAGCCTGATTTTCATACGACACCGGTACATATAAATATGTGGTTGTAATCGTCGGTTCTAGGACTGTCCGTGTATGGCCACCTTTGTAATAAACACTTTTGGAACTGAATCTTCACAACGTGTTCACTTTTAACTATTTTGACACGTATTTATGCATTTTCTGTTGCAGGACTGGTGCGATAAGCGTGGGAATTCTGCCAGTCGAGGCCCTTCAACCTGGCTACTAATCGATGCCGTGGTGCAAGCTGAGTCAACTTAACCGTCACTATCTTAGATATAGACACAGTGTCACACCCATGGACATTGGACCCGGCCACTATGATACTCGACATGATTGGCAGCTATGATGTTCTAGGCATGCATTACCATGCACATAATAAGAACATTCTTTGGTGAAGGCAATTGTTTTGGGCCACAATAAACTATCCCTAAAGATTTTCATCAGCAAAACTGGCACTATGAATAACAAAAGCCCATTCAGCGGTTCCCGTACACCTCCACACTTAGATGGCACCACCGCACCCTACCTGCGATTTGCCGTTGGTAACCGTGGCACGACTTCGCAGCCATTTCAATCGACACCAGCATCTCCCCGCTTGGATCCCTCTGTTTACCGCAGCAGTCACTTCTCAAATAAGCTGATGCAATACCACATTTCGCTGGGAAATGTCCAAACAATGCGTCATCTGAACGCCAGCGCCACGCTCGTCAACAGGACAGATGACGATGGTGGAAGACCAGTGGAAGGCTACTTCCCGAAACCTATGGTTTATGGAAGCACTTTGACAGACCAGGAATTGAACTGGAGTAGAGCCATCCAGGAGACGGCTATACGAAATATGAACCAACCACCTGAGCATTGCAACGTAACACCAAAGCAAGGAGACCAAAGGGCAATGCAGTATCACAGGTCAAGTTCATATAACCAAGAAGTGCCTTCTAACTTGAACCATCTTCAGATGCAAGGTCGACTAGAACCGCATCCTTTCGCAAATAAGTTTGCATTGCCCCGCATAGAGCACACTCCCTTTATTGATCCATTTTGTGGTGGAGGAAGGGAGAGTGCCTTTACAATGCCGGCCTCTCACGCAGAGTCACCAGCAGCCTACACTTCCCTGGATATGGAAATCCGGCGCCTTCGAGGAATGATAACCAGGGTGGAGATGTTGAAAGAAAAATACAAACATCAGGAGGGTACACTGCAGTATCCAAGAGCGCATCCCGAGACACACGCCCAGGAAGTACACGGTAGACACTTGGCTGCTAACCCTAACGACCTAACGGCGTGGTACAACGAACAACAGAGGCAGCAAGCGGCTCGCGCAGGAAATATGTCAAGTTACTCGAATGGGTATCCACTCCAATATGGTGTTTCGCACCTCTTTGATCAGAACCCTTGTGTAAACAAAGGTGCCTTAGAGCAGCAGGCCATCCAGCAAGCGAGATGTGCGACTGCACCGGTCAGGAAAATGCCCTCGATGTACCTCCCCGAGAGCCACAAGGATGGAATGCCGAGAATCGTAGAGGTTCGGAGCTTGGCCCAAGGAGCAGGGCAACAAGCCGTGTATCCCGATAAACCCCAGAGACTACATCCAGAAAATGCTCGACCCAAAGTGTTATCTACCATAAAACATAGCGTGTCGTCCGAGTCTTCAAGGTATGAGACAGGAAGCGTGGAATCCCTTGACAGCGGTGTTGAATGCATGTCCTCACCCACTGACGCGCAGTCTCAACGATGCTTAGCCGGTGGGAACAGCAGGTTCAAACAGGCGGAAGACATGTACGTTAAGGACGAGGTGGCTGGCAGACTCGACTCCTATCAGTTATGTACTCCACCAGGCACCTGGCACTTTAAACGCAGACCCGGCCCTGCCTTATCACCGCCGTTTACAAAGACAAACAGAAAGCGGGTTTTTCCAAACACCATCGTGAAAACGATGACTAAGAAGCCAAAGTCTGGAATTGACAAGTCGGCAGACGAGACCAAATTAACTGAAATTATGCCGCAACATGCACCATCTGTGCCTAGTGAGAATGACTACGCATTAGATTTCACATTGAAGAAGGCACTCACCCAGGACCGGGGTAGTCTTAAAAAAATGATACACAAATTTCAGACACAGAAATATTCAGACAATGGAGAGATGAACCTATCTGTACGAAACAAAGCAGACGTAGTGGTCCACGCAAACAGTTTCCCAGCGGATACTTGCCCTTCTGGGTTTCTTCACCATCACGGGAAAGCTGCATCGATGGAGGATCTCGTGGCACTCTCTGTCAAGTTAGCAAACAAGGTTCCGCGAGGGGAAAAAGGCAGAGATCCAACAGAGAACCGGAGTCAGGATCATCAGCTGGAAACTAGGAGACGCTTTATCTTGAAGCTTACACAGAGGGCTGAAGGCATGCTTTTAGAACGACCAGATCTGGCATCTATCAGCAGAGGAACCGAAACCCCAGAATTAGCCGCTTCCTCCGATACCAGGGAGTCCAAGAGCAACACTGCTAAAACACCTACGGAGACTGTCGAAGAAGACAAAACGTGTACCACCAATTCTCCTGAAGATGGCTCGAGCAAAACGCCAGAGTCGGCCAAGTCGAGTCCCAAGCCAAGCACAAACCCTCTTTACATTGACGCGATGGTAAATGCAACTCTGCGTATTTCCACGTCACCGCTCTCGAAGGAAGAGATTGAGAGACACGAAATGTCCAAATCATTTGATTCTCCGAGCGAGAAATGGAAGAATCCTGTCTGTCATTCTCCCGATCAACTGTTCATTAGTCAGGATGAGATCGACAACGACAGCTGCAATATACCTGCCGCTTCCTCACTCTTATGGGAGCCTACAAAATCAGGAGAATTGGGGAGCACAGGTGTTGTCAGTGAATCAAATGGAAATACGCCAAGTCCGGTTCTAGAGAAGACACTATCTGTTCAAACCTACGCAGCACAGTCTCCGGTGTATCCTAAACTGCAACCATTTCAAATCTCCAAACCACAACAAACTAAGAACTTTCAATATCAACCGGCTGAACACTCTGAATCACATTCTACTCGGACCTCTCGGACTGCTCCCGAAGCATCCGGGTCCTTGACAAGAAAAATCAAGTTTCCCGAAGTTCGTGTATTGTTGCGCCCGCTGCAATTAATTGCGCCCAAAACTGTATTCGAGGCGAGTGCACCAGTCCCAAAACAGAAGTTCCCTGGGGTCCAAGCAGAAAACGTCGCCAAAGTGCCTACCAAGAATCAGGAAGCTCCGCTCAGCAAACTAGACGATTTCCAAGACAATCTACTGACAGCAAACTGCTCCACCCCTAATTTCCTCATCCCTACAGAAGACGGGTTCCAGCGAATGCAGAAGGTGGACGACAGGATTCAGGAGATCTACCGGGTGAAGGTTCTACCCGTTGAGGTTGTCCAATCTAGGAATCCCCGTAAACAAATACAGAAGGCCTTCTACAATGTCCACTATCGTGAGACGACCTTCCCCTGTGTGCTGCGTTCAGAGGTGCCCTTCGTACCAACACTGCTTCTGGTCCAGGACTTGTTTCCCGGGATCCCAGCGTCAAGGGTCTGTAGAGCAATACAGCGCTGCAACATCCTGAACCGCTACATGATTTGCCACGAGCAGGAAGCGTTACAGGACCAGCTAAGAAGGCGTGGCATTACCAGCTGTAAGCTCCTCCCATTGGATGAGTTACATGACAACTGGAATGAGATATTGCGCCACATACCAAGCATAGCAACACCAACCTCTCGGAACTAATGCTGTGTTAAAGTGCAGTGACCCGAAGGAATCCAAATCGAAGACCTATAAGTTATTATAGGGGAATGAATGAGACTTTTGAACACGGATGACAATTAAACCTAACTCCTTAGGGTGTGTGCAAAATCATTTTGATTTTGGAGGATTTGGGAGAGTTTTAATTTTAAGAAAAATAGGGAGCTGCGTAGCACTTACAACAACGCAAGCCCTGAAGACGGACGCCAAGTCATTATTGTCCCCGCCAATAATCTGAAGTCTCGGCATTTAATGTTCTTTTGTATTATTTTTAAAGAGTTGGATGATACTTTACGCTTCAAGTTAAAACAAAGCGAATTTGTTGACATCATCAGGGTCTAATTTCATAGCGTTACTTAACCGTAAGCACAAAAATGGGGTAGCTGTAGCAAATAAACATGCTGCTGCTTAAAGGTAGGATACACCATTGTAGTTGCTTGAATTACCATTTTCAGAATAATTACAGGATATCTAGCGCAATTATTTTGCAGGATGCCTATAGAATCAGTATTTACTTTCAAATTAGTAAGATATTTCTTAATAATTCGGTAGTAAATATTTTCGATATCTGCAAATGGTGTATCCTACCTTTAAGGACAATTTCATGGCGTGGGCGTGCTTAAGCTTGATTTACATTTGTACGTCACTGATTTAAGCAACTTTTTTCTCTCTGTGGTTAAGCATAGCTTTTCTTGTAACAGTTTATATAACATGAAGGGGGCTGTGTCTAGCACAAAGTTGGCTGTTAAAGGTAGTATATACCATTTGCAGATATCGAACAAATGTACTACCGAATTATTAAGAAATATCTTACTCGTCTGAAAGTAAATAATGATTCTAGGCATCCAGCAAAATGATTGCGCTAGAAATCCTGTAATTATTTGTGAAAAATAAAATTGTATAAAGGAAAATTTGCGATCGCCGTATAACATAAGAATAACTGCTCGACGCCGGTTGAAAACAAACGCTGTTGTTTGTACTTTTCTCGCTATACATGATTGTAAAACTTCGGACAGGTCAGTTAAACGATATTTACTATACAATACAACCCCCCAAGTCCATCCATTTATGATAATTCAAGCATTTACCAATGGTGTATCCTACCTTTAAGCAGCGCTATGCAATTGGGGTTTATAGTGACGTCCGCTGTTGTACTTTGCGGAATGTTTTTTATTCGGAAATTTTAATTTGGCTTAATGCTAGCACAATGTACATTTTAAAAGCCACTTAAATTACTAAACATAGTAATACACGAGGGTTAATCCGATTGGAATTTTTCTTACTCAAGGTTTTTACTCGAGGGAAATCTTGACTATACATTATTAGTGTTTAAAAAAAAAAAATTCAAAATGACAAATGGCAAAATTAAAAATGATTTGTTTGTATTATATTTTCGTATTCACGAGATTGCAGCGCTTCTGCATAAGGCGTCTTACAACAAGAAAACAAACCCGACATCAGTGTTCGATAGTTTGTTGACACTTTTTAGATCTTTTGTTTTGACTGCGAAAGAGACTGCATCCATACCTAAGAGTTTAATTTAGATAAAAGCACAGTCGTATTAAACAAAGTGTGATTGTTCAACTCCTAAAAACCATCACACAATTAAAAAAATGTCAAATGTACGCCGTTTATTTTTTAATTTGAGTAAGTGCTCTTACTGTTTTAAAGATAATATGCTTATTGTGTTTAGTGTGTATTTTGTCAGTCGTCAAATTAACAGAAAGGACATAATAACGATTAACAAGTGTTTATATAAACCCAAAAAGAAAAGAAAAAAAGTGAGCACTTTTTTTGTCAAATAACCACTAATAATAGAAACACCATTATAGAAATCCAGCCATATGCCAGTAACAATGATTTCATGGACAAAATTAAGCAATTTATGCAAAACAAACAAACAACTAAATCATTATGTGTAACTAATGAGAAAATAGACCAACTTAAAATGATGCACACCAAACGGGGAAAAAGGATATTGTTTTTGTAATATCGGCTATTTGACCAAAAAGTGCTCAGTAGTTTTTAAATTAGAACAATTTTTGTTATGGGAATTTTCTTTGTTTGATCGAGTGTATTATTTGCAAAAATAAAATGCCGAAAATCTCAGTTTCTAAATGTTTGATATGATATAACACATGAATTGTTCAGCTTTTACATTTCAAAGAAAGATTAAAATAGTGGTTATTATTATTACCGGTATACTTTTTTTTTGTCGAAGTAGAAGAAGGAATAAGAACTTTGGTATAATTATGTTGTTTGGGGAAAGATTTGTTCCCGGTGTCATATGACAACCAGACTCCAATGAAAATCGGACTCTTTTTCCTTATTGGTTAAACCTCACGTGACCGGTCACTCTCCTCATTATCTTCACTTAAGCATGCGCAATACAATACAAGGAGTCCGGATTTCGTGCTCATGCTTTACTGCACACGCTGCGGAATATGCAGATGTAAACAAAAAAAGGAATTCTTGGCTATAGACGATGTGCCCTCTGTTTACATCTGTATTCAAATATGCCCGGCAGTATGCGCACGCATCATGTTTTACATAAATTTAGTTAAGAGTGACATCAGAGGTCACATAATTCGCTTTACAGTCACTTCGCCCCATTTCCACTTCGCCCCATCGCCACTTCGCCCCATATATGTATAGACTAGACTAACATTGCGACTGCGTCCAGGTTATCAGGGAATCTTGGAAAAAGCATTTACGCGAGGTACAATATAAAACCTTGATAGCCACAATCCATAAAAATCCTCCCTTCACGCAGATGATTTCAAGGTTTTGGAAGGTTGGGGTTAACCAAAATAAAATAGTGTTTAGGGTTAAGGCTGATTGTAACCGCAGGGACACATTCAAGAATAATGAAGGAGTCTTTAAGTGATGGCAATTAGGCGTATAAATCTTCAATAATACATGAAAACAACTCATGTAGCATTATGATAATGCATGCAAACTGTTGCTATAACTACCTCATCTTGCTTGTGTAAGATCAACATGTGTTTATGCAGGTAATTATAATGACGTACATTATACATACATGTGCGTGTACCTCAGTCAGTTCATAGACATGTATCAAACAGGTGTGTATGCACCTGAACTTCAGACTGCTACGAAATTCGGACTCCATTACCTAGTTTATTAACCCTCTCTCGTCTTCTATATGTAATAATATCTCAACTTAAAAGTCCTTTTCGTCCTTAAGAGTTCTTTTCGTCATAAATTCACGATACATGTACACGCGGTACCGGCCCCGCTGATGCAGGATGTACCTCCGCCGCGCGCCCGCCGACGTGGTCGTGCTAGGCTATAGCTGTAAACGTTCTACATGTATATTGTTTTGTTATTTATAGCCTTCTTGAAATGTATAAAACTAATGTAGATGGTAGTTTGAGCACGGCCGATAGTAGTTTGGGCATGGTTTGGGGGGTTCTTTTTGACTTCTTTTCCCCTTTATTGGTTGTCGCCTTTCAATGATATCATATAATATTACCACCAATAATAATGAAGTAATAAACAAAAATTAAAAAAAATAATAATAAATCCGTATTTCATAGAAACTAGAAACGTCTTAAAATTCATGCTGACCGACGCGCGCAGCATGCATGCATGCGGGCCAGTCGGGCGCGCGCGAAGTGGGGATGGGGCGAAGTGGCAATGGGGCGAAGTGACACGGTGCGAAGTGGCATGATGCGAAGTGGAAATGGGGCGAAGTGACCGACAACCAGACATAGACTAGGAGCAAAGTTGTGAAAGCCCTGTAAATAAGAATTTTGCTCAACACCTACTACATCCAAGGTTTGACTTCACAATATGGAAGAACATACCCTACTGAACACTGCTAGGTAGTATGTGGCTTCAAATTGTGGTATCACCTTTGAGAAAAACTTGGTTTTTGAGGGTAAAAAGTTGGCATTGTTATTAATTTGGCACCAATTGTTAGTAAACAGTCTAGTCATATATTTAAAAAAAAAATAAAAAAAAAAGAAGCATTTTATTTTTTATATATCTTAATATCTTATATAAATTATCACAACTATCATTTAAATATTTTTTACATTTCATTTTTATAAAGTACATACTAAAATGTTAAATAATGTTGTAATAAGAAAAAAGAAAACTTGTACGAGGCTACTACATGTAATCCCGTTTTTTTTTTTAGTTTTTTTTTTAAAGGTTATCTTTTAAAGGGGCGTGGCCACGCCCCTTTGTCTCCTTAGACCATAATTATTATTTTTTAGCCAATGAGGAACATTAAGTCATGAACTCATTAAACAGCATCATTTGCACGAACAAAAGTGATGTTTATATGCTTTCATTGTGTCAAACTTATCTTAAATTTTTTTTTTTTATTATTTGTTATCAAATTATTTTTGTTGTAATATTTTTTTATAGCAGCGCTAAATTTATACCACAATTTGAGTCCACATACTACCTAGAGATGTTCTACTAGGTCTATTCCACCAGATAAAGCAATCGAACCTTAGATGTAGTGAGAGTTGAGCACCCACTTTTTTTTGGGTCCGTGCTCCTAGTCTAACAGTTGTCTTGTGTCAGTCGGGGAACTTCAGTCAGTCTCCATAGCTGTTTTCCTCGTCTACATTATTTCCTCGTTTGTTGTACTGTGAGTGAGCCAGGTTTGGCAGTAGTAGGCCTATACAGTAAATAATGTGAGCCACTGTGTTTCGAAGTATTATTTTATTACTTTTGCTAATTATACTTTTATTTTTATTTTTATATACAGTGTACTTTGTTATATGTTTGTCCTTTGCATGGAGAGAGCAAAATAAATGTTTATGAAATTTACTAGTACAACTGCCTGGTTTCCAACTAAAAATAAATGGGCAAAGAGCGGTACTCGACCTTTTCGGTTCCATAACATCGCAGCTCTCTTCCTGAACCTTACAAAGTGCAACTTGATCAATTACAACAAAATCACTGGTCGAAACGAAGCGTAGCGTCTCTGCAGCAGCCCCAAACAGCGCCAACGAAGCGTTAAGGCCGATTGGTATTACATGTACAATTGTGTACTCACGCGAATTGTCATTGCGAAGCGAATTCGTTATATTTTAGTCTAGAATTTATAAGGAACAATCTTGCAGAGTAAAACATCAGGAATTGGTGTAAAGCATGACTAGTTTAAATGAAAGGACGTAAACATTTATACATGTATTGGGGCGTTTGTGAACGCAGGGTGAACCGTACCATTCACATTACAAAAATACAAAGGTATCACCGGAGCCAAGGAGGTATTAATGATTGTCCTCTTTGAAAAAGTCGAATAATAAAGTGACTACAACCACCCGTAAGCATAAATAACTGGCATCGTCATGGTCGAGGTTCATTGCTTTTCGGATCAAGCAGTTTAATTCACCAAATGCCGTAGGCGTGTGTGTCCCTGACAATACAAAGGACACAATGGACCTGAAATTTATCTTAAAAATTACAACTGTAATTTCTCCACCCATGTCTGCCTTTGGTCATGGTCTGTTACAAACACTATTATTTCATGATAAGTGCGTAATATAAATTCAAGGATTACCAGAAAAAGTGCAACTTACTGCCAGCAAAAGTTTAAAAGTTATTTGGTGAACAATTCGGAATTGATAAATGGATTTTTTACACGTTAGTGAAACCTTTCATAAAAAGCATGATTGCAGTACTAGTCTAGTGGGATTTCTAAAAATAGGTCTTGCATAAGGACAAAGAGGCATTTTGGGTAAAAGTTTTTAAGCATAAGATTTTTAAAGATTTTTAAGCATAATTCAGGTGATAAATCCGATAAACCCAGTCCCAAGCAAAATTTGAGTTTATTACCGTCTAACTTACATAATAATAAAAATGATTACTTTTAAAATGCATTTATCACATTCTCTGACCCTTAAAACATAAGTATAGACACTTCATTGGCCGTTTTTACATGCCTGGTTACAGAGTTGTTGCAGAAAATGGTTCAAAAAGTATCCACAATTGGCAATTTAGAGGCCATTTTTTAATTATGCAAATTAGAAGGTCCAAAAACTCAAAATGTTGCTTTGAACCGGGTTTATCAGATTCAGCACCTGAATTATGCCTAAAAATCTGGTTCCCAGAAATCCCACTAGACTATAGTACTGCAGTCATGATTTTTATGAAAGGTTTCACTAACGTGACGTGTACAAATTCTATTTGTCAATTCTGAATTGTTTACCAAAAAACTGTATGACAATTGAACTGTTGCTGGCAGTACACACAAACAAGTTGCACTTTTCTGGTTATCCTTGATTTTCTATTACGCACTTTTCATGAAATAATTCTGATACAAAAAGTAGTGTATGTACCATGACCAAAGGCAGATATTTGTGCGGAAATGTTACAGTTGCGAGTTGTAAGATGAATCACATGTCTAACGTGTTATTTGTATTGTCAGGGACACACGCCTACGGCATCTAGTATAATAACAGTAGGTGAATTAAACTGCTTGATCCGAAAAGCAATGAACCTCGGCCATGACGATGGCAGTTATTTATGTTTTCGGGCGGTTGTAGTCACTTTATTATTCGACTTTTTCAAAGAGGGAAATTATTAATACATGTACCTCTTTGGCTCCGGTTATATCTTTGTATTTTACTAGCTATGTGAATAGTACGGTTCACCCTGCGTTCACACACGTCCCAAACGTAATCTCATTTGAACTAGTCATGCTTTACACCAATTCTTAATGTTTTACTCTGCAAGTTTGTTCCTTATAAAATCTAGACTGATAAAATATTATCGACGTGGCCCAAATTTCTCCTTTAGTTTGTTTTATATATTTGCGGTTCCTCGTAAGAAAATAAAGTACACTACACTGTAAAAGAAACATTTCTGCCACTCGAAGGCAATTATCCCTATCCCATTCATTTTTTTGTATCTATTTGTTTTAGTCACTAATATCAATTTAAATTGAATATTCAAATCTGTTTTACTGACGACATTAAATTAAAAAAGGCCAAAGTTAATCTGCGGAGACTGAAGACACTCCAACATTTTTACTTATTACACGTGTATAATAAATGTATGTCCAACTACAAACTTTGCAGTATTGACTCCTTACAACTTCATATCCTTGCAGCCTTTGATGGGTTATCCAATGTGTCGCAATGTTATGCTGTCATGGCGACGCATGTGTGTGTTTACTGCATGTGGTTCCTCGTCAATTAACATCGGCAGTATTGGTAGATATAAACAAGCTGGTTGTTGTATAAATACTGTTGTGGTTGCTGTAGAATTTGAAGTCCCTTTTTATGTAATCAGTCAGTACGCAGCGCGCGTTCGTAATTAGGTGATTTGGTTTATTTGCAACGTATTTGCAACGGTAAAATGAATATTCATGAGAATTGACACCACATTTAAAATTGTATGGGTCTTTAAAACAGCAATTGTAATAACAAATGAAGTACTATATCGAGAGATATATGGGTCGTGAATGTATTCTATAACACTAGGTATTCTACACAGTGTACATACATGCTCCATATGATAGCACGTGCTTGTATAACCTCGATCGTGACCTAATGACTAGACTCGACTGGGGTCACTTCTTTAAAATGGCTTGACTCGATCGACTGAGTCACAAAAATCAGCGACTCGTTACAACTCTGGACACCTCAGACTGGATGAGGTGAACCTCAGCATAAATAACAACAGATACGGTTTGACACTGAACGAGAACAGCCGCATTTAAATAACATCAACATGGGTCGGAGACAATTTATGATGGTTTCTAACAATGGACACAATTTAACAAAATAATAACCTAACAGTAGTTTTCAATGTTTGAAGGGATCGTATACGTTTGGTAATTACTCCAAAAATTATTGGCAATAACAACTTACTTGGTAATAAGTATAGCAGCTTTGGATGATAATGCATTTTTAGAAACTTTTCACTTCGAAGTACTGCACTGATTATGGAAAAAGATATCACCAAAAATTTGAATCTGAGAAGCGTTACTGCAGTGACGTTTCTCAGATTGTGTATTCCAATGCAGATTATTCTTCCTGCGTGGACATAACCGCTCCAGATTTTCGGCAATATCTGAAAATCGCTACCACCTTTTGGAATAATTTTTTTTACAGGTTAGTTTTTTGGTATATATCTACAACTATATAGGATTAAAACAAACAGTATACGATCCCTTTATATAATACCATGCAAATTGTATTGAGCCTGGCATGGCATGACTAAATATGTTTCAGTTAACATCAGATAATATCCAATCAGAGCTCAAAGCGCACCAGCGTTACCCAGCGCCCAGTATGGGCACGAGCATGGGCGCCCTCTGCCGACAAGATATACATTTAGTGGAAAGTATCGATATCATGCTGCTGTCTTGATTTCCTTTTTTGATATAATCGGCAACTGATGTAATCGATCGGGTAAATATAACTGATCGATAAATACAACCACTGGTGTCGAACAAATCCGATTCTATCTTGGATAGCAATCGACACTAATCCCAATAATCGATACTGTGAATTGAATGTCCCCAATGCCCTATAGTCTGGTTCCCAGCCCTCAGTAATACTTCTGACCGTGTCTGATAAATTATTAGGTCAGGCGTATAGCACGAATTTCGGACTATGAAAAACGGACTCATCGGTAGTATTGCGCTTGCGCATGCTTAATTAGGTGATGGTTATGGTAATTAGGAGAGTGACCGGTCACGTGAGAGGGTTTAACCAATAATATTAAAACAATGCGTCCGATTTTAACAGGAGTCTGATTTTAATATCACACCGGTAGCCTTTTAAACCTTTTTTTGGTTCGCATAAAATCAAAACTCGCATTGGGAAAAATCAACACCAGAAGAAATACAATATTTATAGTTGAGTAGTACGTCGTGATCTATTTTTGTCGCCGGCGGCTACCTGATCTACAATTTAGGGCCGAGTTCGGGCGGTCTATTCTTGACACGCGTAACTTGTTCTTGCAAAACCCTGGTGGATAGGTGGTGTGTGTTCTTGTTCCGAGTGCAATGTTCACGGGTCGCGTCCCCGCCGTTCGAGCGCGAGAACAGAGTTCGCGTGTCAAGAACAGACCGCCCGAACTCGGCCTAGACGTCTGGGCATAAAACAAATGTCAGGTCAGAGAACCAGATTACACTGCCCGGGCGTTTGCTACGTTAATTCAAAGCAAGTACATGTACATGTAACTGGTATCCGATTCATCTTTATATTTTCGCGTTGTAGCCTAGCCGCGTGAGGTCGCTTTTCGCACTAATGCTGCGTTCCGATCGCGTCGTGTTTATCGTGTTCACGAGTTCACGAGTCGTATAATGGCGTTCTAATCGCCTGGTAACTCGTGTTCACCAGTGGTGAAAACGAGGTGGAATATTTTTCTCCATGTTCACGACTTCATAAACGAATGAAATACTCGCGCAAGAATGTCCTTACCGCACGACTAACTCGACTGTGCGCGTGCGTCTTGGTGAGTAGCGTTTGGAATGCAACCCAATCGTGAACATGGAGACATTCACGGTGAACACGATAAAAACGACGCGATTGGAATGCAGCATAAATAAACGTTTATAATTATGTCTGTGGTCAATAACGCGCGCCCTCATGCGTCGAATTTAGACCACCATTATGATGCGGCAACCCAGACTTGGCCAATCTGTCAGGCGTATTATACGCGTACACGGAGTTTGTACACAGTCTATGGAAATTAATTCTTGCTGTGATTGGCTGCTACCCATTTAGGTAGCAGCCAATCGCAGCACAATATTTCAGGTAATTAGCATTTGTATTCAGGTAATTAGCATTTGTATTCCTAAAAATGCGCGCAGACTGTTCTGATATTATTCCCAACACGCGATAAACGTTGTCTGTGTATTTGCGCAGCTCGGTGCGCAGCTAAAGTTTCGTTCAGAAAGCACGCGCATCCTATTGACGTACGAGTAGAAACAACTTGAACACGCACGCGCGGGTTGGAATGTTTTCGAAAGCGGCTGACCGTACGCACAACACGTGGCGCTAGCAATGGATCTCAATACTTGAATCAATGGATCTAAACAGCGCAAATCCGTGTGCGCGTACGTACGTATCCGCTGCAGATGATTTTGCCATGACTTTTGAAAACTGGCATTTGCGTCTGTTCTACTTGCACGCGCGTTGCATTGAGAGTACACTGTCAAAATTCAATCTATCTATTTTTATATGTTCTACAACACGCACATGAATTCAAAATGTCTGCGTACAGGCTGGATTCAAAGTATCTCCGCGCGTACGAATGAGGAGTCAGCGCTCACGCACACAAGTGGGTAAATGCCGTCAATAGGGGACGGGGCATTGTCCGACCGTCTTCCCTCTTTTGTTTGTACTCTAACGTTTTCGGATGATCGCCATAGGATTTGCACACGAGTCTGAATCGGGGACCTTTGCGGAATAGGGGACCCCATTGTTCCCTTTGTCATACGTCCCCTATTTCAATCAAAAACAAACGCACACACACAGTGTGCGTGCTTTGTTAAAGGGGACATTGCCTTCAAATCTCATGAAATTTGGCTATTTGGAAATGTTCATGAAAGAAATTCCGACTTGAGTCAAGTATAGCTTTTTCTGTGCTAACTGTTAACATCGGCTGTTGCAGAAACGCAATACCCAAATGCACATCAAATTTACCACGAACGCTCACCGGCCCGTTATCACGAGTTCATGTAGAACACTATAGTAATCTTGTTAACAACCATTGACTAAAGCGAAGCCAGCGTAGTTTGTTTTGTTCATAATATTTTTCCTATTCTCGGATCATGGTTAAAATATTCGAGTGGCGTCAGGCGACTGGAAATGAGAGGAGCTAATGTTGTTGTTTTGCGATAAGAAGTGGTCGCGCCGGAAGTCTGCATTTATGGGCCTACTGTACGCGTGGGCAGAGTTTCCTGAAACTGTTTTTAAACCAAAAATCACGATCGCCGAACGGCGATCGCGAAAAAAACAAGAACATAAGAATCACTGCCTAAAGTGACCCAGCAACGTGACCTAGCTAATGCGCGCGGAGGGTGCGCGGAGGATGCGAAGAAGCCGCATGCAAACGCCGCGCATACGGCATCATGACTCTGTGCTGGATAGAGTGCAACTTTCTGTTTCAGCTACGATAAACCTTTCCGCAAACCTATCAACCAAGAAAACGTTAAGCCAAACCAGACAATTTTGCTAAAATATAAAAATAATCCTTGTTCCGAATTATGATAATATTAATAATTTTAAAATATGCTTTGGGGGGAAATCTCTAAACATAAGTTCCGTCGGCTTGAGATATATATAAAACGTGGCAGGCGGTAATTTTCTAATCTTTTTCGGAAACTTGCTTGCATTAACATAATGTACGTTCGGAATTTTTTGTATTAGTATAAAAGAATATTTATATACAATTTGATACAGGCCTAATCATATTATTAAAGGTTAAAGCAGGCTCCTGAATAATCTTTTTTGGAGATTAGTTTCGAAGTATTATATTCAAACATCACTTGCACGTAGAAACATCGTTCCTCATCTATATTACTTTGGCAAATAAGGCTGTTGTAAATCTTTCTGAAATATATTATTACAATGTGAATTATCCACGTTCGAGACATAAATAAACAATAATAACAAATGGGGGTTTGAGCATTTAATTTATGTACGACAACACGAAATGCAAACGCAATGGTGGATCATAGAGCTATATTAATGTAATAGCTCTATGTGGTGAATGCGCATTACGGTGCGCGTAAACGGCGTTGCGTTCGTCACGCTTGGTGCGCGTATTTTGTATCTTTTTCTCCAGCACGTGACTTTTCATGACAGACCGCGCGTGCGCGTAAGCACGCGCTGCGGATCTAGTCTTTTTATTTCTATATCTATGCATTTACCACTAGGCCTGGGCCCAATTTCTTGGCTCTGTTAACCACAGAATTCCTCGCTTACGGTCACCATTTTCCGCTAACCGCGCTAGCAGAAAAATTATTTGCTCACCCGGTAAGCACAGAATCCTTAGTTACGGGATGTACGCATGCTCAGAGACCAAAATTCCTTGCTAACGCGTGAAATACGTTTACCGTAAGCACCGAAATTTCTGCTATAGTAAGCAGGGATTTTTCGCTAACGGTAAGCAGAGCCAAGAAATTTGGCCCTGGCCTGGGGCAAATTTCATAAAACATGCCAGTACAACAATTTGCTTAGCATGAAATTTCTTCCCTGGAAAAAAACCAAGGTTATAAGTCAAATATTCAGGCGATGTTTATCGTTTATCGATGTTTATCGTTTGTGACTGATGTTCAGCTGAATATTGCTTAGCATAAAAAGCACATGAATTTTAGCTGGTAACCTGGGGCCAATTTCAAAGAGCTGCCTAAGCAAAAAATATTGCTTATACACAAAAAACCTTGGTAAATCAAGTTAGGAGACAAAATGTGAATGTTATGCTAAGCTAACAACAGCTAAGTACCAATCACAAAATAATATACATCACATGGAGTTGTGGCTGGTAAGCTGGTCTTACTAAGCAAGAATGTTTTGTGCTTATGCAATTGTTATGCTTAAGCAGCTCTATGAAATTGGCCCCTGATTTTACTGAGCAAAACTAGTTTTGTGCCAAGCAAATTGTTTGTGTTTGTTTTATGAAATTGGCCCCTGGTATATACATCTCGGAATACCACTCAGTGCAATAATGAGTACAGATTTCGTAACAGAATAAATTATGCAAATTCAAATTTATTGTTTTAGACCTCGGCTATAATGACGTCAAGTTTTGTTATGAAAGCTTGCTGGATCTTGTCCCTAATTGGCTACCATAGAAAAGAGGACATGTAAACAAAACGTGACGTCATTACGTCTTTGGGTCCATTGACTTGAATAGAAATACGATCTTGCGTGATGGTCAATTCACTAATAGTGTTTAATGTTCAATGTGAAAGGGACTATCTCCATGGGATTTCCAACCCACTTTTATTCAAGAGAATACAAAACACATAAACAAATCCTGCAGTGGTGATTTAGATGGTTGTTGAGTCAAACCGGCTCAGTGCAAGCATGGAGAAATAAACTAGATTATTCCTCCATGGTGCAAGCTACAGCCACAGCTAGTCTGACAATGGAACGATAAATTATATTAATAAAACACGGAACGCGTATACGCAGTCGCGGTTTCATTAACTTGCTGCGGCGTTGACAACATGGGGTTGCGGCGGTATAAACGCATCTGCCAGATCACGCACCATATGCAAACTTCAGCCGTGGGTAGAGCCACAGACCGGTTTGATTTGGAGCAACGCTTGCGGCAAGAGTGCTGTGTGTACCGAGGCGCGAGTTCAGGTTGTCATCAGCGGGAGTGAGCCACTGACGAGCGAGTCCGTGTGCAGTGTGCAGTACGTCTGCTTCGTTTCGTTCGCCCTCGTGCCGATCCACGCTGATTCCGTGTAGGTGTGATTAATCGGTGAACGTGGGCCCTACGACGAGTGATCCCGTGCGTGGGCCCATATGAGGCATTGCTAGATGGCACAGTTGGCGTAAATTTAATCGGAGGAGGTTGTGTGATGCTGAGCGCTATACCTTTGTTGCCTTTGTCTGACAAAACTCGGGACAAAACCGACTGGTGACATTTCCGATTACCAGCTCGACGAGATTATCAAGGATTGAACTCTGCGTGTTATGTGCGTTTAGTTTAGGACCTTAGTGACGTTCGCAAATCTTCCTCTTGTATCGTGGTCACTATGGAAATAGCGTACTTCAAGCTAGCCTGCGTAGGTCAGGTCATGGTTGTGTGGTTACCGATGGTGCTAGCGATCTGCCGGGAAGACCTTAATACCCTGACCCTGGGAAACATGCAGAAATTCCCGAACACCAAGAAGAACATGTACGACAGTTGCGCTGACCTGATCAACAGAGACACCGAAGAGTGTTCGGTCGATTGCGACACTAATGTACAAAAGATGGTGGACTTGTACCGAGGGACCCTTATCTTCTTCACCTGCGACTGCTCTGACACTTTACCCATCTATCCAGAGTCGGAGTGCTTGAAGGTCCAAGAGCGATTAGCGGTGTGCCCAAGTTTGGTTAGCGGTCACCAAGCCCAGACAACCTCGCCTGGTACCAGCACGGCGCCAGCTAGTACCACACCTACCATCCTGCAAGACGGGAAGGTGCCGTGCGACGCTGCTCACGGACGCTGCTCCAAGAGCCCCAACTGTGTCTTGCAGTTACGCGCCACCATCTCGGCTTGCGAGGGGGCGGGATGCGACGCGGTCTGTCAGCGAGCACTGGATACCTTGCTCGTCCAGCGAGACGCTCAAGATCTGTGGCAGTGTACCGGCTGCGACGATGACAGCGAAGATGGCTGGTGTGACTTGTCGAAGCAGTGTACTGTTGTTCAAAGCGAGGCGACAGTCGTACCGTACAAACCCGAAGACACGGCCAAAACCTCGAGCCACACCGCGATGGTCAGGTCGTCGCCTAACAATGCACACCCCTCGTGTCCATTTCTCCTCTCACGTATCGAACTCATAATTATATATGTCATACTCCTCGTTGCTTTCTTCTGATGGAAAGCAACTGGTGTGCTGGTGTGATAACCCAGTTTTCACTTCCAAATACGCCTCGTGCGTTTCCGCTCCCGCGGTGAATAGGCCAAGACACATGTCGGCTACTTCTACTTGCCGTGGCTGTGAAACAATCAGCCATGCAGGGTTGCGTCTATCGTGTAAATAATTATAAAAGTCGTGTGTGATGATTATGAACTGTATATCTGTGTCAGTTGCAATATTATATTAATTAGGAACTATGCAATGCCTATACTTTGTAGTATTACACGCTCCAGTCGGCCCCCGAGATTTGTATTATTCTGTGATTGGCTCACTAAACTACGACTGCTACATCATAATATTAGCGTTGATCTCAAAGGGAATAAGCTTGCATTGTTACGTGTATAACTCAGCATTAAAGCTGGCGTGTATCACCCACTCAGTTCACTGCTTGCTAAAATACTCATAGAGGGATGAATAACAACACAGAATTTGAGAATTTAGTGGATTTTCTGTTATACCTTCACACTTTGTTTAGAAGAAAACTACTTATCGATCTTGAGCCTGGCTTTTCACAATTTCCAGAAATCTTTGGCCTGGTTTTATGATGCTTTAGCAAATTGAGCCAGTCATCTCGATATACGTCGGTAACTTTTTGTTGTAAACGTAGCAAGATTTGTATCAACAATTGGGTTTGTACGAATGTTGCCTATATATTTGTTAAGGCAACAGAACAATGAGACGAGGTGTCATCACGTGTTTATGTCAGGAACAGGAACATGTAAAATGTACATACAGACAATAGGAGTACATGTATTATATTCTGCAAGTGTGTTATTTTGTTTAGAAGTATAGTTGGGACTGCTCTATGGATGAAAACTTTACAAATGAATTATGTAAAGTAGCAGAATTTACTGACTTTTCACCGTAAAAATGTCGGTCCGACCGTAAAAATTACGGTCGACTCCCAGCATCTCGCCGCACGACGTTCGACCGTAAATGTTACGGAAAACAAATATATATATATCTAATAGTGTCGGTGCGATCGATTGGCTTTCAATTTCTTTAGATTTAGGATGTAATCAGAGCTCGGAATTGTCAGAGCAGAATTATGTAGACCTTGTAGTAGACCTGTGGGTGTACGCGGTTCAGGTAGTCAGATGTTTGGTTACCATTTTTCTTCAGAGTAGAGATTGTTTCTCAAAAAACTGTTTCTAAATAGTAATTGAATTTGTAACATGACCAATTTGTATATGAGATTAATACACGCAACTTTACAGACGTATGAAACTCAAGCCAGCTATCAAGATGTCTACGCAATTAACCAAGAGTCGAATGAACCTCATTCAGTTGCGACCTGCAATTTGCACTATCCTTGTCGCGGTATAATTGATGATTAAGCAATACTCGTCGTGTCAGCAAGCCTTGTATTAAATAGGCGCAAATCCAGCGCATCACTGTCATAAATCCGTGTTCCTATCGATATTGCAGAACCGAATTGGAACCGAGCCGAGTTTTTCTTGCCTGTAACTGAATGCAGCAGCTAGGCCTATAGGGTATAACGATTGGATGAAGTGATTAGGGAAAATGTCGTTGTTTTGGCGTTGGACCGGGCACGTGCAAGACACACACGGCCTAGCAAACCTCGATCAATCTCCCGTCACGGATCGGAGCGTGTGGCTGCGACGGGGAGCGACAGGCGGCCAAGGCCGTGCATAATTCAGTCCCCGTTTCCCATAAAATCAAGAATTTGGTGCGATTACTTTGCGCTCTATTAAATGCGCAACCGAGGTGATATTATGCATGTGCATATACACGGCATTGCATAGGCCTACACCCCAACACTATTGTGCGCTATACAGGACATTTATTTTAGCCCGGAATATTTGGCTTTTGGGGGAGTCGATCGAAACCATCATACAATGCTGTGCAGTGTAAAATGATGATAATGCATATAACTGAGAAAGAAATGAAGTTTAAACTGGTGGGTGAGACATGTGTGTGACTTTCAAACCGATATTAAATAGAAAACTTTATAGAAGAGTGATGAGTGAAAATTGATAATTAAACTGTACTGATGGTGTATAAATCAGGTGTCTGGAAGGGAAAGTGTGGTCTCCGTTGATGACAGTTAGGTTACCGAATTTTGTTCGTCGAATCGGTTTAGTGTTTGCACATGCCCGATATTTTTCTTAAATTAAAGTCCCTGCGAGTTTTATAGAAATAAACAGGTGCCTTTTGGTTCGACAGACACACCTTATCTAAGAAATTTACACAGTGACAAATTATGAATTTTCCTCTTACTTGGGATTTTTCTTATCTTGTTGTGCACTTTCTTCACTGCCCCTTGCGACTTGGCCCGATAACCGCACTCTGAGGACAATAAACAGCGGTGTTGTGATGGAGATGAATATAGCGTAACCGCATAAAATATAGGATGAACGGTGACCATGGGTCACGATGGCTTTTGTGTCGGAGCATAAGTGACTGTCGCTATAGTGTTAGCTTTGTGCTGCGTACAAACCTCTCTCTCAATGGACGGTTTCCTAATAAATTATAATTCATGCACGCATGCGCATAAATAGACTGGGAGGCAAAAAGTGAAGTCGGCCTATTGAAAATGTAGGCCTACAGGGATCCAAATAGTTCTCATTTTCTCTCAATTTCAATTTCTCTGAGGATTTGTTCAAATTTGTCTTCAGAAAAGTCCCTGAAATTATCATAGTTATTATTTTCTTGTCCAAGTGGTTTTTTGGTTGGTACAAAAAAAAGAAAACAAAAAGATTTCGTCCTATGCGCACGAGGTCGAGGGAAACCCCCCCCCCCAAATGAGTCAAAGAGAATACTAAGACTGTCTTGGTCGGGGTACCATCCACCAAATCGTTATTACATATTAAAAAAATGTGCTCTGACAGTTCAGCAACATTTGTATTTAGATTCTACACCATTGCCACCTTCTATATATGCCTTAATTCATGTGGTGCTAAGTGGGCATCACGGAATTCAGTAAATATGAATATTTTGGGGGAAACTAGACAAGGAGGGATCAAGGGATGTATAATGGAATGCATGTGGGCCTGACGGTTCGAATGAGAACGAATAGAAAATGGTTGCAAATCGAATCGATTGCCATTCCTTAACATGGCAAAACAAGCAAAGTGGAATGGAATTGAAAAGTATAGAAGTGACTGTCGGGCTGTGATCGAGTAGTACAATGTATGGAATTTACTGCTATAGATTTTGAAGCAGGAATGGAATAGTAATGGACGAAATATGATGAGACATGTGTGGACTGCGAAAAGCTTAGAGTTTTCAGAGTGATTGAGATACATTACTAGCAAATTTCTGTATAATCCAAATAATGGTCATTTTCTAAGACTTACCCAAAATGTGCTGTTAAATTATTTAAGAACATTCTCGAGTTACGGTTAGCACAATTACGAAAGCCTGTTGATACAGTTGGTACAAAATATGCGCAATTGAATGTCTGAATATAATGGCGAGTATAATATTTAAACAGAATGATTACTGTTGGGAACAAAACGGTCGGTCAAGCTTTTCATACACTCTAAACGGTTTGACCCGGTATCCGCGTCCAATGGGACCTGACCCTTTTCCGGGTCAGAATGAACCTTTTCTAGATCAGAATGACCCTATTTGGAGGTCGAAATGACTCGTAAATTGAGTCAAAGAAGTGTCATCTTGACCCGGAAAAGGGTCATTCTGTCTCGGAAAAAGGGTCAGGCCCCACGGGACCCGGATTCCGGGTCAGTCCGACCCGGGTGTTTTTAGAGTGTAAGGCGTATAAAGGGGACTCAGTATTCTGTCTTCACAGTTGTTGATATAGAACTTCCTCAGAAATGCCTGGCTGAATCACTAGTGCCGACTTGAATGCCAACATTTAGATTGTATTCGGCAAGCGAAGCTCTAATCACAACACTGGTTACAAACTTACATGCGCGGCCGGCCGCGGGCGAGTCGTGGCCGAACCTGTCGTAATCTTACCGACTCGTTCCCTGCAACCTGGGTTAGTTTCATTCAGTAATTACTGTGATCTTCTCTACACTGCAGATCTTTTATTATTAATCATCTCGATTTACTGCCAATCTGCCAGGGAAGGTTTTTTTTTTTTTTTTTTTTGGGGGGGGGCTATTGAGGACAACACCGTAGTCACCATATTGTTTGCCTTTTGAGGGTTCTCCAATCATTTTCTTTATCCTGTGGGAAGGTTTTAACATCGATAATCCCCGGTGCAATCTCGACGTGCCTGGGGGGGGGGGGGGGGGGTAGATAGAGGGGGGGGGGGGGGGTAGAGAGAGAGGGGGGGGGGGGGGGGGGGGGGGGGTAGAGAGAGAGAGAGGGGGAGGGGGGGGGGGGGGGGGGGTTGCAACGGTTGCACCCCCCTCTCCGAATCCCCCCTGGGCTGCTGAGCAAAGTTGATTTCATTGCCGACAAAAGTTTGAGAAAACGACTGAAAAAAAACCACTAAAAACCGAAAACATCCAAACAAATAATCTACAGATTTTGGCCGTTTTTAAATCATTGAAAGAATTATTAGGATATTCTAGCCTTAGAAAATAAGAAAGCTAGTTTTCTTTCTCACATGGACTAGCTGAGCCGTTCTTAGACAAAATTGAGGTCAAATTTCCACCGTTCACGATATGCGACAGTAAACAATGCGTTGAAGGAATAATGTACTTAAATTCAGGACTCAGCACCGACTCTTCCGCTATTGAAGACGCGGGAGCCTATTTTTTCTGTATAAATGAATAAATTATTATTTTAGCAGTATAGCCTATTTTTTGTTACTACTTTTTGTTTTTGTATTGATTTTTAAATTAAACCATGTACATTATTGTATGCAATCATGTATTAATGAAACGGTACAAATTAAGGATTTGATGTATTATAATTGTATAGGTGGCAGATCACAAATGCTGCAACACCAGCCCAATATATGTCTTATATACACATAGATAATAATCGAGGTATTCGTGAGTAAGCGATCTTACCCACGAATGGCGTGTTATACCGAGCGGCATTTGACTTAAACTTCACCCGTGACGTCAGCCTATTGTCCCACTGCTCCATTATTTTGCACGAATGGAGCGTTGGAGGCGATACCTCTCCAGGTAACGCCCCCATCACTCTATTCGTACAAATAATGGAGCGAGAAACTGGAGAGGACAATTATAAAGAAACACCAAGTGACACAAATTGCTTTTGTACAACTTGCATGTAAATAAAAAAATGTAGCCTATGCCTTGGTTGGTTATTTGCGGAAAGGGCAAGGAAAACATTGGTTAAAACATTGGATGCACGCTAATGGGAGGGGTCCGGAAGCGCGCCACCAGGTGTCATCTTTCAGGTTCTATTTTTTACGAATTTAGTGTTCCATACTGCAACGTTTAATATTGTATTCTTAAATTAAACCAAATATGTTCTTCCGATTTACTGTTATTGCATGCTACTGGACCAAAAATACGGTATATCTCTTAGTCTTACCTTCTTGAAGTGCAATCCCCGTGTTATACATGTATATTCCTTTGGTGTGTCAAAACGGTTCCTTTTTTGCGAGTGCACTGAAGCTCAGAAATAGCCCGATATTTCCATGGAACTTTCATTAGACACAATCAGTTAGATTGTGATTTTCGATTGCTTTACGCCATCGTTTCAGATGAAATAAACCGAAAAAAACTGCCCAACCTGCTGTCCAACCATTATACTATACCTAGCACGATATGAGACCAAGGGACTCCACCCTTATTGCTCCATACATAGACTCTCTAGACTATTGTTACCTAACGCACCCCCACCTCCCCTTAAAAACCTAAAAATAATTCCTGAGATACCTCAACATTCCGCAAGCACAATGACCACCACAAAGGAGGGGAAGGGGAGAGGGGAGAAGGGAGAAGGGAGAGGGGGGAGGGAGGAGGAGGGCGAGGAGTTCCCCTCATATCTTGCTTTATATGGTATATACGTTATGTATACCCCTATCACAAAGCTTTCTTTGTGTCTACAAACATAATAGTCGAATTTATTAAATTCACTTGATCCCAAGTTACGTAACGCGATTTATTCTCTATAAAGAACAAAATACGCTCCATTCGTGCAAAATAATGAAGCGATATGACAATAGGCTGACGTCACGGGTGAAGTTTTATGTTACCTAACACATCCCCCAGATACTTAACAAGAATTCCGGAGATTCAAGGAAGTTGAACAATGACCAACACACATGCTGCAATGGAAGCCGAATCAATGGTTTTGGAAATGGCCATTTTCTTAAAATAAAGGTTATACGACTCGGCATGATCGGTTATAAAAAAATGTAAATAAATGTAATTCAATATCACACAGCCGTCTAGATACACCATTGTTAATTTGTCAAGTCAAAACTTATGTAGCTTAAAACATGTACCATTTTGTTTAAAAGGATTCTTTTAACGACATTTAAGTGTCGTAAGTCCGTTGACAGTTTTCCCCTGATAATTTATACGAAGAAAGATACGTTAAACTATGTAGGCCTATACCGATTTTCAGACAATACAACAATTAATTGTTTCATTCATTACGCAGCCTGTTTTATCGAAACACTAGGGCGCAAAACACAGCTCACGACCACTGAGCCTTTCCTCCATGATACAAGATGAAAAAGCTCACTTTCAGTTTCAACAAAAAAAGCCATTAGAGTAAATCTCTCTCTCCTTTTACCGATTTGCCGATAGCCAATACCGTTTATTAACATTGCACAACACACCGTCCGCGTGAGCACGCATATGCACCCCCCCCCTCCGATATCTCAAGGGTCGTATAGAATAGCAGGGAGAGGAAACTATTATTATGATCAAGTACCGTATTAATGCGAACATCTTTTTATGCCCAGGGTCTTTCTTTTTTTCTGCGATGCTTTGACATTTTTGTTTGGTGCCGTTTAGACAGTCGATCCGCGGTGATAATAGTTGTGATTTATTTTAGTAATACAAAACTTACACGAACGCAAAACAGAACACGCATAATGTGTGTATGTTGTGGGAACATAAACGTGAACCGTATAATACTGCTTGTTAATGGTAACTTAATGTTTAAGACTGCCGTATAAAACAACCACTAGTGTATTATGCATATAGCTTAAAGGGATCGTATACGTTTGGTAATTAGAACCCAATGTTTGTTTCAATCCTATATAGTTATAGATATAATATACCTTAAAACTAACCTGTACAAATTTCATTTCAAAAGGTGGTAGCGATTTTGAGATATTGCCGAAAATCTGGAGCGGTTATGTCCACGCAGGAAGAATAATCTGCATTGGAATACACAATCTGAGAAACGTCACTGCAGTAACGCTTCTCAGATTCAATTTTGTTGGGATAAAAAGTGATATCTTTTTCCATATCAATCGCAGTACTTCGAAGTGAAAAGTTTCTAAAAATGCATTATACTATCCAAAGCTGCTGTATACTTCTTACCAAGTAATTTTATTGCCATTAATTTTTGGAGTAATTACCAAACGTATACGATCCCTTTAAGCGTAGCTTATATAAATCTCGAATATCTGTAACATGTGAGTCATAAGACTAACGTTGTAAACATTGCTGTTGTTAATCTCAATTCAGGTAAACAAGTTACACAGACTGTAACATGTATTAACTAACTTCTCTGTCAGGAAAAATGTTGTATATAATAGTCTAACTATCAACCAATGCCTTACAATGTTATAAGATTATATAAACTAAATATAACTGTCCTAGGTATCAGTATTAAGGTCCAAGTGTCGGAGTCGAACGACTAAGAAACGGACTGTGTTTGATCAAAAAATGGCAAGCAGCTTTCGGTAAAACCATTTACGAGTTTCAATTCGACCCGTATAGCTGACCCATATTTGGGTAATTTTTCACCCAATTATACTAGTTATAACGGCTCGTTTCTGCCGAGTCGTGGTGACTGATTTGTCCTCATACAGGTTGTTGATTTTTTTACCCTGGAAACCTTACACCCAGGTTTCTCGAAAGCAAATCCAATAAATAGGGTCGGACAATACCCGGAATTCGAGTTAGCTTGTAGTGTGTAGTCATGTTAATCGGGTAATTGTTGTTCATCGTGACCAAATGACATGACGGATCACGATTATTACAGAACGCGAGCGCTTGAACTGGCTAAGATGGATCAATAAAACATGCACTCAGACACTTGAACTGAATATTGAACAATGAATAAAATTCTAACAAAAACCGAATCCTCTTGGAATGTGCAGTGAACATTAAACAATTACATACATGTACAATTTTGAACTTAAATCTATTAGAAAAACGAACGTGGTGTAACTTTTCTCCTGTTATGGAATAAACTGAACGAAATAATGTATTCTGTTTTTCTAGACTAATCCGATGGCAGCCATTTTCTGTGTTAGCACCAGGCTCACGTGTGTTGGGCGTTGCGCTCAGGGGCCAATTTCACGGAGCTGCTAAGCACAAAAATTTGCTTAGCATGAAATTTTGTCCTTGGTAAAAACAAGGTTACAGACCAAATCTTCAAGTGATCTTTATTGTTTTTGGTTGATAATCAGCTGGTGTTTTGCTTAGCATGAAAAACACGTAGAATTTTGGCTGATAACTTGTTTTTAATGAGCAAGACTTTTTTTGTGCTAAGCAAATTTTTGTGCTTAGCAGCTCCGTGAAATTGGCTCCAGGTAGTACGCATGAAATCCAGGCCTGAAAACGTATACATCGTGTGTGCGGCCGGGTAGCAGTACCAAAGAATGGCTTATCATTATTTTGTTCTTCGGATTAGTCGAACAGATTCTGCCTTATATCTTGCTTCATGTATTGTGTATGAAACGGAGTGTATATTACAAATATAGAAATAATAAAGGATTGACAATATTATTACTGTTTTTGGCATTGCAGTTGGTCTCGCAATGATGTGGGGGTGGGTGTGGTAGGGTGTACGAACATTTCATACGTGCTGTGGAGCTCCGAACAATTGGCGTCTGGATGCAGAAAGGATTACAGATTGTGGACTTGCACATGTCTCTAAAAAAGAGCTTTAGTGTAAAAATGGAATAGGGTAATAAAACAATTGAAAGGGGACACAATAGGACTGCCTAGAATAAAAATGTGGAGTAATTTGTTGTATTTCTGAAAGCGAGCAAATTAAGTATTTAGCCAACGTTTTCTTAAAGGCAGGATACACCATTGGTAATTGCTTGAATTATCATTAATGGGTGGATGCCGGGGGTTGTATTTTATAGTAAATATCGTTTAACTGACCTGTCCGAAGTTTTTCAATCATGGATCCTGAAAAAAGCAAGAAAAACGGCGGTCGTTTTAAGATATTTCCTAATGATTCGGTAGTAATTCTTTTCTTCGATATCTGGAAATGATGTATCCTATCTTTAACTACACAAAGACAAAGGAATGCCCCCATAATTATATGTAAGGTAAGCTGGGCGTGGTGAGGGGTTTCACTATACTTTCCCATTACTTTCCAAAATAATGGACTTGCAATCAAGTGGATGACAGAGAAACAAGTGGGCTTGTTGACTCTGCACTTTCAATCAACTGACTGCAAAAATACATTAGTCGGCGCGTTAAAAAGTACAATAAACCAAGTTCGTCTGCAGCGTACATTACCACCTCACATTAATATGCACACACGCCGATAATATTTAATCGTTTCGGCCTCCAATAATAATTGTGCAAGACTATGGTTAGAAGCGGGATTTTTCTCTGAAAACGGTGACTCACTGATGGAATAATGCACGTTGATGTTGTATGACATACACCCAAACGCCTAAAATGCACGGGCATGATCGCCTATAAACAGTGCGCGGCCAGCAGTCGCGTCCTGGGATTTCACAGAAAATTGCGTCTCGCGTTCTGAGTGCAGACTAAAAACGAAGGGGATTGTTTTACCATGGAGGTTTTACCAACCCCGGTCGATAACGCGGCCGATGTACCGTACGCTCTCCGGCCCCGTGTGTTAGTTGTTTTAACATGGGGTAATATGTTTTCGTTAAGGCGCCATGCCCAGGGGCCTGGATGAATATTCATGATCAATAAACCGCCCTCTCTGTCGTCATCGCTATGGCCAAAAACTCGAGACCTTGATTTCAATATTGTGTCTGTAAAAGTGCCAATTTTCTTTATTCTTTAAATAATATGTTTGTATTGACTCTATTAAAATTAATGAGCTATCTAAGCCTATGTCATCGTAGGCAGAGCCGTGTAACGAGATAACGCACCACAGCACAACATGCACGATGCATTCATTCCATTATCACAAATGGGCGGATTTACGCGCTTCATGATTCAGTATTTACTAGTTTTAAACAATGACGACACTATATTATTATTCGTAATACTCAGTCAACTATACATGTAGAGCTATAATTATACTACATTTAAAAAAATGACTTTTGCCAAATTCTCACAGCTATTAGTTAATATAGATCATTAAGATCTCTGGTTCGAAATTTAACTGTGCACATTTTCATCGACTACACTCTAAAAACTGTGTTTAGCGAGGAAACACTTTTCTTGCTATCAGTTTGTAAACATGTTTAGAAGCTAAATGCACGCATCCAATTCCCAAACATCAACGTTTAATGGCTAAACGCAATCCGTCCTCATGCTAAACATGTTTAGCATTTAAACATGTTTACAAACTGATAGCAAGAAAGTGTTTAGAAAAGTGTTTACTCGCTAAACACAGTTTTTGCAGTGTAGTTTTGGTCTACGAGTTTATGGTCGGGATTAATTCAATTTAGAGGAAAGCAATTAAGGCTCCGAGAACCTTAATTTCTTCCACTAAGTGTGATCTAGTACGCCCACTTATGATTTGGTTTTGCTCGTAACCCTTCTTTGAAAAAAAAAAGTACTACTGTACGTTCTTCATATTTTTGTTCCATAGTGTCAGACATTTTGTCAAGAGGATTATATATGGTTTTCATTTCAAGAAGACAGTAGACATTATGCCTCAACATTTATTACTTTATTACTCGACCCTGACCAACACGGGACCCTGCCGCACAACGAGTCTCCTGACAAGTTTGGTCGCAAACGGAGCAAATCACACGCTTGGCTCGCCAGCATATCTGGAGAAAACCCGAACGAAGCCAGCCACACACAAATCGAAGTCAACTGAAATAACAGGTCTTGTTTGTCTCCGTTCGTTGTCGAAGTCTAGGGTTTATTATTTCCTCTGAATTGAAGGGCGCGATGATGTACATGCACAATTATTACCTTCAAATGTCAAATAAGAACACGGAAGATTGCCTTGTTTGCTTATGTTGAGTTGTTTTAAAGTTTGCTCAAGGCCTAGAGGTCCCCGTCAGCCGTTAGACATGTCGCGTCTTAAACTTAAAGGCAGAATATACCATTTGCAGATATTGAACATTTTTACTACCGAATTATTAAGAAATATTGTACTTATTTAAAAGTAAATAACGATTGTAGGCATTCCGAAAAATGATTGCGCTAGATATCCTGTAATTGTTCAATTGTCTGGCGATCGCGAATGTTTCTTTATAAAAAAAATTTTTAAAGAATAATTAAAGGATATCTAGCGCAATCATTTTGCTGGATGCCTAGAATCATTATTTACTTTCAGATGAGTAAGATATTTCTTAATAATTCAGTAGTATTTTTTTCCCGATATCTGCAAATGGTGTATCCTACCTTTAAACGATATTAACTATAAAATACAACCCCCCTCCCCAAAAAAAAAAGAAGAAGAAGAAGAACGAAAACCATCAATTTGTGATCATTTAGGCAATTACCAATGGTGTATATTACCTTTAACCATGGAGGTAGGATGTAGTAACGGACAAACATGCTTGTAATGCACGCATTTCAAGCCGTTTACGACCAACAATCTCTCTAAATGCCAATCATGATTATGTGTCGCTATCACCATGGAGGAATAAGAAGGAACACTTCAAAATAGAAACCGGTCTAATGTCATTATGTTTGTGACAAAAGATTGATAAATCAACGTTTTAGCGTGTCTACACGGATCAGCTTCTGATGGCGAGATCTAAAGCCGTCTATACAAATGCCAACGCTGGACAACAACACCTTTGACCTTCTTGGTCGATTAAGAATGTGCCTCAGGAAAAAAAAAGAGATACCGTAAGGTCGTAAAATCAACTCGGACAGAACACGTATATGATGCAAGGCGTAGGCTCCCCCGTCCTCTCGCCCGCATGCAGATAACCGCTGCACTCGCATCGGCAAATAACCGTGAAATGAAAGAAATGCCGGCAAGCCATGCATGAACCGCGCACAGATCAATGATTAGGGAATGCATCTCGCAGACGGCAATAAATCCTAGCGTGGATGTGCACAGGCTCAACTTATCTCCCAGGCATTCCGGCCTTGATGAAATCTTCCCCCTTTATCACACCCGATGGACCGGACCCTGTATACGCCAGAAGTGCCAGGGACCCGCATAGCCAGCCGTCAACTAGCGCGGCGAAGCCGCGCAATTCACCGCCCCATCAGCACCGCCGGCGAGGGGGGAAATCCATCCCTGGGTTTTAGATTAAGGCCCCAGAAAGCCACCACTATATATAGAGTCCCCTTAATAATCCCCTGTCAACGGTGTTTAAAATTGATTAGCTAGCTGGCCCGAGGAAAAGGCTTAGAGAGATCGGGGTTGAGCATACTGATGGTAATCCGCGTGTGTTTGTATGTCCGTGCCGACGCATATGTACACCGCCACGGCACTATAGTGTGGTGACGCGCGCGCGCGACGGCGAACTTTAAAGTTGCTATCGTATGAAGATAGCAGTAATCCAACGAATGAAGGTCCACATACCAAACTGGTAGTGGTAACGTCATAAGATCCATTTACAAAATTGTTTTAGATCCATTTACAAAATTGTTTTAGATCCATTTACAAAATGGACAACAGAATGAGGCTAGTTTTGAGTATTCGATTATACCTTTTAGATCATGACTATATACCAACCCCCAAATCGATGAGGATAGTTCACCGAGTTTCTCTCAAAGAAAGAAAGGGAGAGTTGGGGTCGCCGTCATTATCGACGCCATTTTGCCTATCTGCAATTGATTTTGGTGAAGTGACTGATTTCCGCCAAACAAATTGTTCAGACTTTAAAACCAGCACTTGCCACGGGGTCACAGCTTAACCACGTATTTGCGCTTCCGCTGCCTAGACTCTTTTATCATCAATGATATCGTCGATAGAATTACATGCATTAACCTTGACTTCATCGCAGCATAATTATAGCAACCTCGCGGACCTTTCAAAGCTATTAAAAAAACACCAATATACATGTACATTTGCTTCACGGTGACAGCCGGCATCATGCCCAACGACAGAAAGCCAGAAACGGACGTGTGAAAATCATTGTACAATGTACTCGCCATGCACCGCTCTTACCAACTACACACAGAGACTTCATAATACGCGTGCGTTAGTACAACTCCGCCTGTGAGGTAATAAGCTATGTATATTTGATTCCTTCGCTTCGTTGTCGCTCAGGACGCATCAATGAAAGTGACGGTTTTTTTGGCGCCGAGAGGCCAGCGGGTGTCACACCTTTGTGTCTGGGAACGTTGCCGGCCAGCTGCGCGTATAGTCTTGGTTGTCTTTTTGCAGACCAATCTGAAGTAACTATAGTCTTAATTCTATCATCTTTGTATCTACCTCAATGAGTTTCGTCATAAAGGATTGCCCTGTAACGCCATTGAGCGGGCTAAAACACGCCCATTGTGTAGATGTCTAGATGAATTAAAACTTGACATAAAAAAGCCTGAATCAATTTTGGTCTGGGAACCTATGCTTCGTTTTGGTGGCCCATGACATGAAACATGTTTCAGTGCGCCGTGAAAATGCCTCTGACCCACAAGCATTTGTTCATGACGTCACCTTGTAAACAAACATTGCAGACGCTCCACGATTTACAAGCCAAAGTCGGGCAGTTACTTTACCAGGATTTTCACAATAGACAGAGTAATAATTGTAGGTACCTAAAAACCAACTTTCTACCTAAGCAATTCTCAAATTGTATCCTTGTGAAGACTTCTCTTTGTTTTCACGTAAAATGTGTGGAGTGTCGAAAGCATGCTACTATTTGAACGAGAAATAATGTTCTGGGTTGAAATTTCGACCAAACATACCCTATGCCCGAACTGGCTCAAACACTTACCCCAACCGTAATTCTAACTCTTTTGAGTAAAATCTATATTTATCTATTTCGTGAAAACTTTGTGAAGACCTTTTTACCTACATGTATAAAACTTCCCTGTAGAGACCTTTTCACTCCCACTGTGTGTAGATATCTCCACATGGCGAATATAAGTACAACCGACTATACAAACCTACTGTTTAATTTCCTTTTGCGGTAAACAGTGTCGTCTGCTACACTTTAATTGTTGAAACGTTAGCGAACCGATCCTAAGTCTCGGGTCAACTTTGGTCGAAACAATGACGTCAATTCAGTGTAACCGAAGTGCCAAAACGGTCCCGAACCAGAAAACATGTTTACGGCCCCAACGCCAAAACGCGGCTGATCTAGAACGACCAAATATTGTGACAAAGCGAACATCCGCCGCATCCTGCCTGTAATTATAAATATCGAATGCGTGAGCAGCCGATGCGCAGGCGTTTACGACCTTATTCCGTTACTATTATAAATCGTCGTTAATTTAAAATCTCGGCCATCAAGATCGTTGATTACTGTTCGCTAGCGCAAAATGCAACCAATCTTGATTGAAAAATGGGGCACTCAATTCAACACACCGATGTCTATTAGCTCTTTGCCCAAAACTAAATTATGATCGTCGTAAAAAAAATTTGCTCTGTGTATTGTTCGGTACCTTCTTCGCCCGCGCTAAAAAATGTTGCCATACGGTAGACTGCGAATGGTTTACTGAACCAAAATGAAATGCAATGAAAAGCGGTGCGCCCGAGAACCGACGCTCGTAAATGATAAATTTTCTACATCTGAATAAATTGAGCACGGGAAGGTTGTTCCATGGAGAAAGGACCCGTGCTAAGTCTTCCCTTGCAGCCCTTTGCCGTGTGGTTACAGTTTTATCACGAGAAACCAAGGCAGCACGTTTTTACTTTGTCGTGCCGAAGTTTCCACTTCCATTTCTTCGCACACGGACACAATTAGGCCTACACTCTCGGCATATCAACCGAATAATAATGAAAAGATCGCGCTAGCATCTCACGGACACTGCAAGGACAGGCTCCGAAAACTCATTACTCGGACTGCTTACCGACCCAAACCCATCGGCTTATTATCTTGAGAGGTGTTTAGCTAAGAGTCGGGACCTAGGCAGCAAGCCGCGAGGGGTAGGATTTCAATAATGGGGTGCGCGTTCTTTGAGCGGTGCGACCGCGGGACATCGGATCGTGAGCAGATATAGAGCGCGACTCGTGACGCGCCTCGACCTCTCGTCACTCGTATCGCACGGTGCGTGGGTTGCGGTGATTTACCCAACCCATCAATCATCGACGGTTGAGCATTAAACTACGAGGTCTATACGGGAAGGATTTCTGGAAAAGGGCAAAGAGCGAGACAGGGAGAGAACAAAAATCTGAGAAAACGCGTAGACCGATGCGTCCTATTATGCCATCGACCTCGGTCCCAAAATTGGGCCACCGGCATCAAACGATAGAGAGGAGTAATATTCATAGCAAATTTTGGCAAGGTATGCACACCTCGAGTTGGGAAATGTATGATAGCATTGCAGCATAAGCATAGCAGCTTTTTGGATGCGACTTTTCTCAATAACAAAAAAACAGTCCCTATTGGCCGGGCGCAATTACGTGCACTAGTGGATTTATATACCAGACAAAATAAATAGTTTGCAATAACACCACGGTAATTCTCTTTAGTGAGATGTGTGGTTCTGAAAGGAACTGGACGTAACTCAACGTTTCGGACAGTATGCTCTGCCCGTCGTCAGGAGACTGTCGACACTTATCTTCTTGCCTTTTCGCAATGCAAACCTTCAAATCTCACTAGATTTTAAAGATAGCACCATGGCCAATGCCTGGATTATCAAGAATATTATAAACAAACCTAACTTCTAGAATAACAACTTTATATCTAGATCATTTAAGAATAATTTATAGGCCTGCAGCTGAACTCGATCTATACAACAATACTACAATAATATCTTAACAATAACATGTTACCAACAGTAATAACTATAGAGTAATAATGTTTACCATGAATGGGTCATTCGGGAGATATGGCCGTATAGACGCGTACACGAACTTGTTATAACTTCACTGTCGCCTAATGACGTCACTTTGGTCGCAAGAATAATCTTCTTTTGTAACAAAAAACACATCCCAACTCACCGGGATATCACGACCAGCAACCCAGAGCACGCGGGGGCCGCGCCCACGCCATTAAGACGAGATCGCACAAGCTCTTCCTTTAACGAGCGGCAATTTGCACGTTAATACCCTCATTAAAACGAAACCCGGTAGTTGAAATGACTTTTGGAAATTGAGAAAATAAATCTCCCATCAGGAATACTGACTTCTTATCCCAGGAGGCATTTCCAAAAAATAATAATAAAAAAAGTATCAGGCCCTAGCAAATTATTTCATGCGCTTAAACTCAAAATTGAGAAATCTGTTTAAAATTCTATTCAATTACCATTTATTCCCATAGTAGGCCTATATGAAATAATATATGAAATACACAATTATATGTAAAAAGTGAAGAAAAAAAACAAAACTTAATATTACTGAGAAAGAATAAATAATACCATTAATGTTAAGAGGACAAGTAAGGTTCACAATTAAAATTACAAAACAATAAGTGACATGGCGAGTATGGAGGCATCTTTCGAAGCCATCCGAATTAGGCTTTTATGGAGATGCCTAGACTAACAAACTGACCCTTACATATTAATAAGCAATCTATAAAACCAACATCATGAATACGATGAATATTGAACAACTCTAAAGGCCTTTTCACACTTGTCTACGAACAATAACAGTGTTGTACACTAATATACTTAGTGGAGTTACAGGCAGACGGCTTCTTGCATTGACCGAGTTCTTCAACGATAAGAACCATAAGATGCACTGCTTTGGTGTCGGTGACATATATGCTTGTTCTCGGGGAACGATGAAATGAACCAACGTTGCATGTATACTAAATATTTCAGTCTCCAATGAAAATTCAATAAAACCGTAATTCAATAATGCGATTTGCCAATCATATCCGACAAATTTGTACATGAAATATGCTAAAAACAAATTGGTTAAAAGTAACCGCTTTTATTTGGTCATTACTTTTGTTATTTCCACCAGTATTTCGGTTAGACCTGAACCCACCGCTTGGTCGACTGGTTACTTTCTTTATGAGTTGCGGCACATTAGTTAATAATTTGATAACAAATATACATTTCTTTGGTCAGTTGCAAACCAATTAACCATGAATTGGTTAAATACATAAAAAGTTGGTTACTAAAGCTTAACCAATGTCTGATGGTAATTTACCAAAATCGCGGTTGGACATTATAATATTATAGGCCTACACCCTAAAAACTGATATTAGTTGCGGCAACTAAATTGTTTAAAGAGCATTTTTTTGCATTACACCAAAAGGTTTGACAAAGTACCTTTTAAAGAGAGAACAGCGATCACGATGTAAAACAAAATCATCGCGGTATGTGCGCGTGACACTCGGGTCACATTGGTGATGATTCTGCTGCTTGCATTTACAATGATTGTAATCTGCCCGAAAACATCGCCATTTGAACTGCGAAATTAGGACAAAAGTCATTCGATTTTGAGCTTTCTGCTTCGCGAGGCCGTGAGACAGATATTTATCCTGTTTGTGCATCTGAGCTATGTGCTGATCTAATTTTGTTATATTAAACTAGCCGATGGAAGCGCGCATACACTTGTCACGTGATTTATTTTACTACATTGTACCCATCCATGATTGTACCTCGCAGACACCATACTACATGTACATCTAATAAAACCACAGAGCTACATCTAATTACTAGAGCGATAACTCCTCATTTTTACGGGCGGAGATACTTTGAATCCATCCTGTACGCACACATTTTGAATTCATGTGGGTGTTGTACATAGAGCTATATTAAATTACTAGAGTGCTAACTCTTTATTCTTACGCGCGGAAATACTTTAAATCCCTTCTGCGCGCAGACATTTTGAATTCACGTGCGTGTTGTAGAACCTAATAAAAATAGATGGATTTAATTTTGACAGTGTACTCTAAATGCAACGCGCGTGCAAGTAAAACAGACGCAAACAGCTTACGCGCGCCATGCAAGTTAAACAAAAATCAAGACAAAATCATCCGCAGCGCGCGGACACGCACACGCATTTGCGCTGTTTGCGCTCATTTGCTATTGGCTTCGGTAACGCACTGTATAGAATACAAACGCAGATATGCAAATAGCCGTACAAAAGCCGTACAAAATGTTGAGGTTTCTGTAGGTTTGTGCACAAACATGGAAGCGCCCAGCTCGCATCACTTTGTACATCGAGCCAGCACGCTAGTAATTTAAAATAGCTCTATGATTAGAACATAGAATGTTCGCTAAATATATTCCGAAATGTGATCCTATTTTGCACCACACAAAATCCATTGATGGGGCATGTATGGGGGGGGGGGGGGGGGGGGGGGGAATGCGCGGACTGCACATGGAGACGGTACTGCCTCAGTTTGTAGGCAGCATGCACACATTTGAAGAAAAAAACCTGCATGAAGCTGCATACAACACAGTCTCAGAGACGACGACCAGGATTTTATTATTGGGAAGATGGATGCGATTATCGCTCAGTTCACATCGCGTTGTCAATATTTAACCAGTGTCTCTGAGGGTTAATCGTATATTAGTATTACAGTATATGGCGCCAAAACTGCGGTGTTTAAATTAAACTAGTATTAGGCATAGGCCTATATGGACTATTCAGAGTATACTAACACGATGTTAACTTAATTAGCATTTGTACAAGTGTATAGACAACTATGCAAGTGATAATTTGGGCTGATGTCATGTTTCAAAAAGCAGATAGTTCCTGATTTTGTCTCAATACAAAACCGACTTTTCATCAACAGAATGTAGTAAAACTCGACTATCATTCTGAAATGGAACGTTGCCATACAATTTTCCTACATTTCACTTAAAACAAAGGTTTTGAATTGAAATAAAAACCACTTAAATATAGTACATCTCCATCGTAAACCCGAATCACACCGGGCAATAAACTCCCAGGTACCCCAGAAATCAAACCCTTGTGTAACCGTCATTCATAAATAACAATTGGTACAGCCCACGGCGGGTAAGTGCTCTCGTACGGGCACGGCTCCTACGCGCAAATCGGATTCCATGCAGTCCTAAACAAATACTGTTGAACATCGCCAGTTCGCCTCGGGAAAAAATAATTCCATCGCACGAATTAATGTACATGTAAGTTCATGTACTACTTAAACACCGAGGACTATAGGCGAACAAGAGATCATTTCAGTCCTCGGGCGTTCGTCTTTTGTTTAATTTTGTCCTCTGTCGTTAAAGTATACGATACGTTAATTGGGTTCGGTTACAGTATAGGAACAAAGGGGAAACACGCCGATGCAGTATAATACCTATAGCTCTTTGCCAAAAACTTAATTATGATCGTCGTAAAAAAATTGCTCTGTGTATTGTTCGGTCCCTTCTTTGCCCGCGCTAAAAATGTTGCCATACAGTAGACGGCGAATGGTTTACTGAACCAAAATGAAATGCAATGAAAAGCGTTGCGCCCGAGAACCGACGCTCGTAAATGATCAGTTTTCTACATCTGAATAAATTGAGCACGGGAAGGTTGTTCCATGGAGGAAGGACCCGTGCTAAGTCTTCCCTTGCAGCCCTTTGCTCAGCAATGTAGTTACAGTTTTATCACGAGAAACCAAGGCAGCACATTTTTACTTTTTCGTGCCGAAGCTTCCACTTCTCTTTCTTCGCACACGGACACAATTAGGCCCACACTCTCGGCATATCAACCGAATAATAATGAAAATATCGCGCTATAGCATCCCACGGATCATGCACGGACAATGCTACATAGGAAATTCTCTGTCGTTATGGCGAAACACGATTTTATATATGTACGTGTATACATGTATTAATGACTATATGCGCGCTTAGAGCGACCATTCGCAGTAATTTTACAGTATTGCGATGACCACCGTCGTTAGGACGACCGTTTGCTGGTCGTCCGAGCGCCCAAGTACTCGATAAAACTTAATTTTTTTAAATTTTATTGAATATGTCGATAGATTTGGCTACATTATCCTATAGATTTTTAATTTTGTGGCAAAAGCTCTAGGTAAAAACGGGTTAGGTTACAAATAAGAACCTAAAATTTTGCGTGCGTCTCTATGGACCGGTCGCGCTAATGATGGTTTATTAACACAAGGTCTGCAATATAGCTACAATGAACTGGTTGAAGGCAGTATCCCTCCCATTAAAACAAAAGGTATTAAATTTGGTCATCTTAACATTCATAGCCTTGTCAGTAAGATAGACGAATTTCGTCTCTTGCTGAAGCATAGACCTTTCGATATTATATGTCTGAACGAAACGTTGTGTGATTCTAGTATCTCGGATGAGGAGATATGTATTGACGGTTTTTCCATACTAAGAAGTGACAGAACTAGACATGGTGGCGGTGTAGCTATTTATGTATCAAACGATGTCCAGGTTACTAGGCGACATAATCTTGAGAATGCGGCTCTAGAAAGTGTGTGGATTGAAGTGAAATATAACAAATATAAATCCCCTATCCTTGTTGGTGCATTTTATAGGCCACCGAGCACGAGTATTGATTTCTTTGATAACATTGATGAAGTTTTAGCAACCGCCTCAACTGAAAACAAGGAGTGCATTTTATTGGGTGATTTTAACTGTAATTTTATGGGTGGTGTCACTAATATTTATACTGATAACTTGAAATTTTATACTTCTCTATATGGATTTGCTCAAGTGATCACCACCCCAACAAGGGCCACCAGCCATAGCAACACTCTCATCGACCTAATATTTGTAAATAATCCAGATGTTTTTACTGATAATGGTGTATTCTGTACTAGTATAAGTGATCATTTTTTTACTTATTCAGTTCGTTGTTTTAATTTTAAATCATCCACTCAACAAGGTCATAATTATATTGAGTATAGACCATTCAAGAAGATGAATGTCCAAGATTTTATTCATGATTTGGAAAATGTACATTGGAATGCTATTGCTAACATAACTGACATTGAACTAGCCTGGCAAACCTGGTTAACTAGTTTTATGGAAACTGTGAACCTGCATGCCCCACTTTGTAAAAAGAAAATTAGGCATAATGCTTGTCCTTGGATCACAGACGACATTGTTAAGCTGATGAGAGAACGTGATCAGATCCATAAGGCTGCCGTCAAACATAATTGTCCGAATTTGTGGAATGAGTATAGATGTTTACGTAATAAAGTTACACATATGATGCAGAAGCAAAAGACCGATCATTACTGTGGTCTGATCCGTGATAATGCTGGTAACAGCAAAAAGATCTGGAGTTGCCTTAAAGAGGTAACCCCAAAGCAAGGCCGTATTCTTCCCATTTCGATTGAGGTCAATGGATCAGACTGCAGTGACAGTGATCGGATTGCTAATGCATTTAATGATTATTTTGTGACTTGTGCGCAAAACGTCACAAAAGACTTGCCTGTCACAACACCTACTGTGTTCACCGATGTATCAGGTGGTAACGATTGTGTTTTTAATCTTAGGCCAGTCTCACCTGCTTTTGTTAAAAAAACTCTCCTGACTATGAATGTTAACAAAGCTACAGGGGATGATCAACTCAGCTGCCGGTTACTAAAAGTTGCTTGCCCTGCCATCCTTCATTCCTTAACCAAAATCATAAATATGTCCTTGATGCATGGACATGTTCCTGAAGGATTGAAGAGTGCCAAAGTGGTACCAATCTTTAAGTCTGGCAATACTTCTGATGTAGGTAACTATCGTCCCATTTCTGTCTTGCCAATTGTAAGTAAGATCTTAGAGCGAGCCGTTTGTGATCAGTTGTATGAATTTATTAATGAACATGATCTAATGCATCCTAATCAGTCAGGATTTCGCCCAATGCACTCCACAACCACAATTCTTGCCAAACTGGTCAATCAGTGGAGCAGAAATGTTGAACGTGGCGACCTGACAGGAGTGGCTTTCATAGACCTCAGAAAAGCTTTTGATACTGTCAACCACGGAATTCTTCTGGCTAAATTAAGCTCACTTGGCTGTTCAGCGAGTGCTCTGAAGTGGTTTGCTAGCTACCTGTCAGGTCGCACACAAAGAGTTTATTTGAACAAATCCTATTCCAAATCTCAGAGTGTTGTGAATGGCGTTCCACAGGGCTCTATCCTGGGCCCACTACTGTTCTCTATCTATGTTAACTCTATGCCTTCGTCGGTTAATAACGGTATTGTTGACATGTACGCCGACGACACCACTCTCACAGTTAGTGGCAAGACGATTGCAGATGTTGAACACAAATTATCTGTTGCCTTGATGCAGATCTCTAACTGGCTGAATACAAGTCGTCTTGTTTTAAATTATGATAAAACCAATGTGATGATCATAGGATCTAGAGCAAAACTCAAAGACGTTGTCGATTTTAGAGTAGAGGTAAACAACATTATTCTTAAAAGAGTTCATAAAACCAAATGTCTAGGTGTGATCATTGATGATGAAATGAAATGGACTGATCACATAGACAAAGTTGTGAGTACTGTACAAGCAAAACTGGGTATTATTCGCCGGGTAAAACCATATATTCCGGCTGACTCTGTCAAATTACTTTATAATGCGTTTATCTTACCCCATTTTGATTACTGTTCGCAAATCTGGTCAGAGAGATTCAACATGCACACAGACAAGCTGTATAAACTCCAAAAACGTGCTGCCAGATTAATTCTAGGTAAAGGATATGATACTCCATCAAGTGCACTATTTAATACACTAGGCTGGATGCCGTTACCAAAACGATTCTGCTACTTGCGAGCAGTACTCATGTACAAATGTACCAACAATCTTGCCCCTACCTACCTGACAGAAGATTTCATTAAAATATCTGACATGCACCATCACTCCACCAGACAAGCAACTGAGGACACCGTGTTCATTCCTAAATATAAATCAGACTGCTTAAAGCATAGTCCTTTTGTTGCTGGGGCTACTGTCTGGAATAGTTTAAATAAAGTAACACGATCAGCAGCCTCAATTGGGTCTTTTAAGTCAATAATGAAACTTAACTTTTTAACCGTTTAAGTTACTTCCAAATTATTGTTTTAATTGTACGTTTTCTTAGCACGTTAAGTGTATATATTTGCATTTAGGACTCATTTTGTGATCTTATTCTTAAATTTAACTTCTTAATCAGCACTGTTGTCTATTGTCGTTTTTAGATACACATTTATATTGTTTATTATTGTAAACCCGTCCATGTCTCTTTTATTTAATGATTATAACTTAAAGGTTACACATTTTTATGATCTTATTTCCTATCTATTTCTTATTTGTTTTGATAATTGTACACACTTTTAATCCTTTAAATATTGTTCGATTTTGTTGTATTAATTTATAATTTATGTTCAGGGCCCCGTGGAAGACCACATTATATGTGAACGAGCTACCCTGATAAAAGATCAGAAAATAATAATAATAACCGCTTGTCAGACCCTTGTTTTTATTTTGTTCACAAAGATGACAGAAACTGCTGGCTTTCTGTCATCTGCCAATGCTTATTGCGGTTCAAATCACCCGTGTGCTGCAAAATGTCGGCGTTTCCTATTATGCTCTAGCGCAGCATCATCCCAGAATTGTCGTTTACATCTGTTCTGCGTCAGTACATACGGTATCACCACACTATAGTCACATGTTTACGATTACGGTAATACCAATTGTAAAACAGGGTGGCGAGCCGAGGGAACTTGCGTCGATATATAAAAGGGCATCGTATGTACGTACATGTACAACATATATATCGATAAACCATCATTAGCGCGACCGGTCCATAGAGACGCACGCAAAATTTTAGGTTCTTATTTGTAACCTAACCCGTTTTTACCTAGAGCTTTTGCCACAAAATTAAAAATCTATAGGATAATGTAGCCAAATCTATCGACATATTCAATAAAATTTAAAAAAATTAAGTTTTATCGAGTACTTGGGCGCTCGGACGACCAGCAAACGGTCGTCCTAACGACGGTGGTCATCGCAATACTGTAAAATTACTGCGAATGGTCGCTCTAAGCGCGCATATAGTCATTAATACATGTATACACGTACATATATAAAATCGTGTTTCGCCATAACGACAGAGAATTTCCTATGTAGCATTGTCCGTGCATGATCCGTGGGATGCTATAGCGCGATATTTTCATTATTATTCGGTTGATATGCCGAGAGTGTGGGCCTAATTGTGTCCGTGTGCGAAGAAAGAGAAGTGGAAGCTTCGGCACGAAAAAGTAAAAATGTGCTGCCTTGGTTTCTCGTGATAAAACTGTAACTACATTGCTGAGCAAAGGGCTGCAAGGGAAGACTTAGCACGGGTCCTTCCTCCATGGAACAACCTTCCCGTGCTCAATTTATTCAGATGTAGAAAATTGATCATTTACGAGCGTCGGTTCTCGGGCGCAACGCTTTTCATTGCATTTCATTTTGGTTCAGTAAACCATTCGCCGTCTACTGTATGGCAACATTTTTAGCGCGGGCAAAGAAGGGACCGAACAATACACAGAGCAATTTTTTTACGACGATCATAATTAAGTTTTTGGCAAAGAGCTATAGGTATTATACTGCATCGGCGTGTTTCCCCTTTGTTCCTATACTGTAACCGAACCCAATTAACGTATCGTATACTTTAACGACAGAGGACAAAATTAAACAAAAGACGAACGCCCGAGGACTGAAATGATCTCTTGTTCGCCTATAGTCCTCGGTGTTTAAGTAGTACATGAACTTACATGTACATTAATTCGTGCGATGGAATTATTTTTTCCCGAGGCGAACTGGCGATGTTCAACAGTATTTGTTTAGGACTGCATGGAATCCGATTTGCGCGTAGGAGCCGTGCCCGTACGAGAGCACTTACCCGCCGTGGGCTGTACCAATTGGAGGCAGATAGTGGTTATTTTGAACGGACCTTCCATTATTATTTTGTATTATGTTTATAATATACTCGCATTTATTTGTCCTCTTCATAGTAAGTCAGCGTTTTACGCAATATCGATCGCAACAAATGTTACATACAAACCAACGTTGTAATGATATTAAGTATTAACAGATACAATAAATACAGTCATGGATACAGAATAATGAAATTAAAACTTTATTTGTAGTCACTTTCGTACAACTGTTCATTTTCAGTTCTCGAGAGGGGCGTCTTACAAACTAAAAGTCTACTAGTATTACAATGTCAATTTACGAAAAATAACAGTTTTACCAAGCCAAACGGTGTATAAACCAAAGAAATAGCGAGGAAAATGCTGTCAGATAGCGTATCGCTTTGGGGTAACCTTAGATGCCTAAAGCTCTGATTCAATTATTAACCAGATCCACCCGCGCTATCGAGTTGTAATTTGATACCAGAATGAATGTTTTTAGAGATTTGTAAGCGCGTGCAAGACGAGCGCGTTACAACGCTACTCGGTGTCAGGTGACTAATTCAACGAAGCTGCTTTATTTGAGCACTGAAATGTGCTTAGCAAAAAGAAGTATTGCTCATTTAAACAAAATCCTTGGTTTTTTTCATGCTAAGCAAAAACAGCTTAATACCTGTCACAAACAATATACATCCCCGAAAATTTGGTTTGTATCCCTGTTTTGAATAGCTCCGTGGGTCGTCACTACAAACGCGCGTCCGTTTCGTTTGGACGCGCGCTGTGCGTGTCCCACGCATGTAGGCCCTATACTGGCGGCAAATGGAAAACCTCCACATCCAAAGAGATGGCAAAATGTTATTTTTATCCATCAACAAACTGCCCAAGTAAGTCCGCGAAGGCTTGAAAATGTAAACAATCTACTCTCTAAAAAATACTCCGGGTTCATATTGACCCAGAACCCAAATCTAATTTTTTTCCCAGGCCTTTTTCGGTAAACAAAAAAGACGCTTCTCCGGGTCAGCAGGTGTGAACTCTGACCCAGGAGTTGACAAAGTGTACCAGAGAGGTCACGTGCTAAGGATCAATTTGACAAACTTGTGGACTCCAAGACGGACCCAATGGTTGTGTATAACTTTTGACCAGCGAGGAAGACAGCTCTAGCTGCATGGCGTGTGTAAAAACTCGATCGGCAATATTTGAATATTGGAATAAACTAATTTCATGAAATAACGGCAAACCTAACCTCCAAGCCATACAAAATAATAATGGAAGGTCCGTTCAAAATAACCACTATCTGCCTCCATTGTCTAATTATCTACTCGTCGGCATAATTCTTCCAAATAGGCACGTGGGGAGACAAATTAGCGTAAGTTTTTAGGTAATAAGGAGACAGTGGCACTTAGGGAGACATTTCAGTGTCTCCCTAAGTGTCTAGCTACCCTAAAAATAACCGATATTTGGGAGTTTTTGTTGTGCTAGAACGACAGAATTTGGTCTAAATAGCATAAATCTCGAAGATCTTAGAGAAAAGGGTTAGGGTAAACAAGTTAGGACTGTTTTAAGTTTGTGTACATTTCTATGGGATTGTCTCCCCAAATGCCTATTTGGAGGTATATTAATTTTAAACCTTATAAGCATTAATAAGAAGCCTGCTAAGGTAAATCGAGGTCTCACTTTGCATAATGTCGTATTCACACATAGGTTTATCACTGTGGAGTCCCAAAACAATGCATATCAATTAATTGACAGCCCTCGGCCCATTATGGGGAGAAGGGTGCATCCTTGTTAATGTCCTCCGCTTTCTGTATACCATCGCAGCTGGTATGGGCCATCTGCCGGTAATTTAGGCGCGGTTTGTATTGATGAGGAGAAACTGGCAGCCAACACGCTAGTGTTTATCATGCTCCATGAATATGTTAATAGTTTAGTCTATAGGCTAAAGAGGTTATGCTGTGCATGATAAAACAATTACATCTCTCTGCGCTGAAGAGACGTACACATCTGGAAATCTAGCCTAAAGATATCGTGACAGATTTGTATTGATTTTATTATTGTTGAGGCATTGGTAACATATATCTGGAAAATATAACTCGCAATGAAATATGCCTTTAACGGGCATTGACAAACAATACCATTTGAAAGGGGAGTCAGGTTGGCGTAGCATTTTTTTTACTCGCCTGTAGTGAACCGGGTTCGAATCCCGTCTGGGATTTGTTTTAAGTCTCTGCCTGATTCTGTATGTTTTCCCAAAAAATATTCATCTGGCGTTTTCCACCCGGGTTTCTTCAGGCTTGCGATCTAGCATTGGGCGCTTTTGATGATTACCACAAAGAATTAATAATAATAATAACTTAAAAGTGGCTTTTGTTACCCCTGATCAGCTTATTTGTTTCTGGTAATAAAACCAAGGATATATCAATATATAGGCACTGTGGCTCGCAAGCCTGAAGAAACCTGCAGAGAGAAGATAAGTAAATGAGAAGAAGGTAGCCTACAGTTTTCAGAGGTAGGAGGAAAACCCTAGAAGAATATCCAAAAAAAAAAACCCACAGAGTCAGGCAGGGACTACAAACCCAATCCACATAATGGCCAAGGCTGGACTCGAACCCGGGTCACGGCGGTGGAATGCCAGGAAATATACCGCTACGCCAACCTGACATCGATAGCAAATGCTGAATATTTAATAAGCAACATAACGCGTTCCACTCTTGCACTATTTTGGGGGGACACCCTAGTAATAACCCGCGATACACACATTTAGTCTAGTTCCATGGACTCATTGCCTTGGTTTACAATGAGGGTAGCATGACAAACAGTGTAAGTTGATCTCGATAATTCTCAAACAGACTGTCTCCCTCGCCTGAAAACTAAGCTCCTATTTCGAACGTCGGACACGTTTCTGGACAGCGCTTGCAATCCGCCAGGCGCCTTCCATACGAGATAATTTGGTTATAGGAGCTTTCAGATTTTTTTCCAGGCAAACAAAAGATGTCTACACACATCTCTAGGCCTGCAAGCTTTTTACAAACGGTATGATAAAAAATATTATTTGAAGCCTTCGACAGTATGTAAATGTATACAAATAGGCACTTGGGGAGACAAATTAGCGTAAGTTTTTAGGTAATAAGTAGACAGTGGCACTTAGGGAGACATTTCAGTGTCTTCCTAAGTGTCTAGCTACCCTAAAAGAAACAATATTTGGGAGTTAGTTTTGTCTTAGAACGACAGATTTTGGTCTAAATAGCATAAATCTCGGAGATCTTAGAGAAAAGGGTTAGGGTAAACAAGTTAGGACTGTTTTAAGTTTGTGTACATCTCTATGGGATTGTCTCCCTAAGTGCCCATTGGAGGAAATAAAATTAGTCTTTAGACTGTCTAACGTTATGCAAATTATCGTTTGGGCCTCGATTTCAGACCTCAAACGGTTTGCGTCTGAAACCCACTTTATGAGTCAAACAAAAGGGGCTTTTGCCTTTGTCGTTTATTCGAAACGTTGTAATTGCTTTAGCACAGCTTTATGTGCTTTTAAGAAGCCATGGAAAAATTACTTCATAAGCTTACTCCAGTGGGACTCAAACACACGACCTTCTAGCGCATGTCTTGCTGCCCAACCACTGGGCTTGCCGAGGTCAGTTGGTTTGTTCAAATTCAATATTTCAGTAAATTAAAATAACCCAACAGTGCTGAATACAACAATTTTAATATGAATTTCCACACACAGTGCGGGGTGGTTTAATGGTGCCCTTAAAAGTAGGATACACCATTGGTAATTGCTTGAATTATCATGAATGGGTGGATTTAGGGGTTTTAATTTATAGGAAATATAATTTAACTGCCCTGTTCGAAGTTTTACAATCATGAATGCCGAGAAAAGCAAGAAAAACGGCGTTCGTTTTTAACCGGCGTCGGGCAGTGGTGGTTCTTATGTTGTTCTTGTTTTTTTCGCGATCGCCGTCGGGCGATCGTATTTAATTTTTTGTTTTTAATTCACTTTCTCGGAACAATTATAGGATACTAGCACAATAATTTGTCTGGATGCCTATACAATCAATATTTACTTTCAAAAGATATTTCTTAATAATTCGGTAGTAAATGGTGCAAATGGTGTATCCTGCCTTTAAAAGGCGACTGATTATATATTTTTTCAAGGGTGGCTAGTTTACACTAGTTGTGATCTCAAATTGACGAACTTGTAGCATGATGGAGATATATTGTACTTTGTAGCAGTCTAATGACTAAATTACAAAACTCAATAATCGAGTCAAGTTTACAATGTAGTTTAACCAGTTAACGCCGGGATTATTTTAACATCACCGAGCCGAGGCGCGGGAAACTTTATCCGAGGCGGGTTCAGGCCGATGGTACTGGGAAGCACACCCACGCATTTCCGGCCTTGCTCATGACGTGTTTGTGTATCCGTTTTGAATTTGGGGAAAACGTTGCGTGTATATACGTCCCCCGGCGCGAACTGGTTAAATCTGGGACAAACCTCGTTTGTGTCCTTAAGCAAGGCAACATACTCCAATAGTTTCTACCCACACCCAGCAAATTGACTCTTCTGCTGGAGAAGTAAATGTTACATCAAGGGAACAGCACAACACATATTGATCAAGGGCATTCCATAATCATAAAACACCAATGTCTATTTCTACTGTAATTGCATGCATCGGATTAGAAATATCAATCATCACGAAGCTTTGCCCCAGCAAGTTATAATTACATTTACAGCGAGTACAGGTCCAGCAAGATATAAATACATTTACAGCGAGGCCACCTGTACGTGCGGATAGCTACCTGTATAACCATAGAGGTTTTAATAGTTCCATTATGATATAACAAATCCATATCTATGGGTCATCACCGTTGCACTCGCCTTGGGGTGAATTCGATGCGCGTTGTTAATCACTTACCAGTGATGAGTGTGTGGACGTGTGGACGAGGTGTGACCCACTTCCGGGGAAGGACATGATGCTCACTGAACGCAACATGCTGGAAAGGAATAAATAGATAAAAAAAATATAAAAAAGTACGAAAACAATTGAAAGAGATTATATACACAGAGATGGTTGGGCATTCTTTTGCACACATCGTGCAATTCAAGGCAAATGCTGACATCAGATTGTTCTAAGGTAACTAAGAACTAGGTATTAAATGCATACAATAGTCATACAAATGTACCCAATACAATGAGAAGCAATAAAGTGCTTTCCTGTTTGCTATTGTTTGTAAGTATGGCCTTCAAAAATTTTAAGATTTTTAAACCAATAAAGAGATGCTTCACAAAAACAGTCAAAGAAATTGAGTGTTCGCAGAAACGGCAGAATGGCAAAGCTGCAGTTTAAATTGCAAAGAATCTTGCCGGAATCTGGCTACAAGTTTTGGATTCAGGTTAAACTAGTTTGGCTGCAGAAGGTTTTAATGGTCGTGGTCTGCGCAACTGCAAGCAACTCTGCCCTTGGGTTGGTCTCATTACAAAACTAACGTAAGACATTTTCAACATTGGATATCAGCCAAAATTGGGCGTGTGATCTGCCAACAGAACTTTGGCATCACAAACTTCATTTCTTGCATTTTTGTGTTCTCAAGATAACTTGCATTTTGGATGCACCTTCCCCCACCAACAGAAACATTTCCTCTCCTCTGTACACCCCCCCCCCTCCCGAACCCCCCCCCCCCCCCCCCCCCCCAGCACAGAATATTCATTGGCTCATCTCTTGCGCGAGTTTGTTGACTCTCGGCGCAAATTGCTCTAGAAATGGGAAGGGAGTCCTCTCAAAATGTAAAGAAAACATCGGCGTATTGACAGACACACTCATAATTCAACAGTGCTTACACTAAAACAACAAAACCGAGCCCTAAGCGAAAGCTCTTAAGCCACCCCCACCCCCTAAATCTGTCTAGTGTCAAAAGGAAAGAAAGAGATTCTAAAAAAAATTATGGGTTCTAAATCCTTGCTTTGGGCATCGAATTTCATTTAAAATTGCAGATCGATTGAATGCCTTTAAATCAACGGTGATAAAATATTGAGTCGGGACATCCTGAAAACCAATTGACGGCTGTTCGAGATAAAGAGCCTTTCCACAAGCAAAATGGAAATACCATCCCTAACATTTATGACCAGTCTGTGCTAAAAGGTCACTGTACTTGGAAATCGTATCGCTGCAACCGTCAAATGACATATCCATTTGTTGTGGCTTCTAATTAACTTGTATCCAACCTGGTCAAGCAATTTCTTGTATAAGTAACCAACCAGTTGATCAAACAATAATTGCTTGTAACTGTTTCAGATTCCAGGATAAATCCAACTACTCGTGCCATTTAGTCATTTAATTAAGTTGTGCCGTTCAGAGGACCATCTGTTGTAGAGAGGAACTGCCTGTCTTTAACATCATTAGAGTCTCCCTGCCTCTTGGCAGTACTGCAGTTAAGTACAACACAAGTCCTTATACATCTACCAAAAGTCCATAACAGGTTATCACAAGCTTTCCCAAGTCTATGGCAGATCCCCAAATGTCCATCATAAGTTCTCAAAAGTCTATCACAAGTTCTCAAAAGTCTATCACAAGTCCCCAAGACCTCACAAGACCTCATAAGTCATCACAAGTACTCACAGGTGACAAGTCATCATCACAAGTCCATCACAAGTCCATCACAAGTCCTCAAGACCTCTCAATTCCTCTTAAATCCTCACAAGTCCATCACAATCCATCAGAAGTAACTATAACCCACCACAAGTCATCATAAGTCCATCACAAGTCATCATAAGTCCATCACAAGTCATCATAAGTCCATCAAAAGTCCGAAAGACCTCTCAAGTCCTCTTCAATCGTCACTCAATCACAAGTCATCACAAGTCCTCAATATCTCACAAGTCTTCAAGATCTTACAAGTCCTCTTAAATCCGTCACAAGTCCGCAGTCACAAGTTATTTCATTGGACTGTGTCGGAAGAACTTCTTTGATTTTCTCCATCCCTATAGTTACTTGTGACTGGGCTCGTGAATTGACCGAAATTTACTTTTGACTGGACTTGTATAAGTCCTGAATACAGCATTTCTTCTGGAATTTTAGTTATTTTGTTTCGACATGTCACTGTTAACCCTAACGGCACCTAGTACTACAAAATTTACTTGAATCTGTAGTATGCTGTACTCTTACTATACACTAGCCTATGATAAGTAGTATTTTGCAGTACAGTGCACTGCGCCCCCAAATTAATTCCGACATTTCGGAATTATGAGGTGTCGGATTTATAAGGCATCGGACTTATAGTAGCTCCGATGCGACTTACAAGCGGACACCGTCAGGATTAATGTGATGCAATGCATTTTCTTATCGGCCACCTAAACACAATTCGAGCTTTCCTTTTCAATCTATCCACGACTATAGAATTAAACAAATAATGTTGGTAGATTTTAAGGTTTATAATTTTTTAAAACTTTAAATTAATAGAGTGCCGTCTGTAATTTGGAAAAGTAACCCTTTAGAATAGTAGATTCCTCATCCTGAATAGATCACATGAATAGAAGGGGAACAAAATCAAAAGGTTTTGTAATGATGTATTACATTAACACCTCTGTTGTCCGGAGACACAGCTAATATGTATGTCCTGTTCCTTCTGTCTTATTAGCGGCAGCCTTCAAAAAGCCTAAGTCGTGATCTGAAATATCTTCCCCCATTATTAAGAAGAAGGGAGGTTGGCAATTGCGCATCACGCAGCAGCCCTGTGCGGCCGGCCTGCCATCAATATACAGACCCCTTAAAAGTCTTTGATATTTACACAGTACTCCAAAACGCCCCAGCCAGCCGCCACTTTTATTGAGAGAGCTAGTCACTAATTAACGAGGATTGTCACCATTACAGTGGTTGGCCATGTGACCGGGTAAAACGCTACACACGGATCAGGGATGTACCGATATATACCGGCATCCGTCCACGTTGACATTTCCAAACCGCGTCTTGAAATACGACATTCCAAGAAGCATATACACAAGACTGATATTTGCAGAGAGGAGACGGCGCCACATGAATTGCTGAGTCCGTTTTAGAAGTAAAACTAGCCGGCTCACATCCGAGTCATGTTGTTCAATTTCGTTTCAACATGTTGAGTACATGATATAAATAGATCGCCATTTTGGAGTGCTTTTAGTCCCTTCCCAACCCTCACTATATAATTACAACAATACTTAAGAGCAGACAGAGGCCATGCAAACCCCTTTTCAAAGGAGTTAAGCAACATTGAATTATTCTATATTTACACACACAAACTTACTTAAAGATAGAGAGAACACTTATTTTACTTAGCCCTGGAACCAGGAAAACACCAGGTGACTGGCAATGAGAAAGAAGTTTGCTGGTTTGCAGCCCTTTCTTTATACATTTTAGAACAGCGAGGTTTTTCTCCTCAAAGCCTCGCCTTATACGGGTTAAATCACTGGGCTCAGAAACGGGATCCTTTGACACCCAAGACCATTATGTGAGTAGCGTTGTGCGTTGGTTCTCTCCTGTGATATACATACATAGATGACATTTTAAAGCCAGATTTACCCCTAGGGAAAAACACCTGCTTTACCGGTATCACTAATGTCCAATTTCTCCAAGTTTCCGGATAATCTCGACAGAATGATGTACTCAAGAGTACTTTGCTTAGATGGACACACTGTTTTATCAATTTTTAGTCTAAAACAAAAACAAGTTAAAGTATAAAATATAAAAAATATACAAAATTAAAGGCTTCTTCTGAGCCAGCTAGTTCCAGTTTAGCTCGGCTCATTTTCATTTATCAGCGAAATTGGTTGGCCTGTACTCATTAACCATTGTGAATTCATCAAGCCCCTTGCCTTAGCGCGGGCGTGGTTTTCATAGCTTTCATAGCTACATGCAGTTGGAGACCTTGATAAATTGGGAGCTACACTGCTACACGGGAGGCGAGTTCCCCCTTTTCCAAGGGTCTAGTAAAGCATTTTTGTAAGGCCCCTGGGCAATCTATGAATAATTAACTAGCATACATGACGAATGCCTCAATGTACAGAGAATGGGAGTTTATAGGAGGGGTTAGATTTCTGAAGCGATGCTGCTGATATTGTAAGGAATACACCAAATTGGGTCTTGTAATTGCTTTTATTGGGTGTTGCATCCTCTGAAGCAAATTGGCAAATTGAAATGAGCTTTTCAATGAACCACCAGGTATTTAATTATTTCAACTCGGACATGATCGAACATTCAGAACTTCTAAAAGCACCGATCACAAAGTAAAACACGCAGTGTTTTCGATTCGAGTTGAGTGCAAATTCGAGTGCACCTGCAAATACACAGGGCTCATTAAAACAATAAAGAAAACTGGGGCTAATTTTATGGAGCTGCTAAGCCCAACAAAATGATTAAACACACAAAAAATCTCGCTCAGTAAAAACAGGTTACCACCCAAAGCTCACCTACTTTTCATAATAATAATAATAATAATATAAAGCGCCTTCCATCTCAAAGGTAGGATACACCATTTGCAGATATCAAAAATATTTACTACCGAATTATTAAGAAATATCTTACTCATCTAAAAGTAAATAATGATTCTAGGCATCCAGCAAAATGATTGCGCTAGATATCCTGTAATTATTCTGAAAAATAAAATTGTATAAAGAATTTTATAAAATATAATTTTATAAACAAAGATAACATAAGAATAACTGCTCGACGCCGGTGGAAAACAAACGCTGTTTTTCGTGCTTTTCTCGGCATCCATAATAATGTAAAACCTCGGATAGGTCAGTTAAACGATATTTACTATAAAATACAACCCTCCAAATCTACCTATTCATGATAATTCAAGCAATTACCAATGGTGTATCCTACTTTTAATTAAACGGCCTCAAAGCGCTGTACATAAACAACTAAACATATTAAAATAAAGAAAAAACAGTTCAGAAAAATACAAACATTAATTAGCATGATAAAATATTCTTGTGCTAAAAATGTAGTAGTTAAAATCGAATGCTTAAAAGACGATAATTTAAAATTGGCAAAGTCAGATATAGGCCTAATGGCCAAAATACTAGTATTGAATTAATTGACACGTATTAAACACAAATATAACAACATGCAAAACTAACAAACAAATTACTTTAAAAAAAACCAGAAAAAAACAGAAAGCGTCATACCAACGCTTGTGTGCACTATTCACGGATTACAAAAAACAACTATAGGTTTCCAAAAACTGTGTCCTTTTTTTTCCTCAATTGAGTATGGTCGGTCGATTAGTGGACAAATAAATTGCAGTTGCATCTGCACTTATAGGAAACTATAGTCTATGAGAAGGCCCGCTACTATGGTACATCGTACCCTGAGTGCCTCTCAAGCAGGAACTATTGGTACAAAGCTCATGAATGATTCAAAACTGCAACTATACCCATCCCCCATCGTCGTCCAGTTGTTCAAACAGTGTCTATCTGCGACCATTGCTTGCCAATTGTGTGTCCGGCATACACATTAAAGGTAGATACACCATTGGTAATTGCTTGAATTATCATGGTTGGGTGGATTTGGGGGGTTGTATTTTATAGTAAATATCGTTTGACTAACCTGTCCGAAGTTTTACAATCATGGATGCCGAGAAAAGCACGAAAAACAGCGTTTGTTTTCAACCGGCGTCGAGCAGTTATTCTTATGTTATTTCTTTATAAAATTTTATTTTTCAGAATAATTAAAGGATATCTAGCGCAATCATTTTGCTGGATGCCTAGGAATCTTTATTTACTTTCAGATAATTCGGCAGTAACTGTTTTCAATATCTGCAAATGTGTATCCTATCTTTAAAGGTATGATACACCATTTGCAGATATCGAAACATTTGACTACCGAAATATTAATAAATATCTTACTTATTGGAAAGCAAATATATTGATTGTAGGCATCCAGCAAAATGATTGCGCTAGATATCCTGTAATTGTTCAAACAAATGTAATTAAATATTCCAAAAGATCCCGATTGCCGGAGGGCGATCGCGAAAAAAACAAGAACAACATAAGAACCACTGCTCGACGCCGTTTTTCTTGCTTTTCTCAGCATCATGATAAATAAGTCTTCGAACAGGTCAGCTAAACGATAAAATACACCCCCCCCCCCCTAAACAAAAATAAAATTCCGTTCAAGCAATTACCAATGGTGTATCCTACATTTAAGGGCGACAGATAGATGCTACAAACAGGAAGACTTGTAGGCCTACAGAAAAGGAAGACTGGGGGGGGGAGGGGGGGGGGGGGGGGGGGGGAGGGGGGGGGGGGGGGAGTGTAATATCTCCCCGTCTCCCCGTCTAATTTGCATCCAATTCGAAGAAAGGTCATAAATCTGTTCTTTCTTGGCAAACAACCTCGGACGCTGAGGTAATTAGTTTCTGGATTAGGGATCATTCTTTCCATTGTATTGACTTCATATTGGGTTTTTTTCTTCACAGGAGTATGTTTTTCACAGTCTATGCTTAGCACGAGTTGAACTGACTGCACTATTACTATCATCAGCAGATTTACGGTCTGGCAACTAATTTGGGAGTATGTCTTGAATTTTGTAATGCTTTGTTTTTCAAGCCAGGAATTTGATGGTTTGAGCGAACATGAAAGTTGCTACATGTATGTCTCGCCTGACCAGGGGCGGATCCGATGGGGAAGGGGTGCGTTCGCCCCCCCCCCCCCCCCCCCTTCTGTCTTTTCCCTGGGGGGGGGGGGGGGCAATAACAGGACTCAAACAAGAGAATACATTAGATTACAGGGAAATGCACACAGACCGAGGCCGGCACACGTTCGGCGTAGGCGCCGCAACTTGCCTTCACCGTTATAGCTTCTTTGTACAATTTCACCCCCTCCTTTTTTTCCCTTGAAAATCCTGGATCCGCTTGGATATAATATTTACCTAAAAACAAAATGTCATACATTTACAGTATGTACTCAATACTCCTAAGTTAATAGGCAACCAATGGTAGCGACCTCTTATATTTATATGCGCAAGCTAAAGCCTTTCCCTTTGTGGTTTAGAATATTTGAGTCTGAAATTGTGGGGTACAAAATACACTCACGGCCAGACACAGTACAGTCGGTTTTGCAAATAACCTTTCATAAAAATATCCCCAATATATTTCAAGACACAAAAACTGCACGAGACAGCACAGTATGTTCGGGAGACGATCCACAATGATCACCGAGAACGAAACCTAATACAACAATCTTTAAGGTACCCACAAATCTCTACATTAAATCTGAAACTGCGCTCCTAGCGTCGTTAATAACCAACATACATACACGAGTCATTAAAGGAAATTGACAGTGTTTCAGCTGTGCGTTGACACACGATATTAAAACCGTTCCCAAGAGTCAGTGACCTACCGGAATGGTTTACACCAAACAGCAGTCGAAGCGCAGAATAATGACGTACACAGCAAAGTCATTATTTGCAGCGAGTTTTTAACTGTTTGTATTTATATTGTGCTTACTTGTAATGATTGTTTTGTTGTTGCCAACATTGAAATACGTGTGTGAATAAACTTGAAAACTTGAAACTTGAGTTGGCAGTCTCGGGCGTTCGAGAATTCACGAGGTTTTAACGAGAGCTCGGGAGTGCCCCTTTGAAAAACGGACATAAAATCTCTTGTACGTTTTAAGTGACCCTGACTTTTTTTACAGGAAAGTTTCGAACCGTATACCATTCACATCTCTGCCGGTTTTCTTCTAACCCAGATGCTGACGATTTGTATACATTATTTTAACAACAATGAGAAGTTAGTTCTTTCAAAATAATTTGTGATTTGTACTTATTGTTACTCAGTGTCAGTTTGTCTAAACAAACTTCTAAATTGCATATGTCCAATATTGTTGTCAGCATGAATACAACGAGTTTTGAGCTCCAATGCAAAAGGTTTATAGGAATTGCATTCCAAATTGGCGCATTCTTTGGAAATGTTAAAAAGGCATCCCACATTAATCAATATCTTGTTTGGAAATCAGAGTGAGAATCTCTTCACGCGGCTCAGACCCTAGAGATGCTCTGACCATGCTCTGACCATTTCTCTATGCTCTGACCAAGAACAGTTCAAGGCAAATCTCGATCTTCGTGTTCAACAGAGCAAACGGCCTGAACTGACCGCTCCGTTCCGATCCCAGCGTCCATATACAGCTGGTTGATTGAGTACACCAGTCCAACACACTTGCAATGTTGGCTGCCGCTGACTGTCCACTTAGCCCCGGGCAAAACTTCTACCGCGAATCGGCCGGGATTCAATAATAGCTGAGCGTTTCTTCTCTTCCCCCATACAATCGATAATGTCCTTGATTGTGAACTTGCCTAAACCTATCACTTTCCCTCAAGTAGATGAACTGTAAGATTGGGTTCTTTATTATAATTATCTCGGCACTGTTTTTTTATCTCGGCATCTAGAAAGTTGCTTGACAATAACCTGATGATGATTATAAAGGGATAGTACCTCCTGGAAGCGCCCAATTGGGCTACAAAACGCGTTTTGAACGAAATTATGTTAATAATCGGAAAGAGCATTTAAAAGTAGGAGATAAACAACCACATAATCATCCTTTTAAAAACTAGCCGTTTTGTGTTATTTTTGTGTAAAACAATTTTTGTAAAATTTTACTCTGCTCCTTTGCTGCAACTGTAATTCCATCTTTTATTCTGAACAAAAACCCCGACTTTATCCCTAAAACAGATTTTTACGAAGGTTGCATTCCATGTAAGCTCAACCATTTTGTCTGAAAGTCATAAAATGTTGAGGCGATCTTTCAAACGTTTGTTCTGGCCTCTCTTGAGAATTTCACCAGCAATGTTTTTGCTCGTCTGTTTTGTTGGTCACGGGTCAGTTAAACTCTGCCAATTTATTCATTAATAAATTCCTGTGAATAATTTAGTCACACGTCAGGCCTACAATAAATTTGTTGATCACGATCCTGACACAAATTCGTCTCAAATGTGAAGGTCAAGTCTCATCGCTGCAGTGCATAAATATTGACTTAGCTCGTATTTAGGTTTTTTCTTTCTTAAAAATCGTACTTTTTTTTGGTCAATTGTAAGGAGACAATCGTGAATATAAACATTGAAAAGGATGGATACGTGTACCTTTATTTTAAGACTTCCATGGGCACTTTTCCTTCAAAGCTGAGCTTCAAAAGTCTCTAATGTAACATTCTCCAGCAACCAAAGATGTACATTCTTGCAATGCATAGTGCGAGTTAAAAAAACCTATTTTTCTGTAGCAATACAGATATTTCTATATGTTTTTTTAGAGTAACTGTTTCTGCTTCTTTTGGTGACATTTTAACTGGATTAGTTTCCACGCGTGACTGCACAGGAGACAATAAGGGGGTCGGGTGAAATTTTAGTTGCGCCAACTGGTCAGGGCTGGTAAAAGAGACAATTTTAAAAGAACACAACCATTGTCTAACAAAGAAACAAAAACAAAGAATTATAAGCTTTTAAACTTCGTGTTTATTTAAAATTAAAAAGGCAATTAAGACAATGGTTGTGTTCTTTTAAATTGTCCCTTTGTTATGTTATCCATCCCTGACCAGTTGGCGCAACTCAGATTTCACCCAACATCCTTAATTGTCTCCTGTGCAGTCATGCATGAAACTACTCCAGTGAAACTGGCACCAAACGAAACAGGAAGAGTTACTCTAAAAGTATATATGAAAATATCTTATCTATATTGTTACATAATAAAACTATGGCCAATGTTATATGTGTATAATAGGTTATTTTTACTCGCAGTGTATTACTGTAAGATATGTCCATGTCTGACTCAATAAAACATCGCTCTGCCATATGCATTGTTAGAAACGAACCACTTAACATCATGATTAATTTCGAACGAGCAGGTGGGGGGACCCTAAGATGAAACTTCTTTTCTCTCCACTTGTCCTATACCCTTCGGCTTTCTCGAACCCTCAGTGTAATCAGGCAGGCCTGTGTTCCAGCCCGTGTAAAGTACATCAGCATTCAGCACAGAATGATTGAAGTATGAAAAATCAAATCAGCACGGTCAGGGCCGGCCGTTATGTACCCTCGGGGCATATAGCGGGATCCCCGGCCGGCGAAATGAGAAGAAGGAAAGGAATTAAACGGCGGCTTTTTCATTGCCGTCTTTTACCCGTGAGATGCACTTCTAGCTTGACAAGAATTAGATAAAAGGATCCTTCGGTAAGGGGCGGGGAGGGGCAACTTCATCAACTCTCTTCAATATTTCCAGGAACGCAAGGCAAAAAAAAAATACAGTTATAAGCATTTCCATATGAAGCACGATATGTGGCAGAGAAACCCCCCCCCCTCTTTTGTGTTGACCATTGTGTTCCCGGAATCTCAGGAATTCCTTTTAGGTTTCAAGGGGGGTGGGTTAGGTTACAATAGTGTTGAGTGCGTATAAAGTATAGGGATAAGAGGGGGGTACCCCTCTGCCACATATCGTGCTGGGTATAAGCATTTCACATTGCTGTGGAACTATGAAAATACAATGAATTTTGAATGTGGGGGATGGAAAAAAAACACCAAACATTCAGATGACTTAAAAAACACGTGCAGATACGTCATCGTTTTAAACTGCTATAATGTTTGTACATTAAATTAGTCCACATTCTATTTGCAAAACTGTTACACATCCATGAATAAGTACCAGCAAAATATAGTCTGGTTTCCTAACCTGATAATTTTCCTGGATTTCTATAAATTGCTCTGTTTCGTCTGAAAGAAGTCAATGAACTAGACTACAAAAACAGCACTAATTTTATTAATTTTCCCAGCATCTATGAACACAAAACTTAAATAATAGGTCAGCGCCACAATATTTATTATAAAAATTATGAACCCTCTAATCCATCCATTTTCAAAGATTACAACAAACGCAAATGATATAACATATAGGCCTACCATTATGAGGATGACATGGTAGTCATGGCAACTGTAGTGAGGTAGTTATGACAATAAGGATGTCAATGATGATGAGAATATAAATTATAACATCAAATTATAAAGCAAGGTCTAAGGAGTAACATAAATTATGATTGCAACAAGGATGACCGTGAAAAAGAGATTATGATCAATGTTCCCTTGTGGCATAACAGCAAAAGTCCACTACGTCAAACACATGCAATTAAGAAATATCTCTTTCACTGTACACAGCCTGCTTTCTGCCCTAAGCCAGTCTATCCAATTCGTGCCAACAACTACCCTGGCATGATCTGCTCTTTTCTTCCATGATTTGACCAAGTAGAAATTGAACGAGAGATGAATTATCAGTATAACACATTTTCTCAAAATGAAGCCATGCTCTCTGAAATCCAAGCTGAAATTGAAAGGACTAGATTATGTGTTGCAAGGTCAGGCAAATTAATATTATACCTCCTTTTTCCATAATCTGTGATTTATTTAGACAGAAATAAATCGGGAAAGACATTGAAGATTATAGGACTGTTTTCCGACACTTGGCACAAAAGTCCCTGCTGTGTTCCAAAGTCTTAACGAGCAAGGCCAACCATGGCAACTGTCCGCCGTTTGGAAATTCCTGGTCTCTTTCTGACAGATTCATGTTTCTTGGTAATTAATCACAATTATGCAGTTGGATAAGAAAAAAATAATAAAACAAATAAGAAGAGAAAATCTATGCCGGCCAATGTTTACACAGATGATAACATCAATATTAAAAAAAAATAAGAAAATAGTAAAGAAATGTCTGAAAGATCTTTCTATGTCTTTCTCTCAGAAACAAAAAGCCTAATGTTATTCAATTTCCTGAGAATAAGGAAAGTCCCAAAACCTCAACTGAATCAATTGGGGAAGAGTAAACACAAGTGTACACGGCATGCATGTAAATTAGTTTTTTTTTTTTTACATTATCTCAGCGTTCGAGCTATGTGCATCGGGCCTGACAACGGGCGATCGTTTAAACCAAGCTTTTCCAGATCACTTCCGCCGACTGATCCACGAATGAACGGCCTGGATTCCGAGGGTAATACGAGCCTAAATTCCCAGGGGCCGACCCGGAGATGTCACCATGTCATCACAGCTCGTTTCACCTGCTTCATCGAACGAACGAACAAACGCACCCCCCCCCCCTCTCCCTTCCCTCCCTCCCTCCCCGCAAGCCGGACCAAAAACCTAATAAAGCATTCGGCGCTTTGAAAGGAGCGTATACGCATATCGCGCGGTGCAACTGATTAAGGCAACGTCAGATGGCGTTCATATATACTGTTTAGTAAGTTCAATTGCTAAACAACACTGACAGCATTGCTGATGCAGAGTGCCCACCTGGATTGGTTTATAAATTAAACTATTCCTTTACTGCTTATACACCCAAACTGCTTATTAAACTGCAAACATTTCAACATTTGTATTCATAAAACAATGAAAGAAAGAAGTTTGCATCGTATTTTCGATTACAATAAAAAAATTGCACAGAATGCAGATTCAATTACACCCCTTTCCCCTTTCCTCTTTCCCGATAGTTTTGTGTGTATTTATCTGCCGTGTTGTTTTGTTTTGCTTTCACGAGAGCGATTTGTTTTCTTCTAAATTCTTAAATTCTAAATTCTAGATCAAAATTGTGCACCAACCATGATTTTACATGAGAGTTTATAGCTAGCAGCCCCCAACCGACCAAGCTCTTTTCAGCACCCCAGCAATCCAATCAAGTTCTCATCCAAAATCACTCAGACACCCCCAAGGAAATTGCATATCCGTCATATTTTCTCCAGTCCATGTTACAATCATTAATTATTATACAAATAGCCCACTAGTCACTACACCTACCCAGTTCGAAGGTAGCATGCAATGGGGAAAAACTGTTGCACAGAATGTTTGATGCTCATTCACAAAACATTCAAGAATATAAACAATTCTTGTTAAGATCGAAATATTAGGCCCTCTTAATTTATTTGATTTGTATAGTTCAGGTCATTCCAACCAGTAAGCAGTTTGCAGCAGTTTTAATCTTATTCAAGTATAACAATTTGGTAGTTTTGTTGGCAACATATTTAGGATTAAATAAAACAACACAAACAAGAACAATTTGGCTCTTGCAGTATTGCGATTCCTATACTGGCAGTGCAGCTTTTAAAGAGTCTACAGTGTGAGCATCAGGTGGCACAGCGGAGAAGATGGATGCTCAATAAAAAGTGTCTCTCGTTACAACCTTGAGGGCCGGCAGCAATGAAAACCCATCCCCTGGCGAGACCCCGATATACGGGCAAGATTGAGGCTGATATTAAGTATTAGTAAAACCATAGTGGTAAAAAAAAAATCCCGGCGTAAAGCGAGCCCTGCAGCCGCAAACGAGGTAACAGGAAATAAAACAGAGACACCAGTACATTATTAAATACGGGAACATTTTGTTTGTAGCGAAGCAATCATCATAATGCATACATTTCCTGCGTGCAGTTTGGCCTTGAGCGCGACTACAGCATTCGTGATAATTATGGGTGATATGGCAACCCCCCCCCCCCCCTTTCCCACTTCAAGTCGCTTGTAAATTTGCAGCACGTTCACTAGTTCCTTTTTTGGAGCCTGGATGGGTTTTGTGCTCTTTAGTAAAATAGTCAGACAGGTTGGTGACAAATTGTTCAATCAATTGATAAAAGCATACAAATTCGCAGTATGCCATGAGAATGGCCATCGCAAACTTGTCCTTTGAACAATATATATGTCGAATAACAAGCAATTTTAAAAATGTTAAAAATGGCTGCCATTTCATGTTTATACCTATATTGTTTCAAAGGTCAAATATTCGATATCTTCCTCATGATATACCATGTTCATTTGCCAACTTTCAAGCTTTTACTATGAAGTGACCAATTATAGGAAAATTGCTTTGCGCAGACGACCCTTTGTTATTACAAGAAGGGCTACAAAGTGGGCCGAATGAGCCTTTGCATGCGCATAATGATGGCAGAGTGAGGCGAGTGAAGTGGGGAGGGAAGGGGAGGGGGGGTTGATGGCCATTTGCGAATTAAATTCAAATAGCATCTGGTACACTGACTTTATCAAAATGCTTGGCACGTTTTAAATTTGATTTCTCCATGCAGACTGTTGTTTTTACGCTAGTAACCCCAGCTCCGGTATGGTCAGGGGCCAATTTAATAGAGATGCTAAGCACACAAATTTGCTTAGCATGACAATTCGTCCTTTGCAAAAACAAGGTTACAGACCAAATTTTCACGTGATCTTTATTGTTTTGGATTGATAATCAGCTGGTTTTTTTGAAAAACACGTATAATTTTGGCTGGTAACCTGTTTTTAATGAGCAAGACTTTTTTGTGCTAAGCAAATTTTGGTGCTTAGCAGCTATATGAAATTGGCCGCTGGTGTTTTTACGTAGCTATTCAAGAGCGTGCCCTGAATCAGGTGATTTCGGAACGGTGTCTTTGGCCGGGAGAATTTAATGTTACTGTGCCAAGCTGTATGATCAAGTCAGTGTACCAGATGTTGTTAAAATGTAACTCGCAAATGGCTTATTGCAAACCTGGGACCAATTATGTCGTCCAGGGTCCAGGGTTGGAGAAAGAGCGAAAGGAGGAGGGAGGAGGGGGGGGGGGGGGGATGAGTGATGGGTCCGGTCGACGAATTTGACGTGTCATCTGAAACGGAGAATTCTTGTTAGCGGTTAACCTTGGAACAGCATTAGTGGCTCCCAGCAATACGTGTGTGTGCATTAGGTTAGGTTGCAGATCCAATAATGTTAAAATAACAGGTTGGCATGACTATTCCTCCATGGCATGACATTAGTACAGTGCTATAGGGTCAATACAAAGCTTGTCACTGGGACCACGTACTGTTTGTTTTGGACAGTTTTAAAAGGAGGTGGTAATTGGCCAAAACTCATTAAGTTAAGATGATAAAAGGACTTAATCCAAAACCTCTCTGTGATTTACCATAATGGTAAACTGTAGGCTTAGGCCTACACTTAAACTTAAAGGTAGGATACACCATTGTTAATTGCTTGAATTATCATGAATGGATGAATTTGGGGGTTGTATTTTATAGTAAATATCGTTTAACTGACCTGTCCGACACCAACAACTAAAATTGCTGATATTTCTTGATGAGCAAGTCAATTACAACGATTTAATTAAAGATTTCAAAAGTACACAGCAGTATTCCGCCAGCCACATTACATTTCACACTGGCCTTGCCTTTTCATAATTACAAACAAACACCCCCCCCCCCAAAAAAAATAAAAAAATAAAATAAAAATAAATAAAAAAGGATTAAAAAAAATTAAAAAAATTAAAATTAAATAGATATAGGAAATAACTAAGACCAGGGGCCAATTTCATAAAACATGTAAGCACAAATATGTCTAGCTCATTTAAAACAGATAAGCCAAAACTCCACGTGCTTTTCATTCAAAACTAATACCAGCTGAATACCAGTCACAAACAATAAACATAAACTGAAATGTTGGTTTATAATCCTGTTTTTCCCCCCCAAGAACGAATTTTCATGCTAAGCAAAGTTTGGTGCTTACAAGTTTTTTGAAATTGGGCCCAGCTATAGGGCCAATTTCACAAAAACATGTAAGAACAACAATTTGCTTAGCACAAAAAAAAGTCTTGCTCAGTAAAAACAGGTTATCGGCCAAAACTCCACATGCTTTTCAATCAAAGCAAAAAAACCCAGCTGAATACCAGTCACAAACAATGAAACATCAACGGAAATGTTGGTTTATAACCCTGTTTTTTTCCCCCAAGGAAGAATGTTCATGCTAAGCAAATGTTGGTGCTTACACGTTTTATGAAATTGGCCTCTGATCTAAACAAAAGTAACTCTACGATCAAACCCACCAACCTTCTCCACCTATTAGCAACTATTAAATCAATGATAATTGTTGATCTTGATATCTCTCAGCGAGCTGCCAATCCTTACCCCTCCCCCAATTATTCTGTCATTAAAGATGGACTACAACGGAATAATGATAAAGGCTGTGTTGCTGTTTTTTTGTTCGAGAAATGTATAATGATTACTAATATATCATTAGTATTCAATAAATCTTGTTCCTTCATGCAAAAAAAAAAAAAAATTGATCGGCGTTCTACGACCCAGATAAACTCAGTTTCAGCAAAAGCCCTTAACTCATGAATAATTCATACTTTGTGTGTGACGTACTACCCATGAAAACGCATACATATGGTGGCCCTGAAGGGACTCCGCAGATCGCGAATATTGACGTCAAATTTGACGTCAATATTCGCGACTTTTGGGGGAAAGTCGTGAATATCGACGTCAAATTTGACGTCGATATTCGCGATCTGCGGAGTCCCTTCAGGGCCACCATGTATGCGTTTTCATGGGTAGTACGTCATCACTTTTCGCTGGTTTACAAGTCCGCTGGTACTATATCGTGGATTTCATTGTGGTTTTCAGTGGATCTTTGCCGGGAACCAGTACAGGGCGGGAAATTTCAAAATCGAAGAATCGAGGTCTAATTTTTTCGGTCAAATTGCAACAAAATTATTTAGAGAAAAACATGACCGTAACAATAAAGTGTTACCTGAACACAACATAAACAAAGTCCGATAATAAATTTAATGTGTGAGTTTTCGTTGTAGTCCATCTTTAAGATGTTTTACTGCCCAGTCAATGTCAGTATGCACAATGTACATTGTACGTCACAGCGCATCGTCATGGCACATCAACACGTCCAGGCTTTTTATTCATGGGTGGGGGAAAGACGTACGTGCAATTGAAAGGGTTGGGAAGATGATGCGTCAGCGCTGGGTAAATTATGTACACAGTGAGAAACAGAGTGTCAGTTCTTGGCTGAAGACCTTGAAACAGAGCATCTCCTATCGAGGTAGGAAGAAGTTAACTAAGAAACGATTTGGGGATGACTAGGTGAATGCTAGAACACAATTACACACGCAAGCGTGTAAAAACCTTCCATCGGGGACGGGGCATTGTCCGACCGTAATCCCTCTTTTGTTTATGCCTCAACGTTTTCGGATGATCTTCATAGGATTTGGACACGAGTCGGAATCGGGGACCTTGGCGAAATAGGGGACCCTATTGTCCTCTATTGTTATACGTCCCCTATTTCAATCAAAAACAAACTCTTTGACACCCACACTTGGCACACCATTGGTTGTGGGGTACCTCTATTGTTGGATTTTTACTTCCCTTCCTTTGTTTTCCTTTGTCTCCTTAGGAAATCTCGAAATACATAGGGTTAACCTGTGGGGTACTTCCATTTCTAAAGACAGGATTGTGGGGTACCATTGTCCCATTGTTACCTTTTTGTTCCCGGTACCTCGTAACTAGTGCCAATCTGTAAACGCGCCTCTTCTTTTATTGAATGGGGACATTCCTCTAAACTCAAACTCTGAATATTCTGACCACCTAACATTTTCAAAATCACCCTAATTTGTCTCCATTCTTTATTTTTTTTCCATTATACCCTAACCCAATTCTACCTCTACTAGAACCCTTAACTGGAGACCCAAAAATGTTATGGGGACATGAACATTTCCTCACAACTCTGTCAGATTTGTTTTAAACAAAAGAATGTGTTCCCATAACTCGGCGTACACTATATCTACAGACAAACACACACATACATTCATTTATCCCTTTATTACATGTAACTGATGATGCAGTAGTACCCGTGTGTCGTCACGACAACAGAGATTAATGAAGATCACGCTGATGACGACTTTGCCACTTGCGAGAAAAAAAAAGAGGTCAAAACCCCTTTGAGTTGAGCTTTCCCTAATCTGCACGGCTTTCGGGTAAAGGATTCCTCCTGCACTGCGCCAAAACAGAGCGGTCGATGCTAAAACACTTGTCATCGCGTCACCCGCCCACGTCCCTGATACAACTTTAGGAGGCAACGTTAACCCCACTTTCTCGCGATGAAGTGCTATAATGCTGAACGTCTGCAGTAACAATACTCGCAAACCCGACAGAATTTACTGATCATTTTCACTGCTCTATATGACTGGAAACGAATGGGTCATTCTAGGAGTTAATGGATCACAAAGTGTTACATTTCGCTACACTTCTAGTTGCATGTTATCTATCGACTATATCTTGGATGTTGGACAGAATTAGTCAAATTGTGTATCATTCAAACAAAACATTTGAAATTGTATGACTAAAACTCTGACACAGGGGACGCCTTACGTCTTTTACATGTTTTTGTCGTACATTGCAAGATTGTACCATGGAGATGATTGTACAAAACCTTATCTGCAAACTATAACCATAGAGAAAGTATACCCCTTCCCTATGCTCTAACTGACCATAAAATGGAACCATACGTATTTGTATACAAAAGGAATATGTTGAACAAAATAAAATGGTCTGACGTAAAATGTCACACTAGTGTATACTGTATGTTCAATTGTTATTCAACTTGCCATTTCATTTGTTATTTTGCAGGATTACAAACAATAACAATATGAATACAATTACAAAAGTTGATACAAAATAATAAGAACAGGACAAAGCAAGACAGATTACAAAAGAAAACACCCTGAAAACAATATGACAAGAAAGACAACAATGCACACCTCTGCAGGATTGCCAAGTAAGCAAACTAAAATGCTATCGAGTGGCTCTCCCAAAGTACGACTTCTGTAAACAATATATAATTCCCTCTGTTGTTACTTAAACATGCATAGACACAAAATGTGTAGTGATGTACTAAAATTGTCTCACAAGGCTCTGGACGCAATAGTGACGCCACGTCGCACCGTGTCTAAACTTTAGAAATAACCCCAATACAACAACACGAGTGGAAAAACTGTTTGCAGGAAAAGCAAAGTGAGGAACCTAAGAAGCAGGAAAAAACGAAGAAAGGAACATACACGCAGGAAAAGCAAATTGGGAAAGCAGGGAAAACTAGTGATGAGAGCCCGCAATAGGAAAGTAAAAGTGATTCCAAAAATGCTACCCTGTGGAGACCTAAACATAGTGAAGACTGACAATAGAAGTAAAAAGGTCTCGGCAGTGTATATTTCTATAAATGAATACATGTAGGTCTCCACAGGGTTTCGCGAAATAGACTTGGAGTTTTACTTAAAAACTAGGAATTTCCAGGCCACGTTTATTTGTCGCAAACTGACATTTGAGGTCTAAGGAAGAATGGGTCAGGGTTATACATCCCAGGAAATTAACTATAGTGAAAATCGGCACCCTCGCGACGTTACGAGAATTTTGTAGACGAGAACAAAAAATGTCTTCACAAGGATATAAAGCAGAGGTGACGCCTAGTGACTACATATTCATCAGCCAACACAAGGCGCGGCTCATCCAAAAGGTGAGATTACAGTGTGTGTGGTCCGACCTGGTGTTCCTGGCAGTCGCTACAAAGTGCGCCACAGCACGATTAGGTGCTACCTAATGGGTCTCATATTCTCATAAACTTTATCAACCTGTCTTTGAAAATCATAGAGTGCCTTGAGTCCAGTCTTGGTATATAATGTGCGCTATATAAAAACTGCCTATTATTCACTGAAATGATCAAGATGACAAGAACTTACCATTTTTGTTCTTGTCTGGTCTAATTAGTACTTCATTTATTGAGTCTTGTTTCATTGGTATTCTTCTGACCTGTTGATACCAACAGAAAATGACTATCAATTACTGGACTACAAGGAATTACAGTGCTGATTTTAAACTTGTTGGTGAACTATAGCCAGGGATGTAGTCGAGTCCATCACAAGTCCCTGCAAGTCCCTGTAAGTCCCTGTAAGTTCTTCAGTTCCAATTCAAATCACAAGCTATTGACAAAAGCTTTGACAAAAGCATTCCTTTGTCATTGTTCATCCAGTTACTTGTGACTGCCTTCATAAAGGGACTTGTGACTGGCTTCACGAAAGGACTTGTGAACGGACTTGCAGGGACTCGACTACAACTCTGACTATAGCAGGCCCTTGGACAAATAATGTACTCATCACAGCCCCATACTTACATCAAGGAACTGTTTGACTACCTCGGCCCTGGCCATGTATCTCTGCACCTCACTGTGAACTAGCTCTTTCCTCCGCCCGTTTAGCTCACCCTGGAGGATCGAGATGAGTTGCTCCAAGGAGTCCTGGTAGAGGCTGAAGGCTGCCTCATAATTCTCCTTAGAGTCCTGTGGAAACATATTGAGAAGTTGTCTCATCTGGGCATGTTTGAGTTGACTGTGACTCAGTGTGAGCTACTGCAGACAGTAATCATCTTTAAGATGTAATACATCCATTAATTAACCCTAACCCTGCCAGATCCAGCACAGTGCATCTGTGGTGACTGCTTTACCTTGCTAGACTCTGCACACAAGTCAATGTGACAAAGTATGCAATCTGCTGCGTCTAGCAGGGTTTCTAGCCAAAATAATCTGGAGAGTTAAGGTTAAGGGTAATACCTAATCAGCTACGACTGTGATTAAAATTACAACACTAGTAGCATTAAACCATGCTACTGCTATTTTATGGCGTGGGCATGCTTGCGCGCATATATTGTTACGTCACTGATTTAAGCAACCTTTTCCTCCGTGGTTAAACATGTTTTTCCTGTGCTTACTGTTAACAGTCTCTATGAAATAACACGCCTCAGCTCAGTGCGCAGGACATATAGATTTTGTATCACTCTTATTCTATGATGAGGTGGATTTGCCATCACCTCGCTCACTATGCAGAGGAGTGGCTTGGGTAGCTTCGCGGGGCGTGTTGCTTTGCAGGCCGCGCCTGCTTTGCAGGGTCGCACCCACTTTGAGGGCCGTACCCTCTCTGCGGGCCATGCAATCTTTGCTGCCTTGCCTTCTCCTCTCCTGTCCGACAACTTCAAGGTGGGACAGGGTATATAGGCTGCAGCATAGAGCTCATACTTCAGTAAACTCAATGTCACAAGCATACGCTGCAAACATTAGCCAACATTAGAAATGTGTTCAACTTTTGCGACTTTGCAGTGCGAAAATTACAAATTCACGTTTGTGCAGTATGAACTGGGCTTTAGGCAGTCAACATACATGTACGACCAATATCTTAATACCACTCAGCACAATTTGTTAGATGAAAAGTATTGCTTTTGGCAGAGGAAAGGAGACCTTGAGGACCTGGATAAAAAAATCTCGCGGCACAGGAAACAATCAACCAACAACTCTACTCACATAGGACTCAAGCCGGGAATCGAACCCAGGCCACAGCGTTGAGAGGCGAGGGCTTTATGCACTATAAACCACCCTTGTATGTACATTTTTTCTTTTTAGCCTCTTCCAGCATTGTAATTAATGCTCTATTCACCTGAAACTCAGCTTCGTGCGCCACATCTAAAGCTATCTGCAAGTTTCGATGCCCGTTAGCCAGTTTATCTACCAATGGAAAATGAAGAAAGGCATTAATACGTACTATTGGAGAAAAACACTATATCATATATGCCTAAACTAGCAGTTATGGCAATATAAAATATACAATTTTAAAAATATTGATATAATCATTTGAAATGGCCATCAATACAGATTTAATTGAATTGACTTGTGTGGCCTAGCAAACTATAACAGCTTTTTCATGCTTAATTTTAAATCCTTCAAAATGTTTAAGTGTCATATATTTAATGCTAATTAGTTTTTTAACCATGGCAAGTTTTATTGTCTATATATATTTTTGACAGTTTACCCATTTAAATTAGTTTGGAGCCTGTTACGTGGACAGCTTAAAATGGCTGATAAACACCTTGGGCCAGTTTTAAACACATTTTCCAATGACACATGAAATGTAGACGCCTGTGAAATGTGTTCTCATTGGTTGAAACCTCACAGAGCATGCGTAATCAGACCAACGAGGCCGTATTTTACAGTCTTAAAATGAAACTACATGGCAAAAGTGCATTAAATAACAAAAATGTAGGAAATGGATATTGGATAATTTGTTACTTGTTTTGATTTATTGTGACCGAAAGGTATTTATGAATGGTAATAATAAATATGTGCTTTGCTGGTATTGAACAAATATGTTTAAAACTCAGCGATGCGGATAATGCCCTCACCTTGTTGAAACCAGCCAGCACATATTTATTCACTTTATAAAACATCAATTGACGTTATCAGTCAATAAATCAATCAATAAATTAATAAATTGTTATCAATCAATCAAATAATAAATCGTTATCAATCAATCAATTAATAAATCGTTATCAATCAATCAATCAATCAATCAATCAAATTATAAATCGTTATCAATAAACCAATTAATAAATCGTTATCAATCAATCAATCGATCAATAAATCGTTATCAATCAATCAATCAATAAATCGTTATCAATCAATCAATCAATAAATCGTTATCAATCAATCAATCAATAAATTATTATCAATCAATCAATTAATAAATCGTTATCAATAAATCAATTAATAAATCGTTATCAATCAATCGATTAATAAATCGTAATCAATCAATCGATTAATAAATCGTAATCAATCAATCAATTAATAAATCGTTATCAATCAATTAATAAATCGTTATCAATCAATCAATCAATCAATCAATCAATCAATCAATCAATCAATCAATCAATCAATCAATCAATCAATCAATCAATCAATCAATCAATCAATCAATCAATCAATCAATCAATCAATCAATCAATCAATCAATCAATCAATCAATCAATCAATCAATCAATCAATCAATCAATCAATCAATCAATCAATCAATCAATCAATCAATCAATCAATCAATCAATCAATCAATCAATCAATCAATCAATCAATCAATCAATCAATCAATCATTAACAAATATGAAGTGAAGCAAAAACTGTGACTTTTGAGAAATGTGCAAGTGAACTGAATAAACCTGATCACTGTTTTTCCATCAGAGGCAGACACCAAACAGAATAGTGAAGGTGTACTGATAAGCAGTTGGAGGATTACCTAGAAGGAACACATCTGGTAATAGTTTCTCGTCTTGAGATGAAGAATCAGGAAAACAAACGACGGGTTGTGACTTTGGCTTCAGCGTCTGCTTTAGTTCCTCGGCTCGAACCATGTACTCTTGCACCTTGAGAAAATGAGAAACAAATCCACCTGACAAATATTACAAAATTAATTGATATTTATGAGTGCAATGGTGAGAGTATTTTCATTTGTTGAAAGATGAAATGTTTCATTCAACGAGGCGAAGCCGAGTGCCGAGTTGAATGGAACGTTCCATCTTTCAACGAATGAAAATTGTCTCACAATTGCAAGAATGAAAAACATTCATTATTTGTTTTATATAACACCCAAGTAGATCTTTGTCATTTGATTGGAGAATAAAACTGTAAGAATAAACCAAATTTACAAAATCGTACTATATGGAGGGTGTTTTGTAATGCTATGTGTAAAAACGCATAGACACAGGCAATTGTCATTGCATAGGAATAGTGCAGAGACAAATGCACAGCATAGGAAATAGAAAGGAAGTGACAGATGGAAAGGAAAGGAAAGAAAAGGAAGCGACAGATGGGAAGGAAAGGAAAGAAAAGGAAGTGACAGATGGAAAGGAAATGAAGGGAAAGGAAAGGAAGTGACAGAAGGAAAGGAAAGGAAAGGAAAGGAAAGGAAAGGAAAGGAAAGGAAAGGAAAGGAAAGGAAAGGAAAGGAAAGGAAAGGAAAGGAAAGGAAAGGAAAGGAAAGAAAAAGGAAAGGAAAGGAAAGGAAGGGACAGATGGAAAGGAAAGGAAAGGAAAGGAAGTGACAGATGGAAAGGAAAGGAAAAGAAAAGAAGTGACAGGTGGAAAGGAAGGAAAGGAACAGAAGTGACAGATGGAAAGGAAAGGAAAGGAAAGGAAACTTTTAAGTTGATAAATGTTGACTTACCCTTGCTCTAAGTCCTTCTTTCTTTTGTGCGTCTTTCTCAACTATTGAATAAAAAGAATAAATTAAATAAAACAGAATATCCATCCAAAATTGTATTCATTAAGTATGAATTTTCATGTGTCATTGCTGAATTCAATGGGATCTGATTTGGAGCTTCAATGTCCCAGTGGTTAAGGCCGGTTGATACTTGGCGCCAAAGTGAATGCTAACACAAATTTGTGATGTTTCAAGCAATTTTTCGGGCTGTGATTTTGGCAGTGAATGCTTCAATTGCATTTCTCCACCGAGAAAGATAAATGGGTCTCAGCTGCAGAAAAGCTGGACTAACTGAACAGGGGTAATAACTGAAGAACTTACATTGAATTGCTGGCAAGAGGAACTGAAGGGATTCACAGTACAGCTGGATTGCGGCTTTTATATCACTTGACTTATCCTTCTCAACTGCTTGGACGACTAGTGATTTCTGAATGGCAAAGACATTTCAAAGTAATGAAATTGGTAAAAAAGGGTTCAACTCAATTCAATATTTTATGTTATCACTTTTAATAGTGAAACTTGTGTTCCCAATGTGCATAGACAAACTACTACTAGAGCTATAAGGCATTATACGTAATACATTTCGTGCAGGGTGATCAGGCAAGCAACTATATATTAAAATGGAGGTTGCCATTTTTGATTTTAGTCTGAGTATCATACGTTGGTTAATCAGAACCATCCAAAATCCTCTTGGCAAATTGCAGGGTTTTGCAGGATTAAGGTCACTTCTTGGCAGTTTATGCATCAAAGGAATTTACAGGATTGAGGGCGTTTGGTTTTTGTTTGCCACTGGAGGAATAATGCAGTATCCAGGTCATAAGGCCTTAACTAATGCCTTAGGCATTCCCTTGAATGCCAAATAAACTTACCGCTTTCTCAAGTGACCCCGCACAGGGAATGTGCTCTAGATCGATGAATGGATTATGGAAGAACTCGGGGAAGTCTATCCTTTCTGCTGGGTCTCTCTGAAGAAGCTTGAGGAGAAGATCCCGGCAACGATCCGATATCGGGATGGCGTCTGGAATCTAAGACAGGCAAATCAAAGGGACAACGATTCAGTATGGTGCTTCTTACAAAGGAGCAAAGTTATAGGTAGGATACACCATTTGCAGAAATTGAAAATGTTTACTGCCGAATTATTAATAAATTATTTGAAAGTAAATATTAATTGTAGGCATCCAGCAAAATTTTTGACCTAGATATCGTGTAATTGTTCCGAACAATTTTATTTATAAAAAAAAATTATACAAAAACACCGTTTTTCTTGCTCTTTTCTTGGCATCCATGATTGTAAAACTTCGGACAGGTCAGTTAAACGATATTTACTATAAAATACAACCCGCAAATCCACCCATTCCTGATAATTCAAGCAGTTACCAATGATATGTCACACCTTTAAAGAGAATATCATACATGTACATCATTTGATTTTGCTGTAATTTTCAGAAATGAATGTACACTGAACAAAAATATAAACGCCCACAAAATGGTTATTTGTCTTGATTTGTAAACAACATTTGTGTCCATCTGTGCCACTGAGCAATTCCTCACTGGCAGAGATGGACCCAAATGTTTACAAATCAAGACAAATAACCATTTTTGGGGCGTTTATATTTTTGTGGGCGTTTATATTTTTGTGGGCGTTTATATTTTTGTAGGCGTTTATATTTTTGTTGTGTATAGACGATGTGCCTCTGTTTACATCTGTATTCAATATGCGCACGAATCATGTTTTACATAAATTTGGTTAAGAGATGACATCAGAGGTCACATAATTCAAAGGCGATCTGACCTGCGACGTCAGTCTTTAAGCAAATTGTATGTAAAACACGATGGGTGCGCATCACTGCCGGGCACATTTGAATACAAACATGTAAACATCGACGTCAAAGGGCACATCGTCTATAAACCGGGCTCCTTTAGAATGAAGTCATAATCTGCCAACTCCTCCCCAGCTTAGATTTTGAAGAAAAAAATGAATAATGTATATCAGCATGAGATACAAATTTAAATATTTTACATACCTCAATGGGTTTAGAACTTCTAATCTTTTCTGCCAACTCGGTGAACGTTTTGGAGGCAAAAGGGGCGTGACCAAAGAGACACTCTGTTGAATAAGATTAATTAAGAATAAGTCAGATTTTTTTTCTGATAAAAAAAAAAAATCCTGATATTTAATCGGAAGAATGTTTTACAGTAGAACGATTGTGTTGTTTTGCCAGCAAAGTATTTTCAAGCTGAACGTTTAGAAAAAAGTTATTATTTATTCGATTTTTATTTTTAGGATTATTATTTCTGGTAACGAAACCAACAATTCCTTAAGTAGCCCCCAACTACTCGAAGAGTAGAGTTGTAATGACTCAAGTGCGACTCGAGACACAATTTTTGGCGAAGACTCGACTAAGGTCCCGAGCGTTAAATGAATCGACTTGATTCCCTCTTTATACAAGACTTTCAGTGACTCGAGTAAAGGCTAATAACACTTGAGTCTGTTTTCTGGGGGGTTAGCACGCCACCCCCTGTCCCCCAGTTACGCCACTGCAAGGCACTTTAAGGGCAGAGATGATTACTGGGATGTGTTCGAGTTGAAGTAGCTGCTTTGCCCCAATGGCAGCATGGAGCCGTATATTCCAAGGGAGCTGATATGAGAGGGTTTTTGGAACGTTTCATTGGTCCAATGAGTAGGGTAAAAGAAAAAAGAAAAATCAATTTTTTGAAAAAGCACAGATATCCCAACTTTAAACTCCTAAAAAGACAGATTCTGCTTTTCATTTCCATTGCTAGCCAATGCCAAAAACGCATACAAAACATGCAGTGGTATGCAATTAAGGAATGGCTCCCAAAAATTTCAAAAGTCCTCTGTTGAGAAGCAATTTATTAAATTGTCCTTTTTGGACACAATTAAGATTGTTGCATTAGAAATCACAGCGCTTTAACCAACAAAGCTACAATTATCAATGTTTTCACATTGTTTCCAGCCAAATTCACTTTTGTTGTGTGGGTCAGGGAAACCTCGAAAAGTTTGTATACAAATACTGTTGGAAATTAAAATACAATCGAATATACCTACAATGTATTTTTTCATGTTTTACTGTGAATTTGGCATTGATGCTTGACCTATGTTACATAATATGAATATTGGATTATGCAAATTTAAGCCCGCCCTCTTTTTACACAGTTGGTTTCTTCAAACACTTAAAACAATGATAAAAAACACTTTTTGACAATGTTCAAAGGCCTGCCAATGCAAAACATAAAATGTATTCCTATACAGTACATCATACATGGTCGTCCTTCAAATTCGTTCTGAAAAAGAAAATCGAAATTTTGAAAAAAAGCACAGCCAAACAAGCTTTAAACTCACCTGAAATTACAGATTCTGTCATATTCTGCTTTTTATTTCCATTGCTAGCCACGCCCAAAACGCATACAAAACATGCAGTGGTATGCAATTAAGGCATGGCTCCCAAAAATTTGAATAGTCGTATTGACCATATTCTGCCGACGAGCAGTTTATTAAATTTTCCTTTTTGGACACAATTAAATTTGTTGCATTAGAAATCACAGCGCTTTAACCATGGAACCAGCAAGCTACATTTATCAATGTTTTCATATTGTTTCCAGCCAAATTCACTTTTGTTGTGTGGGTCAGGGAAACTTCAAAATGTTTGTACAAATACTGTTAGAAATTAAAATACAATCGAATATACCTACACTGTACTTTATTCAAGTTTTACTGTGAATTTGGCATTGACGCGCATGACCTATATTACATAATATGAATATTTGATTATGCAAATTTCAGCCCGCCCTCTTTTTACACAGTTTGTTTCTTCGTGGAGGTCCTCCACGGTTTAAACCAAACCCGTCACATATCATGTATACAATACATGGTACATACATGTACATGTCTGTGTACCATAACATGTACAATGTGTACAAACGTACATACATGTGGTGACGGTGGCCTAGTATCAGTTTTTTTCTATCCATCACCAGAAACATTTGGGGCACGGCATCCTGAGCCACGCAGAGTTTTACGGGCTCTTGAATTGTCGCCCTCAAACCCTGCGGACATTCGCAGCGAGTTGGCCAATACATGATATGAACGTCCACCCCTGGTAAGTATATATTTTCTACCACCTATACTTAATTTTATTAGCAATTACGTAGCTTTTCAGTCTTTTATGTTTCTTATTCTGTAAAATATATAATACTAGCAAAGCTGTATTTCTCGTTTTATACGTTAATTTCTACAATTTTTCCGATTAAATTAAATTTTTACGTGGCAGGATGAACATTTGTGAGAAACTGAGAACACCTTAGAATGTCCAAGCGAATGGACCAATAAAAATGCGCGTTGCGGAAGAACTTCGGGAGAATCGGGTGAAAAAGCCCGGATGTCTTGACAGATCAGCTGATGATGGCTGACGTGTTTATCGCATGGCTTGGTCTGTTTGTAACGGAGGCTTTGATTGGGCGCATGGATCTTTGCGCCAAAAAAACACGGATCTTGCCGCAGGGGGTTTAGTTTGAGTAGAAAGCTCGTAAAAGCTCCGGATGGGGGCAAGGGTGCCGTCATTTGGTATTAACGCCAGTTTAAAAAAATCAGACTCCTATGCAAATCGTGAGGATAACTTCCTAAGCAAGCATCTTTCTTCTTGCGATTGGTGTTAAACTCTTTGTGCTTACTCTCAAGAATGTCTTTTATTTTTTAATTCATCAAACTTTTCCGCTATAAATAAGGTTTTTTTTATCACTATAATTGACTTGTTTTCGTTTTTTCCCTTAACTATGTTTACTCTGCATCGCGTTTTTTTTTACAAACTGCCTCCTAGCTGCGTGCTTAAATAATCTAGCTGCCAACTTGCTGGCAACATTCTTAGCAAGGTTTTATGAATACAAAATTAGTTAGTAACCACTGAGCAGCAAACTACGGATTTAGCAGGCTGCTAAGGCCTAGTTGGCTGTTAAGTTAGCAGGTTTTTATGAATATCGGCCCAGTACGTTTCACCAAGTGATTTACATACATATACATGGTTTATATATTCATATAACCGCCCAGTCGACTTTGAGCCGTAGTTTATGTAATTGAGGCCCGTGAGGCGGAAGTGAATAGGGGTCCAATCTTTCGGGTCATTTTCTATCAATTTGTCCAGGATTTCTTGCTTTGTTTTTTTTCTTGAGAGATGCCTTAAAAATCGTCGTTAGTAATATTATCCAGCATAACTAAAGGTATTTATGCACAAAATAAAAATGTTAAAAACAAATCCCCGTGAACAAGATGTCTAGGTAATTAGCAAGGCTCCTTTCCGCAAAGTGGTCAAAATACATAAGCGAGTATGGGTACCATTATCCATCAAAATTTGAGCCGATTCGTGATGAGCTCAACGCAAACAACCACCAGCTCCGCCAGGCACTGGGCGCCTGGCGGACTGAGGTAGATATAGTGCATGCAACGCGTAAGGCCGTTACATCGTTGATGGATGGTACCCAGAATCACACATATAATCACACACATCATGCGGAAAGGAACCGGGACCAAACTAAATTATTTTGTGCTTAAATAAACAATTGTGCTGGATAGCAAATATACACGGCCGGTTGAGACCATCACGGAGGATGATGACCCTCGTTTGAGTGTTCGTTTAGCACGGCTCTCGTGGCTAACCTAAACCGACTGACTTTACCCGCGTCGACTCGGGCGAGCTAAACGAACACACCCAGTGTTGCACGCCACGGGTATTAGGCGAGTTTGTAATAAACATACATCATGATCTATTCTTCTTTCATTGATTAGCCTGAATTGTATTACGTCACGGAAGGTGCACAGTGACGTCTTCAGGCTGCCCAAAAAATGATAAATCCGATGACTATAAAATAGTCTACCGAAAGAAAACACAACACACGGTACAAGCAAAATGGGTTACTCTTGTTGTCACTGTAGTCTAGAAAATAATCCATCAATATCAGCCAGGTATTGTTCCATGCGTAAAACATAACACAAATTTAAGATTAAGGGTGGATTTGTTGACACAATTATGATGTCTGCTAAACCATTTCATGAAAAAGAACTTTAAAAAACGCAATTATTCCCAGTACTATGCCTTCTTCCGCCCGTAGTAAACGACGTGGTAAACACCAGTATATGCATATTCAATTTTATGCTGAATAGCCCCGCCCACTTTAGAAAAAGACAGCCGGAGCGGTCGGCGCCACCAACGTTTTGTGTTCTCTGTATGTGCCCCTCTGTTTCGTTGTACCCTGTGGTATATAAACGCAGGTAATTCTGCGGAAGATGTGATAATGGGTACGTTTTATTAAAAGTTGAGTGTGCATGTACATCGTGTGAACAATTCAGCCATTCAGGTGTTTACATTTCCCTCACACATTTCCCTCTTTTTAAGCTGACAATTAAACTCCTTTAAGCTTCATAAGTTATATAAAAAACTTCTTTTAATTTATACATTTATTTTCGAATTTATCACTTCGAACTGTATTCGTTCGTTCGCGCATGGTAGCGTCAAGACGTAGAATGCCCTGGGGCGGGGCTACAGTATATGCTTCGGCTTTGTAAAGTGGGCGGGCCCCCAATTGTAATATGCATATAGGAACGGCCTCAATTTATCGGCCAAGTATAGTTTGTAACCCATGTAAAATGCTGTGGTCCAGTAGTTACAGTGTTTGACTGTATTTACGATGGTGTGTGGGTTCGAACCCTGCTGGGTACGGTTATTAGTACATGTATAATATATATAATACATTATATATATTTTTTTTAAATTAAAAAAAATGCGTACTAGTGATTGTATAACCCTGCAAAATTGGATTCTTATTTCTGTAAAAATTATTGTTTCATAGATTACAAATCATACAAATCCGGCAAATCCGACTTATGTCTTTGTGTAATTTGTTATTGATGTATCTCTACGTCTGTGTCTCTTTCTACACAGTTTTAATGTTTATTGCTTGTGATTTTGTATGTCCCTTTACTTGCCCGCTGCGTCGCCGCTCCCCCTTTCCCAAATAACAAAATTATAATAATAACTATTATATAAATTAATATATACAAATATATATATAGAAAAATAATAAAATTAAATAAAAACTATATCAATAGTACTAATGAATCAAATGCAATTATTTGAAGAGGTTTTCTGCACTCAAACTTCTCAAATTTAATATTGACCTGCTTTCTCAAACTCACTCACCCAGAACAAATTTAATACATCTTATCAATAACTTCTATCCTAATAAAAATCATGTGGTCTGAATTTACCATATGCATAGCAGTCATCTTAGAGGACAATGCCTTTGCATGTTATAGAACCTGGTGTGCATTCTTGTACACAATATGCCCTCTAAGAAGGTCTATTGATTATCTACCTGCCATAAGCTCCACTAGACTGCAGGCTTCCAAATCTCGTTAAAGACAGAGGTTTACATGCTGTGTACGTATATACACGATACTGTCTTTATGAGCTCCATGCGCAGACAAAAGAGATATTAAGCAAATTCAACTAATTTCTATTAAACAACTGGGCCCAATTTCATAGAGATGCTTAACGGTAAGCAATTTTTTTTGCTTACTGTAGCAGACAAATTTGCTTAAGCGTAAACGTATTTCACCAGCGGTTTCTAACTTAAGCACGTAAACAAACTGCGCGCGCAATATTTTAGATCGTCTGCTTAAGCAAAAAATTCCCCCAAAATAAAATAAAATAAAAATGGCGGACGAAACCAATAGCGTAAAAAAAGTTGCGCCGGGCGGGGCAAAGCCCAAATCGTCGCCCTTTACCGCAGAAATGGATCTGGCACTGGCTACCTCATACATCAAGGAGAAAGCAGTGATTGAAGGGTCCTAAAGGGTTCCCTTTTGACATCAAAACACAAGATAATTTGAATTTCACGTCGCCTTCGAAGAATAGCCGCCATTTTAACTGTTGTTACGTTAAGGTTAGACCTTGCTTAAGCAAAAAATGCAGTGGTTAAGGCTCCTTTTTCTTTGCTTATCGCTTAAAGCCAAAAATCTTGCTTAACGGTTGCTATGAAATGAAAATTTTCTTAAACACACCGCTTAAGCAAAAAATTGTCCGTTAAGCAGCTCTACGAAATTGGGCCCTGATCTTTGTGCTCAGTGGTCAGACATGGGTCGTATAGTGAATCTCTACATGCCATCGCCTCAACCATGTTGTAGCCTTATATCTAGCAATTCAGCTTCACAGCTGTGAATAAGGATGATTCCTTCCCCCTCCCCCCCCTTCCTCCCTTCAAATTAGTATTATACTCCTGCTGCAATCTCATTTTGATGTTCTAATCTGCTGCTGAACCCAAATCGAACCAATGTTCTGGGAAAAGACTTCCAATTCTTCCCGAGTATTGTACGCAGAGAGAGTGGTCCTGTTACACTAATACAAATAAAACAGCCTTACCAAACATGATGACCCCAACTGACCACAGATCCACTTTGGCATCGTATTTACGCTCGCAGATGATTTCTGGAGCCATGTACAGAGGCGAGCCTCTCAGACTGTTGGCGAGCACGTCCTCCGTCACGTAAGAGGCAAAACCAAAATCTGCAGGAACAATCAACAGGTGGCTTCTGTGAGTTCTGTCAGTGGTCAGTGTTATGAGATCCAAGTGTTACAAGTAGCGCAAAGGAATGACAAGTTGGGGAGTCAATATTAGTGGTTTATTTTACACACATATTTAAACAAAGTGGTCAAAAGACCAAAAGCATTCAAATTTACAATAATAAAAACATTAATTAAAAATATTCAAATTAATATACACTTTAACATTTTAACAGACGAAGCTAATTACAATACATTAGCTAATCATTAGGTGTTCTGGAGGTCGCAGGTTCGAGTCATGCCTTGCCAATTTCTTTGTTCACTTTGAATCAGTTTCCCTTGTGGTTTATTTGTGTACAATTATACCATATGTGACCTGTTCCAACGAAACCCGGACAAAGTCGCACAATGTGTTTTGTCACAATGTACTCCTGAAGTCATTTCTGGATGGATTTTACCATTTTGAGGTTTTAGGTTTTCCTAAGTCACTCACTATTAATCTACAATCTCCTCAAATTTGAACAAAATCCGTCTACCAGAAGTGTGTTTTTTTGTCAATTTTGTGAAACATTTGTGTATAGAAATAATACGCTTTTCTGAACTTCAAAGCTGTTTATCTCATAATTAGGTTGTCAGGGTTTTATCACTAAATCGAGACCCCAGGGAAGATAGGGTGGGGGTACATATGTAAATGATACATCATTTTAAAGCTGAGAACCTAGAGAATTTGAAAAAAAGCAAAATCTGAAAAACTAAAAAGTCGACTTTGTCCGGGTTTCGTTGGAACAGGTCACATATTATCTCTGACCTCACAGGTACATGTACCCATTTACTTTTGGGTAGGGAGTAGCAAGGATTAACAAAGTACCTTGATCAAAAGTACACATACCATAACCCTAGAAGGGGCTCGAACCCACAACCTGCAAAATTACCCGCAGGCCACGAATTCAATGCTCTAGGCCATGAGGCCAAAAAAAAAAGAGCAAAGTAGAAAAAGACGGGGGAAGAAGGAAAACAAAATAGGCAAATGTAGGCCAGATATGGGGTCCAAGTCTAAGAAAACTTGGCTTGTTGCTGTCCTGCGACCTCTGACACAGGGTCAAGATATCGAATGAACCATTCCGTCCCCATTTACTTATTGCAACTCACCTGCTAATTTGAGCACTGGGTCGTAAGAGTTAGACAGGAGTAGATTCTGAGGCTTCAGATCCATGTGGGTGATATTTTCGGATTGCAAATGGTGGAGGGCACTCGCTGCACATAAATAGAAAAAACGTTTTTTATAAAACTACGGACAGGTCAGTTGAAAGATATTTACTATAAAATACAACCCCCAAATGCACCTATTCTTGATAATTCAAGCAATTACCAATGGTGTATCCTACATTTAACAACCAACCATTCCTGGTAATTCAAGCACTTACCAAGGGTGTATCCTACCTTTAACCATTCCTGATAATTCAAGCAATTACCAATGGTGTATCCTACCTACCTTTAAACATTCCTGATAATTTAAGCAATTACCAATGGTGTATCCTACCTACCTTTAACCATTCCTGAAAATTCAAGCAATTACCAATGGTGTATCCTACCTTTAACCATTCCTGATAATTCAAATAATTACCAATGGTGTATCCCACCTTTACATCCACCCATTGCTGATAATTCAAGCAATTACCAATGGTGTATCCTACCTTTAACTGTGCTTGACTGTGCAAAGCTGTTAACCAGTTCGCGCCGGATGACGTATATAAACGCAAAAATTTCCCCAAATTCAAAACGGATGACGCATAAACACGCCAAGTTCAAGTTCGGAAATGTATGTCAGCAGCGAGCAAGGCCGGAAATGCGTGGGTGTGCTTCCCGGCACTATCAGCCTGAACCCGCTTCAGATCGAGTTTCGTTAAAAATAATCCCGCCCGTGGGCTCGGCGATGTTAAAGAGGGCGAACTGGTTAAAGAGGGTCACACAGTATGGGTATACTTCCTAGCCAATGGTGGCTCACAGACTGAGGTCCCCTTGCATGCGAAGTGCCAAGGGTACTCACCAATTCATGTCCTACCTTTGTTTTACAAACTCACCGATTTGCCTGACAAAGACTCGGACGGTTCTCTCTGGCAAGGCTTGCTTGGTGCGTATGAAATGAGACATGTCACCTCCGCTGCAATACTCCATGATTAGATAGATATACGAGTCGTCCCACTGTTTACAACATACCGGATACAAACAAAGGGGAACACTTATACTGTACCAGTCCTAAATTCTGTAAAGTGTTCAAGTTTCAGGATAAGTTTTTGAAAAAATATGAAGAATTAATTCTTCGAATGAGCTTAAAAGGCAAGTAGGGGTGGTCATTGGAGGACATTGTTCAAATATGCTCAAAATGTTTCTTTGTCTACAGAATTTGATGGATTTTAATGCAACTTGGATGGACATGATGGAGTGACCCCTCTTTCGAAACCGGAGGTCAAAGGTCATCTAGGGGTCATTTGAGGTTGTCGTTTCAAAATGCACACAATTTGATTTTTTAAAGAACACCAAACATATAGGAGAAACGAAGCCTGATCCAAATTGTTTAAAACAGCAGGGAATTATAGGACTTTGGACAAAACTCAGAATACAAGTAGGATTTTTGCAGATTTTAAGGAGTACCTAAAAATCATTCAATGAGATTACATTTTTAGGAAAAAAGTAGAAAAAAGTACGGAATTTCAGGAAAAGGTAAGAAAATTAGGAGCAAGGTAAAGAAAGTAGAAAAAATTTGAAAATAATTGAAAGCCTGGTATTGTTATGATGGATTCTCGTATGATCTCCATGAAATTTTGTTTGAGTTTATACTTTGACATTTTCTCAAGATATGTAGTATATCTGGGTCATTCCTGCTCTCTGACCGGCTACAGTGACACACCTGAAAGTCTTTGAGTTCCACGATATGCTCATGCCTGATGCGTTTGAGGATCTCAATTTCGGTGAGTAGGTTCTCCACCGAGTTTTTGCTCAAGCTGCTCTTGAGTACACACTTGACGGCAACCACCTCTCGTTGCTGACCCTGTGCACGAAATTACACAATTTGTGATATGTGAGGCGTTCGGGCAAAAAGAGACGGAACTGGGCACAGGCCATTTGTATTACATTTACCAATTAAAATAAAACTAAGAACGTGAGCTGCTTTACCTACGTCTGCCTGTTCTCAACAATCGGAAATAAAACAAATAAAGTGGCCTGATTGATTGGCCTACACCTCAGGCGCGGATCCAGGGGGGGGGGGGGGGGGGGGGGTCCTGGGGTCCGGACCCCACATTTTTTGACTGAATTTGTTTGGTTTTTTGTGTGTTTTTTGTGGGTTTTTTTTAATTTGTTTTTAAAGTGTTTTTTAAAGTTTTATTTAGTATGTTGGACACTAGTGGCTAAATCATTTGGCCACCAGTATTGCGTATAATCAGCAGCCTAAAGTCTAAATGTAGCCTAAAGTGTAAACAATAACAACCAACAACAGGAACAAAATATATAAGAAAAATAGGCTCATAATGTGCTAGAATGCACCTCAGAGCTTCTACTGCCAAAACAAAATCGGGGGAAAGCCCCCAGACCCCCTCCCATGGCTAGGACCCACATTCATAAATTCCTGCATCCGCCCCCTGCTACTCTCGCATCATGGACGTCAGTCGTACGGTAGCGCAGCTAGCTACGGTAGCACTCATCAGCTGATCTGATGGCCTACTTTCACAGCCCCCAAAACGACATATATACAATAAAGAAACAAACCTTTCTGTAAGCTTTGTACACCGTCGCATATGACCCACTTCCCAGCTTTTCTGTGAAAACAAACCCGTTCAGTTTGGGCTGTTTTACCGACGAAGTCGCCATCGCCCCCGCCGATATTATCGACAAAACGTCTGCCACGCATGTTTGTAAACACTCGGTAGAATCAATGGGTGACAGAGAGCAAAGGGGGTGGAGTTAGCATAAATTATAGTAATCTGTTTTTTTGTTGAAGTTTTGCCTTACTAAAAAGTGAAAAATACAGAAAACAAATTCTTAAAATTGAATACATTTTCCCTGAGAACATAAAATAAAAAGAAAAAGTATATAACTCCCATGTATAATCTACCATTTGCACTGCTGTCGGTGGCGTTTTCTGATCCCGCCCACTAATTTGTTAAAGCAATCCCTCCCATGTTTCTTTGGCGCATGTGTTCTGGATTTTGAGTCCAATTACTCTAGCGCCCTCAATCGGCAAGGGTCATGGCGAGCTAATTTTACAAAAGAATAAATATTTGGGGAGGTTTTTCAGATTTCTAAATGGTTATTTACTTTAATTTTTTGGGTTGCGGTGGGGCAAATCTTGGTAGAAGTTGGAAAAAAAAGAGTCATCACTTCAAAATGTTTACCTAATTTTTGTTTATGAAAAAGTGTAATCGATGTTTTCGTGACGTATAAACAGGGGCAGAAATAAAACTAGTCATTGACAGTAATTTAATCCATTTTCCGACTATAAAATTATATTTGATCTTCTCTTTCTCTTTTAAAGCAGAAATGTCACTGAATTACAATGCAATGAATATTAATTACTCATACACAGTATAATAAAATTAGAAATGTTAAAATTGTATCATAAATAAACCTTATTACCTAGCAAGTTTTATACTTGGAAGATGATACAAAATATTTTGTTAAACATTCAAAATTTACAGGCACACTAATTGGACCCGTACAATTGTAAAAAATATATATTATAATTTATAAGAGAATATGTATACAGATAATCATGCATCAATAAACTCATTCAATCAACTGATAAAAAACGTTCACATAATTTTTTTTGTTAAATAATAATTATACACTTTAAAGGTAGGATACACCATTTGCAGATATCTAAAATATTTACTACCGAATTATTAGGAAATATCTTACTCATTTGAAAGTAAATGTTGATTCTAGGCATCCAGCAAAATGATTGCGCTAGATATCCTGTAATTATTCCGAAAAATAGAATTTTATAATGAAAAATTCGCGATCGCCGTCTGGCGATCGCTAAAAAACAAAGATAACATAAGAATAACTGCTCGACGCCGGTTGAAAAAAAACCGCTGTTTTTCGTGCTTTTCTCGCCATCCATGATTGTAAAACTTCGGACAGCTCGGTTAAACGATATTTACTATAAAATACAACCCCCAAAATCTACTTATTCATGATAATTCAAGCAATTACCAATGGTGTATCCTACCTTTAAAGTGTCTTTGCCAACCAGTAACCTAAAGTTTTGGTTTTTGTTTCTTTTTTCTTTTTTTATTACTGGCCAGATAAAATAAAACAAAACTTTTAAAGGAATTTTTAAAAATCTGCTCAGGACTTTGATTTTAAAAGACACGGATGTGAAGTTTAACCAAAGAATTGTACACATCAGGGGCGGTTGTATCATTGACCTACCAAACTTGACATAGCCAATTACGGCGTGGGGTCAAAAGCACGCTTAAGGCACCCGCAAAATTGTGGATTCTAGATGCACTGTGGTGAAATCTGTGGAGATTTCTGGCCACTTTCCTATGAAATTACGTAATACATATACATCGATACTATCCGGATTGTTGTGGAATTTTCTTTTTTTAATGAAAAAGAATTTGCTCAGCAGCTCAAGGGAATGGTTGCAACCCCCAAGATCTCTTATCGCGTTGTGCGTAAATAAAATAATACTAATAATAATAATGGGGGCTAATCCTTACTGGCGGCTGAGCTGCTGAATTGCGAAGATCGTGGCTACAACGTGGTCGATGGCATGTAGACAGCTGCCCTGTATCTGACTACGGAGCACAGCCAGAGATGATAGAGATCGACTGAATTTTGCTTACAATTATTACCCCTGTTTGTTAGGAACAAGACAATTTCTGCAGCAGCTCGAGATCAACGATTGAGTGATTGAATGCCTATATCGGCAGCTGTGCGGTCCAGGGCCTGATGAACAGGGTAATGTATGTAATTGTAAAGCGCTTTGAGATCTTTGATATGACGGAAAGCGCTATTTTAGCACGATATTTTATTAAAAAGCCTCGCCATTGTTCTCACAGATTTGCCGTCATGCCCACCCAAGCTTTGATGAGCTGGTGCGCTATCGCCTGCCTCGGAGGAAGAAAAAGTGCACTACTCTGGGACCCAACTTCCCTGGTGCCCAACCCACCAGCCTGCAGTGCGTCCGCTACGTCCCGCCGCTCAAACCAGCGCACATCTTCTAGCTCTTCTGTGTCCACGGTGATCGCCGTGGAGACGGCGTAGCCAAAGCAGCCAATCATGAGCTGGGACGGCATAGGCCAGGGTTGGGAGGAGTGGTAGGTCACGTGACCCACTCTGATCCGGCTCTCTTCGTACACCTCTCGGCGGCAGGCATCTTCGATAGACTCGCCTGGAGAGAAAAAAAAAAAAAAAAGACTCTTTTGAAACTTGTTTTTAGTTTGGCAGGTTTAATTTAGTATTGTTATAGTTTCAGTAACAATAATTACTGAACCTGTCTGCAGTTGTGGACGTTTGTTAGGTTTTTGGTATGCTTTCTAGCACGAGAGTCTTGGGGTAAGGGTTGAAGAATCAGGTATTCTTTAAAGGCGAAGACAGAAATCATTGCTAGAAAAATCCAAATCCGACTTGGCTACATTCGAGAATTGATTCTTCAAAAAGTGGAATCGCAATTCTGATTATGAGTTTGGAATCGATTCTAATCGATTCTGGTGTGGAATCACCCAAACCTAGCTTCCCAGCATCGATTGTCATTGCGTACCTGGTTCCATGAAGCCAGCGAGACATGAATACATGAAGCGTGGGAACTGCTTCTTCCGCCCGAGCAGCAACTGGTTCCCATCGGGGTGGATAACGGCCATGATGGCGACTGGGTCGACCCGTGGATAGCTGGTGTTATGAATACCCTCTAGACTGCGACATTCTGAGGTATGGTTACAGAGTGAGACAACAATTTTCAAAGCGGTGTCACAGTCATCAGGTCCTAATTATACTATAGCCAAATCCTTCTGATTTTGCTAGATTTTGCAGGAGTGAGATCACACTGCTCGTGCTCTATGCACATTCTCCATATAAGGCTTCAGTCAAGGTGTATGTGTCATACAAGGACAACCTTTGCATACCAAGGGTCATGTGTGCAGACCCTTGTTGTAATAGGGCACTTACATGTAGCAGCTGTTTGTTCAATGTTTGGCTGCTTTATACCTCAATGGTAAACCCACTGCGGGATTCAGGTTTCATGGAGTTTTAACACTTTGGAATTGCACGATTTTGCAGGATTCAGCTTATGTGTAACTAAAACAAAATAGGGTGAGGAGTTAGGGTTATTAAACAATGTATGCCGAGACCAGCGTTTAATTCTGGTCTAGAGGCAGTATTCAAGAAAAGCCGATGCAATTATGAGCAAGTGAACATTTTTATTGACAGAAAATGCCCAGTTGCACCGATTATCTTGTCATACCTTTGTTCTGGCACGTATGCTTATAGCCAGCTTCCTCGATACACATCTGGCTGCCGCAGGTGGGGCAAAACTTGTACCTGTCGTGCCACGACAACAGTGCCCTTGCTTGGCCAATGACACCCGCCTCTTCGTCTGCGACTGACATCAGGGCCAGGTAGTTTTTCGGCGACAACAGCTCTGCGTGCAGCTGTGCCTCCTGAAGGCGTTCGACGGGGATGTCACCTGTATCCACTGCAAACCAGGCAGCTGGCTGGTCCTTATGACCGGAATCTAAACTATTAGAGGTAGTATCCTGATGAGAGGTAGTATCTTGATGAGTGGAAGCATCCCCGGCATCTCTAACATCCTCTACCCCAAGGAAGATGGTGACTGGCTCCTCTCCCTCCGGTTTTTCGAAGAGAAACTTTATCTGGTCGTAACAGAAGCGGCAGACCTGACACTTGCCATCGTCCGACCTTGTGATGTAGGGGCTGCTCTGACTGAACAGAATGAAAGTCGTGGACGGGTCGTGTAGTTTCTCCCTCAGCCACTGCACGTCTGTCCGCTTGTGGCTAAAGCGATCCAAGGTGCTCAGCGCAAAGAAGTTGATGACGCTGCTTCCACTTCTACTGCTGCTGCTGCTGCTGCTGCTGTTTCCTTGGATGTGCTGGGTGATGAGATGCGAGACGGCAGGGTGGTGCCAAAACTCAGCAATCGCAAGTGCCGACTGGCCTGCCTTGTTCATTAGAGTGTGGTCACATCTAGACGAAGGAATGTATTAAGGATAAATGTTAATTTGTGGCAAATCGTATCGTTAAAACATTCCTTTTAGTATCGGTGGATTTCGCAAGATGCACTGTGTCAAGGTCGAGGAATTATTCCTCATGTACTGTACTTTATGCGTCCAGCATCCTTTTGGATTGGCTCATCATCCCTCATGCCTTTTTCCTGGTTCAGAAAATCGCAATCCTAATGAGCAGAGTAGGATCTAGCTACCTTCTTTCTTTTGCCTTTTGTAACTCACCCCTTGTCGAGCAGCAGCTTGACCACCTTGTGGTGCCCGTTCCTGGCCGCCAGCATGACTGCAGTCCAGCCGTGGTCATCAGCTCCGTCGATGTCGGCCAGTCCCTGGATCAGCTTTGCCACCGTCTGCTGGTCGCCACTGCTAGCACTGGTGCGCAGGGCTCGTTGGATCTGGGATTTCACAGGAGCGGTGCCCGGATTCTCAGCCATGATAGACGAAGCGGCTAATTAATGCGTCTTTACAAAACTATTCAATTGAAAGGAAAGAATAATTTAACCCTCCCTCGCTCCCTGCTGTGCCAAAACAGAAGAGCTAACGTTATTATTTCAATCAAAAACGTATTTAAAAATGGTAGTAAAGCCCGAAATCGTTCAGTTGCTATAAATATCATTCTCACGGTCTGACATTTTTGGAAGTAACATCCGAGAACCTCGTTTATCTTCCCGTTGTAATATGCACTAACGTGAAAGAGAACATTTGAGGTTTTACATAATGCATTTTGCTATAGACGGCTTGCCCTTTTAATACGACAATCATGCTGACCGCGAGAATGAGAAAAAAAAAGGGTACAACAACTAACTAGTACAAGTGGACAACCGCGATTTGGGCAGTTTTCAATTGATTTATAATGTGGTACTACTACTACTTGAGTACTACTACTTTTACTGTACTGATCTAGTCATCAAGGGCAAGGCTCTCGAGAAGAGTAATCATTCCAGTGGGCCTAGTGACCTAGTTGCGATAATCGTAACCCCGACGGTCGAAGACCGTCGGGTTACGATTATCGCAACTAGTAGTACTGACCTAGCTTGTAACTTAATTGTTAGTTGCAAAACTTGTATCTTCAGACCGTCTAGCTATATTCTAGCTCTTCCTAGCCCTAGTCCTGATCCTAAACACTGATTACCTAGCTAATTCTAATCTGCGTCAAGCTAGCTAGTATCACCACATTCGGCACCAATTGTCTTGGTCCCGACATTCAACACCACATGGTACACACACCACATTAACACCGCCGCTACTACGGTGCTCCGTAACGGACATCCACTTCAAAGAAAAAATATATATTATTGATATGTATATTCTGTTATTTCTGTTTCCTATTTATATTTTGAAGTGGGACAGGCGACGATTGTCGATTGTTAATTAACTTTACGGACGGTGATTTAACGTGCAAACTGACTTGTGAAAACAATGAGCTTTGCTTTTGTGTAGTGACTGAAAGGTATGTTTGTCAAAGTGGCCACGTACGTAGGGGACCCCGCTTGCAAATTGACCTGTAATTTCCGAATCCATTTCGATGCCACCCTGGGACTTTCACAACTACTAGATGATGAATAGATTATGACGATTTGTAAATATCTTGGACTTTCTATGCATAGTTTTTCTGTAATTTATTGTCAAATCACAGGATCAAAATTTGTGCGGTGTCACGATTGCCGCATACAAACGCACGTAGTCTATATACGAGTTAGGCGTTTCTGGACGGGAGTATGTAATGCCTCTCATTTCTAAACCAATTGTGAAGCCACCCTAAACTTTAGACAAATTGGAGGATAGAATCTACTGAAGATGCATCGTCAATCTCATCCAGTTTCCATGTGTAGTAGTTTCCCCGCTAAAAGTCCAGCAACTCCAGCACCACATTCAAAATAATATATTATGTGCAGCGACACATCAGTTATCCCGCTTGCAAATTGACCTGTAATTTTAAAATCCGTTTTGATGCCACCCTGGGACTTTTACAACTATTAGACGAGGAATAGATTACGTCGTTTTCTTAATAATTTGTTGGACTTTCTATGCATAAATTTTCCTGTAATTGATTGTCAAATCACGGGATCAATATTAGTGCGATGTCACAATTACCGCATACAAACGCACGAACCCTATAGTTGTAAAGGTCTCAGGGTGGCATCGAAATGAATTTAAAAATTAATTTGCAAGCGGGGCGTGTTGGCTCTGATGTGTCACTGCACATATATTATTTTCAATGTGGTGCTGGAGTTCCTAGACTTTTGGCGGGAAAACTACACATGGAAACTAGATGAGATTGATGTAGCATCTTTAGTGAATTCTATCCTCCAATTTGTCTAAAATGTAGGGTGGTATCATAATCGGTTTTAAAATGAGTCATTTTTACGAACATACCCCGTACAGCAACGCGTGTGTATAGGCTACGTGCGTTTGTTTGCCGTATAAATCGTGACACCGCACACAGTGATCCCGTGATTTGACATTAATAAATACCTAGGAGAGTTGCTGGCTTCTGATTGGTCGAGACTCGATCACGCGGAGTGGATTATCAGGTAGTAATATCATGGGTTTCAAGAAGAAGCGAATAAATGTTCCCTGAACCAGCATTAATCAAGCATCATGTAAGCCCATGATTGGCCGAATGCAACAGTTCTACGGTAACTTGTCACAAGGAAGCGTCAAATCTTGACACTGCGCGCTATAAATGTACGCGTAGAACGTTTGTATCTATACGCGCGGCATTTTTCAAAATGCGCGTGTCGTCTGTTAACGCACGCTAGCGTGTTGCTATGCACGGTGGGCATCAGTGGTCAGCTAGTCTGGTCTCAAAGTATGGGTTATAATAACAACACATATTGAAGAGACAGGTTACCATGCATAAGCTAAAACATGGGCCCTAAACATGAACACAAAACGCTGGAAATATCGCCGAAAGAAAAGTCACGAAAATTGGAGCATTTTTACCATTTTTCTCGTTAATAGGTATTTATTAAAGGTACTAACAGTGCGAGGACCCGGTTATTACTGCGTGATAATTACCGGTTTGGGGGATGACCGCTGGTAATGGACCTCGCCTTCGGCTCGATCCATTACCAGCGGTCATCCCCCAACCCGGTCATTATTACGCAGTAATAACCGGGTCCTCGCACTGTTATTACCTAAATAAATTACAGAAAAACTATGCATAGAAAGTTCAAGATATTTAAAAATCGTTATAATGTATTAATCATCTAGTAGTTGGATTTGGAAATTACAGGTCAATTTGCAAGCGGGGTCCTCTACACTAGTACGTTGGCAAGTTCACAAACATACATTTCACTACACAAAAGCAAAGCTTATTGTTTTCACAAGTCAGTTTGCACGTTAAATCACCGTCCGTAAAGTTATTTAACAATCGACAATCGTCGTCTGTCTCACTTCAAAATATAAATAGGAAACAGAATTAACAGAATATACATATCCATAATATATATTTTTCTCTTTATTATATATATATACATGTATTTAATGTTGGCATGGCGGCATTTGGAGAGCCACTCGATTGTGATTTAGTTCACATTTGGCAATCCTTCAGGGGTATTACCATGTCATGTTTTGTTTTATGTCATTTTTTGATCTGTGTAGTGTACTTTTTATGTTTGCCCTGAGAAATAATAAATGAAATGAAATGAAATGAAATGTCCGTTACAGAGCACTGTAGTAGCTGGCGAAGGCGATGTAATGTGGTGTTGAATGTCGGGATCACTTGATGATTGAATGTGGTGCCGAATTTGGTGATACTGATAGCTAGCTTGACGCAGATCTAATTTCCGACACAATTTCCTATTTTTCCCCAAAAGATATGCAAAATTGCAAAACAAATAGACTGTAGCAAGATCGCTTATAGCGCCACCAATCGCCACAAAAGATCGATGACGCATGGTCGATTTTATGCAAGATCGTAGCCATAATAACGAGGTTGTCGAACGCGCTCGTTTCCAAACCTCTGGCTTCGATTCATCTGACTCCAGCCCATTGCTAAACTGCACGAATAAAGCCTCACACGAAGACGAAGCTGAATTTAGAAAAAGGCTATGTATGATATGCACGACCTTTTTTGCCACGTACATATACACACAGAGAGAGTTCGGGAGTCCGCTTGGCTTGCTAATTGCTATTTGAAACAAACACATTAGTTTGATTCTGGTACCTTTCCAGGATGGGTAAGTTGACATAGTGAAATACCCTTTTTGTTGGACCAACTATTAACTGGGGCCCTGGGGCACCTTTTTGGATTTAGCTTGTTGTCCACGTCGTATTTCAGGGACGATAATTAATTAGGTGGGGGCAGGGGGGGGGGGGGGGGGGGGGGGGGGGGGGCGTGGCCCCACGCTAAACAATATGCAATGTTTCTAGTAGTATTAAACCCTGGAGGATGTTTGCTTTAATTTCACAAAAAGGTAAAAATTTTGGGACGACCACATGGAATGTCGGGACACATATGGAAGGCTATTTAGACGATTTTGGGGTATTTTGTTAAGTATTGTGATTTTGTCGTGGTTTTGGCGATTTTTTTTTTAGCTGCATGTATGTAGCTACATGCAAATATTTCACAGACCCAAACAAATCTACAGCACCCGACTACAGTTTGATTGGACGATGCTTTAATTTACAGCTCGTCAATGCGCACGCCCGGTTTAATGTACTATCGGCTGTTTGGTGATGCACTGACAAGAAAAGATGGTTTCATATAAATAGGAAATGCAGGTCATGCTCATTTGGACCAAAATGTTGGTCTTTTCACCCAAAATAACCCTATAAAACAAATTTGATCTAATTTAACCCTCTAACAGTTTGTTTTAATTTAATTAATTTTTTTTTTGGGGGGGGGGGTTGATTTGACACGAAATGACCTATTTAAAGTCATACAAGTTCAGTTGGACTGTGTTGGATTTAGCAGGCAAGTCCTGAGGAACCATTAGAGGTTAGGGTTAATGCTAGTATTAAGCAAAATCAATGTTGTTTCCTTTGTTTGATTTACAGCAGTCTCGACGAGCATCTCCTTCCTGCTGGCATCGTTGCTAGCAGTCTCCACCTTCGCAGGGATGCAGATGTTCAAAGTCCAGTTGGCCTCCTCTGAGTGGATGACGATCGTGGGCGGTTTAATGGGCTCTGTCCTCTTCGCTCTCACACTAACTGTATCCTTGCATTGTCCTCTTGGATGACCTAGTTGTATGAGTCGAGGCCAAGACTTAGACACAAGTCCATCTGGGGCCAAATTAATGGAGCTGCCAACCACAAAAATTGGCTTAGCATGAACATTCTTCCTTTAAAAAAACCGAGGAACAAACCAAATTTTCAGATGATGTTCGGTATATTATTTGTGACTGGTATTTATGAGCTGATTTTTGCTAAGCATGAGAAATGCTGTTCTTTCCAAAATGACAGCATGCCAGAAGGAATAATTTCACAGGGAGTCATATGTTTCTTCTTTTTAACAGTATTTTGGTTGATATTATTTTGGATATCTGCAAAAGGTATACTTTAATCAGAGGTAATTGACGATTCTTGCTTGTAAAAGTTTCTTAACTACCGGTACTTCAAACAGGGGGTTGGAAACTTGGAGTCTATGATGTTTGGAAAAGGCTTCCAGATGAAGATATTCCCTGAAGGTAATCACGATTGTAGACCTTTTTTTTTTACCATACTAGTGCGGCTCCCATTCTAGGTTTGATGCTTTAATGATGTTATGTACAATTATGCTAATTGGAGGCCAACTAGAATAGTGTGGGCCCGCAATACATATCAAAAGTGAAATTTATAATTACTGACAGTTTACCATATTGTTTTTACAAGTGACCAAACTGTGCCAACCTGACTCCCCCTGCGCCAACCTGACTCCCCCTGTGCCAACCTGACTCCCCCTGCGCCAACCTGACTCCCCCTGCGCCAACCTGACTCCCCCTGCGCCAACCTGACTCCCCCTGCGCCAACCTGACTCCCCCTGCGCCAACCTGACTCCCCCTGCGCCAACCTGACACCCCCCTGCGCCAGCCCGACTCGCCCTGCGCCAGCCCGACTCGCCCTGCGCCAGCCCGACTCGCCCTGCGCCAGCCCGACTCGCCCTGCGCCAGCCCGACACCCCCTGCGCCAGCCCGACTGTCCCTGCGCCACCCTGACTGTCCCTGCGCCAATCCGACTGTCCCTGCGCCAATTCGACTTGTACATCCTCCCTACCTTTGAATGACTTACAGCTGATGTCGTTTTCCCAACTGTTTTGGTTATATTCATTTGCAGTGGTCTTGTGCCTGGCAGCGGCCATGTTTGCATCTGGGCTTGTTCATCGGGTGTGTGTCACAACTTGGTGAGTTATAAGAACAATACCTCATTGTCTGATTCCTTTCTCTTTTGCCTTCGGACAAGTCAAAGAAACTGTCGGTCAACGTCGTCAAATCAGTTTATAGTACAACTATATATTCACAGATTTAAAAATCGTTGACCAAGTTTAAACACGCTTTTTTATCTTTATTTTACTTCTTATTGAATGATGCAGTTTTATCTTCTCACTGGTGGACCTGTACTACATCAATAAGCTTGCTCAAACCAAGTACACCGCGGCTGTATCTGTCCAGCAAATACCAGGGAAGAAGAGACGATAACAATCTCCCAGTCATTTGACTCTATAGTGCCTCAGTCATTTCCCTTATTCTTTGTATTAAGATATTCAAACTGTTACAATTGTCTTATTTTTTTCTTTCTGAAGAAGGTCGCAAGAATGTCGATCACACTTTCGATCCCAAATTAATCAAAAACCAAATAAACTTCTTAGCTTTTTGTTCCAGGGTGTCAGAAAGAATCATTTCACGGGGAGTTTAGTGTTGTTAATATCTTTACAACAGCAAGTTAGCTTTTTAACTATAATTTGGTTGGTTACTTTTTAAATAGCAGCAAATGTTATACATTTAATTTACCTTTAACAGTTGCTGTGTTTCCCCTGGGTTGATTTTCCAACTTAATAGGGTGGTAAAAAACCAAACACGTAACGGTCTATTACCAGTATCCTCCGCCAAAACAATTAGTTTGGATAATACGAGAATGTTTCTAGATGAAAAGAAATGATATCAAGTTCACCCTATTCGGTCCCATAGTTTACATTCTAGTGGCCATTTTTTGTCTGGGACAAGGTAGGCGGTCAGTTGGACAGGTGATCAACAGAAATGCGACCGCAATGAAAAGGCCTGTCCAATTGACCACCGACTTTGTTCCAGAAAAAGGTCCCAGGAATGAAAACTACTGGACCGAATAGAGTGATCTTGGTATCATTTTGTTTTCATCTAGAAAGATTCCTTGTTCATCCAAACTAGTTTTTCTGATCGGAGGATACTGAGATTAGGCCCTTACATTTTTTAAAATTGTGTAACCACCCTATGATACGCATACAGAATACAGTTGTACCTTTTGCCATAGCTTTTGCAGTGTACATCCATTCTTGTTGTACAATACGTTATAATTATGGGGACACTCCTTAGGGTTCATGCGCTGAGGTGAATCTCTCTGAACTCAAACTCAGAAAATTCTTTCGACCTAAAATTGTCATTATACCCTAACCCTATGGGGACAGGAAAATGTCCCCATGATTCAGTCAGGATTTGTTTTCAAACAAAAGAACCTGTCCCCTACAACTAGGTGTATGCTAGAACCTTAAACAGTTGTATGTGTTTTGTACAACAATGAAGTGACGTCATAGCATTGGTTTAAGAACCAATAAAATCACAGTATAAAATAACAATGTGTAGTGTACATTTGGGTTTATAAGTTTAAATTAAGCCCTGTACATGCATAATTGTGCGGTCATTATGGTCCGTTTTGTTATGTAAAACATTTAAACCATGTTAAGAAAATAGTAAAATATGTTAAGCAACTTGTGGAGAGGGAATTAGCGACAATAAACCATACTTTGTCCATCTCAAATGTTGGTGTCGTTTAGTGATGTTAATTGGAGCAAGATTTTATTTTTAAAGTTTTGAACTGCGCGGTTTTTAGCGGTTTTCAGGTTTCGTTTATAAATGCGGCAATTACTTCAAAATTAGATTTTTCTTGAGAAAAAAAAGAGTAAGGAGTTACTGGTAATCTTGCATGGAAATTAAAATTTGATTTTGCTTAAAAATTAAAAATGTAAGGGTTGCATTTTATAAAAATGGGCGAAATTAAATTATTTGAACCTGCGAGCTCCGGAATACCATATCAGCGCTCTACCAACTAAGCTATCTTGCCCAATGTTGGCGGTCTCTCAAATTGTCAGTATCTTTGTCTGGGGGCGCTAGTCACCACCTCGGGGTCGTGTATCGCCAATTAAATACCTGTACAACTCATTTAAGTTTTTCTGATTCCTTTTTTTAAACCCCGGCCATTTTCTTTTTGATTTATACCGCCCGTTTTTACAACACAACTTATGACCCCATAATGTGCCAAAACAACAATCTTGGGCTCGGGTCTTATGTATTTATCTTATTCCAATTAGGCAACAAGTATTTGAAGCCAGTCGAAAATGAAAATTTGTAGGTCAGTGCTTGTGTGGCACGTATTTCAGGTTTCTGTCATTATAGACTAGCTAGGGTTTCTCGAATATATACTAAAGCCTGTCGGCTCTAACGAGCGTATATAAGCCCTCGTATAGCTTTGCTACACAAATTCGCTCCGTGAAGATCGAACGAAAGCAACTTGTCGATGTCCGGCAGAAATATTGTGCCCCGTGACAATGTCGACGATGACAAGCGTTAAGGAAAAATGTAGGATCCAGCCAAAAAGGCTCCTCCTCACCCCGGACACAGTGCCCGAGTTCGTGATTCCAGGAAGCACCAACCGAAACTTAATTCAGATGGACAGCTCAAGTCCGGTGCATAAACGTTCAACTGTCTATGCGAGAGGTTCTCCCTTCGAGTCAACGTTAACGGCCGAACCGCAAACCAATCAGGTCGCGTCGTCACTCAGGGCCCGCCTTGATAGCTACCGCAAGCTAGGCCAGGAATCTTCAGCACTCCTACTCACTAGGCCCAATTTAATGGACAAGCACTCGTCACACAGTGATCCTGGGTACAAGCTCGCCATGTCCATTAACCATCTGCCCAAGAAGACTTCGGCATACGGTTTCATAACTCTCTCTGAAAACCCGAGAACTACCAGGAAAGAATCGCTGTTTTTCCCGCGCGGACCGAAGGCTGCCGGCGCTCGTCTCCGCTCACGAAACTCGAAGGGTTTGCTCTGTTTGGAAACACCTGATACATCCGCAGATAGGTCATCAACTTCATCGCCGGTACTACTACAAATCCAACGTAGAAGGTTCTCCCGATGTGTTGGTAATTGTGTGGAACTATCCAGTGACGAGGATGATAATCCCGTAACTAGGGAGAGGCAAATAAACTGGGCGAAGACATCTAAAAAGAGAAGATCGGCGATAAGGCTACCAAGCCCAACTGAAAAACAAGACCAAGACGAGTATGATGCAGATCATAGCTCACTGGAGAACAGCCCAGATTTAGGAATGCGTCGAAGATCGATAAAACCAACAGGAAAATGCGAAAAGGAGGAAACTAAACGAGCTTTTGCGTTGCAGCAGTTACACCTCAGATGTGGCCAGCAGCTGCACAGCGTCAACGACCTCGGTGGATTGGAGGTAGCTCTGTGGTACGAAGAGACGTCCAAGCGGCTGTGGGTTCTGCTTATTCGCGGTGAGAATATTGGTCGAGGAAACGGGCTTTCACCGAAGCAAGTTTCCTCCTTTGTTAAACTGCAGATTCAATCCCAGAAGGTCACCTCCGCGACCGTCAAGAACACTTGCGATCCCTTTTACAACCAGGAGTTTGCCTTTGAGAACATCAGTCGCGGAGACATCAAGAGTTCCCGTTTGCGGCTTAAAGTATGCCGGAAGCGACGTGGCATACCATCGGCCAATGTCGGTGAGGCCTGGCTTGACCTCGTGCAACTGGAACAAGAGGGATATGTGCACTGCCACCCGGACTTGGAGCCGAAACATCATTTGCGCAAGGTAAGCCTGAGCAGAAATGCTGATTATAATGCATAATTTGTTTTATTAAGCTACATCTAAAAAGGCCTCCAAAATGAAAAACGGGCCCTGGCGACGTTAAAGAAAAGATTCCAGTATTTTATCAACTTCGATCCGTTTAACACCAGTTGCCTAATTTCGTGCCCCCTTGCAAAATTGTTGCACCCCGGGTACCGGTGTCCCTTACAAATTCAACCCTACCTGAATCATACTAAACGAAATCACACGAATCCAGTGTCAACCCTGTAAAAAAATAATTACATATACGATAAGCTTATAATATCGTTCGTTAATTTTTCTTCGTTAATTTTTCGACAGAAACAAAAGAAGTTAAACATTGCACTCAGCTACCGCCCCAGTACACGATGTCTGACTGTGGTGGTCGTCAAAGCACAACATGTTAATTCACACAAAAGTGTAAAAGGTACGTGTCTAATCAAATTTATTTATTTCAAAGTGAACAAAGAAATCGGCAAGGCGAGACTTTGAACCTGCGCTCTGCCAACTGAGCTATCTTTCCCTATGTTGACGGTCTCCCAAATTGTCAGTATCTTTTGCTCGAGGGCGCTAATCAGAAGTCATAAACACCAGAATTCCATGTGGCCAGGGATCACACCCGATTTTACGATACAACCTGGGAAGTGACATTGTGGGGATCACTCAATGAGGATACGACTTTTATAAAAAGTCGTATAGCTCCTGACTTGCGCCCTCGAACAAAGATACTGACAATTTTAGGAGACCGCCAACATAGGGCAAAATAGCCGAGGTTTGTAGAGCGCCGGTCAGGTATTCCGGAGACGGTCGCAGATTCAAGTCCCGCCTTGCCGATTTTTGTTCACTTTGAAATTTATGCAAATTCACCTAGTAAGTTTCCCTGGTGTGTTTTATTCAGGCTTATTTATCGTAGGAAATCCAGCATTCAAACGAGTAGAACAAAAGAATAACGTCCTAGGTATTTATTTGGAGGTATAAAGTACGCAGTGGTACAAAATACCTCACAATTTTATTCTCATATGCCAGTGTAGTAAGAGTAAGGCATGCAGTTTACTAAAGTTGTTTTTGTGTGTGTTGGGTGACGTTAGGTTTGTTTCTGCTATTCCACAGGTTGTCATGTGGAGGTAGAACTGACCCAAGTCAGCCTCGACGGAAGCAACCTGGTCACCGACTCTGCACAGACCCGGCCACGCCACGGGTTCTCCGCCTCGCCCGTCTTCAAAGAGGCCTTCTCCTTCCACCTTAATGAGACCCAGAACATCCGGGACGGCTTGACCTTAGTCATCCGGATCATCCGGACGAAGCAGTGCGGGATGAGGGGCGCCTCCATCGGCCAGGTTCGGTTCGGCGTCGGCTCCACGCAGAGTAGCGAGAAGGAACAATGGGCGACTCTTTTGCGTCAACTAGGATTCCAAACCATAAAGTGGCACAGCTTTATGAGCAAACCGTAAAAGGACAGTCTTGGTGGCTTAATTAAATTCTGGCAAAACTTGTTTTAACGAACGCCGGTTTTGTATTCGGCGGCGGATCAAACAAAGCGAACGCAAATGTGGATGTCGCTTTCGTTTTCGCGCTTAAATAAGCCTGTGTAAAGAATACATCTCACTTCGTTTATACATGCGCTTTTCGATGGGTTTATATTAGTACATTTTTTGTATGCACATAGTTCCTCTGTCGTATCCTGCTGGGCATAGTATATTTTATCAGGTTGGGTTTGCTATTGTTTTAGTGCAAGATTGATTGCGTTCGAGTCCCTCCATTACCGATTACGCCGACTTCAAATACACGTATTGGGGGCGGCAATGTAGATAGGTATTCAAGTAGATTTTATGTAGTTTGAATAGTATGATTGTTGTTACATGTATGATGTTTTAGTGCTTTGGCTCAGTTTTCGAGCCATCGTGTTCGGTATTTTGCATTTGTGGGCACAAAGTTAGTAGACCAGTTAATTCAATAATGCCAGGAATAATGTTCTTATAATAGTTCGAGTTAAGAAGTACATTTTTTGCCTAATCCAGGACGCGTGTATCAGCCTCTTTGTGTTGTCTGGTGTTTTTGTTTGCTCTTATATTGTGTGTGATATACTGTGTATTACTAATATATTTTGTGAAGATAAAACAAAAATATACACAAATTATGAAGAAATAAGAAAAGACAACAGCGGAAAATGTTCTTATTGGCGGAATATGTGCCCATCCCTGAAGATATCCCAATGAAGTATGACGACATGAAACAAAATAATTGAGATTAAATTGTGTGGTGGGCAAATTGAGCAAGGTTTGGCGTATGAAACGAAATTGAAAGCTCCGGGACTGCAATGAGCGCTCATTTTTTGAATTTGCTTGAACTAATTTTTAAAGACGAAATTAACCACTGGGATCATGCATGTCAGGTCACGTGGACTACTTTTTTTGTAAGCAAAAGAGGGCGCTCTAGGCCAACCAACGCCTCTTATATCCGAACCGACCACTGATCTTTGTAGCGATCAGTGGAACCGTACCGACCCAGAGCTGTAAATGATACAATCTAGGTCGGTTTCCTAACCTCAGCTTCGCGTCTCCGTTTTGTTTATGCAGTTTGGCAATGGTGATAGAGCCACAACGGAACCTAAGCTAGGGTTTGTAAAACGGCCTTCTACAAAGATATCGCATTTGCAAATGGCGTATACGGGCACCAAAGATCGTAGAGCGCCGCGCGTTATATTACGTCTTTGATGGGCACACAGACAGATCTAGCGTACGAAGGAGAATTATGCGCGTGTAACAAATTACATACGCACGCGCCTTATGCGGACGTCTCTAGCTACTGTGGTGCGACCGATGTTTTAATGTTAGCAATTATGACATAATTGGAACATAAAACACGCCAACTGCACAAAACTTGCTTTGCAGAAAGTGTATGCATGGAGCCACCTTAGAATAAAAGTTACAGGGCCGGTTAAATCAAAATGTTATCTAGAATGAACAAAAAGGTATGGAGAATTGCCGCAATAACAATTGCCGTTGACTACCATATAATATAATGCATACAGTTTATTGTATTTTTTTTAGTCACAAAATTGGACACTTTCGTTCTGTTAGAGTTCTACAATATTCAAATATATTGGACAAAGAGTTTCAACGATCAGGCAATTAATTACTTCCCCATAAACTAATGTACATGTTTTTGCAAACAATTAGTTCAGCCCACTTCCCAATACATATATAGTATGATATCTTATATCTTAAAACGTATGTGTACTTCAACCCAAACCCCCCCAAAAGTCAAATTTCCATCTACTAGCAACAACATATATTTTCTGGCCTATTTTTTTTAAGTTCTTTTGTCGACAAAATTTTATTTTTCCGACTGGTTTGTTTTAAGTTGGGCAATCTACAAGCTCACCTTTGACCCCAACAACGACTCATAATTAACCACAAATCTTACATTAAAATTACACAATGTTGACAATTAAGTTATACATGTACCAAGTTCCCCTTGTCTTATCTGTATATTGTATAGTACTCATTAATATTCATATTTCTCATATATACATACATTTGTATTCATGTACACCACCACGTGATTAGTAAGTATGCTCATAATTGCGGCTGTACATTACATCAACATATATTAACTGCTTACAGGAATGTTTGTATTTACTCTGCAAAAAATTTAAATAAAAAAAGGTCAATTAGGTAACATCTCTGGAATTGGAACACTTAACATGTTTCACTGGCAATATTTCTACTACTTTTTTAGAAGCCCAAGCCGCTGGGCCCAACAGCATGGTTCTATTGACCGAATAATATTTCCTAAAAAAAAATTGGTGCTTAGAATCATCATTATATGCCAACAGTCTAGCAATGCATCAAAATTCTCTGCATGTAGTTAAGAGATTAATGAACGCAAATTTCTTTCAAACCATGAAATATGATAATATTAAACTGTAATCATGGAATTTTCTGTTGAAGTTTGACGGGACTCCTCACCAATGGTTAAAAAGCCAGAGAATTGGGACCCGTTTTATTGAGAGAACAGAACTGGCTATCCCACGTAGATTTGTTTGCAATAGCACCGTCTGTACTGTGCCACATGTAGAACAAACTGCTTCAGATAGGAACATTTCATGTCCGAAGTGAATCATCCAAACTAAAACAGACATTTTGCATTTTGTTTAAATAGCCCTCTCTAATAAAATTGCTTTATACAATCTTCAACCAAATTTGTTAACCAAATTTGTTAACCAAATTTGTTAACCAAATTTGTTAACCAAATTTCTTAACCAAATTTCTTGACCAAATTTGTAAATTTGTTAATTTTGTTAATAAAAAAGAGAAAAACTGCTGCATGAAAGAAAATTTAACGGCAACGCAATTATTCCCCAGTTGTGTAGCAAGTTTAAAACTCTAACGACAGATCATTTATACATTTGTTGAACCTTTGCTTGATCCCTTGTTTTGAAATACATGTAATCTCAAAACCACACTAGCACAGTCTATAATATTTAATACATGTTTACTTTACACAAGTTAACAACATGGGACAGGAATAGTCACAGGACTGAACTTTACAACAAATTATTCCCTACACGATGGAAAGAGAATATAAAATAAAATAATAATTGTCGCTTTGGTTTGATATAGCTTGGTTTCTGTACAGACATGTAATGTACACGTATGTTATTGCTCATTTGGCATGATAAAGATAACAAGAATATTAATATAATACAAACCTTATTTTCTGATATTACACTTAGTTTAATATTTGTACACTTGCCATTGTACATATCCTAGACTGATTGTACATGTACATGCCAACAAAATTAAAGCATTTGGATGTATGTAGAATGCCTTAGTCCAGTGGTTACAGTGTCCGACGGTGCGTGGGTTCAAACCCTGTCAGGAACATGGTGTTTGTGCCCTTGAGCAAGACACTTAACTACAGTTGCCTCTCTCCACCCACAAGTATAATAGGGTACCTGTGAGGGCCGATTGTGCACTCATATCTGCTTCTGCGTGTCTTTGCTGCCTGACGAACGGGGTGATAATCGTAAAGCACTTTCAGATGGTTGATCAATGATTTAAAGTGCTAAATATGCATTACAAATGTACAATTATTATTATTTATAAAACCATTTGAAATATGTGGTCAAATCTTGTTTATTAAAACCTTGTTCAATATTTGCAGGATTGTAATTCTGGTAAAAGTGTACACAACCACATCAGGTTTCACGACAACTATCAAGATTTCAGTCACCTAAAAGGTACTAAATTTACAACAGTTGCTTTTGCTGTAATTTTATAGCAAATATTGTTACACTGACATGTTTAAAGTTGTGCTCACGAATGCTGGAAAAACCAAGTAAACATTTACTGTTCTTGTGGTCTGGTTCAAAAGAAACGGAGCAATTTATAAATGCCGGTGAATTATTAGGTTAGGGAACCATACTTGCTGCACCCATTCACAGACGTTAATAGTATATATACAGGGGGCAGTTTCCCAAAAGTCCGGTTTTTCCAACCATCGTTTGCAAGTGATACAAAATTCACTTTCCTTGAAAACCGCAGCGCACTACACGTGCAAAATTTGGATGGGAAGCTAATACTAAATCTTCAACCCATGGCATGATGGTTGACAAAATTAGGAACTAATTAGGAATTAGGGGACTCATTAGGAAAATAGAAACTTTGTTAACCTTGGCAAACTAATGATGACGATGATGATGACGATGATGAACGTAAAAGAACACTTGTTAGTAGTAGGAAGGTGTATATCGACGAAGAAAGAGCTCTCAATATTGAAACCAATGTTCGGTAATTACTTCCAATGTGTGTTGAGCCCACCAGGCCAGACTCCTCATTAAAAGAAGTTCCACAGCGGCCATATTCAAGTCTCGCCAGTCAATTACTGGTCATCATCCCGTGCCATGTCTCGTCACAAGTTACTCAAATAAACTCCGGGACAAAGACCTGCTATCTTTTGTCCCCCGTCACTTGTATCACGATTTTACTTGACTAGTGAGATTTTAAGGTTCGCATGATGAAAAGGCAATAAGATAAGTTGTTCGCTGTAGCACCTTCTCTTAGTAAATTCTCCTTTGTGAGTTGTGCGGTTCTAAAAAGACCCGGAGGGAACTCAACGTTTCAGACAGTATCTTCTGCCCGTCTTCAGGAGACTAACTTCACTAGTGGATTGACTCTTGGAAAAATGCCAACAAACTCGATTACTATACATCATACATATTCATGAGTGAGAGCCAAACTCTCATTGGTCCATTCACCATCACTTGCCAACTGCTTTTTTTTGGGTGTTTGCCAAGCGCGCACGCGAGTATTTACGAACAGAGTAAATACGCATGCGGAGTAGACTAGCGCATGGGTAACCCTTGGGATAGTCTACTACGCATGCGCTTTACAATGCAATCGTGGAACTAGCGCATGGGTGTAGTACGCACACGCGAACATCGTGTAAATGTTAATCGTAAATGTTAATCAGTCTTTTTCCCGAGCTCCAGAAGTAATTGCAATGGAAACTGAATCTGTATGAGGTATTGTAAAAAAAATATAACATGGTTTATTTCGGGTGATAGTCGATATTAGCTCCCCTCGGTACATGTATTGGAAGTTTATGCCATGTGTCGTTTGCCGTTACTGTAACCAATTCTCCAAGCATTTCAAATTTGGGACCGGTCCTCACAAAATGAGCTTAAACTAGTCAGACTTTGCAAGAATTGCGATAATTATTTATTGGGATTCTGCAAGACAATAGCTTTTCAATAGTAGATATATGTGACCCGCTCCAGGAAAAGGTGACATAAGTCGCGCTATGCATTTATGAGTAATGGCCTGCTAAAGTTAATAGGTAAATATTTTTTTCAAATTTAGATTTTCATTGTTTGTCTTAAATTACATCTTTAATATCTAAAGTTTCAGATTTAATTATCAAAAAGCTGGAATTTGATAAATAAAGTGAAACAAAATTTTTTAAGAGTGCACGGTTCCAATGTATTGTCTTAGTTTTGTTGTGTTTCATAGCCTGTTTTCTCAGGTGTGTATTTTGAATTCCATGAAATCCATTAATTTGCAAAAGCGTCATATCACCAGAACGGAAGGGGCTATGGAGCTGTACTATGTAGCAAATAAAAGCTTATATCCTGGACTTTTCAATCATGTACATAACTCTATTTTAATTTTTTGCGACTTATGTCACCTTTTCCTGGAGCGGGTCACATCACTGGGGAGTACCGAGTTCAGTCACAGAAATTTGAACCACCAACATATTTGATATGGTATTGAAAATGGTATTTCATACAGTTACAGTGATACAAACATCAGTATGTAAACAGAATGAAATTGGTTGACAAAACTAAAATAATCAGAGAAAAGTAAAATAGGACTTAGAGATTGAAGTTCACTTGAAAACAAACAAATTAACCACCCCTTCATATTTTGCCTTGACACTGCCATCCTGCAAAATTAGCAATTACCAATTTAAGCTCATTTCATGGTGACAGGGTCGCATTTGTGTGAAACTGCCAATTCGATACTTCAACTGCGCGTGTGCAAAAGAAGATTCAACCATTTTGTTCTTAGGATAATAAAGACGTTAGATAAATGCACAACAAGGCTATGCTGTTCATTTTTTCGTGCAATCGAAAGAAGGACAAAATCTTTTGTTCAAACAACGGGTTGTACACGCAAGACACCTAAAAACACTTCGCTGTCCAAAATTTTTGAAATTTTTGAAAAAAATGTTACATCAGAGCACGACGATCTCTTTAAATGGGCTGGTACCCGCTATGCTTCTGCTTGCATGCAGACGACGAAATGTTTTTCCTCAAAAGAAAAATCGTCAAAATCTTCATGTGCACATGCGCAGTTGGAATACCAAACTTGTTATCGGCCCCAATTGTTTCCCCATTCGGTGAGAAGGACTGGTTGTCCCCACCTTCTACAAGATGCTGTCCCACTCTGGTAGCGACCGCCACTTTATGGTGCCATCCCCGCCGCAGGAGTAGAGGTGTCCGGAGGGTAGGATAGCCAACTGCAGCACCCCATTGCCAGACTGGCGGAAGAAATTCCCCCGCGGGTGCTGGCCGGGGTAGAAGTGGAGCAAGTTGTGTACCGACAGGCACCAAACCTGCAAACAAGAACGTCAAGTTTCTTTAATTTTTTCTTCATCCAACAATAGGAGGCTTTAATACAAGTCGGTATTAACCAGTTCGCGCCGGATGACGTATATAAACGCAAAGTTTTCTCCAAATTCAAAACGGATGATGCATAAACACGCCAAGTTCAAGTTCAGCAGCGAGTAAGGCCGGAAATGCGTGGGTGTGCTTCCCGGCACTAACGGCCTGAACCCGCTTCGGATCAAGTTTCGTTAAAAATAATCGCGCCTCTCGGCTCGGTGATGTTAAAATAATCCCGGCGTGAACTGGTTAAGAAGTCGGGTGCAGCTTCGTATTTCTAATTTTCATTATAAACCGAAGAAAGATGCTACAAAACAAAAAGAAAAACGGCAAAAAAACAAAACAACCAACGATAAGAGTGATAAAGACAAACCTTAATATCGCCCTCGGCCGATCCAGTTACAAAGTACTCCTCGGAGGGATCGACCGTCAGGCACTTGATGCCCGTGTCGTGGGCCTGGAATGTGTGTCGCAGCTTGCGTTGTCGGATGTCATAGATGGAAACGTCACCTTTCTTGCTGCCTGTGATGAGAATCTGCTGACGTGGACAGTAGGCCAGGCAGGGGCAGCCCCCGTCGTGACAGGTAAAATCTAGACGGTAAAAAAACAAAAAACAAGAGATTAACTTCCTTTTTCTTCTTCCATTATCATGGTGTTTCATTTAATCCCTTGCCAGGACTCTTGTGTTTTACTTACATACTTTGCTCTGTAAAACTCTGAAAAGTGCCGATGTGAACATTTTTGTATTTGTTTTTGTGTTTTTAACCAGTTCGCGCCGAGATTATTTTCATATCACCGAGCCGAGGCGCAGGATTATTTGTAACGAAACTCGATTCGAGGCGGGTTCAAGCCGATGGTACCGGGAAGCACACCCACGCATTCCCGGCCTTGCTCGCTGCTGACGGACATTTCCGGCCTTGCTCGTACCATGTTTATGCGTCATCTATTTTGAATCTGGGGAAAACTTTGGGTGTATATACGTCCTCCGGCACGAACTGGTTAATCGTAAAAAATGTTAAAAATTGTTTTGATGCGGCAGGAAAAAAACGATGCAAGCGAGGACGAGATACTATTTTTTGTTTTGCTTGAGAGATGATGGAGTTAGGGCGGGGGGGGGGGGGGGGGGGGGGGGTAAATTACTCACTGTGTATCATAGACTTGTTCATCGGCATCAGAGTGTCCCACAGGCAGACGTTCTTGTTCTCAGTCGACAGCCCAGCGGTGGCCAAGAAACTCGACGACCCAAGGAAATTGAAGTCTAACAACGCCTTATTATGGCACTGCTTGCTCTGATTAAAGAAAAAAACAAAAACATGAATGCCATCGAAGACAAAGACGGTTCTCTTGATGCACCTATGGGCCTTTTCGAATCCCTGGCTTCGTCGTCGTCTTTGGCTTAATGCGATTTTTGATTCCCAACTGCGATATCCCCTGCCACATTTTGATGCCTGTTGTGTTTCAAAAACTTTCAATACATTGATACAAACCACAAAATTAGACTATTTATATTTGCTTTAATTTATATTTGCTTCTCAGTAATTTGGAATTCGGAGGCGAAGCCGAAGACTAAGCAAAGGTTTCGAAAAGGCCCTATATTTTCTACCCTGTGGAGACATGAACACAATAGAGACAAAGCAACTGATGTACATTTCCATAGTGTGTAAAGGGAATTGTCTCTACAAGGATTTCACGAAATATGGATTTTACTTAAAAACTAGGGATAGAGATAAAAATAGGAATAGGAAAAGGGACAGGGACAGGTAAAGGGACAATTTTGCATGCTTCATACACCCCATCCCCCTCTCGATTTTGATTTTTTTTAGGTTTTTGAAATTTTGATCAGTAAATGTATTTCAGTCAATGTTACCTAAAAGCAGTTTTCGGGGACGTTTATAAGTCATAGCACAGTGATTTTTATCTGTCTTTTGAAAACCCAGTCCTAAACTACTCTTTTACCCAATGCATGGCATCTATTCTAAATGTTGCATAAACTGAATATTGGGATGTTATTTGAGGGGATTTGTTGTATCAATTGGAGACTCTATCTTGAACACATACCCAGAAAGGTTTAGTAACAGTCGGGGAGTTCATTCCAACCTGCCACAGTGACAGTTTCCCACTATCGTCGGCGACACCAAACTACAAAGTCAGAAGAAAAAGAACGTTTTTGCGATTACGCTTTTTTACAACTTGTCTGCAAATGACCATTGGTGCTTGACAAACAACCCGATGAAGTTTTTTTTTTCTCTCTGTGAATGCTGCATATTAACGAGAAAACAACATTTGTGACCTGGCACCACAAAATGGGTGGAAAGTCGCAAAATAACAAAATAACAAAATTGACATTGTCACATTTCTAGAAAGAAGAAGTATAAGCTTTTAAATGATGTATTGTGTGTTGCTGTAGCTTAATCCTAGCCGCTGCTATACTCTTTTGAAATAACTGAAGTCATGCTCCCTTGTTTTGAGAAAACGGAGTTCAAAGTCCGTGAACCTTGCCAACTATAGTATCACTCAATGCAATCCAGCCACAAAAAAAAAATTAGAGTTTTAATTGAGCTATACAATGTTAGGATATGATACAGGAGTTGTTTTTTTATGTAAAAACGTTAACAACTCGAAACCGACCTCCCACTTGAAAAATGGAGGTTTTGGCCAAAAACTTGTTTTGTGGTGCCAGGTCACATTTTATAAAGATTTCGATTTTAATTCAAAATTTGCCAAGTCAACATTTCAATTGGAACCACAATCTGTGTTCAGGGTGCGTTCTCATTCACCTGATTGCAGCTACTCGCGTGTCACGCACTGAGCAGACCAATAATAACCCCCAAAAGTCTCTGAGGTGCGTCTTCGGAAATGGCATTCTTTTATTATTTTCTTCACAACAGCAGCATGCCAGAAAGAACAATTTCACAGGAAATTAAAAATCATTAATATATTTACAATGAGTCTGTTTTAACAGTATTTTGATAGCTGTAATGGTATTTTGATAGCTGTAATGGTATTTTGATAGCTGTAACGGTATTTTGATTGCTGTAATGGTATTTTGATAGCTGTAATGGTATTTTGATAGTATTTTGATAGCTGTAATGGTATTTTGATAGCTGTAACGGTATTTTGATTGCTGTAATGGTATTTTGATTGCTATAATGGTATTTTGATAGCTGTAATGGTATTTCGATAGCTGTAATGGTATTTCGATTGCTGTAATGGTATTTTGATAGCTGTAACGGTATTTTGATAGCTGTAACGGTATTTCGATAGCAGTAACGGTATTTTGATAGCTGTAATGGTATTTTGATAGCTGTAACAGTATTTTGATAGCTGTAACAGTATTTTGATAGCTGTAATGGTATTTTATTAGCTGTAATGGTATTTTATTAGCTGTAACGGTATTTTGATAGCTGTAATGGTATTTTGATAGCTGTAACAGTATTTTGATAGCTGTAACAGTATTTTGATAGCTGTAACAGTATTTTGATAGCTGTAACAGTATTTTGATAGCTGTAACAGTATTTTGATAGCTGTAACAGTATTTTGATTGCTGTAATGGTATTTTGATAGCTGTAACAGAATTTTGATAGCTGTAATGGTATTTTGATAGCTGTAATGGTATTTTGATAGCTGTAACAGTATTTTGATTGCTGTAATGGTATTTTGATAGCTGTAACAGAATTTTGATAGCTGTAATGGTATTTTGATAGCTGTAACAGTATTTTGATTGCTGTAATGGTATTTTGATAGCTGTAACAGTATTTTGATTGCTGTAATGGTATTTTGATAGCTGTAACAGTATTTTGATTGCTGTAATGGTATTTTGATAGCTGTAACAGTATTTTGATAGCTGTAATGGTATTTTGATAGCTGTAACAGTATTTTGATAGCTGTAATGGTATTTTGATAGCTGTAACAGTATTTTGATAGCTGTAATGGTATTTTGATAGCTGTAACAGTATTTTGATAGCTGTAACAGTATTTTGATAGCTGTAATGGTATTTTGATTGCTGTAATGGTATTTTGATAGCTGTAACAGTATTTTGATAGCTGTAACAGTATTTTGATTGCTGTAATGGTATTTTGATAGCTGTAACAGAATTTTGATAGCTGTAATGGTATTTTGATAGCTGTAACAGTATTTTGATTGCTGTAATGGTATTTTGATAGCTGTAACAGAATTTTGATAGCTGTAATGGTATTTTGATAGCTGTAACAGTATTTTGATTGCTGTAATGGTATTTTGATAGCTGTAACAGTATTTTGATTGCTGTAATGGTATTTTGATAGCTGTAACAGTATTTTGATTGCTGTAATGGT